>OY019132.1:28144745-28844745 GCA_955652365.1 Eristalinus aeneus
CTCTGTTATATCTGAAATTATCTCTAAATTAAGTTCTTGTCGCTCTAGAAATGAGCAATTTCATATAATAACCACGCTTGCTGTCAAGTATGTATATTCCAACTATGTTAATTAACTCCCTTAAATTAGTAACTTGGAATGCAAGAGGCATTCAACACAAACAAACTGAATTTTTTGATTTTTTTAATAAATAAAAAGGTTGATGTAGCGTTAATCACCGAGATACTGTTGAAGGAATCAAAGCATTTTAGTCACCCTAACTTTGTTTGTCACAGATTAGATCGACTTGTTAATAGAGGAGGAGGAGTTGCCATCGTTGTCCGAAAAGGGCTACCACACTCCCTTCTGAAAGCATTTCATCTACGTGTGGTAGAAGCCATTGGCATTGAAATTACGCTTCTAGATAATTCAAAACTGAGTATAATTTCCGGCTATTTCCCTGGAGGAAACGGTAACGCGGAGAAAAAAGCTCAGTTTAGAAATGATCTCACTAGGTTACTAAGGTGCAATAACAAGCTCATTCTCGGTGGTGATCTTAATTGTCGTCACCGATCCTGGGGTTGCCTCAGAGCAAATTGTTGGGGCAATATTTTTCACGATATTTCCACCACAGCTACAAACTGCAATATATTGTATCCTCCTGAACCTTCATATATTCCGTATTCTGTTTCTGGTAATCCTTCTACTCTGGATTTTTTCATCACAAATATCCCTGAACACTGCTCATGTCCTAGAACAATAAACAGTCTAGCATCCGATCACCTACCTGTCTCTATGGTCACGAGTTTGAGTCCAAAGATTACTCGCGAAGAAAAGTTGTGCTACCACAGAGCTGATTGGAATAGATTCAAAGCATTCATTAACAGAAATGTTAATATTATCAACACGATTACAATTGCTGAATTAAATACAACAGGTCAGGTTGATAATTTGTTAAGAGATTTTGTTGATGTCATACACAATGCCGCGGATTTTGCTATTCCTAAACGTTCAGCTACAACCCTCAATAAGCTACGTATTCCTACTGAAATCCAAGATCTTATTCGTCGCAGAAACGCAGAGAGAAGGAAGTGGATACGCTATCGAATGGATTGCTTCTATGAGAATACCAAAGTGTACTGATTTGTCGAGCTCGATGAGAGGGCGTCCGACTTCTGCGATCGAACGAGATGCAGTCTATCACAATGTGAAGTGTATCATCCGTCCGTTTTCTACCCAACTTCTAAGAAGAAAGCTCCTCAACCCTGGCTTCTCAAGCTTGATGGGCGACGTTCCGACTTATACAATCGAACGGAGTGTTTTAAATCTTAATGCGATGTCTGACATCCGATTCTTATCTTCTCTACTTCTAAAGAGAAAGTGCTCCGCAACCCTGGCTTGACAAGCTCAATGAGAGGCGATCCGACTACTACAATTGAACGAGATGTTGTCTATTACGTTGTGATGTATATCATCCGTCCGATGTCTGCTCTACTTCTAAGAGGAAAGCGTCCCAACCCTGGCTTGTCCAGCTCGATGAGGCCTCCACAATCCTGGTCAGACAAGCTCGATGAGAGGCCGTCCAAATACTACAATCGAACGAGATGTTGTCTGTCTGCGCTCGTCAACCCTGGCTCGACAAGCTCGATGATGGGCTTTCCGACTAATACAATCGAACGAGATGTACATCTTAGTGCGATGTGTGACATCCGTTCATTATCTACTCTACTACCACGAGGGAAGTGCCAATCGATCCCAAGATGTCCACCTCTCTTCAGTAACTACGACGTTGCCTCACACGAGAAGCTCAATGCGTAAAAAAACTAGAAGCTAAGTGCCACAAGACTACTTCAAAACTATATTACTATCTACAAGGATTGTCAATACTCGCGGAGCGACTCGCCCCTTGATGGGCCGTTTGTGGCCAGTGAGGAGTACCGAACCGACCCGCCCGTAATCCAAAAGGCAGTGGAGGCCTGTGCGATTCATAAATCGAGGAAATGACTTCAACGGAAGCCCACGTGAGTATGCACGCACTGTACCGTATGCCTACAACCGTGACATGATTTTAAGACAACGACCATTCTCATCCACGCATACCATGCTATCGATGGATGCATTTCGAAAAAAAATCAATAGTTCATGATCTGATAGGTCCCTATCAGTGTGGTTTCTGGCCATGGAAGTCCACTATAGACCAGATCTTCACATTACGGTAGATCCTGGAAAAGATCCAAGAAGTGCAAATCGACACTCATCACCGTCGTCGATTTCAAGGCCGTATATTACAGTGTGCATAGAGACGAGCTATACACTGCCATGTCTATTTATGGCATTCCTACCAAACTCGTCAGACTGTGTAGGATGACGATGGAGAACTCTCGTTGCTATATGAAGGTCGGTACCGCACTCACCGAGACCTCCAATGTCAAAAAAGTTTTTAGACAAGGCGACGCACTGTCATGTGACTTCTTTAACATCATCCTCGAGAAGATCGTGCGAAACTCACAAGTCAACACCAGCGGCACGATATTCCAGAAGTCAGTCCAATTGCTAACATACGCGGATGACATTGAAGTGATTGGACGAACACAGCGAGCCGTCCATGAGTCATTAAAGCGGAAGCGGCTAAAATGGGTCTGGCAGTAAATGAGAGCAAAACGAAGTACATGCTGTCATCGAGAAAGGACACACAACATCGACGTCTCGGACAAAGCGTCACACTAGGCGCAGAAACTTCGAGATAGTCAAGGACTTCGTCTACCTCGGCTCCGCGGTAAATAAGGACAACAGTACCGAAATCAAACGCAGAGTCACTCTTGCCAATCGCTTTTTTCTTTGGGCTCAAGGGGCAATTGAGTAATAAAGCCCTTTCTCGAAGGACTAAGCTCGCTTTATATAACAGCTTGATCATCCCCGTATTACTTTATGGCGCGGAAACCCGGACGTTACTAAATGCAGAGTAGAAAGCCATTAGTCTTTTCGAAAGAAAAGTTTTACGTGCGTTTTTTGGTCCTGTTTGCGTTGATGGCATCTGGAGGAGAAGATTTAATGGGTTGTACAGCAACATGCGCCTCGTCTAGCGTCTACGGATACATCGCTTAAGATGGCTAGGCCATGTAGAGCGTATGGACACCACTGCTCCGGCCCGAAAAGTCTTTGAATCCGAGCCATTGGGACAACGCAACAGAGGACGGTCTAGGCTAAGGTGGGCACACAAGTGGAGAAGGACTTCAACCAACTTGGAGTGCGCAACTGGAAACAGCTGGCGAAAAATCGTGAGGCCCAGGTCCACCCCGGAGTGTAGCGCCACAAGAAAAAGAAGGAGTTATAAATACAATATGTACTCAATTTATGATAAAATGCCCTGCTTCCTGATTCACTCCTTATGTTGAACGAAAATAACAATAAACAATTTCACTGAAAGCACTTCAGTCCACAGCTGTACATTTCCATGGGTAAAAAGCATTATCATGGGCTTGGACGACTTAAGGGAGAAAAATTCAGTACAGAAGTGCAGATACTCAAGTGTTTGCTGCATTCGCCTTAAAGGTTGCGTTCATAAGAGCACAGGCAAAGCAAGCATTATCTTCTTCCTCCACTTCCTACTTATATATACAAATTAAGCACGCTCCCACGGTCGCGGCAACAACACCATAAACACCTTATGTCAGCAATATCCGCCACGAGCAAGTGCTCCACACCGCACCTTCGCTCAAGTTTAAATCGAGTCACCACCGCACGTCGACATCCGCTAGCCTATATTGCAACACCTCGCCGAAAACTGCAATTTGGCGATAAGCATTTAGCGTCGGAAGATGTTAAGCGATAAAACGAATTGTAATCAGTTCTAAGTTTGAACCGAACCAATAGATATGTATATTTTTTTATAAACAGAATGAAGTTTTATACATGGCAATACCAATTCGCTGCAGCAAGATGGTAGCACCTGCTTTGTCTGAAATAAGAAATCAACTTAGTTGACTTTATATATAGTTAGTTGCTCCTTGCTCCGTCCTTGTGTACTACGTCTTTTTCTCTTTAGGCCGTTTCCCTTCTGTCACCTTACAGTCACTTCAAGTGCACAGACGCTGCAGTTATTACCAGTTGTAGAACCGGGAGGACACCATCAGGATGCAGAAAAGAGTTTTCAAGCTGCATTAACTGGGAGTTGGCAAAGCGAAAACATTATTTGAGTTTAAATGAAAGAAAATTTTTTGCTTATGTATATATTTTCACAGGTTCATATAAAAAACTAAAACAATGACAATAAAAAAAAACAACGTTTTAAGATCACCTTCTTTTCCTGCTAGAGAGTTGCATCCAACTGGGCAGAGATCGTTTTTTCGGAAGTGTCAACCTTTTCGCATCCTGATCGGAATCGGATGAAGAGTCGTCTTCATACTCGAACGCAGTTGAACACTTTTGTATGACGCGAGCTTTGTGGTTTATCTTCTGTGGTGCTTCAGTCGTTCCGTTGGCAGGAGCGCACAACAAATTCGAACCACTGTTATCTTCTCTCAACGTCACAATGGGTTCCAAACAAAGCCAAGGTGCTGTTTGATTGGGTGATGAAGCTTCGTCGGGTGGACTGCTTGCTTTAGCATCGTGCTCAGCCTTCTCGGAGATTTGGGTCAAATCTCTATCATCGATGTCTGAGTCCCAACACTCATCAAAGAGATCAACATCAGATGGGCACTTCGATAAAGTTGGAATGTCGGGTTCTGTCTGTTTGATAATCGGGGTAATGGTTGCCGGTTTGGTATAGGCATAGTCCTGTAATGTGCCTCCATTTACTTTCGGGTTTTTTGTGTTCGTTTTACATATGGGCTCTATATTCTCTTCATTTTCAATTTGTTTGGCCTCTTGCGTGAAACACAACCCATCCGCTTTGAGTGCAGCAATGAACAAGTCCAACTCTTCGTTCTTACAATCAGAATCCGAACTCTGATTCTGCACTACTTCAGCAGCCCGAATCAGCTCACTATTTCGAAGATCTGATTCCCAGTTGTATTCGCTGTTGAATTCCTCCTCAGTGTCAGAAGAAATGTCAATAATTGGTGCAGGAGAGGGTTCCAGTATCTCAACCGAACCCTGACTGGATATTGATGGCTCTTCTTCAGCCGTATCTTCTCTACCATGAGATGGATTAGTACCATTAGCTTCCAGCCCCAATAGATTAGGTGATTGACACTCTTCCTCTTTGACCACAACTGCGTTCTTTGAAGAAAATGAGGGGCTGTCGCTTTTGAAATCGCCTAAAAGAGAAATCAGAATGCTCAGTATATAAAGTACTTTTTAGAAATGATACATAAATCTATTCTCAGATGAAATGAAAATGAAATCCAAACTCAAGGCCATACCAGAAACTACAAGATGTCTTGTGATGGTTGCGATTTCATCCTTTTTTTCCGACTTTCCAAGTTTTGCGTGAAAATCCTTGATTACCTTGAGGAATGCGGGACCAAAGCGTTCTATTTTCTCCTCCGAATAGCCGTCCAGATCCAATTTACGCAGCTCCTCCATTGATGTCGGTTGATTATTCGCCAACTGCTGAAGGGCCTTGGTTGAAGCCACAAGATATGGCATGACATCAAAAAGTGTAGCCAGTGTTGTTCGCACTTTCAAGAGTGGGCGATAGATGTCATGCAGTGCAGGCGCTGGGGCTTCAAATGTTGTCGTAGTTGCTACTGGCGGTGCCTGAGACTCTATGACCGGAGTTCGACTAGCGACGGCCAGTTTCGGAACTTTTATTTTGAGGGACCGTATAAATTCATCGGTGGGATTGATTCTGATTGGAGATTTCGATATTAACTGCAGTGTTCCTTTCTCTGAAATCGCCCAGGTGGAGTAACTCCGACCCATTTGAGGCAATTGCTTTCGGTGTGTTTTAATGAAGCCTTCAGTGAGGAGGTAATCAGCCACAGCCTCTAGCCATTTGGCTGATTTGGCACTTAAACTGCCATATAGGCGATGCTTGAAGCACTGTTCAGGTGCGGATTTCGACTTGGATCCACGCAGAATGAGAATTATCTTCTGTGACCCAAGTCTGCCATTGTTATCCGACACAAACTGCAGCAGTTTCATACTTTCATCTGTAATGTCCAGTTTACCGTCTTCGCATAGCCCTTCGTATCGGCTAAACATATTTGTTGAGGTGTTACTGGCTTTACAGTTGTCACAGCAATTTGAACGTACCGGCAATCCACTACAGTCTTCCCCAAAGTACGACAGGATGAATCGTCGCCGGCAGCCATCTGTGAACACATATCGACGAACGACGTCCAGCAGTTTTGCTTGATTTTCCTCTTGCGCCTCGGAAACTTTTGTTTTGCTTCTTATGAACTCAATTAATGCCCAGTCTTTTTTCTCATAGAACATCAAACACTTAGAAGGCAAACCATCACGACCGGCACGTCCGACTTCTTGGTAGTAGCTCTCCAGGTCCTTGGATACGCCATAGTGGATGACAAGGCGTACGTCTGGTTTATTGATGCCCATCCCAAAAGCGATCGTTGCACAAATAACACGAATGCGGTCGTGAATAAAGTCTTCATGGGTTTTCTTCCGTAGGGACAAAGATAAACCCGCATGATAGCGACCACATGGGTGGCCATTCGCTTCAATTGATGCCGCAATTTCCTCGGTTATGCGCCGTGTCATGCAGTATACAATGACAGAACCGATTTTGACGTTAGTTATATGCTGACCTATATCTGTCCAGGGACTCGTCGACTTCTGCTTGACAGCAATCTCCAAATTTGGCCGGTCGAATCCAGTTGAAATGACCTGTAAGAAATGATAAGTTGTCATCGCATCACTCCGATTGTATCATATTCAATTCTTTACCTGTGCATCGCGCAGCTTTAAGCTCTGAACTATATCGTCACGAACCTGCGGCGTTGCGGTGGCGGTCATTGCAAGGATCGGTACTTCAGGGCATACATCCCGCAGCATACATAAACTGCGATACGCAAACCGAAACTCATGTCCCCACTTACTGATGCAGTGCGCCTCGTCAATGGCTATCAGCGAAAGATGTGCACGTATTTTGTTCAACAGGTATTGTCCCGCCTCGCTCGTTATATACTCCGGTGTCGCATAAACAATATTGAACTTGCGATTGATGATGTCAGTCACAGTTTCACGATTTTCTTGTGCGGATCCCAGGAAACATGCACGCAATTTATTCAACTTCATGCCAAGAACTTGGTCTTGCATTAAAGAGATTAGAGGCGATATAACGATTGTGATTGTGTCCAGATAAACTGATGGAAATTGAAAACATAGCGACTTGCCGTATCCTGTTGCCATGATAACGCAATTGTCGCGCCGGTCATTCATAATAGAATTAATTACCTTCCATTGTGTTTTACGGAAACTCGAGTGCCCAAAACACTTGTGCAGACATGTAAGGTATTCCGGAGCGATTTTCTCCTCAATTGCATTTGATTCAAAGGGTTCGTTCCAATTGACGTCCAGCACTTCTTGAAACATTGTAATCGTGTTTGTTTGTAATCACTTATCTTGAGCTGTTTATTCGTCATACAAACAATGGACGCTAAATACAAGTATCCGCGGAAATTCCTAATCACAAACTTACTATCACCAATCACAGACTTACTACCAATCACAGACTTACTTAGAAACCAGTCAGGTTTACTATTTATTGGTTCTGTTTAAAGTTTTTCATTCGTTAAGCGAAATGTCAAAGTGACTTACGATTCAGCACCTGAATGGCATTGCCAGCATCAAAAATAAGCATGGGCTGGTGAAAGTAATATTGTCATTGTATTGCCAGAGCCAACAATTTAGCAGTTAATATATATTATTTAATGGCGTGTTTTGATTTGAGGTAATATTACAGAGGAGAAAATATTAAAAAAAAAAACGCTTACTGCCTGAGTATATACCAGAAACCATTAAGGTCTCTGGTATGTACTTGGATTTCTCGACATGGGTAAAAGCGCAACAATTCATTTTCAAGCATAATTTGCGTTAAGTGTAAAAATGTCCGAGTTCTTGTTAAGTTTTTGACGTTTTACCTAAAAATTGGTGTATTCATCTGTGGTATCCTTTAGACGCTTAGATGTTTGAAATTAGTCCTATATTCAATTTGATATTCTTTAGTACACAAACCATGGCTTACAAACTGTGAGCGTCAAAAGTGAGTAAACAAATATCTGATTACTGTATAAAGATGAAAATTGGGTCAAAAGAACAACAAAACTCAAATTTCATTGATACACAAAAACAGCTTTATTTAATGCGATCAATTATTCAAAACATTTTATTTAGTGATAAAAGTAAATTCGAAATTTTTAAGAGTCATATGAATAAAAAAAATTTGAAAAATTAAGAATTTACTGAAAAAAATATTAGGCTGGACGTGAAACATGGGGGAGGTTCAATGTGGGGGTGTGTAACAGCATCTGGGGTCGGTAATCTTGTCTTCATTGATAGTACAGTGAGGAAGGAAGATCTAAATATTCTCAGGACCAGCTTGCAACCGAGCGTAGACAAATTAGGTTCAGCTAGTAATTGGATCTTTCAGCAAGACAGTGATCCTAAACATACCTCACATCTTGTTAAGGAATTGTTGCTGTATAGGACCCCAAAACAGCTTGATCATCCCCCGCAATCACCGGACCTTAACCCAATAGAACACTTATGGGAGCATTTGGATAGAAGAATTCGACAGAGTACTATTAACAACAAGGAAGACCTGAAAAAAAGCTATAACAGAAGAATGGTCAAAAATTACCCCCGATGTTACCAATAAACTGGTAATGTCTTTGCCACGTAGACTAAAGGACGTAAAAAAGTCTAAAGGAGGACCAACAAAGTACTAAATTTAATTTTTTAAGCAATAAATAAGTACATTTGTTGATAGAAATGTATGCTGTTTACTCACTTTTGACTCGTAATATATGAAGTAGTTATAATTTTCATTAAAAAAGTGCATTTGTTTTTGTTTTTACCGTACTTTATTTTTTGAATAATTGATCACATTGAATAAAGCTGTTTTTGTGTATCAATGGAATTTGAGTTTTGTTGTTGTTTTGACCCATTTTTCATCTTTATACAGTAATCAGATATTTGTTTACTCACTTTTGACGCTCACAGTATGTCTTTTTACCGTAGACATTTCTACCATACTCATTTTCCTAAATTAATCGAAAAATTGTGTACATTTATATTCTGATTAAAACTCATAAGAGAATAACGAATGGAGTGGAAATTAGCTTAATCTGAATTCGTTAAAATTTCTACAAAGAGTTGTTTCACAAGTTTTGGTAGAGTTACTCTCTGCAAAAGAGATTTGTACCCAAACTACTCAACTACGAATTTCTGTACACAAATGAATTGGAACAGACCTATTATTTTTAGGGCCGTGAAATTTTCATGACAATCTAACATTTTGATATTTTCTTAATAGACCGATTTATCTTTGGCCTTGAAATAGCCTATAGTTTCGGCCGAGCCATATTTTTTCAGAGATCTTCTTTTTGACGTCTGAAAAGAGGTAGAAGTCACTGTGGGTCAAATCTGGAAAATACGGTGAGTGCGCAAGCAATTCAAAACCAATTTTTGCAATTTGGCCTTGGTATCCAACAACTTGTGACACAGTGCATTGTCTTAGTGGAATGGAATGGATTTTTTTCTTGTTCATGTCGGACCATTTTTTTTTTTGCAATTTCTTCCTTCAAATGCACCAATAATGCCATGTAGAATTCGCTGTTGATCCTTTTGCATCTGCCAAAAAAGTCGATGAATAAAATTCCGTGCGCCTTCCTTTGTGTTTTTGGACCCATTGTGCGTGATTCACCGAATGTCTTCCACTCCGCTAAGTGCCGATTTGACTCTGAAGTGTAGTTGTGGCTGCATTTTATCCATCGTGACATACCGACGCAGCTCCAAACAGTGATTATATATACCACAGACAAGTATACACAGATGTCTCACCCAGAACAAAATACTGGTCGCCGTTTTGAAAAACTAACCGACAATCGCTTTTAATAACAGAAAGGGAAGCAGCCAGCCGACAAGGATTAATAATGCGGAGAGAAAAATTTAAAGAAAAAAACCGAAGAGTAATCAGTACACTGTTTGGTTGTATTTATTATACAGTGATGTCTCACTTATATGAACTAACGATTGTTGGGCCAGTTCATATAACTGAAATGTTCATATATTAGAACCATGTATAGTATGAAATAAAACATTTTTTTTGTTAGGTTAAGAAATTAAATTAAAGTTCATATTTATTTGATTCAGTTCAGAACTTAAAATAATTTATTTGATATTTATTGAGTTAAACTCGGTTATAAAAGTTAAATATTTCTGTTTGAAGAGTTTTAACTCTTTTACAGATTTTTGTCAGCATCAGCAGTTCTCCGTAAGGAAGTTCATTTTCTGAGCCAAAATCTATCCATGTATTAAGAGCTGTCATTGCCTCTGACAGCTGAACTCTTTTCGGTTGTTGATCTTCATCATCCGTGTCTTCTATGATAGGCATGTGATGATGATTTCCCGTTTTTGCTCCATATTTGAGCACTTACGAATTTTTCGTCGGTTCCGAGTGTTTATCGGCATTATCAAGACGTTTTTTTTTATAAATATGTACAAACAAATTAACTAACCACACCGAACTATGTTGGCTCTTCAATAGAAAAAGAACACAAAATGAAACAAAAGAAAACGCGCATATTTTCAACTCAAAATAACTGTAAGAATTTCAACAGAAATTCACTTATACGAGGATTTTTCCTGTACACGAGTCATTTTGTAGAGCATCAGTTCATGTAACTGAATTCCAGTACAAAAATTTGGCGGTTCATATATTAATTCATATAACTGAGCGTTCACATAAGTGAGACTTCACTATGGTACATAAAAGGTATTTTTGTGTATTTTCATTACGAATGTAGTGAACATATTTGAATTTTGTAGTCATTTTCGTCAAATTGGTACGTTCACTTTTAATGTAGACTGTATTAATAAACTATGTATTTACTCTCTCCAAAAACTCCAAAGAGTAGTTCATTTAATAAATAGAACCTGTTAAAGAGACTTGTCATTGGCCTAAATGATCGACTGATCCATCCGTTTTTTTTTACTGTGCGCTCGTACCGCTTCTTTAAGTTTCATGGCAACGAAAATGTAAAACATGTTTATTTGTTTGCTCCCGAAACCTCCTACAATTTTAAGGTAATTTTTTAGTACGCGAATTTCGAAAAAATCATTTTATAATTGTACGTACAGTGGCGTGCAAAAATGAGTACATGTTTAAAGAATATTAAGAAAAATTTAAAATACCGTATGTGTTTCTAATAAATGGTGAAAAATGTATTTAAATCTTGTAAACTGTGTTCTTAGAGTACAATATAAAAAAAGAAAACACAAACATTGCTGCCAAGATTACTGTAAAAGTAAATAAAATTATTGGTAACCGCACTGACAAGTACTAAAGCGAATCTTGTTGTTTACCTGCCCTTTGAAGATCAAGTAGACATGAGTCAAAAAAAGCTATATCCATTTGCGCCGGGTTAGTTGCCTCAACTCCGCAACAAATCGTCGTGTCTCCGTATAGGATACACAGCCGTAATACGAGCAAATCTACGATAATTCTAAAAATGAGATCAAAAGAGTCTGCCTTGAGTGTGTTGAAGGATGCTTCCAAATTGAAGGGAACTTTAATTAGCATCCAAAAAGACTTACCCTTCAACGTTAGACAACGACGGGCAAAAATGATTCCCATCATGAAAGAGCTTCACCAAAAAGACGCATCAATAAAGATTTCTCTGCGGGATGACAAGCTACACATTGCCAAGGAAGTCTTTACTTGGAACTCCGCGCTTGGTTTGAGTTGGGGCGAAAAAAGTGGCATCGAAATAATTCGATCTATTTTTGGAGACATTTCGTTAAATAAAAATCTTTGTAGCAATGAAATTAGTAGTAAAAACAAGACAGTTACGAAAGAAAACACTTCTCATAAAACTTCAATTTTGCGACCTAATGTCAAATGCAGCAGTGATGCCAAACTTAACAAAATACACAAGCTCTAAGGCAGCCGCGTGATGTGCCGATGTCTACCAGAATGATTCTGAAAAAAAGAATTAGTGATCAAGAAATTAAAAATTTTAAGCTACAATGTGTCAGGTTTAAAAAATAAAATTAATTTTATAACATTTTTCAATTTTGTAAAAAGTTTTGATATTTGTGTATTATTTAAAACACATCTATTAGACAATGAAGAAATTAGATTTAAGAAAATATTCTCAAACTATCAACTAATCTGGGTTCCTGCCGTAAAAACTTCACATTTTGGGAGAGGAAGTGGTGGAACACTATTCGGTTTTCGCGACGACTTCGAAGGTCTGTATACGAGTATCTTTATAAAAGCTGACGAAATGGATTCTATTAACTTAAAACTAAATACATTGAATGTAGTATTGGTACCTATATACTAAAACTGTAATCTTTGGCAGTGTGACTTCGATAAGCTCTGCGACTCACTGAACTTCTTGGATTGTACGAATATAACGCTTATTGGAGATTTTAATAGCCGTGTGACTCTCACAAAATAATTTCCCATTAGAATACAACAGTACTCTACTGAAACCGTGTCGCAAATCTAAAGACCCAATTTGTGGTAACAAAGGAGCAAAAATATTTGAACTTGCTGATGAGTATGACATGTTCTTGTTGAATGGTAGTTGTGAAGGAGATCCTGATGGCGAACTGACCTTTATCAAAGGAACATCAAGCTCAACAATTGATTACTCTTTTGTTTAGGTAAACTGGCGCAAGCTTCTAGGCAGTTTTCAAGTAGGAAGCGAGATCTTCTCGGACCACATGCCCTTGGAAGTAACTCTTGATTGTACTGCTAGCGGAAACTACGCCTGCATAAAACCTTTAAGACTTCTAATAATAATAATTGTTGGCGCTACAGTCCAAAGGGGGACCAGGGCCTAGCTTGCTCATCAACTACTCGTGTTGTGCGCGCTACTGTTCTCTCACGAGTAGAAGGGACCTACAGTTTTTTGCCGACTCCGAACGGCGAAATTTGAGAAGCTTTCTTAGACAGTTTTTACTCTATTAAGACTTCTGCTGAAATTTATATTCGAATAATGGATTCGTATCAGCGAAACATGAACTCGAAGCTTATGGAACATTCGATACTGCGTTATACATCCAATATAGAAACTCTAACGAAAATAATAAAGAAATCTATACCGCAAGAGAAAGATTTAAAAACACATACAATATATAAACAAAAATGGTATGATTCTGATTGCGCAGAGCAAGAAACAAGTCGTTTAAATTCCTCAAGCTTCTTAGACTCTCTATCAAGATGCCAACATGGAATATAAACGCATTTGTTACTTAAAAAAAGTAGCCTTTGAGCAACAAAACATTGCGCTATTGTATAAACACCTCAAAATCTTCTGCTCAGTTCTGGAAAGCTGTAAAATACCTTAATGGATACATGTCTAACATCTCTGTAACTCTTAAAGCCCCGCAACTCAGGAATTGTTTTAATAAACTTCTTAATGCCCCATTAACCTCACCGCTATTTCTATATGCAGCCCCCATGCTCTTAGACGAAAAATTAGATTCTGCATTTACCCTAGAAGAAGTCAAAGAAGTAATAAGCATATCAAAATTAAGTAAAGCACCTGGTATTGATCGCATCCCGTTTTAGTTCTATAAAAATTGCACTTATGATTTTATGAATTTTCTCACAATCGAATTTAACCGAATAATCGACTCTGCTAATATCCCCGATATATTCAGAAAAGCAATAATTTTTCCTCTCCACAAAAAAAGCGACTACAGGGACCCGAAGAACTACAGATTAATCACATTTTTAAACACTTCTGCCAAGCTGTTTGCTTCATTAATTTACAGGAGATGTCATGAATGAGTTCAAGAACCTAACATCCTTAAAGAATACCAAGCTGGACTTAGGAAAAGTTATTCTTCAATCGACCAGGTATTCTGCTTAACAAACATTGCTGAAACATATAAGAGAAAGAAAAAAAGTTGTACTCCTTTTTTGTAGATTTTCAAGCAGCGTTTGATTCAATACCACGTGAAGCACTCTTTTACAAGCTTTCCAAAATCGGCGTACCAAGCAAAGTTATAAGAATCCTGAGAGCCTTGTATGAGAATAATTCTGCACATGTATGGGATGGAGACTTAATTTCTGAGGAGTTTGAAGCTTCAATGGGTGTTAAATAAGGCTGTATTTTAAGTGCACTACTTTTTATACTATACATCAATGATATAACAGATGATGTCAAAGGTGGAATAAGATTCAACGATGTATCCATTCCCGCGCTGATGTATGCTGATGATATCGCCTTTCTTTGTGACACTATCCAAGGTATGCAATTAATGATAAACAGGATTAACGATTTCTGTAAAAGTTGGAATCTCACTATAAACCTTGGTAAATGAAATATGATGATATTCAGAAATGCAGAAGGTCGCGTCTCATCTTTGGAAAAGTGGAAGTTGGACGGGGAAGAGATTGAGGTAGTATCCAGATACAAATACCTATATATCCTAATATCGTCCTCTTTAAGTTTGAAACCACACTTTGACGAAAAATTAGCTGTTGCTAAAAGAGCTATCTGTTCGATTTGGGAACGTTGCTTCAAAAATAAATATGTATCGAAAAGTGCAAAACAAATTTTATTCCACTCAACCACAGGTTCTATAATGCTCTACGGAGCTCAGGTATGGAGTTACAAAGGCTATAATGCTGTGGAAAAATTCCTTCGCTACTCTTTCGGTTACCAAAAAATAACCCCAACTATATGTTACATACTGAAAAGAGAACTCCTTCATTGCTCTTGTATACCCTCAAAATGCACTTCAACTATATTTTAAAAATACTACAGATGAGCGAATGCAGATTACGTAGTTTTAAGAAGTATAATTAGAACAAACGGATACATTTGGGAGAAATGGAAAAAATCAGCTTCTGAATGCGGTTTAAATCTGTCTATTGAAGCGGACGAGCATCCTCATCTTTAAAGAAAAAAATTTAACTCAGTTTTGGAGAATTTCTGTAGACATACATATGACCAATATGTCGAAGAAGCTGAATCTTCGCTGGTTAGGAACTACTACAGCAAACTACACCATTTTTTAAATAAAAAAACATACTTCCTGGACAGTCACTCAATCGACAAAATAAGCACAATTTTTAAACTGAGAGGGGAACTCGTTCAGTTAAACTTTATCCCCCACAGACCAGATTTACCAATTCTTTGTAACCTATGTAACATGAGGAAGTGAGAAGACATCTAACATTTTATTGGTGTCTGTCCGATTCTAAAAGAATTTCTACTAACAATTTTCGAAAAACATGTTTTAGACGAGTATGAAGTAATGTGCTATTTTAAATAGCAAAAAGGATGGAAGGCCTTATATGATTATTCAGTAGCAGCACTTTGTTATAGAAAACGTATCATAGATGGAGATTTTTAATGTAAAACTTAAGTATGTATTTTGTCAACCTGGTAGACGGCCATAGGCCAAACCATAAATGACTTAGGTTAAACTTTACATTGTAAAACATTGTAAAACATTTAAACATTTAAGATTAACTATTGGTAACCATCTTGTATTCAATTTTGTACGTTTTACCGATTTTTGTTTTTGGCGGCGGTCTTTAATATTCCGTCCACAATGCTTTGTTTTTTATTACGCTCGTTACTCTTTTTGGCATACTCTCTATCAACTTTTCGATATGGGCAGATAAAATATTGGCCCACTGCTACCCTACTCGCCCCCATAAGCTGCTCATGTTTTTTGGAGCCTCTTCGAAAGATGCAAGCGTCTTTTGCCCGCAAGTTTTCAATTAGATTTAGATCCGGGTCTTGAGCTGGTCGCTTCATGGTCTCAAAAACTTGTTCTCCAAGCCAGCTCTGGACAATTCGTGCAACGTCCTTTTACCTTCTATTCTGATCAGTGAGCCAATATTCCACCAAATAAGACATCCCCACACCATTAAGCTCCTTGCTTCATACTTTATTTAACCTGATGCTTTTGGAGAGTGTTATTTTGCCGATGCCAAAAGTATTCATCGTCGTTTGTCCGGTTCACAAGAAAGGAGACCCCTTTGACTGCGCCAACTACCGAGGGATTAGTCTCCTGAACATTGCATACCAGATCCTCTCTGCCGTATTGTGTAAGCGTCTGAAACAGTTTGTCCATGACCTGATAGGTCCCTATCAGTGTGGTTTTAGGCCAGGGAAGTTCACAATAGACATTACGGCAGATCCTAGAAAAGACCCAAGAAATGCAAATTGACACGAGCTATACAGTGCCATGTCTATTTTTGGCATTCCTACCAAACTCGTCAGATTGTGTAGGATGACGATGGAGAACTCTCGCTGCTCCGCTAAGGTCAGTACCGAACTCACCGAGACTTTCAATGTCAAAAAAGGTTTTAGACAAGGCGACGCACTGTCATGTGACTTCTTTAACATCATCCTCGAGAAGATCGTGCGTAACTCACAAGTCAACCAGAGGCACGATCTTCCAGAAGTAAGTTCAATTGCTAGCTTACGCGGATGACATTGAAATGATTGGACGAACACAGCGAGCCGTCAATGAGGCGTTTGCTGGCATTGAAGCGGAAGCGACTTAAATGAGTCTGGCGGTAAATGAGGGTAAAACAAAGTACATGCTGTCATCAAGGAAGGACACACAACATCGACGTCTTGAACGGAGCGTCACACTAGGCAGCAGAAACTTCGAGGTAGTCAAGGACAACAACATCAGTAAAGAAATCAAAAGCAGAATCACTCTTCCCAATCGCTGTTTCTTTGGGCTCAAGAGGCAATTGAGTAATAAACCCCTCTCTCGAAGTACTAAGCTCGCTTTATATAACAGCTTGATCATTCACTAGCAAAGGCGGATGAGGAAGCCCTTAGTCTCTTCGAAAGAAAAGTTTTACGTGCGATTTTTGGTCCTGTTTGCGTTGATGGCATCTGGAGGAGAAGATTTAATGACGAACTCTATGGGCTGTACAGCGACATGCGCCTGGTCAAGCGTCTACGGATACAACGCTTAAGATGGCTAGGCCATGTAGAGCGTATGGACACCACTGCTCCGGCCCGAAAAGTCTTTGAATCCGAGCCATTGGGACAACGCAACAGAAAACGACCTAGACTGAAGTGGCGCACACAAATGGAGAAGGACCTCAACCAACTTGCAGTGCGCAACTGGAGGCAGCTGGCGAAAGATCGTGCTGGCTGGAGAGGCATGTTGGTTGAGGCCCAGGTCCACCCCGGACTGTAGCGCCATAAGAAGAAGGACAACTGCGACTCTACTACTAGTTGTCCATTTTAGTCTAGTCCGACCAAATTACCCGTATCCAATTATCAACACTTCATTTCTTGTGCTCTGTACAGAACTTAAAACGCGTTTTTATATTATGTTCAAACAGTGCTGGTTTTCTTCGTTTAATAATTCCATCTTTTGTAGAGTTCATTTAGCTATCCATTCACTCACGTTGTTATTGATAAATTTTGCTTCTGGCTTTTGAGTCTTCCAGTCTCTACGATTAATTTTTCGTTCAACTCAACGTAAGCATGTTTGGTAGCCCTGGTCGATTATTTTCACAAAACACATGTTTCCTCTTTTTGACCAAAAAAGCACTTCTTCAAGTAGCGATATCTTCCACTTTGTACTGTTAAATATCCCTTCCGCTTTTTTGCTCTTCATTCATCGCTTCATAGAAAGTGTTACAGTGATCGGATTTAGTTTAAATATGCGCAGTTTTGTTCGATAATCTGTCCCATCTAGACGGCAACTTCATAATACCCCCCTCGTTGAAGCTCCACTCCTTATTTGCGAAGAACTCGGACAGCCACTTTTCACAAGCCTCTTTTGAGTTCACACTACCAAGGGCGTTTGCCATGGAGAGGAACAGGTGGTAATCACTTGGCGCTATGTCCGGGCTATATGGTGGATGCGATAAAACGTTCCATCCGAGATCTCGTAGCTTCCGGCGAGTCATCAACGAAGTGTGTGGTCTGGCGTTGTCCTGCTGGAACACTACACCCTTCCTGTTGGCCAACTCTGCACGCTTCTGGTCGATCGCCTGAATCAAGCGGTCCAGTTGCTCGCCATATGGGAGCAGTAGTGGATCCTCCAATCCCATCAAACACAAACCTTCCTGGCCGCCAACCCCGGCTTGGCCACTGTATGGGACGATTCACCGGCCTTCAACCATGACCGTTTTCGCTTGATATTGTCGTATGTGATCCATTTTTCGTCGCCAGTCACCAACTCCTTCAAAGATGGGTCGGGTTAGTTCCGTTTCAGCAGCATATTGCAGGCGTTGATTCGGTCCAGAAGGTTTTTTTCGTCAAATCATGCGGCACCCAAACATCAAGTTTCTTTTTGTATCCAGCCTTCTGCAGATGGTTTAAAATGGTTTGGTGGCTAACTCCCATCTCCTGGGCGATGACACTAGATGCCACATGCCGGTCTTGTTAGAATTATAATAACAAAGTGGCAAGACTGTTTTAAATAAAAATTAAAGTAACATAAACGTTATTCGTTAAGTTATCACATCTCTTCTGTTTTAACTTTCTTCTTCCTTCAGTCGTCAGCTCGAAAAGACGTGTATTTATAAGGGTACACTAAATAATGAATTTCCACTTAATAAGGTAATTTTATTTTTTGCCTAACAGGTCTAAATCGATGATTTCCCTGATTCGATCGGTATTCGTCATCACAGGTCTTCCGCCGGCCGACTTATCATGGTATCGTTTTCACCGACTCTAAATTATTGAAACCATTCCTCCGCGTTTCGAAGTGATAGAGTATCATCCCCCAAAACACCATTAATCTCACGGGACGTTTCTTAAGCGGATTTGCATTTAACAAATGAAAACTTTAAAATAGCGCGAATTTCGGCGTTAGTGAACTCAATGTTTACACGTCTATAACTGTTGAACGCAATATCCCAACTAATCATGCATAGGTTATGCCAAGACCTTTCAAGTGATGAATAGTATTGCCAGATATGATCTTTGTAGCGCTTTGTACATAGCCGGGAGAGATTTGACGACCTTATATTCATAACTGTTATTAAAAAATTCCTCTTTCCACCACGATATTTTGATTTGAAAGAAATGGTAAATGAACCAATAAACAGGGCAAAGTAAGAAATATCGGTAAAACGTGCGAAATTGAATACAAGATGGTTACCAATAATATTATCTTGGCAGCAATGTTTGTGTTTTCTTATTTATATCAAAGAACACATTTTCCAAGATTTGAATACATTTTTCACCATTTATTAGAAACACATGGTTATTTCAGCTTTCTTAATTTTTTTGCATTTTGACCACCATTCTGGCAATTTGTGAATACCACGCCAATAAAATTGTTCGCCTTTTAAAGCAAACCAATCAGACTACCAATTTTCGACCTCCTCGTAGGCACAAAGTGCTGATCAGCCAATGCGTGTCCCATCGCTGAAAACAAATGGTAGTTGGAAGGAGCCAAGTCTGGTGAATACGGCGGGTGGGGTAGCTGCTTCCAGCCAAGTGTCTTGATTGTATCCTGAACTGGTTTTGCTTTGTGTGCAGGTGTATTGCCATGGAGCAAAATTACCTTGCCGTGTCTTCTGGCCCATTCTGGTCGTTTCTCAATCAATGCATGGTTCAAATTGATCATTTGTTGTCGGTAGGAAATCAAACGCAGAATCACTCTTGCCAATCGCTGTTTCTTTGGGCTCAAGAGGCAATTGAGTAATAAAGCCCTTTCTCGAAGGACTAAGCTCGCTTTGTATAACAGCTTGATCCCCCCAGTCCTTCTTTATGGCATGGAAATCTGGACTACAACCAACTTGGAGTGCGCAACTGGAGACAGCTGGCGAAAGATCGTGCTGGCTTAAGGGGCATGTTGGTTGAGGCCCAGGTCCACCCCGGACTGTAGTGCCACAAGAAGAAGAAGAAGAAGGTTGCCTAACAATGGTCAGTCTGAAGGGCCTTTCCAGAAGTAGAAGACTGTCTAGCCAACGTAAAAAAGCACACCATTGGGAACTCAAGGTACTAAAGGCTATCCTTGTTCAGGCTCCGATCCCCTTAAGCTGAGACGAACTACACTCATTTATTCACGCTCATTAAACGATGCGACATCTTGGAGGCTCTTTCAAAATCGTGATCATTACCATGCTTCAACTTCATAACGGATGGTATACCGACGTTTTTCCAAGGAGGTGTTTTCCTACGCTGGAAAAACCACTGCGTAAGCTTTTCCATCTGTCCTACTCTTTAGGGCTCTTTCCGAGTAATTGGAAAACACCATTTGTCCAGCCCTTCCCTAAAGGCGAACCATCTTCACCCACCTCCTTCCGACCCATAGCACTTACGTCCCCACTTTCCAATGTTATGGAAACGCTGATAAATCGTCAGCTTATGAAATATCCTGAAACTCGGAAGCTTCTTAATGACCGGCAATACGGCTTCCGCAGTAACAGGTCCACTGGTGATTTGATGGCTTATCTCACCGAAAAATGGAACCAATCTTTGCACACTGTAGGAGAAAGCAAGATCGTTGCACTTGATATTTTAAAAGTATTTGACAGAGTCTGGTATCAGGCTCTCTTATCGAAGATGCGTGCTTTTGGCGTCGATGAACCTCTTCTTCAATGGATTAGAAATTACCTTTCGAACCTTTCAATACAAGTTGTATTGGATGGGTTCAAGTCCGATATTCACCATATTAATGCCGGTGTTCCCCAGGGCTCCGTTTTGTCTCCGACGCTCTTCCTCATTTTCATAAATAATCTCCTGTCTGTCACTTCTAATCCAATTCACTTCTTCGCTGATGACAGTACACTCAGCTTTTCATATTCGTTCCTCGGCTCTCGTCACTCCTTTTCGGCCATTGACTTGGACGGCAGCGTAATTTCAGCTCATTACATTCCGATCTTGATAGCATAATTGATTGGGGTAAAAAGAATAGAGTGGAATTTAATGCTTCCAAAACTCAGTGCTGTCTACTGTCACTCAAGCGTTCTCAAAACAACCTGTCTTTATCTATGAATGGCTCCTGCATTGTTGAAACTGAAGAACTTTCCATCCTCGATACGTGTATCAACTCAACACTAAGTTGGAACGATCACATTTTCGAGATCGCCAAAAATGCAGCGAAATGGCTAGGTTTCTTAAAGCGATGCAAGAAATATTTCACTTCTTCTGACCTGGCAACAATACCAGGTATAGCGGTATGAAATGAGTTTTTTTTTTGAAAATAAAACACTAATTATTAATGGGAAAGTAAAAACATATTTATATATATATTTAACTATTATTTTAAACGCTTTCTGGAAGACAGCACTCGTAATCCAAATTGCTAAGCCTGGTAAACCCAAAAACGACCCCAACAGCTATAGACCTATAAGCTTACTAAGCAGCATTGGTAAACTTTTAGGAAAAGTATAAAGGAAAGAATTGAAATTCATTTAGCTACGAATAAAATTCTACCCGATTTTCGGTTTGGATTCCGACGTTCTTGCAATACTTATCATCAAATCGCGAGGATACAAAAACATATCAAAAATAAATTTCAATCTAAAGAGTCAACTGGATTAATACTTTTAGATGCTGAAAAAGCTTTTGATACGGTTTCGCATGAAGCTTTGATATACAAACTAATTCAGTTTAACTTTCCGAAAGAAATCATTAAAATTATTCAGAGCTTTTTGAATAATAGAACATTTATAATTAAGGTAGTAAATGATTTATCGTCTGATATGGATACGGATCACCACAAGGTACGGTACTCGGTCCTAAATTATTTAATATATATGTTGCAGATTTTCCAGATCTCGGTAACGGAGTTGAAATCGCTATGTTTGCTGACGATACAGCTATATTTGCATCAGGAACATACTACCTACACGTACACAACGTCTTACAAACAGCTCTATCCAAATTGGATAAATACTTCTATAACTGGAAGATTAAAATAAATCCCACAAAAACTCAAGCTATTTGGTTTACTCGCAGGCGCAAGAACTGTTTCTTTCCCAATAACGTTCATCTTCAAATGGGCAATTTTAATTTGGACTGGTCGGAACATTGTAGATATCTTGGGATTTTAATAGACAAGAAGTTTAACTTTCAAAAACATATTTCCTCCACTATTGACAAAGTTAGAAAACTTATAAAAATTCTTTATCCCTTAATAAATAGGAAATCAAAACTTAGTTCAAACAACAAAATTTTGTTGTTTAAATCAGTTTTTCAATCCATACTACTGTACGGGGCTCCTGTCTGGTACGACTGTGCTTTAACAAACAAACGCAAACTACAAACATGTCAAAACAAAATTATTAAACTTATGCTTAATTTACCGCGTTATTATTCAACCCGAAGGTTGCACGAAAATACCAACATCAACTTTTTAGATACTCTTATTGATAAGCTAACCCAAAAATTTTATTACAATTGTCTCAATTTCAACAATGAACTTATTAGTCGTTTGTCAGATTAATTAAATGCAAAATGCATAAGAGTTCGCTAGGGATATTGAAATATTAGGTTGTAAGAGTTAAATAAGGGTTTTACTTGTAGCTTTCCCTTGTACTGTTATTTATACTTAATCGCATGCTGTTTTCATTAATAGTCCTATAAATTCTTAGTTGTAAAGGAAAAATGTCCTATATCTCTAAACAAATCATCTACTACATGTATACATTATTGATTACGCTTCTGAATAAAATAAAATAATAATAATTCTGACAATTTGTGAATACCACGTCAATAAAATTGTTCGTCTTTTAAAGCAAACCAATTAGCACCCAATTTGCAACCTCTTCGTAGGAATCAAAGTGATGATCAGCCAATGCGTGTCTCATCGATAAAAACAAATGGTAGTTGGAAGGAGCCAAGTCTGGTAAATACGGCGGGTGGGGTAGCTGCCCCCGGCCAAGTGTTTTGATTGTATCCTGAACCGATTTTGATTTGTGTGCAGGTGCATTGTCATGGAGCAAAATTACCTTGCCGTATCTTCTGGCCCATTCTGGTCGTTTCTCGATCAATGCATGGTTCGAATTGATCATTTGTTGTCGGTAGCGATCAGTATTAACGGTTTCACCAGGTTTTAGGAGCTCGTGGTACGGCACACCTTTCTGGTCCCACCAAACACACAGCATTGTCTTCTTGCCGAATCGATCTGGTTTTGCAGTCGATGTTGATGGTTGTCCCAGATTAACCCATGATTTTTTCCGTTTAGAATTCTTAAAATAAATCCATTTTTCATCGCCAGTAACAATCCGATGCAAAACCGATTTTCTTTCGTGTCTTTGAAGCAAAATTTCACAAGTGTTTTTTCGGTTTTCCATCTGTCTTTCATTCAATTCATGTGGCACCCATTTTCCACACTTTTGGATCTTTACCATGGATATTAAAAGGTCAGAAATTGTTTGTTGTGCAACATTTAACATTGCTGCCATTTGCTTTTGATTCAAAGTGTCGTCTCCATCTAATATCGTTTACAATTCGGCGTCTTCGAACTTTTTTGGTGGTCTTCCACGTTCTTCATTTCTCACATCAAAATCATTATTTCTGAACCGTTGAAATCATCTTTTGCATGTTGCTTCTGATAGAGTATGATCACCATATGCCTCGACAAGTATTCGATGCGACTCCTCAGCACTTTTCTTCAAAAATTAATGCTTTCCGCAAATCAACACTTTCTGGTACAAAATTCGACACTTTTAACACGATGAAGAAATATGATGTTGTCCGTTTAATGACTTGATGTATACTAAATATTTTTCACAGATGTCATAGCAAACAAACAAACAAAAAAATAAGGGCTCGTTCATAACAAATGTTCCCAATCGAGACATTTGAATCTTGACGCTCACTTCATACGTGTATACCATATACGGTATGTAAGTATGTACTTCAATGTGGGGCTCATTCATTCTAGTCAAATTAGTATTCACCAGTGCAGAATTAGTGTGAATATTTTGTTTATATTTAAAATCGCAACCTTTGGATTTGAAGTCAGTACAGAATTAGGAGTTTGGGGAGGGAAACTTATTAGGGTTGATATGACGGTAAATAGTCACTAGCCGTTAAAAAATTTTCCTAATATTGTATTAACAACTTAATACAAGAAATAAAAAGAGGAACATATTTAAGTCTTTATTTATTTTTAGTGAATAAGTGGTAAAGAGGATAACAAAAGTATCATATCATTATATTCCTCTCTTGTTATTCTCCTTGAAGTTTTATTAGGTAGTAAAATATTAATTTTGAGTCTTGGTCTTGATTCAAATGGTGTACGTGATAGCATTGTACAGTAAAACGGATTTTGTTTATTATATGTCGCAATAGAATAGAATTTGATTTGGTTTTTTTTTTAAAGTTAACTTTTACCGCTTTCTAAAAACTAACACATATGCCGATAGCAATCAAAATTAATTTAAGCATTACAAGTTCATTAACTACTTTCGCAGTTGCGCATTGACGTTGATATGAAAATATTATATGGTATATATGGTAAATAAAATTACATACATTCGAGGGGCGTTCGATATATTCTCGGGTGGAATCGCGATGAAGCTGTGGTTATATATATATTAATTGACTACTAGTTATACTATTATTTTAGTGCATTTATGTAAAATTTCATACAAATGTTTATTGATTATTGATTCGTGTTTTATATCTAGTTAAACAGAATCATAATGGCGACTGAGACGATGATTGGAAAAATTGAGCACCGCGCTGTAATTAAATTTCTCACTAAGCAAGAAACAGTCATGTAAAGACAAAGGCTGTTTACCAGGGTTCCGCACCTTCATTATCAACGGTGCAAAAGTGGTCAAGTGAGTTGAAAAGAAGCAGAGACAGAATTGAAGACGACCCCCGCTCCGGCGTCCCGGCTACTGCATCAAAGAAGTCGAAAAAATTTGTTCTTGAGGATGCCCGAATAATGGTGAAAATGATGACAGAGACCACCAAGCTTTTAACTTATACCATTCACACCATTGTTCATGATAATCTTAACCTTTTACAGGTCAGAATGCCACGAATGCTCACAGCGCCTCAGAAAAAAGTGAGAATCGCTTGGAGATGTGTAGTGAGAAAGCGGACGGTGTTATGGATCGAATTGTTACTGAGGACGAAACATGGGTTCACCACTATGACCCTGATAGCAAACAGTGGAGAGGCATAAAAAAGGAACAGACCCCCCGAAGAAGTTTAAAGTCACTCCGTCTGCCGGGAAGCTCATGGCCACAGTTTTTTGGGACTCAAAGGCAATCTTGCTCATTGAGTACGAAGAAAAAGGTGAAATCATAAATGCCACACCCTACGCTTCAACTTTGCATAATTTGCGGGAGGAAATTAAAAAGAAATGACGGGGTAAACTCGCAGCGGGTGTGTTGCTTCTTCATGACAACGCTCCTGTTCACACGGCGCGAGTTTCCAAGGCCGCTGCGAGAGATTATGGTTTCGAAGAAATGCTACACCCAACCTATAGATCAGACCTTGTCCCTTGTGATTATTTCCTGTCTTCGTGGAAAAAGATTTTCGGATGATAAAGAACTCAAGTCGGCAATAAATTGGTATTTTGTAAATTTATTTTTTTCAGGGTTTAAAAAAGCTTATTTTAAGTTGTAACAATTGCATTGATGTAAGGGGAGATTATATTGAAAAATAAAAACAATTTAAATTGAATTCGCATTTTCCTTCATATCAGACTATATGAAAAAATGAAATGGATTAGAGCCAGATGCATTGTTACCGATAGCATTCTAGGGCAGGCCAATATGTCAATGTTTCGATTCCCTGAAGGAGTTATCACTAAATCCGTGGAGTGGATCATATGCAATTTCAACAGAAAAATAAGCCGTATATGTGTAGCATTGGCACACAAAAATTAAAACTTAAAATTGGTCAAAAACTTTTTTTAAAAAGAATTGCAACCAACAAGTAAAGACTCATACTTTATCCCACTAAAGCATCTATTTACACAAACACATCATTTAATTTTCTAATTAATCATATAAGGTGACAGTTTGATAAGGTTCAATGAAATAGAATCATCCTCCCTGAAATTGAAAATATATCATTTCATCGAGTGAATCGATATAGCAAATCTTGCCGAAAATCAGAGGACAGAAACCAATTTTGTCTCCTTTAGACAACGCATGGGTTACGCATGGTTATGTTTGTACCATACACATCCAGCTAGACTTCGTATGTAATATATTTCTTGTTTTTTGTTGCTTTAGTTACGGATACCCTTTAAAAGAGACTGAGTCTCACTGAAAGCGCTTTGCATCCTAATGGTTAGGAAACCAAATTTCCAAGTATTAACAATTGGTGTAAAAATCGAGCTTTTTCAATTTCATGTCAGTGTATACTGCGGTGAGCCATCTGTGTATACTTGTCTGTGCTCAAAGCTTAAGTTTGTGATTTCCTTCCGGTGTACTTAGACTTGTGTTGGCCAGTGTACGTTTGTAGAAATGATATGTTTTTTCCTGCAATTACCTTATATTTTCCATTCGAAAGTCGCTGATACACTATCGCAGTAAAAAATGCCCTCAGCTCAATTTTTCAACTCGCGTTCCTTAAAGCATACATACCCTTGCAGAGTTGTTTGACGGACGATTAAGTGAGAGATGTTTTGTTTGTTTGGTTTCTTGATAAAATTTTAAATAAGGCCTTGTATATTTACCAGCCATTGTCCCTTAGACCCAAAAGTGCAACGTGTGATACTAACGTATATACGAGGGGCGTTGAATATATTCTCCGTAGCGATATGAAGGAAAATGCGAATTCAATTTAAATTGTTTTTATTTTTCAACATAATCCACCTAACATCAATGCATTTGTTACATATTGAGATAAGCTTTTTTAAACCCTCAAAAGATAAATTTCCTCTTTCCCTGTGCAATACCCATTTATTGCCGACTTGAGTTCTTTATCATCCGAAAATCTTTTTCCACGAAGACAGGAAATAATCACAAGGGACAAGGTCTGGCCTATAGGCTGGGTGTAGTATTTCTTCGAAACCACAATCTCGCGCAGCGGCCTTGGAAACTCCCGCCGTGTGAACAGGAGCGTTGTCATGAAGAAGCAACACACCCACTGCGAGTTTACCCCGTCATTTCTTTTTAATTTCCTCCCGCAAATTATGCAAAGTTGAAGCGTAGGGTGTGGCATTTATGGTTTCACCTTTTTCTTCGTACTCAATGAGCAAGATTGCCCAACAAACTGTGGCCATGAGCTTCCCAGTAGACGGAGTGACTTTGAACTTCTTCGGGGGGTCTGTCCCTTTTTTATGCCACTCCGTGGACTCTTGTTTGCTTTCAGGGTCTTAGTGGTGAACCCATGTTTCGTCCGTGGTAAAAATTCGATCCATAACACCGTCCGCTTTCGCACTACACATCTCCAAAACCACTCTATCATACAGCGAGCGCTTCTCAATTTTTTCTAAGGCGCTGTGAGCATTCGTGGCATCCACCTTGCACTGACCTTTGAAAGGTTGAGATGATCATGAAGAATGGTGCGAATAGTACCAGTCGAAAGCTTGGTGATTTCTGCCATAATTTTTTTATTCGAACATCCTCAAGAACAAGTTTTTTGACTTATTTGATGCTTACTCCCGTACGAGCACTATCCGGGACGCCTGAGCGGGGTCGTCGTCAATGCTCTCTCTGCCTCTCTTGAAAAAGGGACCACTTTTGCACAGTTGATAATGAAGGTGCGGAACCCTGGTAAACAGCCACCATCTCTACATGAATAGTGTTTTGACTTTTTCCTTGCTTAATAAGAAATTTAATTACAGCGCGATGCTCAATTTTCACCAGTTGCCATTATGATTATGTTTAACTAGAGACAAAACGCGAATTGATAATCACATTTATATGAAATTTTAAATGATTGCATTAAAATAATAGTATTACTCTATCAAGAAGTCAATTTATATATATAATCACAGCTTCACCACGATACCGAGAGTTTATTGAACGCCCCTCGTAAGAGTGACTTTTATTGAGTAGATGGCCTTCTTGTGGTCGTCGTGGCGTAGTGGGTTGAGTGCGACACTTACACGCCAATATTCAGCTGAACACCTCGTATTTTTCACGGCACCACCTCGTTTGAGCTGCTGAAAACACTCAAAGAGTAATAATAGTCTAAGGAAAAGCTTCTCAAAACTTTACCGTTCAGAGTTGGCAATAATCTGTAGGTCCCTTCTACTCGTGACAGCAAAGAAGCGCGCACGACGCAAGTAGTTAACGAGAGTGCTAGACCCTTGCCCCCTGTGGAATGTAGTGCCTTAGAATCCTCAACTGTATACGAGACGAGCTCGTCTACGGGTAATAATAATAAATAATTGTTGGCACGACAGTCCACAGGGTGACCAGCGCCTAGATTGCTCATCAACTACTTGTGTTGTGTCCGCTACTGTTCTCTCACGAGTAGAAGGGACCTACAGTTTTTTGCCGACTCTGAACGGCGAAATTTGAGAAGATTTCTTAGACAGTTATTACTCTCTGAGTGTTGTCAGCAGCTCGAAAGAGATGGTGCCGTGAAAAAATTCAAGTTCAGTGTTCGGCCGGGAATCGAACCTAGACCCTTCAACGTGTGAGCGTCGCACTTTACCCACTACGGCGGCCACCTCGTCTACGAGTATCGCTTTGAATTTCTAAGCTTCAATTTCTCCTTACAACACCTCTGTTGTTAGTTGTGAGTAAAGCCGTGATGCTCGCTCTCATTCTGTCCACAAAGAATTCTTTATTTGGTTTCAATATCAGTTATAAGCCGTATTTCTCTTTGAGTTAAGATTCATACCAAACACTTCAAGCTCTCTTGGCGAAGTTTATCTAAATTAAGTCATCTTATAGAGCCCAATAGAAATCTAATTACTTATCATCACATGCGCTGTTTGCATTCACAACTTACCTACTGAGCCCTCGGTCGATTTTGTGCGAATTCTGTTTGCTGATTCGATTAGCAAGTGAGTGTGATAATCGACCGAGATTGAGTCCGCTTGATGGCTATATCTTTGGGCTGATAAGTGCGACAATTTTTTGCCTGGTTTCGGTCACTTTCATCAGTACTTGCTTGGTTTGCAATCATTTCACACTGTTCTTGAACCTTTTGTCGAGCAGGTCATAGATTCGTAAGAAAAATGAAAAAGTGGTTAGATCTGTGCGTTTTACTTGCGACAGTTATAGTGAGTAGTGTAAAGTTTTGTGACGGAGTTATAAGACCGAGTAATGAATTGAGCATCACAAATGGACAAGGTTTTGTGGCGTACTTGGAGGTGGGAAAGAGTTTCGGAAATATCAGTCATTGTTGGTTTAATTTTCAAAGTAAGTGTTACTTTTGTTTTATACACATACATAGCTGCTTTTAAGGTACTACATTACTTGCCTTGGACAAGATGGAAAAAATCGTGTTTGACGGTTTTTGAAAACTGGAAAAAATTGAATATTGTCTTTTCGAATATTTTCTTTTGTATTTTTGTTTTCTAGTATAAACACTTATCTTAGTTGAAAAAGGGAGAACAAAAAACTAAGATACCGAAATTGTACAGATTAACGACATCCAAAAAAATTTTCAGAGTCTCTGTAGCCCGAAAAATGTTTTGAATGACGTACAATTATTCTTTAAGTTTTGTGATCAGTTTGCCTATAAAAAAATGCAAATCCTTGCCTAGCAGCTTTATTGGCAATCCCGTTTCTCATCCCGTGGTGGAATAAATTCGAACAGATATTTAATTCTTGAATTATCTCGGAAGCCTTTAAAGAGTTTAGAGAGGCCTTGAGCACAATTTGGAACAATCGCTACAGACGCAAATACTCCGCTCCTTCCATCTACTCTTCTTTTTTTTTTTTTTTTGTTGCCATTAGAATCACAAAGTTTTCCCCTTGAAAACCGATGCGAAGGTATGAAGTATGAAGTCGTCGCCCTCCACGAAGTCTTGCAGTCGTCCGTGAAAATATGTATACATTGAGAGTCGAATTTGTATAAGTGGAGCACCTAGACTATTGGTGTCTTCGCATCGAACGGCATATACGAGGGGCCTTCAATATATTCTCGGTATCGCGTTGAAGCTGTGGTTACTTATTTCTCAAGTAATACTATTATTTTAGTGTATTCATGTGACTATCAATTTGCGTTTTGTCTCTAGTTAAACATAATCATAATCGCAGCTGGTGAAAATTGAGCATCACGCTGTAATTAAATTTCACACTAAAGAAGGAAAAAATGTAGAGATGGTTGCTGTTTACCAGGATTCCGCACCTTCATTATCAACTGTGCAAAAGTGGTCAAATGAGTTCAAGAGAGGCAGAGAGAGCATTGAAGACTACTACTAAGACGACTACTGCTTATACGGGAGAAAAGCATCAGAGAAGTCGAAAAACTTGTTCTTTAGGATGCCCGAATAATGGTGAAATTGATGACAGAGATCACCAAGCTTTCAACTGGTACCATTCACAACATTCTTCATGATCATCTGAACCTTTCACAGGTCAGTGCAAGGTGGGTGCCACGAATGCTCACAGCGCCTCAGAAAAAAGTGAGAATCGCACGCTGTATGATAGAGTGCTTTTGGAGATGTGTAGTACGAAAGCGGACGGTGTTATGGATCGAATTGTCACCAGGGACGAAACATGGGTTCACCAGTATGACCCTGAAAGTAAACAAGAGTCCATGCAGTGGCATAAAAAAGGAACAGACCCCCCGAAGAAGTTTAAGATCACTCCGTCTGCTGGGAAGCTCATGGCCACAGTTTTTTGGGACTCAAAGGCAATCTTGCTCATTGAGTACGAAGAAAAAGGTGAAACCATAAATGCCACACCCTACGCTTCAACTTTGCATAATTTGCGGGAGGAAATTAAAAAGAAAAGACGGGGTAAACTCGCAGCGGGTGTGTTGTTTCTTCATGCCAACGCTCCAGTTCACACGGAGCGAGTTTCCAAGGCCGCTGAGCGAGATTGTGGTTTCGAAGAAATGCTACACCCACCCTATAGATCAGACCTTGTCCCTTGTGATTATTTCCCGTCTTCGTGGAAAAAGATTTTCGGATGATAAAGAACTCAAGTCGGCAATAAATGGTTATTGCACAGAGAAAGAGGAAATTTATCTGTTGAGGGTTTAAAAAAGCTTATCTCAAGATGTAACAAATGCATTGATGTTAGGTGGATTATGTTGAAAAATAAAAACAATTTAAATTGAATTCGCAATTTTCTTATATCGACACCGATAGTATATTGAACGCCCCTCGTACGTGACAATCGTGTCGCAGGAGATACGGCCCGCAAGGTCATCAAAACTCCAGGGTAAAATAAACCAAAGACCACTTTTTTTATCTGAAAGATGGCCTTGATTGTGAACCTCATAATGTGAATATTAAGGAAAGAGGTTGAGGCAATGCATCAAAAGCAGATCAAAGATGTGCTAGGGAAGGCCCTGCGCAGTTAAATTAGAACTTTCTTTAAAGCTGGGTGAGAGCAGCAATCATATATTTGAGTGGCAGTTAATTTTACCAAACAACTAATGAAAAGGAAAGGTCTTATTATTGCCTCGTAAATCCAAGTGAATCTTCTTGGTGATAAGCCCCAAATTTTACCAAAAACTCCTTTACACTACCAGAAAACAGCGTCTTGGAAGTCATCGACTGAATTTGTTTTTTTTTTCAGAAAAGGTTTTTATCTAAAATTACACCCAAATGTTAAGCTTAATCGGAAATGTTCAGAATATTCAAGACTAGTGCATGCAATTTCATCTTCATCATCCTACCGAACATCGCTCCCATATACACCGCAGAAGCAGTAGCTATACTCCACGCCGCTAAAAAATATTTCCAAATAAGAGGTAAGTGGATTATTTGCTACGACAGCCTGTCTGTTATAAAAGCCGTAGGAAATCCACAAAACGACTCTACAACCCCATCCAAAATTCGTGATATCCTCATCAAATCACAAACGAAGTTAAAGCTGCTATGGACACCAGGCCATGTTGGAATTGTGGGCAATGAATATGCAGATGCTGCTGCGAATGCCGCACTCAAGGCTCCCATCCTCTCCTATTACACCTTTTCTCAATGCGATCTAAAGAGATACATAATTCAAAAGTGCCAACAACAAATATTACGCGAGTGGGAGAATTATAAATATCACTACCAACTAATTAACCCCAATAAAACTGAGCCGAAATTCCCAACCGATATACCTAAATCGGATATAAGGATGTATATCCGGCTCCGTCTTGGACACACCGCATTCACTCACCAGTACCTGCTCAAAAGGGAGTCTTCTCCAAACTGCCTCACCTGCCGTAGACCAGTAACCATCACCCACCTCCTAAGTCAATGCTTTTTTATCAACGCAAACTGAAACACCGCAAAACAAACTCAACCACAACGTAGACCTACTATATCTCCTCAAGAAGCCAAACCAATCAAATATTAATACTTTAAAAAGTATCCTAGGAAAATTTAGCATCACAATATAGACATAAGTTTTTCGAAAGCCGTAAGTCATCGTAACTATTTGGCCCCTATATTTCATATTGATTATAATTTTAATTGTACATTAATATTATAATAAATAAATAAAAATTTCATCTTTAACCTCACGCACAACCCACAGACTGGTAGGCCAGGCCCATTATTTAAACAATCGTGCAGAAGGGCTTGCTGCATACATACAACGGGTGTTGTGATGGCTATCCAGGGGGCGTCGCGTGGAGGCTGTATGTCAACTTGACCTGTGCACTGACTGCCCCCCCCCAATGAAATTTAACAATCCAAAATTTAAACCTTGGAATAAGTTTTTTTCAAAGAAATAATGAAACTGGCAAAATGTCTTAATTTGGAAGAAAAAAAAATCAACCACAGCTCAACAAAAATTAAGTGCACCAAAAATGGAAAATCGCAACTTGTTGTGAAGAAACACGAAAGGACGAGGATGAGTAACGTTGTCTGCTGAAAGAAGATTTATCATTGGCGTCTTTTTTTTGCCATTCAGCTCCTCAAATAAAGACAACGTCTGAAACAATAGAATGTACATAAACCGTTAAGCGTAATTTTACATCAAGAGCATGAATTAAAGATGAAGTTCCACCTAAGAAAAAAATTGTACATTCTCCAAATGGTATCGAAGAAGGAGCTTCGGCTTGTCGTTTTCACAGGTAAAAAAATAACTAATCTAACACGACCGGTGTTCTTTTGCTAGCGGCGCTAAAGTCAGGGATGGACCTGGGCCTGACGGCCTAGGTGAAAAGCGTGAGAGAAAAAACAAATATTTCTTTTAACGTCTGGATGGCTGTTAAATTTATTCATCAAAAATCAACTGTTAACGAAATTGCGCAATTTTGTTCTTCAAACAAATTTAAAGTGAAAGCTAATAAATTTCAATAGAAATAGTTAACTCCATTGACTGAACAGATTGAAAAAAGTTCTATGGAAAAACTGAAATAACTTGCTAGAAACATCCTAATACAAAGAAATAATATATAGAAACCAGTAAGCGCAACTACATCGGTTATGGCAACTGCCCCAACTTCTAGGAGTTGCGTAAACTGAGTTTGTGAATGGCACAATAGGGAATAGGGCCTAAGTCTCATAGAAAGATGAAGAAGCTTATTTCTCCGAACGGCGAAATTTGAGAAACTTTTTATTTTGAAGTTATTACTCTTAAGTGTAGTCAGCTGTGAAAAAAGGTTGCAAAATACTAACTAAAGTAAAAACCCTGAGACCTTTGGCGTTTGAGAGTCGCACTTTAACCTCTACGTCAATGCGGGGAAATTTTGTCAGCGACTGCGCCAAACATAGAGGGAAAAGCTTCCTCAACAGCGCCTACAAAATCCACTAAACCATATTGTGTGAGCGTCTGAAACCTTTTGTTCACGACCTGATGGCCCCTATCAGTGTGATTTCAGGGAAGTCCACGATAGACCAGATCTTCACATTATGACAGATAATTTTCAAAATCAAATCATTCGTCGACGTTGGTAAAGCTCACGAACAGTTCTCGTTGTTCGATGCAGCGTTGCCTTATAAGCCGTTTGTTTGGCTGCATGTGCTTGCCTGCACTCTTCGTCAAACCATGGGCTCCTTCTGGGTGGTGAAACCCAGCACATCAGTGGTAGCTTCTTTGATGGATTCTTGACAAAGTTTACAGCCTTCTTCTCTATCGTTAGTTCAGGCAGCGTCGAACTCCGAGCGAGTTTCAGGGAGACTCGATCGTCAAAGTTTCCAGCGATCACTTGTGATTGTAGATTGCCTACGTCAAACAGTATTGGCCTATCTTGACTCCGTCGCTCTCTCGATACCCGGTTTCTTATCTTGGCTACAGCAAAGTGATGATCCGAGTCGATGTCGTCACCCGGAAGGTTCCGACAAAAAATACTGGAGGAGTGTCTGATGTCAATTTGATGGACGGTGGTTTGTGCCAGTCACAGAGAGGTTCCGCCTCGAGGTAAAGTCCAACAACGGAGGTCGTGCAGGCTGTGCTTACCGATAATGGTTTCCTTTTCCAGCTGAGCGTTGAAGTCTCCTAGAACGGCCTTGGTGTCGTAGCTGGGACCTCGATCGTGTGTTCGTTCTAAGAGATCATAAAAGTCATCCCATCCCGAGTTTATCCTTGGTCCAGATTGTCGTGTGGCATTCGCTGACGGGGTCATAGCTCAAAACTTTTTGCCTAAGTCCACCTCGAGCAACAAATCCGTATCCCAATAAGCGCTGCCTCCTCTTTCTATAGCGATCACTGTAGTAGATATCGGAGCTTTTCATCGTATTTTTGCCGGGCCCATCGCACTTCCTGGATGGCGGTGATGTCTGCTTTGTTGCAGTCCAGGGCCTCCGCAAGTTGTTTGGCTGCACGTGGTCTGTTAAGGAACGTCATATTCCTCATGCAAATTCAAACATCTTTGATCTTAAAGCATTTGCTGAGGTCGTCAACAGTTCATCCGGCCTTTTCCGAGGCACGTGGTCTTTCTACGTGTTAAAGAAGTTTACCTCATGCACAGCCCAACTAACAGACTGGAAGGCCAGGGCAGAAGTGTTCGCTACATACTTTGGTTCACCATACAACTAATGTTTTGATGGCTATTTAAGGGGTGCCATGAGGAGGCTTTATGTCAACGTGCACTAACGAGAATAGTGTTGGCAACTTGCCTTGTCGAGCGCGATCAACAACATTACCTGGTGTGGACAGGCTCATGTCCACCTGAGCATCACTGCTCCAGGCGGCCTAGGCTAAGGTGGCGCACACAAGTGGGGAAGGACCTCAACCAACTGTGCTGGCTGGAGAGACATGTTGGTTAAGGCTGGATAAAATGTTTGGTCACTGAAAATCGAATTGACATATATATAAGGCTAACTTTTTTGCTCTTCATTCAATCAAGGTGTTACAGTGATGGGCTTTAGTTCAAATATGCGCAGTTTTGTTCGATAATCGGTTTCCATCTAGAGGGCAACTTCACCCCTTTCGTAGAAGCCCCACTCTCTTATTTGCGAAGAAATCGGACCCACTTTTCACAAACCTCTTTTGAGTTCAACTTCACACTACCAAGGGCGTTCCCCATGGACAGGAACAGGTGGTAATCACTTGGCCCTGTGTCCGGGCTATATGGTGGATGCGATAAAACCTTCCATCCGTGCTCCCGTAGCTTCTGGCGAGTCATCAACGATGTGTGTGGTCTGGCGTTGTCCTGGTGGAACAGTACACCCTTCCTGTTGGCCAATTCTGGACGCTTCTGGTCGAGCTGTTCGCAGTAAATGGTAGAATTAAACGTCTGGCCATATGGCAGCAGCTCATAGTGGATGATCCCCTTCCAATCCCACCAAACACACAGCAAATCCTTCCTGGTCGTAAATCCCAGCTTATCCACTGTTTGGGACGATTTACCGGCCTTCAACCACGACCTTTTCGCTTGATATTGTCGTATGTGATCCATTTTTCGTCGCCAGTCACCATCCGCTTCAAAAATGGGTCGAGTTCGTACCGTTTCAGCAGCATATCGCAGGCGTTGATTCGGTCCAGAAGGTTTTTTTGCGTCAAGTCATGCGGCACCCAAACATCAAGCTTTTTCTTTTGTATCCAGCCTTCTGCAGATGGTTTAAAATGATTTAGTGACTAACTCCCATCTCCTGGGCGATGTCAAGAGATGCCACATGCCGATCTAACTCGATGATTTCCATGATTCAATCGGTCTTCGTCGTCACACGCCTTCCGCCGGCTGGCTTATCCATGCTGTAGTTTTCATCGACGATGAAAAGTCGAAACCAATTCTCCGCGGTTCGAAGTGATGTCCTTTGCCTTCCAGTCTGTAGCGATTGAAGAAGAATTCAATCTTCAAACTTGCTCAACTTAACTTCACTTTAACGTCAAACCAGTGAATCACGTATTTTAGGCATATTTAAGTTTATCATTGCACTGTAGAAAGTTCATTCGCTTCTGGTTTGAAGTAAATTGTCATTAGAAGATTCCCTTTTATTGCTATCAACCTCCGATGCTTTTGCATAGTTTAGAAAATATAAAAAATTCAAGTCGCTTATAATGACAATAACAGTTGCAATCAATATTTTTTTCCGTTGATGACAACCCTTACTAATAAAATTAATTGAGTGGCGCTACAGTCCACGGGGGGACTTGGGCCTAGCTTGCTCACCAACTATTCGTGTGTTGTGCGCGCTACTGTTCTCTCACGAGTAGAAGGGACCGACAGTTTTCGCCGACTCCGAACGGCGAAGTTTGAGAAGCTCTTTCTTAGACAGTTATTACTTTTGGAGTGTTGTCAGCAGCTCGAAAGAGGTGCCATGAAAAATTCGAGGTGTTCAGCCAGGAATCGAACCCAAACCTTCGGAGTGTGAGTCTCGCACTCTACTGTTTACGCCACGGCAGCCACCCTTACAGAGTATAATTTGTTTATGAAATCCTTTCCAAGTTTCCAATTTCGTAGTCGGAAACGAACTCTGGTAATAGGTAGTAGTAGAAAAACAATAAACACGACAACACGAAAATTTACTGAAGAACTTAGCTCCCAGACACTTGGGTCTTGTAATACAATTCAATTCATGGCTATATGCAAACCACATCGACGGCCATTTTGAATCTCAGAAGTAGACAACGATCCAGACTGACCTGGCTTTGCCATTTCCCTTTTCAAGATATAATTTCACTTTTAAAATGGCCCCCCTCTTTATTACAAAAGCAGCGTGAAGTTGGAATATTTCTCCATTTTCTCCCATTTTTTAATTTTTTCAAAATTGATCGCTTGTTGAAGATTGCTTTTTGGTGTCTTTGAATTTTCTCACGAGTTCCTTTTTTTTCAGGTCAAGGGCGACAAGAAGTCGATTTACAGGCCACCCAACCAATAGTCACACCTCGTGGAGAGGAAATATTTCCTTTCGCGAGGACAGTCTGCGGCATTCGGGTGAACAAAATCTCCGCAGCCTCAATGGGTGTGTGGAAGTTGGAAGCCGAGAACGCCCACGAAGAACACTCAGAAGGTCAACTTGCAATTAACATGCTGTTGGCACCAAACACACGATTTGACACAAAGGTTACGAAATCCTCCGGCAAGGGAACTATTCAATGCACAACGCAACCATACAATAGGTACTGCAAAATATTCAATCCATTAACGGGGGAGTCATGGAACCAGTGCGAACTGCAAACGACTATTCACAATGGCAGCACCTACGAATGTCGCACCATGTCCTGGGGCGGCATGGAAGAAAGCATTGAGATGATAAGCGTCATAACTTCCACCAACACTGAGTATTCGGTCGCCAGCATCGAGGAGACGGACGAGCACTATGTACTGCGGTGTGCAATGAAATCCACTCAAATGTTCACTTGTCGAGCTGAAATGCCAGACAGGAAGACTCAACTGCACATCATGGAGGGTCTAAGCAACGGCCGATACACGTCCTTCGACACCTCGTAAGAAAATTAACAGTCACATTTCGCCCCTCATTCTTTGTTTGTTCCTTTTTCGACAAAACATTGTTTGCCCATGTTTCTGACCCATGTCATGGTTGGAGCAACAGTTCACAGTAGAAAGAGTCTACCTTAACGGTCATTACTCTTTTCAGTTCACCTATTTTCTCATCCAGAGAGCCCCCTCTCTCTCCCGGAGACTGTCAAATTAATAAGCAAGTGATAAATTCAACTCAGGTCGCGAGAAGTAATCTCACGTGCTTTCCACCGCCCGACACACGGGTGCATTAACCTCTCGCGCTCACCCAGAACTTACTAGCACACCCCTGTGAACTTTAATTGGTAACGAGGAGTACTTTTAATTGCATGCCGAATGCATTCACACCTCGAGATCAACAGAAAAGAAGCCAAAAGTGGGATAGATTAAAAATTGAATTCGCCAGCCAGCACCAACCCGCCTCTAACCGAGTGGCTTGTTTAATTAAGGAGCACAACCTCAACTACATTCCTTTCACAGTCATCCGCCCATTCATACAGAACCCACTGACACCGTCATCCCTTGCAGGTCGACCCAGGCCAGATGCGCTTTGGAGATACCGAAGCCTCTCACAGAGGGGGAGGGTGGCCTTTGGAAAATTCAGCATTCCGACGCGAGTCAGCTCACCGGCTGTCTCTTCTACGTTGGTCCGCAAAGCAAAGCGACCATCATCGAGAACGAACTGAAACGCCAACAAGTACAAGAGTCCGCCGGTGAGCAGAACGAGGAGCAGATGCGGCGAAGAATTGAGATGTACTCGACTGAGGATACAATTTCCGAAATTATGTGTGACGTCCCGTTTGTTGTGGATGACTGCTATCTCCGAGATCCGAGAAACGGCGTCCATTTTCCGGAGAGTGTTAGATTTGAGCGGTCCCGCGCTCTGGGCGTGTGTACATTCATCAAACTGCCCACCGTGCCTGGCATATGGTCGTGTGGTCTGCGTGGATCCGACTACAAGGACGACGTCATGCAGGACATTGAGGTAAGGATGCACGGGTGTGTGGGTGTCTGTATATGTGGGGACGTGTTGCAATTCACTTTTATTAATTGAAGGTTGTCGTGGAGTCGCCAGAAGGTAGGGCACTTACGGCCAACATTAGAGCGTTCCGGCGTGACTCGTTAGAGCTAATGTGCAAGTCAGCATTTGGTGAGCCAATTGCAAGATGTCTGTACGTGGACCCGGCGAATCAAGTGCATCTGCTGGCAAGTGCGACGAGTGCTACAAAAACGACTGGGTATGCAAATGCTTCTGTGGAAAGTCCTTTGGATTGATTCTCCCTTTCCCCATCACATTTGCAGACACGTTCAGTACTTTGGTGATGGTATCGAAAAGGGCTTCTGCGGCATGCGGATCGAGATGCTTGGCGTGGATGACTTTGGCGATTGGAGCTGCCAGTTCCAGACCTATTCAAGCCCCGGCAAAATATCGAACTTCACGATGACCGTCTCGGAGAGCGGTAGGAAGCGAGTGTTCCTTCGGAAAATTTAAAACATTAAATTTTCTAGGTCTGTCGCATGCTTCCTCCTACGGACTTGGTTTCGGTCTGACAGCAGCCGTTGTGGTGCTGTTAGTGGTAACGGTGTTTGGCTACAGGCGACGACGGCAACGACGTGTTGGAGTCACGAGTTCAAGCCGAAGTGAGTCAATGGATATGGCTACTATCAGCGGCGGCGGGGAAGAAGCTTCATAAATTCGCTTTCACCACACTGAGTTGTGTTTTCTTTGTTTCCCTTAATTTTCCCCAGAGCAGCAGCGTTCCTTGTATTCACCACGGGGAGCTTTTGAGTGACTGGAAGACCCTGAGTGGGGGACAAATAACGTTCCCCTCAAAGGGCTTGCGAAAGCTTGCTTTCAACACGGTTGCAGTGCAAACAGCAGCCAGTGGGTAAGCATAAAAGGACGATGCCTGCTTTCTACTCGCTTCATCTTCACCCGGCAAGCCAGTCTGGCGAGTTAAGGCGATTAACCACCGTGTGTCGGTGTCGAGGAGGCGTTGTAAAGTTTTCCACTCGCCTTTCGCTGTGATGCAAATGAAAAGTATTTTAGGGTCGTTAAATCAATTCATAGTGTTATCCTTGTATTTGTTTCTCCTTATTTTCGGTCCTGTTTGTTTTTGCGTATTTCCTCGAGGAGGAGTGTAAGCCGGCAATTGAGTCCTTAATGACTGTTTTTTTCACCCTCTTTGTTTTTTTTTTTTTGTTGTTTAGTTGTCCCTTCAGCGTTCTTCTTAGATGAGTTTAAACAAGATTTCCCTGGCACACGATGTCGAGGAAGTGGGCACAGGCTATAATGGCTATACCGGGAGGGAGAGTGTGCGGCAAGCAGTGCAGCTATGCGACGTGTAGTTAGTAGCTGAAGGAAATCCTTTAATTTATTGCATGTTGATCCGCCGGATTAGACAAATCGGTAAATAAAGGCGCGTTAATGGGTGGACCGTTGAGCGCAGACGCGCTGAGTGCATTCAATGGGAAAGGTGTGAGAGGCTGCACCATCTGTCGTGGGAAAATGTGATCCGATGACATTACTAAGGGACTACGGGGAACCATAAGGAATCCATAATGCCTTATTTGAAATGCAAATATTTTCGAAGATGCCAACTTGAGGTAGGACCGATGTTGATTTTGTGGTTATCTCTCTGTTTGGATACACAGGGGTCAACAGTGTTTTCTCTTTCCCTTATGACCATCTTTCTCTTGAAAGATATGCTCCAAGTGAGGACAAACGTGTGCTGTGTGCATTTAGGTCAGGGTCGGTTAAGTCTAGATGCTAAGCGGAAGATAATTTAAAGTTGACTCATAGGGAGCGAATGGACAGCAGCAAACCGTCAAAAGAAAAATTGGGGAAGGTCCATGTAGTGGTAAACGCAAATAGAGGGGAACTTTATTTTGTTTGGCCCGCACAGGTTGAGGCAGTTTTGAAGACCACTGAAGTGTGAACTACAAGAGAAGTGTCAGCCGGTTCAAAGCGACTACGCGATTCTTTGATATTACGGAACAACAAGGCAATCACGATCGCCAGTGAAGCAGCAAAAGCCTCATCAAAACAAATCCAAGACTCATCTGCCATGCCTTCTAAACTTCTCGCTTGCAGTTTTGGCTGCCGTTAGGATGTTTAGACGAACAAGTTTTTGGCAGTCGTTTAGATGTGTAGAGGAACCAGGGGTTCGGGATTTGTCTCTTTCAGAGAAGAGTGTTTCTAAAAGCTCAGCTAGGATCTTTTGGTTTCATTATGTGTTACTTTCTTGGTAAATAAAATTGATTGAGAAAGATGAAGACAAGGAAAATACATTAAATATAGATTTCCTGGTAGAACAATGGAGCAGTTCACTTTACCGCCAGAAGAAAGAACCCAAGATGTGCAGATTAACGCTCACCACTTACTTACTGTATTTGAGGCCACATAAGGCAGTGTGGATTGGAATGAATTATACGGTGACATGGCTAGTCTTGGTGTTCCTACCAAACTCATCAGATTGTGTAGGATGACGACGGAGAACTCACACTGCTCTGTCACGGTCGGAAACGAATTCACCGAGACTTCAATGTCAAAAATGGGATTAAGAAAAAGCGACTCATGAGACCGTGAGGTGGCCGAACCTAAGGTGGCATACACAAGTGGAGAAGGACCTCACTCAACTTAGAATGCGCAACTGGACGTAGCTAGCGAGAGATCGTGCTGTTGCTGGCATGTTGGTTGAGGCCCAGGTCCACTCCGGACTGTAGTGCCACAACAAGAAGCAGATAATGGAACAGGTTTTGAGTCTGAGTGGAGTGTTTCCCAACCTTCAGCAGAAAAAAGAAGAAAAAATAAACATTTTAATTTTTACCTGTGAAGAGTCAGGTTTTGCTCATATTTGGGGTTTACATTTTTCCATCGCTTCCCTGCTAATTGCTAGTTTCTGAAATCTTCTCAATTAAATACCAGCTTTGGAATATTGACTGTTTACACTGAATGCACAAAGTTCGCCGTACATTAGTTTTCTGTGCAATTACTACTATTCACTGCACTCAGAAAAGGAATGTGACTTGCGTCCGCATGTTCTTAAATGCATTGTCCCTGCAAGCACCGTTGTCTATAGTTCCCTGCTTTAGTTTCAAGCCCTTTGTCTTCTTTCCTGGATCATCAATAACCCATATACTAAGGTTGCCTTTTATATTTCGGGATTGGGCAACCCTAGTGTCTCAATCTGACAACTGGCAGTTCTATCGTAAAGTTTGACAATTTTGAGGTTATACGTAGTTAAAACGTTTTGACATATGAGCGTTATTTGTGTTGTTTGCAGTAACTTAAAAGATTCATCTCGCCCAAAAAATGGAATTAAATCGTGAACATTTTCGTGCGATTATTTTTTTACAACTTTCGACGTGGATTAACTCAACAACAGTGCATCGATGAAATACATTCATTTTTGGCGATGAAGCACCATCAAGGACCAGTATTTATCGATGATAAGATGAATTCTACCGAGGTCGTAGTTCACTCCAAGATGAATTTCGTGAAGTTGGTCCAAAATCAGTTGTTGTTCCGGAAACCATTGATGCTGTGCGTCAACTGATATTGCAATATCGTCGTGCCTATCGTGAGATTGAGACAACTCTAGGCATTAGTGGGACCAGCATACATTCAACATTGCATGCACATTTGACCTTCAAAAAAATTTGTTCGCGTTGGATCCCACACAATTTACCAATCGCTCAAAACAAGGCTTGTGTCGATTGATCGAAAGAAGTGCTCCAAAAATACGATCGCAGTGATTCGAAATGCGTCTATGACATCGTGACAGGTTATAAATCGTGGATTTACGTGTATGAGCCCGAAAGTAAACAGCAGTCGACTGTATGGGTGCTTCAAATTGAGCCAAATCCAACAAAAATTGGATTGGACAATGCGAGCTCTCACCGGTTCAAACAACTGCATTTTTGAGCACTCAGGACATCGATTTGACGAGTCATCCGCCGTATAGTCCTGACTTGGCACCGAATGACTTCTTCTTATTCCAGTACGTAAAAAATAAAATGAGAGACCAACTTTTTTGACACCTGAAGAAGCGGTTGATGCGTTCAGAATGCATGTTTTGGAGATACCTCAATCAGAGTGGCAATCAGAGTGGCAAAAGTGCTTGGACAATTGCTTCAAACGCAAGCAAAAGTGTATAGATCGTAATGGGGAATGTTTTGAAAAACAATAAAGCTATTTTCGATGATTAATATTTGCTTTTGTTCTCTAACCCTGAAGTATAAAAGGCAACCCTCGCATATATATGTATGTCCAGCACTATTTTTTCTTTAAAAGCTCATCAACTTTGGTGTTTGTTGTCCATTTCAATATAAAAGCAAGTATATAAGTTCTATTTTATGTTATTCTTATAATAAACGTGTTTTTGGCATAGGTCGTTAAGAACTCCGAGGGCATCCAGTAGGCAAGAAATAATACACTATGGATAGAGAAAGTAAACATACATTGTTTTATTACAAAAATTACGTTTTATATATATGCACTGCGGGAGCCATTCAAGTTTTCCTCCATCTCCAGTCCAATATTTTAGGAATGAAATTCGACGAAACACGTGTCTTGAAGATACATAAATATTGCATTTTCTACACACTTTGATGGATTATTTTTTTGCTGCACACCGTCTACGAATTTGACATGAATTACGTTTAACATTTTGTACGGGTTCAGGTAGCGATTTTATAACTTAACTAACTTTAACAATAGGGATCTGGCGATACAGCGGCGGAAATCTAGAGTGTTGTTATTTGCTCCATGTGATTTAGCGACTATAGGAGAGTTATTTGTTGTAATTCGTCGATTAGCCAAAGCAATATAGGCATATACGATTTTCTTTCCTTAATAACAATACGACACGCTCCTATCTTGGCATCAAGTCGGTTGACCTCTTTTTCTTCATCTTCTCCTTGTGGCGCTACAGGCCAGGGTGGACCTGAGCCTCAACCAACATGCCTCTCCAGCCAGCACGATCTTTCGCCAGCTGTCTCTAGATGCGCACTTCAAGTTGGTTGAGGTCTTTCTCCACTTGTGTGCGCCATCTAAGTCTAGGTCGTCCTTTGTTGCGTTGTCCCAATGGCTCGGATTCAAAGACTTTTCGGGCCGGAGCAGTGGTGTCCATATGCTCTACATGGCCTAGCCATCTTAAACGTTCTATACGTAGACGTTTGACCAGACGTGCGTCGGTGTACAGCTCATAGAGTTCGTCATTATATTTTCTCCTCCAGATGCCAAAGCAAACAGGACAAAAAATCGCACGCAAAATTTTTCTGTCGAAAAGACTAAGAACTTCCTCACCTGCCTTTGCTTTGGTTGATCAAGCTGTTACATAAAGCAAGCTTAGTCCTTCTAGAGAGGGCTTTATTACTCAATTGCCTCTTAAGCCTAAAGAAACAGCGATTGGCAAGAGTGATTCTGCGTTTGATTTCGGTACTGCGGAGCTGAAGTGGACGAAGTCATTGACTACCTCGAAGATTCTGCTGTCTAGTGTGACGCTCTGTCGAAGCGTCGATGTTGTGTCCTTTATTGATTACAGCATGTACTTCGTTTTGCCCTCATTTACTGCCAGACCCATTTTAGCTGCTTCTGCTTCTGCTTCTAACGCCTCATTGACGTTGGGTGTGTTGTGATAGCTGTGTTCGTCCAATCACGTCAATGTCATCAGCGCAAGCTGGCAATTGAACTGAGTTTTGGAAGATCGCCTCTGGTGTTGACTTGTGGGTTAAGCACGATCTTCTCAAGGATGATGTTGAAGAAATCACATGACAGTGCGTCGCCTTGTCTAAAACCTTTTTTGACATTGAAGGTCTCGGTGAGTTCGCTACCGACCTTAACGAAGCAGCGAGAGTTCTCCATCGTAATCCTACACAATCTGACAAGTTTGGTAAGAATTCCAAAACTAGACATGGCACGCGACATAGCTCGTCTCTATCCACACTATCATATGTGGCCTTAAAAGCGACCAAGAGATGGTGAGTGTCGATCTGCACTTTTTGTATCTGCCGTGAAGTGAAAATATTTTCTATCGTGAACTTTCCTGACCTGAAACCACACTGATAGGGACCAATCAGGTTATGGACAAACTGTTCCAGATGCTCGCATAATACGGCATATAGGGTCCTGTAGGCGCCATTGAGGAGATTGATCCCCCGATAGTTGGTGCAGTCAAAGGAACCTTCTCTTGTGAATCGGGCAATCGATGCTGAGATTCCACCCATCGGGCATGTTTTCCTCCAACCATATCTTACAGATAAGCTGGAGCGTGCGCCCAACCAATTCATCTCCAGCTGCTTTAAATATTTCTGCCGGCAGTCCATCCGCTCCAGCAGGTTTGCTCGACTTCAGATTCGATATTTCTACCTTCATCTCGTCTAAGTCAACAAACATTCTGCTTAATAGCGATGTTGGCATCCGAAAACATGCGAAAAATTGTTTAAAGTTCATTCGGACGTCCAGGAGGCCCCCAGTGACCGAAGAAGAATTTAAGGCTAAAAACCCAAATTCTGCGTATTCGGGTATTGCGTGTCGCGTACCTCGAAAAGTATGAAATTTTAAATTTAGATAAAAAGTGACCATTCCAGCTCAAACTGCGACTCTACCACGAATTGTCCATTTTGGTCCCGACAGGCTCCGGTTCGAGCCTTGTATCCTCCGGATAGCTGTTTTACTTTAACACCTTTCCATACTTTCGAAGAAGGAACGCGTTTCTTTTTTTTCTGAGAAGCCGGTGCTCTTTCCTTCTTCTCTGTTCGTAGAGCTCTCGAACAGCCCTCGTTGTTCGATGCAGTGTTGCCTTATAGGCGTCTTGTTTGGCTCCATGCGCTTGCCTGCACTCGTCGTCAAACTATGGGTTGCTTCTGAGTGGTGACGTGAAACCCAGCACATCAGAGACAGCTTTTTTGATGGCTTCTCAACAACATTTCCAGTCTTCTTCTATGGTTAATGCAGGCAGCGTCGAACTCTGACTTAGTTTCAGAGAGACTCGGTCGGCAAAGTTCCCAGTGATCAGGTGCGATTGTAGCTTTCCAACGTCAAACCGTGTTCGCCAGTCTCGACTCCGTTGATCTTTCGATATCCGGGTTCTTACCTTGGCTATATCAAAGTGATGATCTGAATCAATGTTGTCGCCTCGTAAGGTTCCGACAAAAAATACTGGAGCAGTGTCTGATGTCAATTTGATTGACGTTGGTTCGGTAAAGGGATAAACAGGTTCCCTTGTTAATGTTCATGTGTGGAAACCGCGTGCTAGCCACAGGGACGTTCCGCCTAGAGGTAATGTCCAACAACGCAGGTCGTGCAGGCTGTGTTTACCGATGATGTCCTCCTTTTCCAGTTGAGCGTTGAAGTCTCTCTTGGTGTCGTAGCTGGGACCTCTATCATGTGTTCTTTCCAAGAGATCATTGTCATCCCTTTCCTCTGTCGGCTGATGCTCCCGAGCTTATCTTTGGTACGGATTGTCATGTGGCGTCGTCGTCGTCAAACTATGCGTTCCTTCTGAGTGGTGACTTGAAACCCAACACATCAGTTTCAGCTTCTTTGATGGCTTCTTGAAAACGTTTACAGTCTTCTTCTATGGTTAGTGCAGGCAGCGTCGAACTTTGACCGAGTTTCAGGAAGACGGTCAGTCCAACCCGCCCATGAATTTATTATATTGGCTGATAACATTCGGTTGATCGATATCTATCCATCGTTTTGCCACGCAGGAATATCTTTTAGATTTTTGTAAAAGATCAACACCATACTCATTTGACAACAGTGTTACCACACTGTTATCATTCCGTCTAATTGCACATATGTTGCCATTTGTGTCGAGTTTGAAATCATAAAAACCTCTTTCCTTATTTTGCAAGATTTCCCATCCATGAGAGACAATTATCAACTCGATTTTGGTAACTTTTCCAGTGACCTTTATATTTTTCTCACTCAAGTTGCTAACTAGTATTGGAGACTTATTAAAGACAAGTTATCACAAAATACTGAAAACTGACTATCTGGGAACGCCTTTTGTATGATTCTAGTAAGTTTTGTAACAACATACTCAGACAACCCCAGACAACCCTCTCAGAGCGTCCCTGATACATATCTGCTTGCAGACAGTACCCCAGACGAGTTGCTACCAACAGGCTTTAATGCCAAAGCGAAGGGGCTTGCCTCGAATATGTTGTTTACAGCCATGTCTACCATAATAAGGGACCATGGGTTCATCAACACTAATATTTTTTTTCAATTGGTGCATATAACAGGAACTTTTCGTTCAAAAGATCAAACAATGAACGAAACTTAGCCATTTTGTCACCCTTTGGTAAGTTTTCATTTTCTGCTACATGAAAATATAGAAATGTTTTCTCAAATCGATTGCGCCTCATCGATTTAGACACCAAGACATTGTGCGTATCCTCGTTCATTTCCCAATACATTCGATGTCTTGGAAGTGGAGCATAGCCACTCAATTATTTCTTCAGTAGTCGCAGAAAACTCAGTGTTTCAGTGGTAAGCATATTTGACGCTATTATTGACGATGTGAGCAATTACATCATTACTCATAAAGCGTTCAAAAAAGGCAAGAGGCTCACTTTCATTTGAAACCGTTGTTACAGAACGTGGCAGCGGATTCTACCCTTCATTGTTTTTTGTTGGTGAATCGGAGGCAATCCACTTTTGAGGTCTTTTGTCCATTGCCTGCTTTTTGCCTTTACAGGGAATGGTTTTTGGCTCAACAGATTCGGGCTCTTCATCGCAGTATGAATTTATAATCAATTCAGCTGGACTAAGTAACTGCGCCTTGTTGAATCTGTCAGCATCAGTATCTTCCTCCCCACCTGAGTCACCATCGGACATTGCACCGTCTCTAGGAGGATCAATATAAACATCAGTTTCCCGATTGTGACTATCCTCCTCATTGAGGCCCAGGCCCACCCCGGACTTTAGCGCCACAAGAAGAAGAAGACTATCCTCCTCCAAACCATCGATGACTTCTAAGTTTCCATAAGTAAGTAAACCGCGACGATACCTGAAAAACTCAATATGTACTTACTCAAATGCCCACGGGGTCGTTTTCGATGCATTTCATTTTCACCGCAAAAATCTCATACAAAAAATTAATACATGAGTATAGATCATTCCTTTCATTTTCCTACCATCCGCAGAAGGTGAAAAAAATTTCGTAGGTCACTCGGCCCTAATCCCTTCGTTGAATGTCGTAAAGTCAACTCACTTGCCAAGCTATCCCAAACAAAGCTTCTTCGTTGCAGATGGGCAATTTAAACTCCTTTTGTTCCTGCGAAATCCTTTATGCATCCAGAACCCTGGCTTATTGAATTCTTTTCAGATCTCTTTAAGCCGGATCATCTTCAACTTCCTCGCCGAGTATCGTAATCGCTTGATAGCTCTGACCTTTTCATTTACTCGCACTCGCACTCGCAGATCAAAGGTTACGCGCGGTACACCGCCTCGGCTTGTGGTGTATTTTCAAGAGCATACCTACAAATCACTCTGCAGATCCGCAGCCTTTGCGGAAGGAAAAAAAACTGCCGAAGACTAAATCAGAAACCAGCCCCAAGGACGAAAACAAAGAAAGTCAACAACCAACATTACCATCATGCAAATGGGGTGGTGGCGAACTGAGAAAAACCTCCGCAGGAAAAGCCGAAAAAAACTGAGAAAAGGATATTCTGTGAAAAAGAATAAAAACACTTGAAATCGAATTGAACCTTTTACTTGTCATAAATTGGAAAATTCACCGCGGGCATGAAAACAAAACCCGTCCCTTGCAAAATAACGCCGTTTCCATACACCGCCCCAACTGCTGTCACCGCCGCCGCACCGCAGTTGCCGCACAAAATCTAGCGACCACCCAGCAGTAAGTACTCTCGGTGACCTCGAAGATATCGATGGGAGGAGGCTGGAAAATGGTTCAAGTGCTGGTCGGTTGCGAGGAGCTAGAGGGAGAGGAAAAATGAAGATACTCATGCATACTCGCAGAGCAAGCAAACCAGTCGAGCACGCTGCACAAGGATAACAATAAGAAGGCGATAAAGGACGAGTATGGGGCCAAGGGTGGGGGTCGAAGAAAAATATTGTAATTTTCATTTTATTAGACGAAGCCCCTAAGCGGCAAAATGATATTGAATTTTATGACTTTTTCTATGTTCACTTCAGCTTTCCCAGCACTTGTTCCGCTCCTCCATTGAAAGCGTGCTGCGTAGTACACTGGCTTACGACAATTGTTGCGGAGTCGTGCTGTGAGTGAGAGCGTGTGCGTTGAATCTATTGCAAATCTGAGTGTCGCTGATCGATTGATTTGCATATTGAGTGAGAGCGGAGAAAAGGCTGCTGATGGCGGTGAGAACGAAAATGGTCTGAGATGAGTGCAGTGATACATCGTTATCTTATAAAGTGCGAACATTGGTGGGTTTGTGGCTTTCGGTCAAGATTCGTTGAGGAACAAGAAATGATTCGCGAAACAGAAAAAGAGGTCTATTGAAGGTTGCAACTTTTTCCGCCTATGTCTGTGTGATCTAAGCGGTTCACAATTTTAGATGAAGACACTGAGAGCTTGATTGGTTTACCAAGTTTAATAATTATTATTTTTTTTATAATTGTACCCTTAAAAATGTATACCTTTAAATTGTATACCCTCAAATGACTGGAATTAAGTCACAGCAGGGGCCGAAGGTAAAGAGGACGAGAGGGGAGGAAGATACCGATGCACATTGGTTTTAAATGCCTGTGGATTGTAATGGGGGGAAAATTGGGCTGGGAAGAGCATTCCATATTCGTGTGGTGCGGCTGAAGCACGAGTCTTTAAACTTGACTGTTCGTCCGAAGGTGGGCTTAAGGGTGAACGGGTGAGCATTCCTAGCATTCCCGCGGGTATTGCGGGTAAATTTTTGAAGTAGAGGAATGCTGCTGGCTAATTTGTTAGAGTATTTAGCGATAGAACTTATTGGTGACAATCTCTTATTGTCACCAGCTCCAATTGTCACCAATAAGTTCTATCGTTCGCTGTTGGATCCTATCTAATCGGTGCAGAGTGGTCTTAGGAGCACCGGACCTGATAAAAGCGTTGTACACAAGCTTTGGGCGGATGTACGCCTTATAGATATCCCTTATATATACCATGTATAACGATATCAAGTGAGCGTCAAGATACAAATGTCTGTATAGGGAACATTTGTTGTGAACGAGCCAGCATCATATTTTTTCATCGTGTTTAAAATGTCGAATTTTGTACCAGAAAGTGATGATTTGCGGAAAGCATTAATTTTTGAAGAAAAGTGCTGAGGAGTCGCATCGAGCACTTCTAGAGGCATATGGTGATCATGTTCTATCAGAACCAACATGCAAAAGATGGTTTCAACGGTTCAGAAATAATGATTTTGATGTGAAAAATGAAGAACGTGGAAGACCACCAAACAAGTTTGAAGACGCCGAAAAGACACCGATGACACTTTGAGTCAAAAGCAAATTGCAGCAATGTTAAATGTTGCACAACAAACAATATCTGACCGTTTAAAAGCTATGAGAAAGATCCAAAAGTGTGGAAAACGGGTGCCACATGAATTGAATGAAAGACAGATGAAAAACCGAAAAAACACTTGTGAAATTTTGCTTCAAAGACACGAAAGAAAATTGGTTTTGCATCGGATTGTTACTGGCGATGAAAAATGGATTTATTTTAAGAATTCTAAACGGAAAAAATCATGGTTTAATCTGGGACAACCATCAACATCGGCTGCAAAACCAGACCGATTCGGCAAGAAGACAATGCTGTGTGTTTGGTGGGACCAGAAAGGTGTGCTGTACCACAAGCTTTTACAACCTGGTGCAACCGTTAATACTGATCGCTGCCGACAACAAATGATCAATTTGAACCATGCATTGATCGAGAAATGACCAGAATGGGCCAGAAGACACGGCAAGGTAATTTTTTCTCCATGACAATGCCCCTGCACACAAAGCAAAACCGGTTCAGGATACAATCAAAAGACTTGGCCGGGGGCAGCTACCCCCCCTGCCGTATTCACCAGACTTGGCTCCTTCCGACTACCATTTGTTTTCATCAATGGGACACCCATTGGCTGAGCAGCAGCTTGATCCCTACGAGGGGGTCGAAAATTGGGTGTCTGATTGGTTTGCTTTAAAAGACGAACAATTTTATTGGCGTGGTATTCACAAATTGCCAGAAAGGTGGTCAAAATGTGTAGAAAACAATGACCAATACTTTGAATAAAATGTTTTTACTTTCCCATTAATAATTAGTGTTTTATTTTCAAAAAAAACTTTTTTTCATACCGGTATACCTGGTATTGTTGCCAGGTCAGAAGGAGTGAAATATTTCTTGCATCGCTTTAAGAAACCTAGCCATTTCGCTGCATTTTTGGCGATCTCGAAAATGTGATCGTTCCAACTTAGTGTTGAGTTGATACACGTATCGAGGATGGAAAGTTCTTCAGTTTCAACAATGCAGGAGCCATTCATAGATAAAGACAGGTTGTTTTGAGAACGCTTGAGTGACAGTAGACAGCACTGAGTTTTGGAAGCATTAAATTCCACTCTATTCTTTTTACCCCAATCAATTATGCTGTCAAGATCGGATTTTAATGAGCTTAACATACGCTGCCGTTCCAAGTCAATAGCCGAAGAGGAGTGACGAGAGCCGAGGAACTAATACGGAAAGCTGAGGGTACTGTCATCAGCGAAGAAGTGAATTGGATTAGAATTGACAGACAGGAGATTATTTATGAAAATGAGGAAGAGCGTCGGAGACAAAACGGAGCCCTGGGGAACACCGGCATTAATATGGTGAATATCGGACTTGAACCCATCCAATACAACTTGTATTGAACGGTTCGAAAGGTAATTTCTAATCCATTGAAGAAGAGGTTCATCGACGCCAAAAGCAAGCATTTTCGACAAAAGAGCCTGATGCCAGACTCTCTCAAATGCTTTTAAAATATTAAGTGCAACGATCTTGCTTTCTCCTACAGTATGCAAAGATTGGTTCCATTTTTCGGTGAGATAAGCCATCAAATCACCAGTGGACCTGTTCCTGCGGAAGCCGTATTGCCGGTCATTAAGAAACTTCCGAGTTTCAAGATATTTCATAAGCTGACGATTTATCAGCGTTTCCATAACATTGGAAAGTGGGGACGTAAGTGCTATGGGTCGGAAGGAGGTGGGTGAAGATGGTTCGCCTTTTTTAGGGAAGGGCTGGACAAATGCTGTTTTCCACTTACTCGGAAAGAGCCCTAAAGAGTAGGACAGATGGAAAAGCTTACGCAGTGGTTTTTCCAGCGTAGGAAAACACCTCCTTGGAAAAACGTCGGTATACCATCCGTTATGAAGTTGAAGCATGGTAATGATCACGATTTTGAAAGCGCCTCCAAGATGTCGCATCGTTTAATGAGCGTGAATAAATGAGTGTAGTTCGTCTCAGCTTAAGGGGATCTGAGCCTGAACAAGGATAGCCTTTAGTATCTTGTGTTCCCAATGGTGTGCTTTTTTACGTTGGCTAGACAGTCTTCTACTTCTGGAAAGGCCCATCAGACTGACCATTGTTAGGCCACCTACAAGACAGAAAAAGGTCCAAAATGATGGACGGAACTTTTGCGATAGCATCTTATGTCAGCGTTGTTGGCTTATTTTGATTTTTCGGGCCGCTGTTCAAGGTACGTGACTGTAAGCAAAACTGTGTGTCAAATTTAGTTAAAAATGTAAAATATTGAACAAAATATTTTGAAAAGTGAGTTCTTTAACTTGCACACCGGTAGCTTTTTTGTCAATGATTTTCGTCTCAAAAATTTTAGATTATCGTTCAATTCAGAAACCACGATAGCATCACTAATAGTAAAATTGTTTTTGATATGTTTTGTTTTTATTTCCCGGTTCAAAGCAGCAAACCCTCCCCCCCCCACGAATTTGTAGAAGGGACTTTATATTGAACCTTTAGAACGAGAAGTATTTTCGACTGAGGGACTCAACATTGTTGCAATCTCAGTTAACAAACGTTCAATACATCCACAGAGCGTGGCTGTTGATTTATGTGCAGATTATTCGTTTTAAAGTGAAAGGGTTTGATCCTGTTGTTGCCACTGTACCATAAATTGGCCTCCTACCTTATATCAAAAGCAAGTGTTAATTTCGTAACTTAACGCTTGAAAAGGAATCTTTCAACTGAGGCAAAGGTCTAAACTAGGGATCTAGCCTTCATACCGTTTATACATGAATTTGTTACACGTCCTGCTCGAGGTGTCCCAGCTTTTATCAAATTGTACTGCCAGCGGGTAGAATACGAAGACTCGTATTGAGTATTTAGTGTTGTAATTTTAAATATTCAGCTTGGCAGCAGTCAGTACTTTCATTATTTTTCCTCTTCTTGTGACGCTACAGACCGGGGCGAACCTGCGCCTCAACCAACCTGCCCCTTAAGCCAGCACGATCTTTCGCTAGCTGTCTCCAGTTGCAGACTGCAAGTCGGTTGATGTTCTTTTCCAATTGTTTGCGCCATCTTAGCCTAGGCCATACTCTGTTGCATTGTCCCAGTGGCTCTGAGTCAAAGTCTTTTCAGGCCGGAGCAGTGGTGTTCATACACTCTTCATGGACTAGCCATTTTAAGCGCTGTATCCGTAGACGCTTGACCAGACGCATGTCGCTGTACAGCCAATAGAGTTCGTCTATATTTTCTCCTCCACATGCTATCAAAGCAAACAGGACCAAAAATCGAACGCAAACTTTTTCTCTCGAAGAGACTAAGGGCTTCCTCATCCGCCTTTGCTAACGTCCAAGATTCCAAGAAAAATATGTAAGTCTGCCCTTAACTATTCTTATTCTTCTTCTTCTTGTGGCGCTACAGTACGGGGTGGACCTGGGCCTCAACCAACATGCCTCTCCAGCCAGCACGATCTTTCGCCAGCTGTCCTTCTCCACTTACGTGCGCCACTTTAGTCTAGGTCGTCCTCTGTTGCCTTGTCCCAATGGCACTTTTCGGGCGGGAGTAGTGGTGTCCATACGCTCTATATGGCCTAGCCATCTTAAGCGTTGTATCCGTAGGTGCCTGACCAGGCGCATGTTGCTGTACAGCCCATAGAGTTCGTCGTTAAATCTTCTCCTCCAGATGCCATCAACGCAAACAGTACCAAAAATCACACGCATAACTTTTCTCTCGAAAAGGCTAAGGGCTTCTTCACCTGCCTTTGGTAACGTCCAGATTTCCGTGCCAAAAAGAAGGACTGGGGGATCAAGCTGTTATACAAAGCGAGCTTAGTCCTTCGAGAAAGGGCTTTATTACTCAATTGCCTCTTGAGCCCAAAGAAACAGCGATTGGCAAGAGTGATTCTGCGTTTGATTTCGGTACTGGACACAGTAGAATTACCAACTATCAAATAACAAAATGTGATTGGCAATTCGATTACGCCACCAAACCTGAAAATTCAGCTAAAGCCATCTATGAGTGAAATCCGCAACTACTTAGTTGCTTACACAAAAGGGCTGCCAACCTTAAGTTCTCTGAAAAAAACACACTTTCCGTAAAGCCATTTCGTTACTTCACAGCACGAAGCAAGGCTCTTCTGTCACAAGGATTCTTGCTTTCTTGAGACTCCAGTCTACGAATCTGATTTTTAAATGAAAGCCACTCTTCACTTCTGCAGACTCCTAAAATCAGATCAAGCTTAAAATCCCGAAATCATAAACCGTAAGACTTCAGCTGGGTGCACTATCTGAGTTGAGTACCTTCTCCAAGTCTCACTTCGAGCGGAGACACTATGCTCCATTGGGCAGGATCCCCCTACTCACCAACTCCTTGAAATCAAAAAATACAATTGCAATCACACACTGTCGCATGGCATACGTAGAGAACCGCAACAATATTCTGTGTTTCCATCATCAGCGAAGGATTAAACATCGTAAATGCATCGAAAACTTAAAATAAACTACGCAAGGCCATTGTGCACATTAGCCGGTATTGATTACAATATTATTGACTCGATAAAACTCAATGCTTTCCTTTATTCGTTTCCAATGACCGATCCAGATTATCATCCACCAGTCACCAGTAAATTTCAAGCTAATCGCCGGCCAAGTCAAGAGTTCGAACCAGTATCCCCATGCCATCCAGGGCTCAGTGTCTCCACAGCCGTGTAATTTAACAACTTAAGTGATTAGTTCATCAGAAATTCATGCCACGTAAAAACACAATTGGTCCAGGTCCATGTCCAGCCTGGAGTCATTAAACTTTCGGTAATCCGTACACGACCCGGATCTTCGCTGGTCCCCTGAAAATTCAATTTCAAGCGGCCGTCACACGACAAAAGAACGAAAATCTTGCCATTCCCCAAAAACAAAGCCCACCATCCGCCCACCACTGCCGCCTCTGCGATGTGGCCTTTTTTAATAATCATAACACTGACACATTCGTCGAGAGAAAAATTACCATGTATCGACACGTATCAATACTACGTGACCTGCATAGTCAATTGCCAGGCAAACACTCACGGAAGTGATGATAGTGGCGCTCACCCCGCCGGCTGGGTTGGCGGCTAACTGGGATCTCGCACTCGTTGTGTGGCAATTGCGCAACGATGGGTGCGCAATAAAAATCTTGGCTGATGGGGTAAAATAACAATTTCTCGAATGCTAACGGGCCGTGAATAGCGAGATGCATGTTGGTCTCTGGAGGGGCCTGTGTTTGTGCGCGTATGTGCCAGTGCTTTGATGTGCAACAGTGAATGACTACACTACTGGAGTGTAGGTTCCTGTGGGGAGCGGAAGTACGTTCAGCCAACAACTCAGCGGAAGAATGATGCATCATCTCGTCCAGGCGTTCACTTTAATCCAGCAGAGAAGCACTGTTAGAGGGTGAACGTGAGGTGGTGTAGTTCAATTTGCCAGGAGTAGATTTTTAAATTTGTGTAAGTCGCTCTGGATTTGAACGGCGTCCATAAAGAAGAACGACTGGAGAAGGAGGCGTTTTTATTTGAAAAGCTCTGATGGGCTTTAGCCACTTGATAAGAGGAATGGATGGTCCGTAGAAGCCGATCCAATTACGCCTTGCAAAGCTTTTCTGCAGAAAGTTACTTCGTTTCCATTGGATAATCGATAAAGCAGATTAACACATTGTAGTACTGTCTAGCTTCTGGCCATTTCTATGAGACTGAACGTAAACTTTAAAATGGCAAAAATTCCGGTGGAAAGTAGATGAAAAAACCTGAGCAAAAGCATAAACTAGACCCACGTAATCAAGTTGACTGCACATGTTTAATATATTGCTCTTTTGTTCAGCAACAAACCCACACACAAAAACAATTGGCAAAAACTTTAACAAGTGAACCACACAGTATATATATCAGGTCGCAGCTTCCTGAACCTTCCATGTTGTACGATCCATTCATTCTTTACGAATGACAGTGACCAGTCATTCAGTTTAATACAGACACCACTCGCGCTGCTTGATAGCTGTTTCTTTTCATTCGCTGTCAGTAATAATCACAGGTGCCGTGGAAACAAAAGATGAACTTAATCGAGGACTTATTTCTAGTCTCTGATATATTGCAGAGCACAACGTAATTCTTCCTCTGCACAGACATAGAATTTAGAATGTGATCACCTGCCTTTTCGGCTTATATCACGGGGTATAACGCAAGACTTGACGCCTAAGCCGCCCAAGTTCCAGATAAATTCATGCTTGAGGGACACCTTGGTTTGGACTCTAAAACCTCGCTGTTCTTTGGGTCGCTGCACCCGTAGAGAATAAAATTCCACACTGAGCCGGGAAAGTCGTCTGACCGCCTGGCTTAGTTCTGGGTCAACAAGTAACGAAACCAATCAACAGAGTGTGTTAGCCCCGACTCTGCTCGCGCTATTGGATGTTAAACCACAGCCACCACGATGCTCTCTCAAGAGGGCCTATCGCAAGCTCAGGCTGGAACCAACGTTCTAGAGTCCTCCGATCAGGCTGGAACGGATGTTAGGGTCTTTCCATGGGCTCAGAATATAGACTTTGGTTAAGCTGTCGCTGCCAGTCAGGTTCCACAGCCACAAATTGGGTCTACCACACCGTCAGGCTGTACCAAAGTTCTAGGTTCCTCTCAAAGCACCAGAATTTAGCCTCTGGTTAAGCTGTCGCTATCAGTCAGGTTCCACAGCCACCAAGACGGCCTACCGCACGGTCAGACTAGAACCAAAGTTGTAGGGTTCTCTCAAAGCACCAGAATTAAGCCTCTGGTCAAGCTGTTACTACTAGTCAGGTTTCAAAGCCATCAAGGGGCCTACCGGAACGTCAGACTGTACCAAAGTTCTAGAATCCTCTCAAAGCACCCGAATTTAACCTCTGGTCAAGCTGGCACTACCAGTCAGGTTGCCACTGCACAAAGGGGCCTACCGCACTGTCAGGCTGGGTCCTCCCATGGCACTGAAATTTAGCATCTAGTCAAGTTGCCGCTAACAGGCTACGAAGGAAGCCATCGGTCAGGCTCGGACCGATGTTAGAGGATCCTCCCATGTGACCAGAATAGAGCTTCAGGTCTTGCTGTCACTGCCAATTGTGCCATCACAACAAATAGTCTTTGGCCCGTTGCCACTTATAATAGAGTTTCATATATCATTTTGAGTTAAGTGATTCCTAAATCCAGTCACATCATCTGGAATCCCTTCCACTCCACAGTGCCCAATACAGAAACAGGCGCTTTTTTAAAGCTAAGGAACTTAAAGTTGGCAACACTATTTTAACTGTGGACCATTTCATCTGCTGTCAATGTCATTTCCGTTTTAATTTGGCTTGGCGTTTTAACATGAATAAGCTACTGAAAGAACAACACTTCCGAATTGTGAAAGTTGACCTGAAATAAGCATGCCGTTACTCCGAATTGTTATAAGCGATGAAAAATATGTATTTCTGGCTGCATGAATATATCAATAAACAAAACTGAGGCGTTTGGAGCGGTGGTAACTGTATGCTGAGACACGGTTTCGTTTTCACAAGCCGACTGTTTAAATAATTGGTTTATTTTTTATAATTGGCGTGCCCTTAAGGAAAAGAAGGAAAAGTTGGGCTGGAAAGAGCATTCCATATTTGTGTGGCACGGCTGAGGAACAAGTCCGTAAGCTTAACTGTACGACCGAAGTTGGGTTTAAAGGTGAACGGGTAAAGGAGAAGAACACAGCGGGCTAACTCATTAAAGCATTTGTTGTTGAAATATCTATAAAAAGGTGATAAAGATGTATCATAACTTCGATGTTCTAGCCAGTCACTTGACTTTGCAGCATTATTTTTACCACTAAATTTTATAAAGTAGGTACAGGAAAGTTTTAAGAGCTCCAGACCAGATAGGAGAGTTTTACTAAATTCACCTTGTAATGTATTGCTGTGGCCGCCGTGGTGTAGTGGGTAGAATACGACGCTCACACGCCGAAAGGTCTAGGTCCGATTTCCGGTTGAATGCCTCTTATTTTTCACGGCCTCACCTCTTTCGAGCTGCTGACAACACTCAAAGAGGAATAAGTGTCTAAGAAAGCTTCTCAAACTTCGCCGTTCGGAGTCAGCAGAAAACTGTAGGTCCCTTCTACTCGTGAGAGAACAGTATCGCGCACAACTCGAGTAGTTGATGAGCAAGCTAGGCCCTGGTCCCCCTGTGGACTTTGCTCCAACAATTATTATTATTATTATTATTATTGTATTGTCAGATCAAAAGGGGTGAAATATTTCTTTCATCGCTTTATGACACTAAGACATGTGCGTTACACAGGATCTTCTCGAGGATGATGTTGGAGAACTCACATGACAGTGCGTCGCCTTGTCGAAAGCCTTTTTTGAAATTGAAGGTATTGGTGAGTTCATTACCGACCTTGATGGAGCAGCGACAGTTCTTTATCGTTCACAATCTGACGAGTTTGGTAGGAATGCCAAAACTGGACATGCACTGCACGCCACGGTGGCCATGGCATGTGGACATATTCACTATAATAAATACTCTGCAAATTCATCAACTTGAGTATTAGAAAGGCAAAAATCGTTGTAATTAGAGTGATTTATAAAGGAGCTCCGAGAAATGGACTGAAACACTATCGTCCAAGTAAGTCCAAGTAGAAAAGTAAATGGAAGATGTGATAACCAATTGGATACAAGATTGCATCGCTTAAAATTCACTGATAAATGCTAGTCAGAACGGTTTCCAGACATATAAAAGTACTGGTAAGATACTAGGTGAGTTCGCGGGCTGTGTTAATAAAAGCCTGAGTAAAAGCTATCATGATTTGGTATTATTCGTGTTTCAGAACTCATTGGTATAAGAGGACTTATGTTAGACTGGCTGCGAGAGTATCTGAGACATTGACAATTTTGCATGAAAATGCACAATACCTACAGGATGTGCACTACAGAGTTCCGCAAGGTTCAAAGTTGGGTCCACTTCTATTTAAATTGTATACCAATGAATTATTACCAATTTTCAAAACAGCTGTGCCATTCGCACATGCGTATGCGGATGATACGGCTATTGTGGTGATTTATGGTATACCTGCTTGGGGCAATGCATCAGCGACACATATTCAGAAGCTCCAAAAACTCCAAAACTCAGCACTGAAGAAGATAGGCGTACGTAACCAGCACTACGTCTAGGAGCAACGGTGCTTCAAAGTGCTTTCAGTAAAAAATATCTTCAAGATGACCCTTATACTAGAATATTATGATGACAAACGATATATATGGTTGTCAATATATCCGCCTTTTTGTGTTTGGAATTTTCCGGCTATGTACAAATTGCTACAGAGCTCGTGGCACTACTAAAGGTCACGTAAGCTAAAAAAAAGACGCTATGCATGATTAGTTTGGATATTGCGTTCAACAGTTATGGAGGTGTAGACATTGAGTTCACTAACGCCGAAATTGGCGCTATTTTAAAATTTTCCTTCGTTAAAGACAAGTGCGGTAGAGAAACGTTCCCTGAGTTTAATGGTGTTTTGGTGGATGGTACTCCATCGCTTCAAACAGCGGAGGAATGGTTTCGACGATTCAGAGCCGGTGAAAACGACACCATGGATAAGCCAGCCTGAGGAAGACCTGTGACGGCGAACACCGATCAAATCGTGGAAATCATCGAGTTAGACCGGCATGTGGCATGTCGTGACATCACCCAGGAGATGGGAGTTAGTCACCAAACAATTTTAAACCATCTGCAGAAGGCTTGATACAAAAGAAAAAGCTTGATGTTTGGGCGCCGCATGATTTGACGCAAAAAAACCTTCTGAACCGAATCAACGCCTGCGATATGCTGCTGAAACGGAACGAACTCGACCCATTTTTGAAGCGGCTGGTGACTGGCAACGAAAAATGGATCACATACGACAATATCAAGCGAAAACGGTCGTGATTGAAGGCCGGTGAATAGTCCCAAACAGTGGCCAAGCCGGGATTGACGGCCAGAAAAGTTTTGCTGTGTGTTTGGTGGGATTGGAAGGGACTCATCCACTATGAGCTACTCCCATATGACCAGACGTTTAGTTCTACCATCTACTGCGAACAACTGAACTGCTTGAAGCAGGCGATCGACCGGAAGCTTCCAGAATTGGTCAACAGGTTGTGTTCCACCAGGACAACGCCAGACCACACACTTCGTTGATGACTCGTCAGAAGCTTCGTGAGCTCGTATGAGAGGTTTTATCGCATCCACCATATAGCCCGAACATAGCACCAAGTGATTACCACCTGTTCCTGTCCATGGAGAACGCCCTTAGTAATGTGAAGTTGAACTCAAAAGAGGCTTGTGAAAAGTGGATGTGCGAGTTCTTCGCAAATAAGGAGGTGGGCTTTTACGAGAGGGGGAATTATGAAGTTTTCGTCTTGATGGAAACAGATTATCGAACAAAACGGCGCATATTTGAACTAAATCCTATCAATGTAACACTTTTTATAAAGCATTGAATGAAGAACAAAAAAGCGGATATTTGACAACCTTATATAACACCGACAACAAGAAGTCAAGACAAATAGGCGGGCTCAAGGCATGATTCATGAACCTCGTTTCAACAACAATTATGGAAGATGACAGCTTAGATGAGATGACAGGAACTCAAAATACTACAAAATTTAATAAAAAGAAAAATATGATTGAAAACGTTTTCTAAAACTCTTTGTAAATACAATTATTATATTTAAATTATCAAAAATCACCACTGTAAAGAATTCAAAATCAATCTAAGCTCTCATTTAAAAATAATTAAGAATTATGTTACACAATCTTCTGCAGAACAGCTTTTAAGTTTTCGCAGAAAAGTTAAATAGTAACCTATTAATAATGAAATACATAAATATGAATTGAATTAAATTTAACGGACAATATACAGAGTATCCAAAAAAAAAAAAAACAATGGACCATCACGAGCAGCTAGTCAAGTTCCGAAACCTTGAAGACATTCGGCTGGGAAGTTCTACTTTATTTCGCTTAATCCCAGACGTTACGGTCTGGTGATCTCATGTACTGCAAGTGAGTAGTACTTTGAGCGGTGCCGTTAAGATGAGAAGCACATTGCATACAGTTCTTCTTATCCTTCGAAGTTGAACATTGTGCGACAAGTTACAAGCAAATGAAGAGTTTGTCTACAGTTGAGCATATTTGTGTATGCTAGGCTTAATCCGTAGCCTCCGTGGCGTACTGGGTAGAGTGCAACGCTCACACGCCGAAGGGTCTAGGTCTAGGTCCCGGCTGAACAACTTGAATTTTTCACGGCACCACCTCTTTCGAGCTGCTGACAACACTCAAAGAGGAATAACTATCTAAGAAAGCTTCTCAAACTTCGCCGTTCGGAGTCGGCAAAAAACTTTAGGTCCCTTCTACTCGTGAGAGAACAGTATCGCGCACAACACGAGTAATTGATAAGCAATCTAGGCAATCTGTTGGACTGTAGCGCCAACAATTATTATTATTATTATAAGCTTGATCCGCCCATACGTCTTGAGATTATCTGACACACGCTTATGCCTAAAATTTTGTGTTGATCCGATGATGTGGCGAGATTTGGTCTTAACATTGCTGAGCTTTTTAAAATCCCGTCTTTCGAAATTTCCTTTGCTGTCTGGCAGCCAGGAGCTTCGAATATGTTAGACCAACCAAAACAAATCTACAACGACAGTCCAATGAGTTTGCAGATGACGCCAATTTCGGAAATGAGAGCTTGCCAGCATAAACACTGTGGAGGCCGCTTGTTTTTCAAAAGTGATCTTACCCGATTCGGGACAGACTTCTATTTATGAGCTTGATCCAGATTAAAAAAAAGGATTCCAGTTCAAGAATTTGAATCTGAAGCGAAGCGGATGCACATTCAAAACTAGTTTATGGTCCAGGGATGGATGATTATAAGTCTACATCACCAAAAAAGTAATTCTGTTCAGGATCCTCATGCAGACAGTTTTATAAATTCTGACAGACTCGTCAGAAATTTCGATTTGACCCCTCAAATGTAACGAATTTCAATCAATTCTAGTTTGCTTAGAGCACAAAAAAATCTGTTTGCATTTTCATTTTCCCAAAACAAATGGTTTACATTTACAATTCCAATGTGTGTCTGCTGTACCCAACTAAACATCAATAATGTCTCTAATAAAAAACAGACCGATTTCGCGCAACTGTAAGTAATTGTTTCATTTGTATTCGAAAGATAAATCGTGCGACAATAAGCACAACAAAACGCATGCATATGTAAGCCAAAAAAAACAACGCACCGATTACATTATTCGCAATTGAATTGGCGTTGATCAAACGAATACCCGCCGCCCAACGCGCAGCACTGATATCAGACATTCATTTAAAAGAATTAATAACTCGAAAGGTTTAAATCCACAATCAATTAACACCACTGCATGGGCCAGGCCTCAGTAAATTCGTTTTTAAATTATAACATTAATTGCTTGGGATTAATGCGCGGGGAGGAAAGCCCGCGCCTCCGCATGGCGCCATCAAAGCACGCATCGACTGCACGCTACTGCTGCTGTCCTGTCACTGCAATTAGGACCGAAGGCAATAAAAACCAACAAGACCGAAACGAGACAAAAGCCGACTGAAAAAAAAAACGGGCACAACCATACGGAAGAGGAAGCGAATTTAATTTGCTTCACTATTTGCGAATCGTTCGTGCCTGAAGCAACCTCAACTACCACGAGCAGGTCCGACACCCGGCACGGCACTGCAGCAAACAGTTTTTACATATTGCGGCAGTTAAATTGATAAAGTGTCCTTTTTGCGGATGAGTTGGACCCTGCCCAAACTGGGGGACTGACGACGCGGCAACGGTGATAGGTGAAAAAAATCCCAAACACAGCGGAGAGTTGCTGTCCTGTCAGAGGCCTGCTTTACGAAATTAAAAATAACTCCGCTCTGACATCAATAGATGACAGAATGCGTCGCAACTCCCAACGCAAATCTCGCCCGGGGAGTGTGTTGTTGTGCTCCAAGAACAACAAGAAGACGAGACTTTCGCCATCCACTCATTGCGCTGTTGTATCGGGTTGCTGATCCTTTCAGGCACGAGCAGCGACTCTGTGGGACATTTGGGACGTGCCGGTGTAATACTTCGGGGAATTAATTAGATATTCATGACGTGAATGAGGGAGCATCCAGCCGCAGAACATTCATCTATTCGTCTGCGTGTGTACACTCGCTGGCCGAAAGGTTTGACAGGCAGCGGTGAGGGGCGACAGATGGGAGCCTTTGAAGGATAATTTCAATATCAAAGAGGGACTGAGTTAAATTTTAATTGTGTTTTGGGTAAATGGGAAAACCGCTGTAATTTGTAAAAGCCACATGGACACGCACCAGTGCGTGTAGTTCTGGTCTCGGGATTATGAGAGAATTATTGATTTTCCTCACCGTAATAGCAGTTGTTTCAACAAGTTTCCCTAACTACACTTCGAGCTTTATCGTCAGTGTGTCTTTGTATGATCGCAATGATGTTTGATTAGCATCAACATGACTGGAAGAAAGAAGTTTTCGATGGATTATCTCGCGTGCATTTAAGGTTTCTGTGGGTCGTCCTTATACAAGCTGCTTGTTATAAAATCTGCGAAAACGTGATGTCAATTACAATATAAAATAGAAGACAGCGATAAAAGACTGTTCTCCTTGGAAGAAATCTGATCTCTTAAAACTCAGCAATTTGATGTTGTAACAACTCTTGCGGTTTACGTCTCACATGATAACTTCCTGAAATTATAAAATTCAAATTATATTTAATTTAATTAATATAAATTTAATTAATTATATATAAAATTAAGCTTTTGAATTTTCTGATTATTTGTTACGTGAAAAGATCGTCATTTTTACAGAGTCCTGGTCTTGTATCGAATCACCATTGCTATAGTATCGATAGGATGCATGCCATTAGAGAAGAGGTTTGCTCTTCTCTTTTGATTGACACTACATTTCGGAGTGGACCTGAGCCCCAACCAACATGCCCCTTTAGTCATCACGATATTTCCCAAGCAGCTACCAGTTGCGCACTCCCTGTTGAGTGGGATCAATCTACACCTCCGCCATCTAAGCTCGATGTCTCAATGGCTCGGGTTCGGTGACTTTTCAAGCACGTCTATACGCTCTACATGATCTAGCCATCTTTAGCTGTTATACAAAGCAAGCTTAATCTTTTGAAGAAGGGCTCTATTACTTAGCTGTTGTCCTTACTCGTATTAAACGCGGAGCAGAGGTTGACGAAGTCCTTGATTAATAATAATAATGATAATTGTTGGCGCGACAGTCCACAGGGGGACCAGGGCCTAGCTTGCTCATCAACTACTCGTGTTGAGCGCGCTACTGTTCTCTCCTACCTACCTACACCTACTGTTATTTGCCAACTCCGAACGGCGAAGTTTGAGAAGCTTTCTTAGACAGTTATCACTCTTTGAGTGTTGTCAGCAGATCGAAAGAGGTGGTGCCGTGAAAAATTCAAGGTGTTCAGCCGGGAATCGAACCTAGCCCCTTCGGCGTCTGAGCGTCGCACTCTACCCACTATACCACGGCGGCCAGTCCTTGATTACTTCAGGGTTTTTGCTGTCTAGTGTGGCGCTCTGGCCGTGACGTCGTTGTTGTGTGTCCTTTCCGGATGACAGCATGTACTTCATTCCGCTCTCGTTAACCGCCAGAACCATTTAAGCTTTTTCCGCTTCAATGCCAGCAAACGCCTCATTGACGACTCGCTGTGTTTGTCCAATCACAGCAATGTCATCAGCGTAAGCTAGCAATTGAACTGACTTTTAAGAGGTCGTGCCTCTGGTGTTGACTTGTGAGTTTCGAGCTTTGAGTTATGTGAGTTGTCGAGAACGATGGGAAAGAAGTCACATGACAGTCCTTCGCCTTGTCTAAAACCTTTTTTGAGATTGAAGGTCTCGGTGACATCATTGCTGATCTTGACGGAGCAGCGAGAGTTCTCCATTGTCATCCTACACAATCTTACGAATTTGGTAGGAATGACAGAACTGGACAATGTATAGCTCGTCCACTATCACAGGCGGCCTATAAATTTACGAAAAAGTGGACAGTATCCATCTGTAAGAGGAGAGGTTCTAATAAATAAAATGTTAACATATTCTGTGTTCCCAGCTAGAAGACTCAAACTCAGAAATGAATCCAAAGGCGTTGAAGTGATTTCACAAAATTCCACAATGCTTAAGCTTTTTTCAGTACACTTCCCTGAAAGATATTAACTTTGATACAAAACTTAAGTCTAAACGTGACCTGTTAAAGTTATATCCATGAGTGATTGCGTTAAATCAGGGGCGAGTTAAATTACGGGTACCAATTCTAGAGGGCTGTTTGACCTATGTGCTTGGGTAACATCATTCATGGTATTTTCCCTGCTAGCAGAACTCTTCCACATAACCACAACGCAACCAACGCTGGACTGTAAGGGGCAGTAAATTGTGCTTATGAATAAAAAATTTATGTTTATAACAATGCAAATTGGAATTTGTTACAAAGTGATTTTTAAAAAATTTTAAAACCATTCTGGAAAATAGCACAAATAATAAAGAAAAGAGGTTATGACATTCAAACCATTTTATATCAAGACCAATTATATATATGGTTGTGGCTTTTTTGGCGCTTTATTCAATACTTCATATAAAGTGTTACAGTGATCGGATATAGTTCAAATATGCGCAGTTTTGATCGATAATCTGTTTCCATCTAGACGGCAACTTCATAATACAACCCTCGTAGAAGCCTCCCCCCCTCCATATTTGTGAAGAACTCGGAGAGCCACTTTTCACAACCCTCTTTTGAGTTCAACTTCACACCACCAAGGGCGTTCGCCATGGACAGGAACAGATAGTAATCACTTGGCGCTATGTCCGGGCTATATGGTGGATGCGATAAAACCTCCCATCCGGGCTCCCGTAGCTTCTGACGAGTCATCAACGATGTGTGTGGTCTGGCGTTGTCCTGGCGGAACACTGCACCCTTCCTGTTGGCCAATTCTGAACGCTTCTGGTTGATCGCCTGGTTCAAGCGATCCAGTTGCTCGCAGTATATGGTAAAATTAAGCGTCTGGCCATATGGGAGCAACTCATAGTGGAAAATTCCCTTCCAATCCCACCAAACACACAGCAAAACCTTTCTGGCCGTCAATCCCGGCTTGGCCACTGTTTGGGACGATTCACCGACCTTCAACCGCGACCGTTTTCGCTTGATATTGTCGTATGTGATCCATTTTTCGTCCCCTGTCACCAGCCGCTTCAAAAATGTGTCGAGTTCGTTCCGTTTCAGTAGCATATCGCAGGCGTTGATTCGGTTCTTTTGCATCAGATCATGCGGCACTCAAACATCAAGCTTTTTTCCATATCCAGCCTTCTGCAGATGGTTTAAAATGGTTTGGTGACTAATTTCCATCTCCTGGGCGATATCACGAGATGCCACATACCGGTTTAACTCGATGATTTCCATAATTCGTTCGGTATTTGTCGGTACAGGTCTTCCGCTGAGTAGCATATCCATGGTGTCGTTTTCAGCTTTCAGCTCTGATTCGTCGTCGAAACCATTCTTCCGTGGTTCGAAGTGATAGAGTACTACCCCCCAGAACACCATTAATCTCACGGAACGTTTCTCTAGCGGATTAGCCTTTAACGAAGTAAAACTTTAAAATAGCGCAAATTTCGGCGTAAGTGAACTCCACGTTTACACGTCTATACCTGTTGAACGCAATATCCAAACTAATCATGCATAGCGTCGTTTTGTAGGTTATGTCAAGACCTTTGAAATAATGTATAGTATTGCTAGATACGATCTCTACAGCGCTTTGTACATAGCCGGAAAATTCTAAAGAGAAAAAGGCGGAAGGGAGATTGACAACTTTATATATTAAACTTTAAGAGAAAACCACACTGAGATGCTTCCACCAAAAGCATAGCTGATAATACGATAAGAGATTGTAATAGTTCCAATTCCGAAACGTGATGAGCAAGCTAGGCTCTGGTTCCTCTAGGGACTGTTGCGCCATCCGATTATTGTTAAGTCCGAAACAAGCGATAGCTTCTTCGTTCGTCCTTATTAAAACATCTTAGAATTAAATAGATCCGCTAGTATCGACGGCATTGGAAACACGCCACTCAAATACTAGCCACATAAAGGAACAATTGTCAGCCTTAATTGTCAACAGAGGCCTCTCATCTAACATCTTTGCACAGAACACTGATACTTCAACAAAGAACTCACTTAACCTTTTTTCAAAATTTTTGTATACGATAGAAAATAAAACTAAATGTTGATGTGCTTTTTTTTATTTTTAACCAGACTTGCACTTACAGTCGTGTGCATATTAATTGGGACAAGCAATTTTTTTTTAATTTGTTGATAGTAGGCACGTTTTTTTTTCAAATATTTTGGTAAGTTTAAGTAGGCTATGGGTTTTATGCTCTATTTTTAATGTTTTTGTAAATCATTTAAATTAATTTGGCTGTTCCTAGAGGTATGTTGTTGTTTTTTAAGAAAAAAAATTAAATCATACAATTTCAAACATTATTTGTTAAGACTTCACACATCATGAATATTACAAAAGAAAAGAGGGCACAATGATAACAGGGCACAATGATAACAGCACACGCAGGGAAAACCATCCGAGAGGTTTCAGCCGACATTGGAGTTTCAAAATCCAGTGTTTCAGGGGTTATTGCTCAACACAAGGTTACTGGATTCATTGAATCCATTCGGAATGGCCATTGAGGGCGGCAGTCGTTCACAGACCACCGCGGAGTACGCTTGTGTTTCGACTTCTGCAAAAATATATAGTGTGTTATTAAAGTCAGAAAAGACATAAAATTTAAATCAAGTCGGTAGCTCGGGTGTAGAGCACTAACGTAGTGACTGGTAAACCCGGGTCCGAATCCCGTGGGGGAAAGCAAATTTCTTTTTTTTTTTTTTTTTTTTTAATTAACAAAGACACTTAAGTGTGAGTGAAAACATGGAGAGTGAAGAGCAACCCGAGCTCAGCAAATCGGCTAAATCGGGTGATTTTAAGACACCGGTGGCTGGGGCGTCAGGCCATCTTACAAGTGACGGTAGTATCCATCTGGCTAGTCCCACCAGCCAAAATACAGAAGTGAAGAAGAGGAGGAAAAGACTGCAGCCGCAGCACGTTCAAAACAAGCGTCGGACGACAACAATGACGTCGGACGAAGAGGTGGTCGCACCTAACAAAGGCAAGACAGTGGCGGCCAAGAAAACACCGCCAAAAAAAAAATCAACAGCAACATCGGAGATCGACATTGATGCCCTCCAATGTGAATCAGAGGGTAACGAATGCCGATTCTCCTACAAAGGGAGCGAGAACTCCTTCAATGTGCTCGCAACAACGGACGCTGACGATGAGGAGGAGGAAATCAAGGAGAAAAAAACAAAGCTCATGAGACTTGATGAGGAAAGAGCAAAACTAAATGCTCACATCAAGTTTCTCTATGAGCAGGCTACAGCTAGGAAGGCTGCTGAGAAAGCAGCAAAAGAAAAAGAGCAACTTAGCGAAATTCTTAAGCTACAGCAAAAGAGGCAGCAAAAGAAACAGGAGAAGGAAAACCTGCAAAAACCTCAAGATTCGCTGCCTTCTACATCAAAGGCAGCGCAACGTCTGCAGACAGCTCAACATGAGCACAAGCTGCAGCAACAAAAACAAACGCAACAACACCAACAGCAGAAACAGAAGGCACTGCAACCTCAACTCCCGGTAAAGCAACAGCAACAGAAACACCAGCAAACACTCCAGCAAAAACAACAGCAGCCACAATTGCAGAAACATCAGCGACCACAGCAGAAACAACAAAAGCAACAGGAACAGCATCAGCCACAACAACATCAAGAGCAACAGGAGCCACAGCAACAGCGCCAGAAGCCCAAAGTACGCTGCCCACCTATCCATGTCTTTGGCATGGGTACCGACGAGCTGCAGACATTATGTGAGTTGGCCCTAGACAATAAGACTTTTTATATTAAATATAAAACACCCACAACTCATACCGTCCACTGCCTCACAATGGACGGCTTTAAATTTTTCAAAGAGAAGTTAGCGGCATCGAACGCTGATTTTTATACATATACCCCAAGAGGAGAAAAACCACAGACCTTGCTCCTCAAAGGCATAAATCCCTCAACTGACCCGAAGGTCCTCCTCGACAAGCTGCGCCATGTTGAGAGCGACGAGGTCCAGTTTGTAGGGGTCAAGCCCTTTATCACTGCGGCAGCGAGAGCGAAGAAGAAGGCACTACCCTTCTTCTTAGTACAGGTAACCCATAGCACCAAAATTGACAGCCTACGAAAAATTCGTTTTGTAGGCGGTCTGAGTGTGAAGTGGGAAAAATTAAACAAGTCTGACCACGTACTCCAATGTGCGAGATGCAGAAGGCTGGGGCACGTCGCGGAGAACTGCAATATGGAGTTCCGCTGCGCACGATGCACCTTCAGTCACAATAAAGGGGAATGCCCTTTAGGGGCGGAAGAAGTCGAGGATAAGGCGCTCCTCAAATGTGTACTCTGCGGAGGAAATGGACATCCTGCAACTTATTTAGGGTGTCCACGAATTAAAGAGCTCCGTCAGAGAGTAAAGGAGGTAAGGAACAAAAAAAAAAGTAGAAGCCAGGCCAGTAGCCCGCACTTTAGCTACTTCTGTTACGCCTGGTATCTCCTACGCCCAAATGGTGTCAGGCAGACAACTGGCACAACGGACAGTGCCAAAGGTTGCCCCAGCTCCTATGGCAAGGCAACCTGAGGTAGAGCCCTCTATAAGGGACGTTATGTCTTCCATCCAGTCAATGCAAGCGCAGATGATTGCCTTGCAGAAACAGATGGTCGAACTACAGACCAGTTTCTTAACGCAGACGGCTAGAGTTGTTTTCCTTTTCTCTCAGCTGCCTGCGAAGCAACGCGCACAGATATAATGGGCTCACGCGAGGGAAGAACCCTTAAGATCCTAGCGGTGAATGTAAATTCGCTGATAAGGATCGAACGAAAACTAACGCTCTCCAATTTGTTGGAAACCCACAATCCTGATGTGCTAATGGTTAGCGAAACTAAGCTAAACCAGACGCGCAATCTCAGGTACAAAAATTACCATATAATTAGAAGAGATCGACCCCAATCCACTCGAGGTGGTGGGGTCGCTCTCTTGATAAAAAATAACATTTATCATAAGGTAGTATATAGCAGTGATGTACGTAGATTTAACGTGCTAGAAGCAGCGGTCGCACGCATCTCTCTCCAAGGTGGAAAGAAATTGTTTGTGATTGCTGCCTATGCATCAGAAACTCAAAATCCTAACTTTCTTTCGGAGCTCGAGGCTCTCTTCTCTAGCCTCCGATTAAATTCGGAAGAAAATTACTATATTTTAGCCGGAGATTTGAACGCTAAACATGGTGATTGGGGTAACACTGTTCCGAATGAGAGAGGAAGCGCTCTCTTAGAGTGGATGGAGCAGAACAATATCGAGTTCAGGCTAGATCTGCTTGCAACCGATAGACCATCATTTCCTAGAAGCGGGTCCTATCTGGATGTGATGATAATAGACAGACGACTTGCGTTACTAAACGTGGATCGACACACGAGGAACTGTTTAACTACGGTCGAGTACGACAGTGATCACTGTGGTCTCGCCGCGGTAATACAGCTCCCGAATAAGCTGGAGGAACTGGAGGAATATGCCCAAACGCATCCTTATGATTACAATAAGGCGCGCTGGCCACGTTTCTCTAGAACCTTAGTCAGAGAAATAAGTTCGAGTGTGATCAATCCTCCTACGAACAGAAACCTAACAAACGAAGAGGTTGATGGGTACCTCAGACAAATGGACGAAGCCATTAAACGAACAATGGACAAAACAATCCCTAAGGTAGCACGAACCGATTATGGCGACATTTATCGGAATGCTACTATCGATGCACTTCACGTGCAAAAAAGCAGGCTCCTGTCAAGACTTAAACTCTTGTATAGACGGTTTACGGACCCACAGAGTGCAGAAATTCGCTCTCTGAAGTCTCAGATAAAAGTACTCCAACATTTAATCAAATATAACTACAGACTAGCTGTAAGCTTGCACTGGGGCAATAAGATTCGGGCTGTACAATCCAACAACCCGAGCATGTTCCCGCAAATAAATAAAATCTTCCGGAGGAAAGACCATAATGACATCCAACGTGTTCGACTTAACAGAACAATGGATAACGCGAATCTACTGACAACAGTTGGGATCGATCCAGATAGGGCAGTGCTTGACAACGACTATTTCGTTGTCGAGGATCCCCAGGAGAAGGTGAGAGCAATTGGTGCTGTATTCCAGAGAATGTATACGGTCAACGAGACTCGTAATCCAAATCACGAACTGGAAAACCGGGCCTTGCTAAACCATGTCTGCCTGCGAAATGAAATAAATCAATGGCGATCCGAGAACCCTGGTTTCACCAGGTTCAGTGACGATCTTCTGGCAAACAATGTCGTCGCCGATGATGGAAACAACTCCATCCTTATTTCCAAAGACGAACTCCAAAGTATCCTCAACTCACTGAAGAAGAAGAAGTCAGTGGGAATAGATGGGATACCAAATATTGTTCTGCGCCATCTACCCTCTGAGGCGGTGGACATATACACAACTCTGTTCAACAATGCGCTGAGTAATGCTTATTACCCGGCGCATTGGAAAACAGCTGTGGTACAGCCAATTCCAAAACGGGGCAAAGATACCTCCATCCCGACGAATCTCCGTTCTATAAGTCTTCTTCCGTGCATAAGCAAGGTATTCGAGAAGATAGTCATTAGAGCTCTGAAAGAATGGGTTGAGGAAAAACAAATAATACCGGAAAACCAATTTGGCTTCAGGGCGGGGCACGACACTATTCATGCTGCGTCTAAACTGGTTTCCGACATTCAATGGAATAGAAACAAATCACAATGTACAGGAGCCTGCCTGATAGACATGGAAAAAGCTTTTGACACCGTATGGCTAGAAGGTCTTTTCCTCAAGTTAGTCAGTCTCGGCATTCATAAAACATTGCTATATACGATCTATGATATGGTTACAGGTAGAAAATTCGTTGTGAAAAATGGCAACGAAATTTCAACAACTGTTTTCTACATAAAAAATGGGTTGCAACAAGGGGCGGTGGGTTCGCCGATCTTGTTCACTATATTCACTAGCGATCTTATAGGTTCTATGCCTAACATAATAGCGTTTGCCGATGATTTAATCGCGTACAGATCAAGTCCGAAGGTAGAAGAAATAAACGGTTTGTTGCAGAGTGACTTCGATGCAATTCAACGATTTTGCGACGACTGGAAGTTGAAAATCAACTACCAGAAGTGTGAAACTATCCTTTTCAGAACTCCGTTATCCAGAGCCTCAAGGGACACGAAAATGAACTGGCGCAAGTTCGGCATAGTTGACCCACTGGGACGGCCATTGGCCGTGAAAAGTGTAGTAAGATATCTAGGCATCTGGTTGGACCAGTATCTGTATGGTGGTATCCATGTAGATACAGCTCTGACCAGGGCTAAGAATGCTTTCGCTATGGCAAGAGGGCTGTTCTACAGCAGTCAACTCGACACCAGAGTGAAGGTAATCTGCTACATGGCCCTTATCCGGCCAATCATGGTATATGGTTGTCCTGTGTGGTTCAACGTGAGTCCTTCCCAAATGGAAAAGATGAGGGTGTTCGAGAGGCGGTGCCTACGGGCGTGTCTTCGATTATATCGAACGCCAGAATCCCAGTACAAGAAATTTTATCCCAACGAGGTTCTGTACAACGAGGCAAACCTTATAAGGATAGATAATTTTATTATTAAGTTGATTCGGAGTCACACTGCACGAGGTATGACTTCAACTAACAGCTTGATCTTTGGGGCTTACTACCCTAATGACATGTACCATGAACGGGTGCGTCTTAACGGCTTCATTCCACCTGAAGCTTTCCTCTATTTGGACACTATAGGCCTGATACAAGATATGGAAGGTTGCCCTATCATCTTCCATGTCGTACGCCGAACAGTAGAAAGGCGACTTCAATACGAGCCGGACGTCGCTCGCAGCCACGAGGAGCTCTTACGGTTCAGTAGAGCGATTTCTGCCCGCGACAGAGCAGTGTCTGCAAAGGAACGGCTTTTTTACTGGTGGTTACACCAGAATCAGCTTTCGATGCCGCTAACTTCTTAAAGCAAAGGTCAGGATAGTTGATTCACTAGGGTCAACTCACATAGGTTAAGGTAATTTTAAGACTTTAAAAAAAATAAATGTAAAAAAAATTTAAAAAAATTAAAAAATTAAAAAAATTTAAAAAAAACAAAAATACAAAAAAAAAAACAATAAAAAACAAAAAAAAAATATATGTTAAGCATAAAAATAACACATATGCCCTGGTGGACACGTCCGTATAGTTTTACGGGCATAGCTAAGTTTAATTGAGTTAAGTAGAGTTAAGTTTTAGGATGTTTTTAGTTTTATATAGTTAAAAGCTTAGGTTTAATTAGATTACATAGTTACGTAAGTTAGGTTAAGAACAAGAACAATCACATATCCAAGTTTTTACAATTTTCTTGGAGGAATTAAAAAAAAATATATATAGATTTAAGTACTGAAATGAAATGCATATACAAGAACCCGAAAGGCACAAAGAAAAAACCATACATTAGCTTAGAGTACTCGGGGAGAGTCAGTAAGTTAGAATTAAGATCAGTAGATTATATTAGTAAGCTAGATTTAAGTATTTTTGTCTAGAAACTAAGAAAATGGATTAAAAAGAATAAAAATGCATTAAAAACAAAACAAAAAAAAGCCATTGAGGGCGGAAACGCAAAACAACAAAATATGACTATAAGGTTTTGATGAGAAATAGTATAATCAACCCTGACAAGACAAGTTTGCATAGGGAGTGGACAACAAGTGGCGTTCAGGTAGATGCGTCTACAGTTCGTAGGCGTCTTTTGGAAGTTGAGCGAAAGGAAACAAAGCCTTTGAAAAAACAGTTGTTAACCCAAAAGAATGAGGCAGAGGCGACTAAATTGGACTAAGACACACAAATAATGGACAGTGGACAATTGGAAGAAAGTTGTTTTCTCGGGCGAGAGTTACTTTGAGGCGCAATAATACCGGGTAAGTGTCGTGAGGAAAAGCCCGAAAGAAAAACTCCCGCCCGGCCATATCGTTCAAGCGCCAAAAAACCCTTCCAATGTTATGAGGCTGTTTTACATTTGAAGGCCTTGAATGCTTTAAACCAATAGAAGGTATGATGAACAGCACCAAAAACGCAAATCCTGGTTCCAAGCATTCAGAGGAGACGCTTCGTAGAAAATTCAATTTTCCATGTCACACATCAAAAAACAAGAAACAGTATTTTTTAATCGAAAAAATTTATGTTCTGGATTGGCCTTGCAACCCTCCTGACCTCAATCCAATTGAGAATCTGTGGGCAATTTCCAAAGGAAGGCTCAAGAAGAGAGAGACTGCATCACAAAAACTGAGATGATTTCGTCTATTATTGATATTTGGTTTCACGACGAAAAAATTAAAAATATATGCGAACGACTTGTTTCATCAATGTCAAAAGAGTCAACGCACTCATAAAAGCCAAGGGAGGCCATACAAAGTATTATAATTGACATGTGTCATTTTTTTCTAATTTTAATTGAAAATAAAGTAGAATATTTAAAAAAAATTAATTTCTTCTTCTTCTTCTTGTGGCGCTACAGTACGGGGTGGACCTGGGCCTCAACCAACATGCCTCTCCAGCCAGCACGATCTTTCGCCAGCTGCCGCCAGATGCGCACTGGTTGGTTGAGGTCCTTCTCCACTTGTGTGCACCACTTGTGTCCTCTGTTGCGTTGTCCCAGTGGCTCGGATTCAAAGACTTTTCGGGCCGGAGCAGTGGTGTCCATACGCTCTACATGACCTAGCCATCTGAAGCGTTGTATTCATAGACGCTTGACCAGGCGCATGTCGCTGTACAGCCCATACAGTTTGTTGTTAAATCTTCTCCTCCAGATGCCATCAACGCAAACAGGACCGAAAATCGCACTCAAAACTTTTTCCTCGAAAAGTCTATGGGCTTCCTCATCCGCCTTTGCTAGCGTCCAAGATTCCGCGCCATATAGGAGGACGGGGATGATCAAGCTATTATATAAAGCGAGCTTAGTCCTTCGAGAGAGGGCTTTATTACTCAATTGCCTCTTGAGCCCAAAGAAACAGCGGTTGGGAAGAGTGATTCTGCGTTTGATTTCGGTACTGATGTTGTTGTCCCTATTTACTGCGAACCCGAGGTGGACGAAGTCCTTGACTATTTCGAAGTTTCTGCTGCCTAGTGTGATACTCTGTCCGAGACGTCGATGTTGTGTGCCCTTTCTTGATGACAGCATGTACTTCGTTTTCTCCTCCTTTACCGCCAGATCCATTTTAGCCGCTTTCGCTTCAATGCCAGCAAACGCCTCATTGACGGTTCGCTGTGTTCGTCAAATCACGTAAATGTCATCAGCGTAAGCTAGCAATTGGACTGACTTCTGCAAGATCATGCCTCTGGTGTTGACTAGGGAGTTACGCACGATCTTCTTGAGGATGATATTGAAGAACTCACATGACTGTGCGTCACCTTGGCTAAAACCTTTTTTGAAATTGAAAGTCTCGGTGAGTTCGTTACTGTCCGTGACGGAGCAGCGAGAGTTCTCCATTGTCATCCTACACAATCTGACGAGTTTGGTAGGAATGCCAAAACTAGACATGGCACTGTATAGCTCGTCTCTATGCACACTGTCATATGTGGGCTTGAAATCAATGAATAGGCGGTGAGTGTCAATTTGCATTTCTTAGGTCTATTCCAGGATCTGCCGTAAAGTGAAGATCTAGTCTGTCGTGAGCTTCCCTAACCAGAAACCACATTGATAGGGAACTATCAGTTTATGGACAAACGGTTTCAGACGCTCAAACAATACACAAAGAGGATCTTGTATGCGATGTGCCTTCGATAATTGGCGCAGTCAAAGGGGTCTCATTTCTTGTGAACCGAGCAAACGACGCTAAGATTCCACTCATCGGGCATGCTTTCCTCCGACCATATCTATCAGATGAGCTTGTCCATGCGCAGCAGAACATCTTTAACTGCTCTAAAAAGTTCTGCGGGTAGTCCGTCCGCTCCAGCAGCTTTGTTCGACTTCAGCTTGGATATTGATTTCTTCACCTCATCTAAGTCGGGGGGTCGGAATTCTTGTCTATCATCGTCCAAATTGAGTGGAACTTTCTGCCTAACAGCGGAATTGATGCCATCGTCGCCGCTAAGGACTCTGAAGAAATGATCCTTCCAGATTCTCAACACATACTCCCACTCTACCACGAGTTATCCATTTTGTCCCGACAGGCTTCGGTCCGAGCCTTGTATCCTCCGGATAGCTGTGTTACCTTTCGGTAAAACTTTCGGATTTAATTCCTGCCACCTTTCCATTTCCTCGACCGCGCGCTTCTCATGCTCCTTCTTTTTCCTTCTTAGAAGCCGGTGCTCTTCCATCCTTCTCTGTTCGTAGGGCTGACGAACAGCCTTCGTTGTTCGATGCAGCGCCGCCTTATAGAAGTCTTGTTTGGCTGCATGCGCTTGCCTGCGCCCGTCGTGAAACCATGGGTTTCTTCTGGGTGGTGACGTGAAACCCAGCACATCAGTGGCAGCTTCTTTAATGGCTTCTTGACAACGTTTCCATTCTTCTTCTATGCTAAGTGCAGGAAGCGTCGAACTCGAGCTTAAGGGAGACTCGGTTGGCAAAGTCCCCAGCAATCGGCTGCGATTGTAGCTTTCCGACGTTAAACCGTTTTGGCCTTTCTCGACTCCGTTGCTCTTTCGATATCCGGGCTCTTACCTTGGCTACAACAAAGTAATGATCCGAGTCGATGTTGTCACCTCGTAAGATTCCGACAAAAAATACTGGAGGAGTGTCTGATGTCAATTTGATTGACCCATGCCCATGTATTTCAGTGGGGAAGGTTCCTTTTCTCTCTCATGGGCAGTAGAGTTCTACAAAATCCAGCTCAACTGCAAGCGAAAGCGGAGACGGACAAAATAGGTCTAGTGATAAATGACGGCCAAACGCATCACATGCTGTCGTCAAGGGAAGACACACACCATCGACTTCTCGGGCAGACCGTCAGATTATGCAGCAGAAACTTCGGGGCTTTATCAACCTCGGCTCCGGGCTTAATACGAGTAGGGACAGCAACTGAGTAATAGACCCCTTCCTCAAAAGACTAATCTTGCTTTGTATAACAGCTAAAGACGGCTACGTCATGTAGAGCGTATACGCCTGCCTGAAAAGTCACCAACAGTACCAAACTAAACTCAAACTCTGTGTTTTGGGTTCAGAAAGGAATTGAGTAAAAGTACACATTATCGAAAGACTTAGCTTGGTTTATTTAATAGCTTGACCGTCCCCGTTCTTCTTTATTGTGTAGAAACTTGGACGTTACTAAAAGGGGATAATGAAGTCTTAAGTCTCTTTGAGAGAAAAGCTCTGCTCCCAATTTTTGGTCCTATTTGGATTGCTGGTATTTAGAGGCAAAGACGAACATTTAGAGGAACATTCGAACAATGACGAACTTATAATACAACGTTAAAGATAGCTAGAACATCACACCACTGCTCCGGCCCGAGAAGTCTTCGAATCCAAGCCACTGGGAAAATGCAAAAAGAACGCTTTAGGCTAAGAAACGACACATAAGTGTAGAAGAACCTTAACTTAATTGGAGGTGGCTATAGAAAGATTGTGCTGGCAGGAGAGGCAAATTGATTGAGACCCATGTCCATTACGGACCATGAACCGAAACATAAACAAGGAAGAAGAGTAGTAAAGTAAAATTTGAGAAGTTATATGGCTTCCACCCAGTTCAATCAGTTTCTTGCTTTGTGCAACTTTAAATTGAAATCCAGCTGGGTTTCCACAGCCCTAGCAGTTTTTTTGGAATTGAGAATATTTCAAATACGGTTTTGTTTGTTTCCGAATGCCGCCCAGCAGTCAGTTACATTTTGCGCAAACTTTGAAACTCAATGCCTTTACCCATTAAGCGACATCACGACTTTGGAAAGGAGGAGTTGTTTCCGTTCCTTAAGGAAAATGAGCCCCTGATTTTTTGCACGCTCAAATGGTATAATTCATTTCAATAATTTCTGTTTATTTTCTGTTTTGGGTCTAAAATTCAGGAACGGATCTTGTTGGTCAAAGCAGCGTGTTTTACTTAGTGGGCTTTGCTGCACTCGTCTCGAAGTCAAGCTGTTTCTCTTGAAGATGTCGTACACTGTAGAACATCAGTAGCAACGTCGCTAAATCTACAGGTCCACATATTCATCATACCATAAGCAATTCAAACAAATTCTAAAATTTTCATATGAAAATGTCAAAGTTAGGACGTGAAACAAAATTCGAGTATTATTTCATTTTAACAGCCGAGCATGAAAGTTCCTGCTCAAAACTGCACATGGGGAATTCCTCCCAGTTCCATAAATGCCCCATTCTTACACCCATCAAATGCACACAATTATCAGGCACTCGTCGGGAGCATAAATAATACCTGCCCATTAATCCATGCCTGTTCCAGCAAAGCAACTGTTCGGAACTGTCTGCGACCGAGCACACAGAGAGTTGTTACCAGTTGTGTGTTTGTTTTTCTTTCAAAACGAAATTCCTACCCTCCACGCATCAGCACAGCAGGCAAAGGCGTTGGTTGGTTCCTAAGCCAACTCATCCGAAAACTGCTGAATCAATGACTCAGACCTGCACCTGCCCGTCGTTTCGGTTTATAATAACTTCTCATCCAGTTCTTTCCTGGCACAAGCGGCTCTCTGCCAGCCCACAACACCCCCAAGACAAATGAAAACTGTTGATTTTAATTTAGCAGCCCTGCCAGATCCCGAAGGGGTAGTCGGTTCTTGCGAACACCACCGCCACCGCAGCGCCCATCTTTCCCCAGAGGACTCTGGCATTTCGTGCACGTATTGTAATTCCAGACAGAGCTAGTAATTGCAGTACAATTACAAACCTTGCACCGACATGCACTCGCATGCACACGTGTGTGTACGTGCTCGGAAGCATCAGGTGTATCCGCATCAGAAGGGTAGGGCGGGGAAAGAGGGTTACACTCCTGTTGCAAGGTCAGCAACTCCGAGTGCTGGTTTTGGGGTCGCCTAGACGACGACGACGAAGGTGTTTTGCCGCATATCTTTACTGTGTGCAGGTGCGATGCGGTGCGATGTGTGGTTCAGAGCAACAATTATAATCTGCAGTTGCCTGCAGAAATTCTGAAGTGAAATAAGTGCACTGGCGCTGTGCACGTGCACGCCTACTCTTGGATAACGGAGTACACACGACAAAAATTTCATCATTACATCCACTGGACACAAGAGTGTTTCGTTCGATAATTGGTTTGATAGGAATCTGATGCGTTGAAGCCGTGTCATTAGGGAAATGTCAACTTGACACAAAAGATTCCCCGGCGGTGCCGTGTTCGGGATGTAGATGGGGTGTTTAAGGCGAAACGACATCTGATGGTGTGCCACTTGACCTGAGGGCCAATAGCCATGGGACAAGTTGGCGATATTGAGATTGTTGAGGACGACGCATCATACAATACGCACAAATGCAAACAGGGATCGTTGGAAAGATAAGGGTGCGTGACAGACAAATGAACCTAAGGCGACAATTTTCAGCAGAGATGTGAGAGTTCTGATTTGTGAGAAGTTTTCAATTTGATGATATGTTGAGTCGCCCTAAATGCGAATCTTGGTGTATGGAACAAGCACATGCTTTAATTGCTATTGAAGACGATGTACAGTACTGGACACTGCTGACGCAATAAGACGAAGACGCGGGTAACAATAACAGTTTTTGTCTCCTGTATTTTTTTTCTTTGTTCATTTCGAAAATGCTTCGGCTTTAATCTGGAAATTTACTCAAATTTCATAAAGCTGTGGATTTCCTCATTATTTGTACCAGAAAGTAGAAGAAGAACCGTAAGGGCAAAAACAGTAACAGTAACAGTAGAATGAAATATAATCTCGGAAAATTTAAAATACGCCACTTTTTAAACACGTCAAGTACGGAATTTTGAACCCCTAACCTTGGAGCACGTGGAATCTCAACATCGTTTGTCCGGTCCACAAGAAAGGAGACCCCTTCGACTGCGCCAACTACCGAGGGATCAGTCTCCTTAACATTGCATATAAGATTTTCTCTGCCGTACTGTGTCAGCGCCTGAAACCGTTCGTCAACAACCTGATAGGTCCTCATCAGTGTGGTTTCAGGCCAGGGAAGTCCACAATCGACCAGATCTTTACACTGCGGCAGATCCTGGAGAAGTCCCAAGAAGTACAAATCGACACCCACCATCTATTTGTCGATTTCAAGGTCGCGTATGACAGCGTGCATAGAGACGAGCAATACAGTGACGTGATCGGCCGAACTCAGCGAACAGTCAATGAGGCGTTTGCTAGCATTGAAGCGGAAGCGGCTAAAGTGGGACTGGTGGTAAGCGAGGGCAAAACGAAGTATATGCTGTCATCGAAGAAGGACGCAGAACATCGACGTATCGGACAGAGCGTCACTATGGCCAGCAGACACTTCGAGGTAGTGAAGGACTTCATCTATCTCGGCTCCGCGGTAAACTGGGACAACAACATCAGTACCGAAATCGAAAGCAGAATCACTCTTGCATATCGCTGTTTCTTTGGGCTCAAGAGGCAATTGAGTAATAAAGCCCTCTCCCGAACGACCAAAGTGACTTTGTGCAACACCTTGATCATCCCAGTCCTGCATTACGGCGCAGAAACCTGGACGCTACTAAAAGCGGATGAGGAAGCCATTGGTCTCTTTGAGAGTAAAGTTCTGCTTCCGATTTTTGTTCCTGTTTGCGTTGATGGCATCTGGAGGAGAAGATTTAATGACGAACTCTATGGGCTGTACAGCGACATGCGCCTGGTCAAGCGTCTACGGAAACAACGCTTAAGATGGCTAGGCCATATAGAGCGTATGGACACCACTGCTCCGGCCCGAAAAGTCTTTGAATCCGTGCCATTGGGACAACGCAACAGAGGACGACCTAAACTAAAGTGGCGCACACAAGTGGAGAAGGACCTTAACCAACTTGGAGTGCGCAACTGGAGACAGCTGGCGAAAGATCGTGCTGGCTGGAGAGGCATGTTGGTTGAAGCCCAGGTCCACCCCGGACTGTAGCGCCATCCGAAGAAGAAGAAGAAGAACCTGGCAGCGCATTTTAATTGTTTGTATCGAATAAAAACAGAAACCTTTTTTGTCTAATGTTAATCGCTAATGTCTGGTTTTGTTTCTACTTCCACAACTTCCTTCCAAAAGTTGTGGAACATTTTTTTTTTCGTTGGAGGTTGCGCACAGGCTCAAATACTAGCCCATTGTACTACTAGGCAGTAACCTTTTTCTTCTTCTCATGGCGCTACAGTCCGTGGTGGACTTGAGCGGCAACCAACATGGCTCTAGAGCCCGAACGGTCTTTCGCTAGATGCCTCCAGTTGCGCAATACAAGTTGGTTGAGGTCCTTCTCCACTTGTGTGCGCCACATTAGCCTAGGCTGACCTCAGTTGCGTTGTCCCAATGGATCGGATTCAAAGACTTTTTGGGCTGAAGCAGTGGTATCCATACGCTCTACATGGCCTAGCTATCTTAAGCGTTTTATCCGAAGACGCTTGAAAAGGTACATGTCGCTTTTAGTAACGTCCAGGTTTCCGTGCCTGGAAATTGTCCCTTCAGCCCAAAGAAACAGCGATTGGCAAGAGTGATTCTGCGTTTCATTTCGGTACTGATGTTGCTGCCCTTGTTAACCGCGGAGCCAACTTCCTCGAAGTTTCTGCTGCCTAGTGTGACGCTCTGTCCGATACGTCGATGTTGTGTGTCCATTCTTGATGACAGCAAGTACTTCGTTTTGTCCTCATTAACTGCAGGATCCATTTTATCCGCTTTCGCTTCACTGCCAGCAAACTCGTCGTTGTTGTTTATCATCGTCCAAATCGAGTAGAACATTCTACCTAACAGCGAGGTTTTGAGCGTCTTCACCGTTAAGAAGTTTCCATAAATGAAGCTTCCAGATTCTGAGCATGAACTGCGAAACTACTGTAAGCTGTATATTTTCGTTCCCGCAGACTTCGGTCCAAAGCTGTTTTTACCTTTTGGTTAAACTTTCAAACTTCATCTGCAATAACACCTTTTCATTTCCTCGACAACGCTCTTCTTATCCTCTTTCGATTTTCTTCTGAGAAGCCGGTGCTCTTCACTTCTTCTCTGTTCGTGAAGCTCAAGGACAGGTCTCGTTGCTCGATGCAGCTTTGCCTTATAAACCGTTTGTTTGGCTCCATGTGTTTGCCTACACCCGTCGTCAAATCATGAATTCCTTCTGGTGATGACCTAAGATTCAGCACTTCCGTGGCAGCGTCCATGATGGCATATCGACTACGTTTCCCGTCTTCTTCGATCGTGAGTGCTGGAAGTGTCGAACACTGAGCGAGTTTCAGGGAGACAAGTTCGCAAAGTTCCCAGCGACTTACTTGCGTTTGTAGCTTTCCGACGCCAAGCCGTTTTGGCCTATCTCGACTCCGTTGCTCTCACGATATGCGGGTTCCTTATTAGTTTTTATCGTTATCCTGCACAATTCGGCGAGTATGGTAGGCACTGTTTTACTTCCCTGAGTGTTCTGTCATCTGTAGACTTGACATCTACAAAAAGCTTATGGATGTCAATTTGTACTTCTTAGGTCTTTCCCACGAAATGCCCTTTCCTCTAATCTCATAAAAACAAAACTGTTTGTTCAACGCAATCAGGCCAAATGACAGAAGCAACGAAGAAACAAAACGCTCAGAAGCTGGTGAAACATAATCGAAGAGGTGGCCTTTATTGTTGCCGCGGACACTATACCAAGTTGCCAGCACGATCATCACCAACTACTTTATAGAGCTCTGCCAATAACCAATCAACACCAGCAGCTTTATTTGACCTAAACTTCAACAATGCTATCTTGACATCACCTTAGTCTGCACGTCTCGTCTAAAATTAAAATACACTTACCCTAGGTAAGTTTCAAATTGAATGCCCTTAATTTGACGAAACATAAGCTCGGTGTGCGTTAAATAACCATCAGCGCCCAGACTTAAGTTGCTTTGCATGCGCATGAACGCAGTTCCTTACTTACTCTCAGGGATGCATGTTCGCCGGGTTAAGTCTCTGTAATCATAATTGCAGCGTTATCTGCATTACTGTGACCAAATGAAATGGAAAATCGCATTGCATTTGCGACTCCTCCCCACTGTCTGTCTGGCGGGAGCTTGTGCATGTGAAAATATAAATTCGTCTTTGCACACACACAGACAAGCGACTGAGACTTTCATTTTAATTGAATTAATCATGCGATGCAAGAGTCAAAAGCAACGCCACGAGCAGGAGCCCCACAAAGTTGAACTTACGAGCGATGCACACGACGAACACGAAGAATCCACTGTCGTTTGCCAAGGGGTGGAGATGGGGGCGATGTCTGCGGTGATGGGAATGGTGGCGGCGGTGGCATTCCAGACGCGGATTCAGCGGCAGCAGCACCAGCGGTAGCTGTGACGATAGCGATGATGATGGTGGTGTTGCCGGTTGAGTTGTGATTTTCCGCTGACTAGGTGTTCATTTTGAGGAAGCGCCATTCCTGTGTAACCTTTGCTCTCCATGAATATTTCACTTTTTTTTCGCCCAGTCTCTGGTTGTTGTTGAGTAGAGGTGGGGTTGAGATTTTCGGCAACACATACAAGGCGCTTCGAGTGAAGACGTTTCACAGCCAGTGGGGTTGGGAATTTGTGAATGGCTTGTAATGGCGCGATGGAATGGAGTGCAAAGCTTGCGGAAGAAATATTTCTTTGAAAAACGTGCGAATGTATGTATGAAGGGTGCAGGACTTACAATGTGGCTGAACCGAAATCGGATGGATTTTTGTTTGGTTTTTTTTTTGACTTAAAGATTTTTACGTGGGAGCTCGTAAAATATATCCAGTGAAATATTCGTTCGGCAGCTGCAACTATTGATAAACTCTTAAAATTTTGGAAAGTAATCCATGCAAATATTAGAGTCAGTCCGTAGTCCCTTTTTGGTTTTCCAAAATAATTTTTATTAAAAGCGTAAAAAATAAAGAAAAATATCAATTACGTATTTTCCCCCGGAAGCGACTACTTTTCCCCACTTCCCTGGTAATTTTCGAGTGTCATATCCGAAAATATGAGTCCTCCCTGGCTTCAAACTGATCATTCTAGGATTTCTTCAAATAACCAGTGACTCCAATTCGTTTTTCAACCATCGAAAAGGCGAATAGTCGGAAGAATCAAAATTTGTAGTACACGGCGTTTGGGTTGAGAATTTCCAAATTTGCAGTTAATTTTTGACAGCAACAACAACGTGAGGCCAAGCCTTGTTGTACAACATCACCTAGCCATGGCTTACTGTCATTTCTGGCCTTTTTTACGCAACGTACGCCTCAAGCGCATTAGTTAGAGTAGACAACATTTCCCATCAATTGTTTCGTTTGTGCAACACACCACACGCAGAGGATAATTTTTGAACCGTGAATGTGGACGATGATGGAAGTGGCTAACCAGGGTTTGCCTAGTAGTTCTTCTTCTTGGGATTATCATAGTATATCTCCTTTTCATATCCAGTAGCGATCTAGAGAAAAAATCCCTTCCTTTATGTATTTCGAGAAACAGTTCCAAGGTTTTCACCTTCTTCGCCTTTCTACATAATTCGTTACCTCATTTCCTTGCTTTTAAATAAATCCATATTTCATTAACGGAACGGATAATGTCCGTTCAGTTGAGTTTAGAACGGATCTTGATCCAGTACAACTTCCAACTGCTTGTCATTAAACATTTTGGGCAGGCCAAGAGGCTCTTTATACATAGAGAAATATACTTTATTGTCTCTGTGGTCGCCGTGTCGTAGTTGGTAGAGTGCGACGCTCGCACGCCGAAGGGTCTCGGTTCGATTCCCAGGTCAACACCAATTTTTCACGGCACCACCTCTTTCGAGCTGCTGACAACATTCAAAGAGTAATAATTGTCTAAGAAAGCTTCTCAAATAGGACCCTTCTATTCGTGAGAGAACAGTAGCGCGCACAACACAAGTAGTGGATGAGCAAGCTAGTCCCTGGCCCCACTTTGGACTGTTGCACCAACAATTATTATTATACTTTATTGTTTAATACAGCGCTTACAATAATAAAGCACAGCTCTCCCAGAAATATAAGTACTTACAATATTTGAAAACAAAATCCCGTAAGTTTAATTTGCAATTTTAATTTGTATAGGGAATATCAGTGGATAACCCATGTGTAACAATCTCTATATGAAAATAAAATAATAAAAAAAATAACAGAGCAATATACAGTATACAGTATACACCTCATGGATAGTAGGAACAAACTAAACTAGAAATAACAGATGATATACAAAAAAGACCAGCTATGAATAATAATTAACAAATAAGTAGGTATAGTAAAAAAAATAAAAATATAACTACATACCAGGTATACCCGTCTGAAATGAGCGTTGTTTTGAAAATTAAACACTATATTTTAATGGGAAAGTAAAAGACAATGCACCATGTCACAAGTCGCTGACTACCATGACCAAATTGCACAAATTGGGGTTTGAATTGCTTCCGCGTCCACCATATTCTCCAAATCTAGCCCCAGCGACTTCTACCTCTTTGCGGGCCTCAAAGAAATGCTCATCCGACATATGGCCCGCATGAGGAGGAGATCGTCAAAACTGAAACCTGTTTTGAGGCCAAAGGTAAATCGTTCCACAAAAAAAGTATCGAAATGTTAGAATGACGTTTGACCGATTGTGTCACTCTCGAAGGAAACTTTAATAATTAATAATTGTTGACGTGATAGTCCACAGGAGGAGCACGAGTAAAAGGGACCTCCAATCTTTTGCCGACTTCGAACGGCGAAATTTTAGAAGCTTTCTTAGACAGTTGTTACTCTTTGAGTGTTGTCAGCAGCTCGAAAGATTTGGTGCTGTGAAAAAATCGAGGTGTTCAGCCGGGAATCGAACCTAGATCTTCGATTCGTGATCGTCGCACTCTACCCACTACCCTACGGCGGCCACCGAAGGAAAGTATGTTTAAGAATAAAGTTGAATATTATCCAGAAAATGCGTTTTTATTGGTTAGTCCCGAGACCTATTGAGTGATGTGAACGTAGACAGTTAAATTTGAAAATCCACGTTTTTCTTAGCATACCTTTTTTTTCTAAATTTATCAAGCTTAGTATTCATATAAAGCCACAGTCAGTCAGTGCCATATGCACTTGATAAGCAGAGTCCTGGTTCAAATATCCCTTGCTAACAGCTTGCAACTTCGAACAACTCACATTCACGGATTGAAAATCCGTATACCGGTATGAATTTTTGTTTTTGAAAATAAAACACTAACCATAAATGGGAAAGTAAAAACATTTTATTCATAGTATTGGCCATTGTTTTCTTCACATTTTGACCGCCTTTCGGGCAATTTGTGAATACCACACCAATAAAATTGTTCGTCTTTTAAAGCAAACCAATTAGACTACCAATTTTCGACCTCCTCGTAGGAATCAAAGTGCTGCTCAGCCAATGCGTGTCCCATCTATGAATACAAATGGTAGTTGTAAGGAGCTAAGTCTGGGGAATACGGCGAGTGAGGTAGCTGCTCCCAGCCAAGTGGCTTGATTGTATCTTGAACCGACTTGGCTTTGTGTGCAGGTGCATTGTCATGGAGCAAAATTATCTTTTGTTGTCTTATGGCCCATTCTGGTCGTTTCTCGATCACTGCATGGTTCAAATTGATCATTTGCTGTCGGTAGCGATCAGTATTAACGGTTTCACCAGGTTTAAGGAGCTCGTGATACAGCATACCTTTCTGGTCTCACCAAACACACAGCATTGTCTTCTTGCCGAATCGATCTGGTTTTGCAGTCGATGTTGATGGTTGTCCCAGATTAACCCATGATTTTTTCCGTTTAGAATTCTTAAAATAAATCAATTTTTCATCGCCAGTAACAACTCGATGCAAAACCGATTTTCTTTTGTGTCTTTAAAGCAAAAATTCACAAGTGTTTTTCGGTTTTCCATCTGTCTTTCATTCAATTCATGTGGCACCCATTCGCCACACTTTTGGATCTTTCCCATATCTTTCAAACGGTCAGAAATTGTTTGTTGTGCAACATTTAGCATTGCCGCCAATTGCTTTTGATTCAAAGTGTCATCGGCGTCTTTTCTGCGTCTTCAAACTTTTTTGGTGGTCTTCCACGTTCTTCATTTCTCACACCAAAACCATTATTTCTAAACCGTTGAAACCATCTTTTGTATATTGCTTCTGATAGAGCGTGATCACCATATGCCTCGACAAGCATTCGATGCGACTCTGCATCACTTTTCTTCAAAAAATTAATGCTCTCCGCAAATCATCACTTTCTGGTAAAAAATTCGACATTTTTAACACGATGAAAAAATATGATGTTGTCTGTTCAATGACTTGTTGTATACTAAATATTTTTCACAGATTTCATAGCAAACAAAAAAAAAAAAAAATAAGGGCTCGTTCAGAACTAATGTTCCCTATCAAGACATTTGGATCTTGACGCTCACTTCATACTGGTATTCCTAGTACTGTTAAGTACTGTTAAGAGAAATATCCAAATATTGCTAAAGTGTATACATTGTCAGTAGGTAAGTTTAAATGAACAAATCTCTTTTAAGTGTGCAATACTAGTGTTCAAGAAATATGTAATTAATGCTGAAATAAAGGATATCTATCTATGTATCGCTTGCATGCATTGACAATCGCTTAAAACAACTTTACTCCGTACGAAAACACGTTATATGGGTTTTTCATGAACCTATATATCGTGGGTTAATGAGGAACCCATATCTATATCTATATATATATATATATATATATAAAGAAAATCATCTCTGCGATTTGTTATAGAAACGTAATGAAAAAGATCCATTTTTAAAACGATTGGTAATTGGTAATGAAAAATGAGTTCTTTACAACAATGTCAATCGAAAACGATCGTGGAGCAAAGTCAGGTCAAATAGCTTAAACAACATCGAAAGATGACATTCATCAAAAGAAAGTTATGTTAGCAGTTTGAAGTAGAAAGGAATTTTTTACTTTGAATTTTTGCCACTCAACGGGTCAGTGCAGATGTCTACATTGAACAACTAACAAAATTGAACTATGCAGTTGAAGAAAAGCGGCCCGAATTGACAAATCAAAAAGGTGTTGTATTTCATCATGCAAAGCCACACACATTTTGGTCACGGAAGCGTTCCTGCCAAGTGAACGACTTGGCCTGGTTCAGGATACAGAGCCATGTCCACTTTTCTACCACGTCGTAAGACGGACAGCGGCTAAGCGGTCCGGGTGATCTTCGATTCAGCACATCCTTTCCCATTCGCGACAGATATGAAAGGGAAAGGGATAGGAATTTTTGCTGGCGGCTAGAGCCACATCAAGTGTCCCAACTGCTGTCAGCTTAAAAAGCTAATTGTTGGTCCCCTATTGTCAATTTAAATTAAGGTAAGGTAAGGTATGATAGTATGTGAAAAGAAATTATTAAAAAAAAATAGTTGTAATTTAGTTTGCAAAGTTTAGGGTACTTGGTTTTAGTATTAAGCATTAAATTACTTTTATGAAAAATAATATAATTGAAAGGTCATGAGCTACAAAACGACGCTATGCATGATAAATGTGGATATTGCGTTCAACAGTTATAGACGTGTAAACATGGGGTTCACTAACACCCGAAATCCGCTCTATCTTAAAGCTTTCCTTCGTAAAAGACAAATCCGCTAGAGAAACGTTCCGTGAGATTAATGGTGTTCTGGGGGTTGGTACTCTATCACTTCGAGTCACGAAGGAATGGTTTCGGCGATTCAGAGCCGGTGAAAACGACACCATGGATATTCCAGCCAGCGAAAGACCTGTGACGACCAATAACGATCGAATGATGGAAATCATCGAGTAAGACTGACATGTGTCATCTCGTAACATCGCCCAGGTGTCACCAAACCATTTTAAACCATCTGCAGCAGGCTGGATACGAAAAAAAGCTTGATGTTTGGGCGCCGCATGATTTGACGCAAAAAACCTTCAGGACCGAATCAACGCCTGCGATATGGTGCTGAACCTGAACAAACTCGACCCACTTTTGAAGCGGATGGTGACTGGCGACGAAAAGTGGACCACATACGACAATATCGTGGTTGAAGGCCGGTGAATCGTCCCAAACAGTGGATAAGCTGGGATTTACCACCAGGAAGGATTTGCTGTGTGTTTTTGGGGAGAATGGAAGGGACTCATCCACTATGAGCTGCTCCCATATGACCAGGCTTTTCATTCTAACATCTACTGCGAAAAATTGAACCGCTTGAAGCACGCGATCGACCAGAAGCGTCCACAATTGGCCAACAGGAAGGGTGTAGCGTTCCACCAAGACAACGCCAGACCACACACTCCGTTGATTACTCGTCAGAAGCTACAGGAGCTTGGATGGGAGGTCTTGTTTCATCCATCATATAGCCCGGACATAGCTCCAAGTGATTACCACCTGTTCCTGTCCATGGCGAACGCCTTTGGTGGTGTGAAGTTGAAATCAAAAGAGGCTTGTAAAAAGTGGCTGTCCGATTTCTTCGCAAATAAGGACGGGGGCTTCTACGAGGGGGTATTATGAAGTTTTCGTCTAGATGGAAACAGATTATCGAACAAAACGGCGCATATTTGAACTAAATCCGATCACTGTAACGCTTTTTATGAAGCAAAGAATGAAGAGCAAAAGAGTGGAAGGGAGATATTTGGCAACCTTATATCACTAAGTCGTTTGTAAATCTTTTCTTAGTTATGAGTTTGCACGAAAAATTTCATTACAATTAAAGCGACAAACCATGAAATACCGAAAGGCTATTAAAAATAAGAATAGATTAAAACTTACAGTGTCCGCATAGGATCTTACTGATCGTTATTAATAATTATAAAATATATAACTATTTCAAGTATTTTTATAGCTAGATTTAATGAATTAGTAAAAATAGAAAATAAAAAAAATACATTTTAAGAACAAAAGAACACTATTTTGGTCACTTGGCGAAAATTATTGTAGCCTGATTCGGATGTTTTGCCCCATCCACCACATAAACCTGACCTTGCACCATCCGATTACTTTTTATTTCGATCTTTGCAAAAATCTTTGAATGGTAAAAGTTTCAATAATGATGATGATTCCCAAATCGTACCTTGTTCAGTTTTTTGCTGATAAAAAAGTAGAAGTGTTATGAACGTGGAATTATGATGCAGCCTGAGAGATGGCAAAAGGTCATTGTTCAAACTGGGCAATACATTACAGAATAAAGTTATTTCGTTCCATGAAAAAAATTTGGTTTTTGTCTTTTAAAAACAACTAAGTTGATAACCTAAACAATAAAATTAAAGCTGAAGTGGCTAAAATAAATTTGGTGGTATATGGGAGCAAGCAAAGAGAGACGTCGACGTTGTGTGTCGAGGGGTGAGCTTCACACTAGGCAGCAGAAACTTTGATGTAGTCAACGACTTACTCTACCTCGGGTCCACGGTAAATAGAGACAACAACATCAGAATTAAAATCAAACTTAGAATCGCAGGTTCTTTAGGCTTAAGAGGCCATTGCTTAGTAGAGTCCTCTCTCGAACGGCTTAGCTAGCTTTTTTGTAACTGGCGCACGCTAAAGAAATTGTTTATACCCTTAAGTGACCGGAATTAAGTCACACCACGGGCCAAAGGTATAGATGAAGAAAGGACAAGGAGGTACCGATGCAACTGTACGTGGTGTACGAGGTGGGCATAAGTGTGAGCGGGTGAGCATTCCTAGCGAGGCGGGTATTACTGGAGGATTCTTGAAGAACAGTTGGCTAACCTATTAAAGCATTTTTTGTTGAAATAGGCTTAGCTGTATTGATCATTTCATCACACAGGAAGAGAAACATATCTGCAGCTGGTGAAATATCGTGCTGGAAAAGCATGTTGGGAGGTCCACGCCGTATTGTAGAAGAAAAGAGAAGAAGACTGAGGATAAGAGAAGGCAGCATGTTATCTTGGTTGCTCTCGTCTTCTGCTCTACTTCAGTGCCAATGCCAGCAAAAACTTGTGATGAAATACTTTCGCATCCCACTGTACGGTTATCCTCAACAAATTGAAATAAACATCAACGGCAGTCACAGTCGCTGTGTACTCGTATTTATGTCAGCGTAATAGTGCACGAAAATTCGCTTGAACTTATTATTTTCAAAATTATCTTGGTGCATGGCATCACCAAAAAAGGGCTTAGAACAACATAAACCCCCAGCAGAAAGACCAAGATATCCGTCCAACGACACAGAGTCCATTGCAAGCAGCACCAACACCAGCGGTGACGATGGGGCCGAACTGAGTCCTGGCTGACAAAACAAAACAAAAAGCGTCGACAATTTGCTTAATTGGAATGCCCTCCATTGGATGCAATCAATAAAGTGATGAGGACACGAACACAAATGCGCACAAGTGCAAGTCCGTTTGCTGAGTTGCACTAAGAGTAACGGAATGAGTTGCAAATGCAAATACCCGATCCTAGACGAAACTAAGTTGTATAGGTTTTTGCACTGAAAAGGACGAAAACTTCAATTGACTTTGAATGGTCGACGCCTGATGTTGGGAGGGGGTGATGGTGGTGTGTGTAAAGGAAATCGTGTTGTTGGTTTTGTGCAGTTAATGGAAGGGTTTTGAATTCAAGGAAATCAGTGGGATTTTCACGACTGAATATTTAAGGGAACCTACAGGAAATTCAATTTTCTAAGTGGGTTTGAGTTCTTGGAAGAGTTGTTGCTTGGTAACGAACTTGGCCCCTGTGTGAAACCGATGGGGTGTGGGGGAGAATGTCAAAAACTAGGCTTCCAGGCATATCCTTCTGTGGAATTATTTGCCTGTAAGGATGAACGATGTTTCAGAAGTCAATCGGATTCTTGTTTGAAACTCATCTCCAGAATTCTTTATGCATAAGGAAGCACCTTCGAAACTGACATCACTGCACTCAATTGTAATTGTTGTCATTCGCCACAGAGACGACAAAAACAATTTGTATTCCGCCCACACTGTAAATTTAAATATCTTCCACTTCATTATTTATCTTTAATTTAACTGCCCGCACTTTGATTTATAATTAAAGTCTCCCCATTGGCGGTTCGGCGACGGAACTACCCCCCACGGCATTCCCTTTCCAGCGCAGCCAAATAGTTAAATGCGAATATTTCGGCCATAACCGCATCATTCGCCACGTAATGACGACAACATTTTCATTTCGAGCTTAAGCCGACTTTTTGAGCGCTCCATTCTGCTGCGTCTGGGACACTCGGCCGCCGGTTAATCGCGTCCTCCAGCCGAAGTGTAATTTGAATTCCCTCAACGAACATTCATTGCCGCTCACATCCAACATCGCACGCGGCGGCAACGACAAATATAAATATTTCAATCAAAATGTGATGAATTAATTCATCCGCAATAACATTGTCCAGCTGCTGCTGGCCCACTGTCCAACTGTCCCACTGCACCGCAGTCTCATCTCCCACCTCGCTATTCGAACGATGGATTCGGGGCAACAGTGATTCACTTCCGATCATATAAAATCATCGGGCAGCCAGGTCCGGCGGGCTAAAAGAAAAAAAATTCGCCTCATCGGCTCTTAATTATCTGCAGCCATCGCCACACCGACGCACGTGCATTGCGCCCAATGCCACCCTATTTCCGTCCGGCCCGACTTTGTGCAGTGTACCTCAAAACGCCCATCGTCGTAATCAACAGTCCATCCAGCTCGTAGCAGTTGTCCTGCCGTCATTGTCAAGCGTTGATGCTGACGCTGATGCGCCGTCACTCAACCATCACCACCGACGTCGGATGAATTCAGCCTGCCGCTCAGTGGGTTATTTATTAATATCAGAGCTCCAATTAATGTTTCTGATTGCAAGAGTTAACTCAATTTGTCCGAGTTGTCCCAGAGGTGCGATAATTCGATTCGTATTGAAAATCAATAACACTACACCACTACACCAGCATCCATCCCGGTGCGGTGTCATCAAACGTGGCATCGGTGGCAACGCGCTGCGTCCACTGACGAGCAGACACAAGACCGGAAGGAGACAGATCGTATTCAAGTTGGAATTTATTTACATGTGTGCGCTGTAGCAGGACAAATTTTTTGCGTTCCTTCCCGGCCAGTTTAAAAACCATGTTCACACGAATACGTCGGTTGCGTCATGCGAGTGTGGGGGCAGTGAATTATAAATTCAACAATGAAATCATTTCTCCCGCATGAGCAACGGATACCTTGTGTCCTTTTTCCTCTGACTACCTGCCGATTAATGAATGCATGAGGAACTCTGCGAAATAAATTAACAAATACACACTTCGGTCTGTGTTGTTTTCAGTTCCTCCATTCTTTTTTTGCTTTTGCTTTTGGGGCCCATTGGAGGTAATTGGTTATAAACTTATAACGGGATTTTAATTGAGGATATTTGAAGTAATTGGCATCGGTTTAATGGGACGAAATAATTGGGCGGCAAACTAAAACAGATGGTCGTCGTTTTGTGTGCAGGAGTGACTGAAATAAATTCTGGTCCTTTGTCATTGGGATGAACGCCTGTAATGAGATGTCTTGCAATTGGCGTCTTGAGGTTTAAATACGTGGAACACACTGCTAAGAATAGCAAAATCTTCGATTTTGATGACTACGTAGACGATGGTGAAGATTGTTCTTAAGGCCGTGAAGCTCGCTTAATTTTGGGTGTCAATGCTAGACGAAAAAGTAACCAATAAAGAGTTAAGTATTTTATCGACTCCCTTTTGAGAAAAAACCAATGTCACTTCTATTTCCAAGAAGAAAACAAAGTACAGCGATGTAAGCTTCACCTGTGTCTTGTACCTATTTACATGGTTTGACTTCCACGGGCACATGCATCATTCCCATTGGAACACTTGTAGCCATTGAACACTTATTTTGCGAGTATCAAGCGCTCGTAATAACTGTCTAAGAAAGTTTCAAATTTCGCCATTCGGAGTCGGCAAAAGACTGTAGGTCTCTTCTACTCGTGAGAGAACAGTAGCGCGCACAACATGAGTAGTTGATGAGCAAGCTAGGCCCTGGTCCCCCTTTGGAATGTAGCGCCAACAATTATTATTATTATTAAGCGCTCTTCCAAACAGTGAACAAATCTTTCAGGAACTATTTCAATTCAAATTTACACGCAAGAGACCTTCTCCTGACAAGAAAGGCACTCAGACTTCTCGAAATTGTGAGGTTAACGTAGTTACTGACCCACACGGAATTGTGAATGTGTTAAAGCAACATTTCTAACAGGGCACGACTAGGGGATTGTAGTAGGGGAAGAGGAAACCCCAACTCTGATCGATGAGTTCTCCCGCCCAGTCGTGAAGAAATCATGCCCGACGATTGGAATAATATTAATAATAATTGTTAGCGCGACAGTCCATAGGAGGACCAGGGCCTAGCTTGCTCATCAACTACTCGTGTTGTGCACGCTACTGTTCTCTCGAGTAGAAGGGACCTACAGTTTTGTGCCGACTCCGAACGACGAAGTTTGAGAAGCTTTTTCGTCGACTTTAATTACTCTTTGAGTGTTGTCAGCAGCTCGAAAAGAATTGAAGATTCTCCGCTTAAAAACGTCGTTAAGGAAATGAAAAGAATTCTAAAAGCTGTGGTAGAAAGTAACGGATACAGATTCTAACACAAGCCTAGTACTCTACACACACAGTTGATACACTTATCGAGAATGGAAAGTCGATCGGTTTCAACAGCCCAAGCGCCATTCCGAAGGATAGCTGGTTGTTTTGAAAACACTGATGTGACAAAAACCAGAACTGTTCTTTTTCCCTCAATCGATTGTGCTATATTGATCGAAATTTAATGAGCTTGTCAGACGCTGGCGTTATAAGTCTGTGGCCGAAGAGGTGGGGGAGAGCTAAGGAACGAATATGAAAAGCTGAGGGTTCTCTTGTCATCAGCGAGGAAGTGGATTGGATTAGAAGTGAAAGACAAGAGATCATTTATGAAATTAATGAAGAGAATCGGAGACTATGCACAGCCCTGGAGAACACCAGACTTGACCCCAACCAATACAACTTGTATTGTTCGGTTCGAAAGATGATTTCTAACCCTTTAAAGAAGACATTCATCGACACTATTAGTATATATATTTTCGACAAGATTGTCTGGTAATAGACTTTTGTTTTAAATATTTTTGAAATATCAAACAGAACGACCTTCCTTTCTCCATTGTGCAACATTGCGCAACAATTGGTTCGGTCTTTCGGTGAGATATTGCTATCTTCTCAACAGTAGACCTGTTGCTGTTGCGATTGTTCATCAAGAGAATGTTATGTTATCAGTTTGGTGAAATTGTCTACTTTGAAACTTTACTATCCAACCGAATAATCAATTCAAATGTCTTCATTGAACAACTAACAAATTTAAATAATGCAGTTGGAGAAAAGCGGCCCAGCTTCTTAAGTAACAAGGCGTGTTGTGAGTACTTATTCTTTCATGAGTAAAAGACACAACATTTTGCCACCGACTCCGAACGGCAAAATTTGTGAACTATGTAATTGTATTGTGCCGTTAAGAAATGAAAGGTATTCTACCCTGGAAAGGATTTTGAGAATTTCGGCATACAAAAAACTCACTTATCCACTTAGCTAAGTCAGTCCTCTACGTAATAGGTATTTGTATGTGAAATAAAGCACAGATGCCAGTGATAGTAATGCTAATAATTGGGTAACGCGACAGTCAGCAGGGGGACCGGAGCCTAGCTTGCTCATCAACTACTCGTGTTGAGCGCGCTACTGTTCTCTCACGAGTAAAAAGGGCGTACAGTTTTTTGCCGACTCCGAACGGCAAAGTTTGAGAAGCTTTTTCGTCGACATTAATTACTCTTTGAGTGTTGTCAGCAGCTCGAAAAGAATTGAAGATGCTCCGCTTAAAAACGTTAAGGAAATGAAAAGAATTCTAAGAGCTTTCTACCACCAAGTAACGGATACAGCTTCTAACACAAGCCTAGTATGCTACAATAACAAAAACATTGTTACTGTAGCGTCTATCGAAATTTTTGTTCACCCACTTGGTAAAGTAAAGAGGTGGTGTAGCAATAAACGAATAGCCGAAGACCAACCTCATTGCTATCTACAATACAAAAAGTCTATAGTTGGAGTGGACAGAAAGTATAGAATTGGAATCAGACCGAAATGACGGCACTGGCATATGACAATGTTTCCTATGAACGTGTGTATGAATAACGCGTTTCAAATATACTGCCTCTCTCCAGCAGGACAAGCCAAGGATTCCCAAGACTTTCTGTGCAAACATATTTGATACTAGGCAAAGGTTTCTTCTTCCCTTCCAAATCGAGTTTGACTCAACTCGCCTGTGAGAACAAAGAAAAAATTGTCTGATTCTAAAAGATAGAGAGCATTACATTGTCAGAAACAAAACTCAAATTCGATATCGTCAATGCACTAAGACTACAAAGTATAAGTGCAGTAAATGTGGAGTTGGATTGCGTCAACATTGCTCTCAAACTCTTCAAACTACAAAATAAATTTTATTTACTTTTTTTTTTCAAAACATCCATATACGAGGGTTGCTTTTTATATTTCGGGATTAGAGAATAAAAACAAATATTAATCATCGAATATATATATATATAATAGCTTAATTGTTTTTCAAAATATTTCCCATTAAGATCTATACACTTTTGCATGCGTTTGAACCAATTGTCGAAGCACTTTTGCCACTCTGATTGAGGTATCTCCAAAACATGCATTCTGAACGCATCAATCGCTTCTTCAGGTGGACACCTGAAACGTTGACTCTCATTTTTTTTTACGTACTGGAATAAAAAGAAGTCATTCGGTGCCAAGTCAGGACTATATGGGAACTGACTCATCAAATCGACGTCTTGAGTGCTCAAAAATGCAGTTGTTTGGGCCGATGTGTGAGAGCTCGCATTGTCGTGGTGAAGAGTGATCCGTCTTAGGCGGTTGGTTTTCCTGATTTCTTAGAAGACAACTGGCAAACAAATGGTTGTGTACCACTCAGTATTGACTATTCTGCATTGTTCTAGTGGTATATTTGCCACATGTCCAGTTTTTCCGAATAAACCGGCGACCATTTGCTTAAAAGTGCTTCGTGCGCGAGCAATTTTTGTTGGATTTGGCTCAATTTGAAACACCCATACAGTCGACTGCTGTTTACTTTCGGGCTCATACACGTAAATCCACGATTTATAACCTGTCACGATGTCATAGACGCGTTTCGAAGCACCGCGATCGTATTTTTGGAACATTTCTTTCGACCACTCGACACGACCCTGGTTTGAGCGATTGACAACTTGTGTAAGATCTAACGCGAACAAATTTTTTCGACGGTCCAATGTTCATGCAATATTAAATGTATGCTGGTCCCACAAATGCCTAAGGTTGTCTCAATCTCACGATAGGTCACATGACGATCTTGCAATATCAGTTGACGCACAGCATCAATGGTTTCCGCAACAACAACTGATTTTGGACGACCTTCACGAAATTCGTCTTGGAGTGAACTACGACCTCGGTTGAATTCATCTTATCATCGATAAATACTGGTCCTTGATGGAGCTTCATCGCCAAAAAATTGAATTAAGTTCATCGATGCACTGTTGTTGAGTTTATCAACGTCGAAAGTTGTAAAAAAATAATCGCACGAAAATGTTCACGATTTCATTTCATTTTTTGGGCGAGATGAATCTTTTAGGTTACTGAAAACAACACAAATAGCGCTCGTATGTCAAACCGTTCTGAGTACGTATAACCTCAAAAATGTCGAACTTTTCGATGGAGCTGGCAGTTGCCAGATTGCAGCACTAGGATTGCCCAATCCCGAATTATAAAAGGCAGCCTTCGTATGCTTAAATGAATGATTTGTTTATCAAATCCTAATTTTTGTTTTTCTATACTAAGTCCAATAAAAATGAAATACAAAAAACAACAGCTGAATTATTTGCAAACAAATACCATATTCATATTCTCCGGTGCGGTCCTAAAGCTCAGTTTATATAAAATACAAGTGGGCAAAATGTTAACCCTCGTCTCTTTTAGAAGTTTTCTTTTATATATGCATAAAAAAAATTAAAACTTCGAGATTTTAATACTCTGGGATAACAAAAAAGCCAAGAATCCTAAAGTGTTATAAATAGGAATGCCATTTTCTTTCCAAAAGCTCCCCAATCTACACTTACCGGCATTTCATTTTCATTTGCCCACACTGCAATACACCTCAGGCTTTGCCACTTAGTCCGTGTTTTCATTTAATTTTCGCACTACCAAAAATTAAGTTTGAAATGGATTTTACGCAAGTTTTCTGCGTTTTGTACTGACACCCTGCATGTTGCCATTTGTCAAACTTACGGAACAGAGCTTCAGACTTCAACGCAGAGGAAGAGCGGACGGATGAAAATATAGGTGACACATAAACCCCCTGGAAAAGCCATTAAAAAGAAAAGTTTCGCCAAGAAGCCGAAAGAAAAACATCGAAAACAGCGTTGAACGAGACAAGCAGGAAAAGTCACAATAGAACTTTCCGGCAAGGTGACAACCACCCACACTCCCCTGTCAAAGCAACATTATTTGAAAAGTTTTAAGCGCTAAGAAATTGTTTTATGGTTATTGAAATTGCAGATTGTCTACGTTGAATGTTCTGCGTTCTGCGCACTGCATTGACGGCGATGACGACGCGACGAGCGACGTTGCTTTCGATTTATTTTTTTCATTCCGTTTCCGGAGCACTCATGACACGATGTGTCTCGACGCGAGTACGAGCCTCGGTGTGTAACAGGTGTCTGTTTGAATGCCTGTGCATGAAAGGGAGATACAGTTAATACCTCCCTGTGCACGGTGCAGGAGTATTCGATTTTGGGTAGGCTGACGAGTGAGGTTCTGCGATAAATGGTGTGAAGCTGTAAAAGGTTTCTTATGTCCTGCTGCAAGGTTTTGTTTTGTGAACTTGTGAATAGCGAGATTTCCAGGAAATTCGTTTATTCTTTGAAATGCACCAGAGAATTTCGCAGGACAGATGTATTGATTATAGGAACTACAATGTGGGAACATGATTTCTTGGCCGATAATGTTTTGAGTCAATGGAGAAAAAAGGATAGGAAGGGGAAACATAAGGCAGGTGGCAGTACGTGCAGTTTGGTGAATGATGAATATGTACAGGAAAATGTGAAGAGAATACGTTATCTTCTTGGAAAGGAGTACATAAAGGCTTAGACAAAATGCTTTCCCACTTGGAAAATTCTCCAATAGTGCACTCCAGTTTAACATATCAGGTAGTTTGCGGTCCTTTCTCGTCAGTGTGCTTTATCTTGGAAAAGGACATCCTTTGTTGTGCAGCTGCAATGGCTTGAATTCGGATACGTGCTTAAGTAGTGTTTTAAATCTTGCCTATCGTCCTTAAGACTTTAGTCAAATAAGTTTCCTAAAGATGCTGCTGTTCCTCATTATTTATCAATAAACCTTTTTGAACCTGTAATCATTTTCAAAATTTTGCATTTTTTATGCCTGAATAAAGACAAACTACCATTAAGGAATCACTTAGGTTATTATTTTGCTGTAAAGTTTATACATTTTCTGTTTCTGTGAGTTGTGTTTGGGCTTCCTTCAGTCAAAATGTTACATTGTTGGGATTAGAGTTCCGCATATTTCGTGCTGACCTGGCTAAGCTTGTGCAGTCAAAAATATTATGTGGGCAAAGATTTATCCCAAACAGTGATCAACATCCAGAGCATAACATAAGCTAAAGGTTAAAATAAAATCAAGTTATGCATTCCCATTCTAATTTGACTTAGTTTACATTATACCTCTAACAAAGGACCACAAGATATCGCCGTCTATTTTATGTAAATTTTTTCGGGAGAGGTTATTTAATTTTCAGCTCACGCATCCACTTCTTTGCTTTGTTCTTTAGTTTGTCCAGTACCATTATAGGAATTGCAACTCAACAAGTAGTAATTATTGCTTCTATTTGGATTGATTTCCAATAAATCTTTTGCACAGAGGTCCACTCGTCTGCATCGTACCATACAACAGATGTATGCATTCAATTCTGCACTAATTATTTTACGCTTTCCGGAAAGAACTGTAAGTGATTCTCCAAATTTCTAAATGTTCAGGACTAAAGTCATTTTAGGATATTAAAATGAGCATTTAAAAAATATTACCTCCTTATGAATATGTTTTTTTTTTTTTTTTGAATAAAGGCAGTTTCAAGTATTTCAATCTCTCTCTCTCTCTCTCTCTCTCCCTCTCTCTCTCTCTCTGTCCTTAGTTTGTGTCCATGAAATGTTTTAACTTCTTTTTACTATAAATGCATTTAAGATTTTACTTCTTTTCAGGTTATAATATTCGGCTTTATTTTTCGATCTTCAATTGCTTGTGGCTGTGAAAGAAAAGAAAAAAACATATAAAAATGTCCGACCAAGGAAATGTTCTCCGAGAGAATGTCAATGTATTATATGTATCATACCACCGATCAATTGTCCAGATACGAGGGGCGTTCAATATATTCTCGGTATCCATATGAAGAAAAACGCGAATTCAATTTAAATTGTTTTTATGTTTCAATATAATCTCCCCTTACATCAACGCATTTGTTACATCTTGAGATAAGCTTTTTTAAGCCCTCTAAAAATAAATTTCCTCTTTCTCTGCAAAATACCCAATTATTGCCGACTTGAGTTCTTCATCATCCGAAAATCTTTTTCCACGAAGACATTCTTTCAAATCCGGAAAGGGGATATAATCACTAGGGACAAGGTCTGATCTATAGGATGGGTGTTGGATTTCTTCAAAACCACAATCTCGCGCAGCAGCCTTGGAAACTCGCGCCGTGTGAACAGGAGCGTTGTCATGAAGAAGCAACACACCGGCTACGAGTTTACCCCGTCTTTTCTTTTTAATTTCCTCCCGCAAATTATGCAAAGGGGAAGCATAGAATATACCGTTGAACCTTTTTTTGTACTCAATGAGCAAGATTCCCTTTGAGTCCCAAAAAACTGTGGCCATGAGCTGCTCGACAGACGGAGTGACTTTGAACTTCTTCGGGGGATTTGTTCCTTTTTTATACCACTGCATGGACTCTTGTTTGCTTTCAGGGTCATAGTGGTGAACCCATCTCTCGTCCTCAGTAACAATTCGATCCATAACACCGTCCGCGTTCTCACTACACATCTCCAAAAGCTCTCTACAGCATGCGATTCTCACTTTTTTCTGAGGCGCTGTTACCATTCGTGGCACCCACCTTGCACTGACCTTTGGAAGGTGAAGATGGTCATGAAGAATGGTGTGAATGGTACCAGTTAAAAGCTTGGTGATCTCTGCCATAATTTTCACCTTTATTCGGGCATCCTCAAGAACAAGTTTTCCGACTTCTTTGATGCTTTCTCCCGTACAAGCAGGGGCCGGGGCGCCGGAGCGGGGGTCGTCTTCAATGCTCTCTCTGCTTCTCTTAAACTCACTTGACCACTTTTGCGGAACTGGAAAACAGCCACCATCTCTTCATGAATAGTTTTTTGACTTTTTCCTTGGTTAATGGGAAATTTAATAACAGTGCGATGCTCGATTTTCACCATCATCGTCTAAGTTCTCACTATGATTCTGTTTAACTAGAGACAAAACGCAAATTGATAATCAAATTCATATGAAATTTTACATGAATGCACTAAAATAATAGTATTATTTGATTTATATATAAGGTTGTCAAATACCTCCCTTCCGCTTTTTTACTCTTCATTCAATGCTTCATAAAAAGTGTTACAGTGATCGTATTTAGTTCAAATATGCTCCGTTTTGTTTGATAATCTATTTTCATTTAAACGGAAACTTCATAATATCCTCCTCGTAGAAGCCCCCCTACTTATTTGCGAAGAACTCGGACAGGTACTTTTTTTGAGTTCAACTTCACACCACCAAGGGCGTTCGCCATGGACAGGAACAGGTGGTAATCACTTGGCGCTATATCCGGGCTATATGGTGGATGCGATAAAACCTTCAATACGAGCTCCCGCAGCTTCTGACGAGTCATCAACGAAGTGTGTGATCTGGCGTTGTCTTGGTGGAACGCTACACCCTTCCTGTTAGCCAATTCTGGACACTTCTGGTCGAACGCCTGCTTCAAGCGGACCAGCTGTTCGCAGTAGATGGTAGAATGAAAAGTCTGGCGATATGGGAGCAACTCATAGTGGATGATGCCCTATCAATCCCACCAAACACACAGTAAAATCTTCCTGGCCGTCAATCCCGGCTTGGCCACATTTTGGGACGATTCACCGGCCTTCAACCACGACAGTTTTTGCTTGATATTGCGCATTTGATCCATTTTTCGTCGCCAGTCACCACCGCTTCAAGAATGGGTCGAGTTCGTTCCGTTTCAGCAGCATATCGCAGGCGTTGATTCGGTCCTGAAGGTTTTTTTGCGTCAAATCTTGCAGCGCCCAAACATCAAGCTTTTTTTTGTATCCAGCCAGCTGCAGATGGTTTAAAATGGTTGGTGACTATCTCCTGGGCGATGTCTCGAGATGCCATATGCCGGTCTAACTCGATGATTTCCATGATTCGATCGGTATTCGTCGTCACAGGTCTTCCGCCGGCTGGCTTATCCATGGTTTCGTTTTCGCCGGCTCTGAATTGTCGAAACCATTCCTCCGCGGTTCGAAGTAAAAAGTACTAACCCCCAAAACACCTTCAATTTCACGGAACGTTTCTCTAGCGGATTTGCCTCTAACGAAGGAAAACTTTAAAATATCGGAAATTTCGGCGTTGGTGAACTCCATGTTTACAAGTCTATAACTATTGAACGCAATATCCAAACTAATCATGCATAGCGTCATTTTGTAGGTTAAGACCTTTCAGATGACGTATAGTATTGCCAGATACGAGCTCTGTAGCGTTTTGTACACAGCCGGAGAATTCAAAAGACAAAAATGCGGAAGGAAGATATTTGGCAACCTTATGTATAAACACAGCTTTACTCCGATACCGAGAATATATTGAAGTCACCTCGTAAGCATCGAAACCAATCTCTGTATGATTTATCGTTCGAAGCAGATTCACCATAAACATCTTCAAGAGTTCGATGGGTTTCAGTTGCAGTTTTTTTTTTTCAAATTAAGAAAGAAAATCAAAACTTCTCGCAAATGTTGTTTATTTAAGATCAAGCAGGACAAAAGACAAAAAATAATGTTGGTGCCATTTGCTGACAAATGTTATAACTTTCCAATGAAAAGAGTAATGGCTTCCAAGATCAGTAACAATCAGTAACTAGCTGGCGCCATCTTTTGAAAACGGACCGCCAACAACATTAAAAATTTAAACCAATTACAAAAGAAATATAATGTAATTCATTTAAATAAAAGTAGACGCAGATAAATTCTTCTTCTTCGGATGGCGCTACAGTCCGAAGTGGACCTGGGCCTCAACCAACATGCCTCTCCAGCTAGCACGATCTCTTTCCAGCTGCCTCCAATTGTGCACTCCAAGTTGGTTGAGGTCCTTTTCCACTTGTGTGCGCAGATAACTTACAGTAAGTAAAAACCTTTGAAGAAGCGCCTTGAACAAAACACAAATGAATTTATTCGACAGAAAATCAGCAACCTACCCAAAATATGACTTAGGTTTGGGTGGGCAGAACGTGGGAGTATTATAATTTTCTTACAAAGCGCCCATTTGACATAAAACCCTATTTTTCTGCATACGGGAACAGATTTTCTTTAATTTGAATTTAGAACTACAAGCTTCTTGACAAAAGAAAATGGATTGCTTGTTAATGTCAGTGACCTTTGTCTATTGAAGGTCTCTAAAAACCTCTAAAAACTTGAATAGTTACTTGCTTTCTTGTTTCTGCTTTTGTCCTCATTCAAAATTAAAGAACATGTATTCGAAGTGACGAGTAGAAAAAGTTGGAAATGAAGAGAAGGTGGCAAATGTGAGGAGTAGAGGAATGCGTAGAACTGCTTAGCATGTTGAGCAAATACAGTTAAACTAGCTGTAATTTTTAGAAGCATCTCTTCTCAAAGGCGGAAAAAATAACCCTGCAAAGCCCTGTAATCAGGAAAACAATACTAAAAATCATCTTCCATTCCATTCCACTTCCATTCATATTCGAATCAAGAGCTACCCTATCCCCCTGTGACAGGCATTCAATTCAACTTCCGACAATGTGGTCTCAGATGAATTGTGGCGAAGAGGAAATCGCGCCAAAATCGAAATAATTCAATTTTGTTATGTGTTTCCGTGCGCCGCACGAGGACACAAACCACCGACTTTTGCCTATCGTCCGTAAATCACCTGAAAGCGAGCAAGCATCCCCAATTTGTAGGAGCATCGTCGTCACTGCAAACACTTGCCGCAATTTAATGGTTTTTTGTCATTTAATCCAACCTTTTGGTATCGCAGACTGAGCCGCTCTCTATGTTCCAGGAGGAGAGTTTCCGAATGGAAGGTGCACTGCCCTGAAACTGAAGGCAGGCTGGCACATACAAAAGCGGACAAAGGCCGCCTGTCACTCGCCACTTGCAATGATTAACGGGACGCAAATGAAATAACAGCATTGCTAAGCAATCACATGCACAAATGCAGTCGATGCTATATGGGCACAGTGCGTGCATCCCTGTCGCGATCTCCAAAGCGATTGAACTCGTCGCAGTCGCCGGGACGCCCAGAGATAATAAAGGGGCTTGCATAGATGTATGTGTGTGGCAGTGTGTATCTACGCGATGTTTACACGGAGAGATAGTGTCAGGCAGGCAGGCTACACAAGAGTACCCCGCTCATTGTATGCATAAACACGTCCGATTCTCGGTAATGGCATCCTTGGGGGCGAACTGACTGACTGCCTGGCTAGGTTACCACGTCCCCAGGGCGAACGGGAAAAGGATGCGAAGCAACTGCAGAAAATTTATGCCGGGTCGCCCAGATTCGATGTGTGCGCTGCCGAGCAGCAGGGGCAAGCGGAGCACCAACGTGCATGCAAGGATATTGATTTTCGTTTCAAGTGCATTGTGTGACTTTGCCTTACACAATTGAAGCGACATTGTCGGTCCCCAGTTGGCCGGGCTAATAGGGCACACATTCACAGCAATGTCTCTGCTTGTGCATGCATGGCTCTGCAATTGGATCCACTGGAGTACGGCGATATTGCAAAAATTGCTAAAAATTGAATTTTGTTAAATTTAAAATATTGAAACTAAATATTTTTGACTTTTTTTTTTGCCCTTGCTAGTGGTGCGTTATTTCATGACGTGCTTGAATAATGAATTTGCAGTGGAACATTGAATTTTGCACAAAACTAGGGAATAGAAGGGATTTGGTATCCGTGGAGCAGTTGGTTTCCGGCAGCTGTACAGCAATCAGTTGGCTGGTTAACAATTTATCTATTCCGGCAGCGGAGGTTGTGTCGGTTTTTTTGTGTGTGAGTTCGGGTTAGGGGCCGAATGACTGCGCGCTGATTGTGAAGCTAAGCGCTTTAATAACTGTCCCGGAAAATTGTCTGAGAATTTTGTAATTGAGGATGGGTTAAGGTTCATCAGTTGTAGAGGAATTTTCAGTTATACTGTCTCAAAAAATTGTCCGTACACCATTGACTTTTTAAGTCTAAATAGTATAACTTTGAAAGTACTTATCCAATTCTAACAAAAAATTCCTCAAAATAAAGGGAATTCAATATGTTAAAATAAAACGCTGGTCAAGCAATGGTACAAAAACAAACAATTTTTCAATAAATAACAAAAACTTAGGTAACTTCATGTTTTACACTCAAAAAATTGTCAGTACACTTTCGGCTGCAATGCGTTACGACGCATAAATTTGCAATAAACTTATCATTAATAAGATGTGTGCTCTCTCTTTGCTTTAATTACAGAACGCAATCTAGATTTCATTGAAGGTGCCATCTTTTCGGTATATTCGAGCGATTTTTCCCGCCAAACACTTTCCAATGCCATTTTAAGGTCTTGTTTACTCCTAATCGTCTTTTGCCATAGTTTTGTTTCCATATGAGCCCACAAATGTTCTATAGGGCTCAAATCTGGACTTTGTGGAGGATGGGGAAGAACTTGCTTAACTTTATAAAGTAACCACTCTTTTACAATCATTGACGAATGTTAAGGGTCATTGTCGTGAGCAAAGTGATATTCATCATCAACGTGCAATTTTTGGGCGGAACTTTTTAAATTGTCTTTTAAAATTTATAAATATTGTATTTTGTTTATATTCGACTCAATAAACACAAGATTCCCCACTCCCAAAGCTCCTATTGAACTCCAGACCATAACGTTACCAACACCGTGCTTAACGGTATAGTTAATGTTGCCATCCTCAAGCGCTGTTCCGCTCTTACGCCAAACAAAACGTCGCCCGTCGGATCCAAAAATACTAAATTTGGATTCATCTGAGAAGATGACACGTCTTCAAAAATCAGGAGGCTTATCGGCGAAGGCTTTAGCGTACTCTAACTTTTTTCGTATATTATGTTTGGAAAGCAAGGGTTCATTACGAGGTGCACAGGCCTTAAAGTTATGTGAATGCAAGAAATTTCTGGTTGTCTGTGGGTTGACATCAATATTACAGTCTTCTTTCATCGTTGTTCTTATTTCTGAAGGGTTCGTTTTTGATTTTTTTTTATTGTTCGCAATATTTTACGTTGGACTTGTGGGGCGGTTCAGAAATAATGATGTGAGAAGTGAAGAACGTGGAAGACCAGCAAAAACGTTTGAAGACGCCGAAAAGGCGCCGATGACACTTTGAATCAAAAGCAAATGGCAATGTTAAATGTTGCACAACAAACAATTTCTGACCGTTTAAAAGCTATGGGAAAGATCTAAAAGTGTGAAAAATGGGTGCCACATGAATTGAATGTAAGACAGATGGAAAACCGAAAAAACACGTGTGAAATTTTACTTCAAAGACACGAAAGAAAATCGGTTTGGCATCGGATTGTTACTGGCGATGAAAAATGGATTTATTTTAAGAATCCTAAATGGAAAAAATCATGGGTTAATCTGGGACAACAGCTCAACATCGACTGCAAAACCAGATCGATTCGGCAAGAAGACAATGCTGTGTGTTTGGTGAGACCAGAAAGGTATGCTGTACCACGAGCTTCTAAAACCTCGTGAAACCGTTAATACTGATCGCTACCGACAACAAATGATCAATTTGAACCATGCATTGATCGAGAAACGACCAGAATGGGCCAGAAGACACGGCAAGGTAATTTTGCTCCATGACAATGCACCTGAACACAAAGCCAAGTCGGTTCAGGATACAATCAAGACACTTGGCTGGGAGCAGCTTACTCACCCGCCGTATTCACCAGACTTGGTTCCTCCCGACTACCATTTGTTTTCATCGATGGGACACGCATTGGCTGAGCAGCACTTTGATTCCTACGAGGAGGTCGAAATTGGGTGTCTGATTGGTTTGCTCTAAAAGACGAACAATTTTATTGGCGTGGTATTCACAAATTGCCAGAAAGGTGGTCAAAATGTGAAGAAAACAATGGCCAATACTTTGAATAAAATGTTTTTACTTTCCCATTACTAATTGGTGTTTTATTTTCAATGCGTGAATGTGAGTTGTTTGAAGTTACAATCTGTTAGCAAAGGATATTTGAACCAGCACTCTGCTTATCAAGTGCATATGGCCCTGACTGGCAGTGGCTTAATATGAACACTTAGCTTGATAAATTTTAAAAATACGAGGTATGTTAAGAAAAACGTGGATTTTAAAATTTCGCTATCTACGTTACACATCACTCAATAGGTCTAGGGACTAACCAATTAAGACACATTTTCTAGATAAAATTCAACTTTATTTTTAAACATAGTTTCCTTCGGTGGCCGCCGTAGAGTAGTGGATAGAGTGCGACGCTCTCTCGCTGAAGGTCTAGGTTCGATTCCCGGCGGAACACTTCGAATTTTTAACGGCACAACCTCTATCGAGCTGCTGACAACACTCAAAGAGGAACAACTGTCTAAGAAAGCTTCTAAAATTTCGCCGTTCGAAGTCGGCAAAAGACTGTAGGTCCCTTCTACTCGTGAAAGAACAGTAGCGAGCACAACACGAGTTGTTGATGAGCAAGCTAGGCCCTGCTCCTCCTGTGACTGTCGCGCCAACAATTATTAATTATTAAAGTTTCCTTCGAGAGTGATACAATTAGTCGAACGCCATTCTAACATTTCTATATCTTTTTTATGAAACGATTTACCTTTGGCCTCAAAACAGGCTTCGGTTTTTTGAGGCTTGCAAAGGGGTAGGAGTAGCTGGTGGCTAAATCTGGAGAATATGGTGGACGCGGATGCAATTCAAATCCCAATTTGTGCAATTTGGTCATGGTAGCCAGCGACTTGTGACATGGTGCATTATCTTGGTGGAAGAGAATTTTTTTCTTCTTCTTCGTTCTTTTGCAATTTCTTTTTCCGAATTCACCAATAATGTCGGGTAGTATTCGTTCTTGATCTTGATCTTTTTGCCTTTTTCGAGATAGGCAATAAGTAAAATGTAGTGTACATGCCAAAAAACGGATGCCATATGCTTGCCAGCCGACCTTTGTGTTTTTAGGGGCTTTGGGTGTGGTTCAGAGGCTGCTGTCCACTCGGCTGACTGCCGATTTGACTCTCGAGTGTATTGGTGGATCCAAGTTTCATCCATTGTGACATCCCGACGCAAAAAGTCTTATTTATTCTGACGAAACAGCTCCAAAAAGCTCTCATAATCATCGATAGGTTGTGTGTTTTGGTGTATTGGGACCATACGCAGCACCCATTTCGAAAACACATTTCTCATGGACAAATGTTCATGCAGAATAGTGTACATGTTAACAGGAAAAACGGCTAAAATATAGCTAAGCCATGCAGAGTGTATGGACACCACTGCTCCGGGCTGAAAAGTCTTCCATTCTGAGCCATTAGGACCACGCAACAGAGGACGGCCTAGACTAAGGTGGAGCACACCAGTGGACAAGGACCTCAACGAACTTGCAGTGCGCAACTGTCAAGAGGCATGTTGGTTTAGACCCTGGACTGTAGTGCTACAAGAAGAGGACGAGGAGAGGAAATTAATTCTCAGCTTTGAGTCTGATTCCCACCAATAAACTGGACGGTTGTCCACCGGATAATTAAATCAAGTTTTTTTTCGCCGTCACCGCGCGAAGTGTCGTCACTCAATTTCACTTTATGGTTTTCAAAAACTATTTTGTGTACTTTTTTTAACGTTTTTATGTGTAAACACCTCAATTAGCCTTCCAGAGCGTTCAGCATCGTTGTTGTCTTTACGGTCACTTTTAAGGTCAGCATACCACTGGCCTACCAGTCTGTGGCCTTCCAGTCTGTGGCCTTCCAGTCTGTGGCCTTCCAGTCTGTGGCCTTCCAGTCTGTGGCCTTCCAGTCTGTGGCCTTCCAGTCTGTGGCCTTCCAGTCTGTGGCCTTCCAGTCTGTGGCCTTCCAGTCTGTGGCCTTCCAGTCTGTGGCCTTCCAGTCTGTGGCCTACAAGTCTGTGGGGTGTGCGTGAGGTTAACTTCCTTACCACGTAAAACTAAATAATTCAGAAACACCGAAAAGCCTCGGATAATGAAGGACCACCTGTTGACGACTCCGGCAAACATTATAAGGACAATGATTTTCGATTCTGCACGTGGAATGTGAGGTCAATTAACAGACCACATACAGCCGAACAACTTGCGGAGGTCTTTGACTGCTACAAAGCAAACATTACCGCCATCCAGGAAGTGCGATGGGACGGGCCTGGCAAGAAGAAAAAGGATGAAGGACTGCGATATCTACTACAGTGACTGCTATAGAGAGAGAAGGCAGCGCTTATTCGGATGGGGATTTGTTGTTTGAGGCAGACTTAGGCAAAAAGTCTTGAGCTTCGACCCCGTCAGCGAACGGCTTCTGACGATCCGCTAAATTCAGGAACATCAGCCTAATTTGCGCTCACGCCCCGATAGAGGAGAAGGACGGCAACACCAAGGATGGCTTCTATGATCTCCTAGAAAGAACATGCAATCGATGACCCAGCAACGACACCAAGATCGTTCTAGAAGGAGGACTTCAACGCTCAGCTGGGAAAGGAGGACATCTTTGCTAAGGTTATCGGTAAACACAGCCTACACGACTACACATCCGGGGACGGACTCAGGCTGTTGGACTTCGCCTAGGGGCGGAACCTCTCTGTGGCTAGCACGCGGTTCCCACACCTGGACATTCACAAAGGGACCTGGCGATCTCCTGATCAATCAACCGCCAACCAGATTGATCACGTTGCGATCGACGTCAGACACTGATCTAGTATTCTCGATGTCCGAACCTTACAAGGTGTAAACATCGACTCAGATCATAAGCTTGCTGTAGAAAAGGTAAAGCCCGGATATGGAAAGAGTAACGGAGTCGAGACAGGCCAAAACGGTTTGTCGTCTGAAAGCTACAATCGCAGCCTATCGCTGGGAACTTTGCCGACCGAGTCTCACTGAAACTCGCTCAGAGTTCGATGCTGCCTGCACTTACCATAAAAGAAGAATGGAAACGTTGTCAACAAGCCATCAAAGGAGCTGAAACTGATGTGCTGGGTTTCAAGTCACCACCCAGAAGGAACCCATAGTTTGACGACGAGTGCAAGCAAGCGCATGGAGCCAAACAAGACGCGTATAAGGCAAAGCTGCATCGAACAAAGAGGGATGTTCGTGAGCTCTACGAACAGAGAAGAAGCCAAGAGCACTGGTTTCTCAGAAGAAAACAGAAGGAGCAAGAAATTGCGGTCGAGAAAATGGTGAGATGTTATGGCAGGATTGAAGTCCGAGGAAAACAACAAACCGGAGGAGTTCGAACCGAAGCCTGCCGGGACCAAAATGGACAACTAGTAGTAGAGTCGCAGTCTGTGCTGAGAATCTGGAAGGATTATTCCTGCAGACTCCTTTGCAGCGGTAATGGCATCAAATCCGCTACTAGGCAGATAGACAAGAATTCCGTCCCCCCGACTTAGATGAGGTAAAGAAGCAATATGGAAGCTGAAGTCGAATAAATCTGTTGGAGCGGACTGATTGTGGCTGGAGGTGACCTGGTTGGTCGCATGCACTTGCTCATCTGTAAGATATGGTCGGAGGAAAGCATGCCCGATGAGTGGAATCTTAGCGTCGTTTGCCCAGTCCACAAGAAAGGAGACTCCTTTACCTACGCCAATTATCGAGAAATCAGCCTTCTTAACATCGAATACATCTCTACCGTATTGTGTGAGCATCTGAAACCGTTTGTCCATGACCTAATAGGTCCCTATCTGTGTGGTTTCAAGCCAGGGATGTCCACAGTAGACCAGATCTTCACATTACGGCAGAACCTGGAAAAGACCCAAGAAATGCAAATTGACACTCACCACCTATTAATCGATTTTAAGGCCGCCATAGAGACGAGCTATACAGTGCCATGACTAGTTTTGGCATTCCTACCAAACTCGTTAGATTGTGTAGGACGACGGTTGAGAACTGTCGCTGCTCCGTCAAGTTTGGTAACGAACTCACCGAGACCTTCAATTTCAAAAAAGGTTTTAGACAAGGCGATGCACTGTCATGTGACTTCTTCAACATCATCCTCGAGAAGATCGTGCGTAACTCACAAGTCAGCACCAGACGTCATTTTAATTGCTAGCTTATGCTGATGAGAACAAAGAACAAAGTACATGCTATCGTCGAAGAGGGACAAACAACATAGTCGAACTGAGCGTCACACTAGACAACAGAATCTTCGAGGTTGTAAGTTATTAACCTCGACACCGTTAAATAGGAACATCAATATCAGTTCCGAAATCTAACGTAGAAGCAATCTTTCTTTGGGCTCAAGAGGCAATTGAATAATAAAGACATCTATCGAAGGACTAACCTGGCCAATAATAGCTGGATCATTTTAGGACAGTAACCTGTAATAACTTTATGGCGCAGGGACTTGGTGTTACGAAAAGCTTATAGAGAAGGCCTCAGTCTTTGTTTCGTATGTGATTTTCGGTCCTGGTTGGGTTGATTGCATTTGAAGAACAAGATTCAATGATGAGCTTTATGGCCTGTAAGACGGCGCGCGCCTAGTTTTACAACGCTTAAGATAGCTACGCAATTTAATTCGTACAGACACCAGTGTCGGTAGGATAATTCAACAGAGGACGGCGAAGGCTGAGATGGTCCACACAATTGGAAGCAAATGGCGAAAGATCACGTGAGAAGGAAAGGTTTGTTGGTTGAGACCTGGGTCTACCCCGAGAGATGTCGAAAGGCATTTTTTCACCTCGGAACTGTTTCTTGGAGGACGTCAAAGGGGAGGATTTTTTTTACAAACTTGTGACTGGAGATGAAAAGTCGATATACTACGATAAGGCCCTAAAAGAACAAAGAACAATGAAATGATATCATCGTCTACATCAAACTCAAAGAAAAGACATTCAGGGCTCGAAAGCAATGCTCGACATATGGTAGCAGATAGCAAACGATTGTGGTTTACTATAAGTCGTTAAAGTCAGGCGACACCATTTATAAGAAAAGTTATAGACTACAACTCATGCGTTTGAGTAGTGCATTGCGGCTAGAAAGGACCGACAAATGCCTCTGGCGATCAAGAAGTACCTGGAAGGACTGAAATGGGAGATCTTACTCCATTCGCCATATCACCCAGACCTTGTTGCGTTGCACAACGATTTGCGGGGTAATAGCTTTGGGTATTTTATAGAAATCTTAGAATGGCTCAATAATTGGATCAATGCCAAAAAGAATTAGAATATTTTTGAAGGTTCGAAAACTACTGTAGACGCCTAAGCCTGGGCCTTTGGTCCTGGTTGAATACCCAGCATGTTTCACGTCCTCTTCTCTTTCGAGCTGCTTACAAAACTCAAAGAGTAATAACTGTCTAAGAAAGCTTCTCAAACTTCGCCGTTCAGAGTCGGCAAAAAACTGTAGGTCCCTTCTACTCGTGAGAGTAGAATCATCAACACGAGTAGTTGATCAGCCAGCTAGGCCCTGGTCCCCCTGTTGACTGTAGCGCCATCCAATTATTCATTATTAAAAGACTGTACGTCCCTTCTACTCGTGAGGGAACTGTAAATGCGAAAAGAAAGAAGAAAAGGGAAAGAAAAGAAAGAAAGCAACTAGGCTTCCTGAAATTATTTTACTCACTGCGTCTTCAGCTTCCCTCGTCCTCTCAACCAACGCTCGTAGTCAAGTCAAGAAAACCGTTCTCCTAAATAACATCCAAACAAAATAATAAAGTTTAAAATTGCTGTTCCACTTTTTCTCTCCGGTGCAATCACCAATAACATCAGCTCTCTGCTCAGACTGGCATCGACATCGTTCTCCGCTCGATTTTCCACCTTTTGCACCTACAATAGGACAACACCAGCAATTCAGTATCTCAATTTATTCTGGTGACGAAGAGCCCGGCGATGACACATCTCCACGAACGTGATTCCAATAATAAGCGCGACCTCGATCATTGTGTCGCACAAATAGCGTACCACACACAATTACTCGCTTGACTTCGTATAATCCAGGTAAGGATATCGGAGTACGAATTAAGACTTCCTGCAAAAGTGTGCGAAATTGTTTTCATTATCTTGCGCCACCTCCAACCACCCGCCTCCGTTCGATATTAGTTGTCAAATGAAAGAAGAGGAGGAAACGGTGGAAAATAGAACATCTCTCGTTTGAACGAACTGTTTGCCTTGTACTCTTTACAGATGCTCGCTCCATTGTTGAAAGACAAATCAAAGGTACACGCTTGCCGCCGGGCTTCTATAGCAACGACCCACACACTCCGCCAAGAATGCCATTCGTGCAGCTGAAAGTTGGAAGGAGCCCAGGCGCTTATTGCCACGACAGAGCGCATTCCCGCAGCAAGAAGGTGCCTACCTAAGCCAATCATTTGAATTTGAACTTGCACTTTATCCAGACACACACAGAGGCACATACAAGCGAAATCCGAATCGGATTGTATCTGTAGGTGTCCCCAGAAGAACTTTGACCGGTCGACTGTGGCGTCCCGATGGAATTCGATTTTTCTTTTCGTTTCCTCGATTCGTTCCATTTTTTTTTCCTTTGTTGTCCCTCGTCGTTGTCGTGTCGGTTCTGTTGGCCTTTTTGTTAAGCCTCTTTGTTTCACGCTTCTTAAAGTTCCACTTGTCCTAAGTTGTAATGGCTTTAAAGTTTTGAGGGTAAAACGACACCCAGTTGGGGAATGTCCCAAACTATGACCGTGTGATGTGGAGGGTTAGAGGTGACACAGTTGGAAGGATAAACCGAACCGGTGTCATATAACTGAATTTGTTTTTCTGTCCCGGAAAAGAATCCCGTGAGGATGCGATTAATCCGGCATTTAAAAGTTGCTCGACTGTAAAACTGCCAAATGGCCATTCAGGTTTGTGTACCCACATTCGACACAGTGGGGTGGAAAAGTATTGCATTTGCATTTGTTGATGTAGTGAAAAGGTGGCAACGGTGTTACATTCGCCATACTTTTTGGCTGAATTTTGCGGAGTTCGATTGGAGTTTGCTTCACTTGTCCAAAGCAAAGGCGAGTGGAATCAAGAAGAATCTACAAAAGTGATGTGCAACTCATCTCAGCCACTGTACACCCTCTATCATCGCATAGGCATTGCGGGAGCCCAAAATTCTCCTTTTTGTGAGAGTGATAGATCCCCAAAATATACATCCAGTCAACATTTACTCAGGTACGAGCAAAGTATCTCAATCCGAGTGATGTGATGGAATCCGACAAATTTCCTTTTTTTATCCACTCCGCTCGGGAACATTTGTCACTCTCACACCTGAGATTAGCAACTTGATTTGTTTCGATCACTGACGCTTCGTCCCTTTTGGTGCTTAAGCAGGACTGATTGATTGGAATATATTGCGCACATCTGTGATACAGGAATTAGGTTACACGCAGATTGTCTCTTATCTCTCCCGCTGTGTCCCTTCCCCGGCGAATTCCATGCTCCGTAGCAGCAAAAGACACTTTGCACCTGCAAAGTGTATACTTCCCCGATCGAACGACGCGCGAAAAAATCTCAGTGAGGATGACGCTCCACCATCCATCGAGGACTGCTCATAAATTCAGATCCAGTCCCCCCGCCCTCGCACGGCAGCAACTTGTTGCTGGCTATTCCCACGATAATTGACCTGTTGATGTGCTGAATAAGACATGCGACGCGCCCCGGGGGGCAGTTGACTCTCTAAGCCCTCGAAACGAGTTGATGGTTGAGTGCTTTTGCCTGCCCGTCCGCAGTGGATCTATTTCATAATTTTCATGTTTAGTGAAATGGTTGGTGAAGAGTGGGCTGTTCTCCGTCTAGGGCTGCGTGAGCTGCTGTTGCTGCTGGGCAGAGGGGGGTGGGACTTGGGGAACAGCATCGTAGGTGCTCTTATGTTCTTCTTTGGATGAGTATGTGAGTGGGGTTTCTCATTGAAGAGCTTTACGGTTTCTCGCTTATTAATGAGCGTAGTTTCCTTTGAATTAATATTCTCTCGTATAATTGCGGGAGTATTGTCTTTGGGTACACAGATGCACATCCTTTGATGAAACGCTTTCGTTAGCTAATTAAGAAGTAAGCCGAAATTACTTTTTCAAACGGCAGCCTTCGCGTGCCTCCATGATTGCCTTAATGATTGGGACGGAACTCAAAAATGGTGGTCCAGTAATTACTTGCATCTTTAAAGGCGACACAATCATTCGCCCATGAATTGCTCTTAAATTTGAACATTCGGTCTCAATTATTGAATTTCACTCCAAGCATGTACATGTTGTCGAGGCAATTCGTTTGTTTTGCTCGTTTGAAGGGTTTTCACGTGTCACTGGTTGCCATGAAAACACACACAAATTAGAAAATAATTCCACTGTCGGTTAAGGAGGGTTGTGCCTCAGATGATTTACTCCGGTAGGTTTGGTTTTAAAAAATGAATGCTTTATGGAACGTGATACACCGCGGTGTACACTGCTCTTTGGCATTGTCTCGATATTTAAAAACAAAAAATGGAAGTCACGTGGGGAGATGTTTAGTTTATGTACGATTTCTTTCCAGTTGAAATAATTTTTCCAGGACGGGACAGGATTACAATAGATAAGGTACTAAAGTTGGAGATGGCATAACCTCCTAAAGGTTACAGACTACATCGGGTGAGAGCCACATCAGGCAATACGCTGCAGCTGGACCAGGACCACAACAGAACGGGGGGGGTTTTGTCAAAAGTCATGACTCCACGTAGAGCTCAGGACTTGTGTGCTTGTATTTGAAAATTTTATTTTTTAATTGAAAGAGTACTTTTTTTAACAGCTTACGATGGGCTTTAGTATCATTTGGTCGTAAATGATAGCCTGAACCTATGTCAAGAAACGATTGGTTTCCTGTTTTCACTAGGGGCTTAAGAACACTAGGAGCCTCAAAAACTGCAAAGTGGTGCCAGCAATCTACACTTGCTGTAGTAAATTGATAAATTGATGATGGGAATAAACTAAATGTTTTCAACATCAGGTACTACATCAGCCCCTAAAATCAGGACTTGATAATCATGGAACCTTAAGATTAATTGGCCCGAGGATCAAGAGGCCTAAGGATCAAGGGGCCTGATAATCAAGAGTTCTGGGGAGCAAGAGGCTCGAGGATCAAGAGGCCTGAGGATCGACGTGTCTGAGAATCAAGAGGTCTGAGGATCAAGAGGCCCCAGGATCAAAAGGTATGAGGATCGAGGTGTCTGAGAATCAAGGGCTCTGAGGATCAAGAAGCCCCAGGATCAAAAGGTATGAGGATCGAGGTGTCTGAGAATCAAGTGACCTTAGGATCAAGGGGCATGGGGATCAAGGGACCTAAGGATCAAGGGGCATGGGGATCAAGGGGCTCGAGGATCAAGAGACCTGAGGATCAAGGGGTCCGAGGATCAAGGGACCTTGGGATCAAGGGGCCTGGGGATCAAGGTGCCTGAGGATCAAGAGACCTGAGAATCAAGAGACCGAGGATCAAGGGGCCTGAGGATTAAGGGGCCCGAGGATCAAGGGGCCTAAGAATCAAGGAGTCCGAGGTTCAAGAGACCTGAGAATCAAGGGGCCCGAAGATCAAGGGGCCTGAGAATCAAGGACTCCCAGGTTTAAGAGACCTAAGAATCAAGGGGCCTTTGGATCAAGGCGTAAAAGGATCAAGGGGCCTGATGATCAAGGGTCCCGAGGATCAATGGACCTTAAGATCAAGGAGCCTGGGGATCAAGAGGCCTAAGGATCAAGGGGCCTAATAATCAAGGGGTCTGAGGAGCAAGAGGCTCGAGGATCAAGAGGCCTGAGGATCGAGGTGTCTGAGAATCAAGGGGTCTGAGGATCAAGGAGCCCGAGGATCTAGAGGCCTGAGGATCGAGGTGTCTGAGAATCAAGAGGTCTGAGGATCAACAGGCCCCAGGATCAAAAGGTCTGTGGATCGAGGTGTCTGAGAATCATGGGCTCTGAGGATCGAGGAGCCCGAGGATCAAGGGACCTTAGGATCAAGGGGCCTGGGGATCAAGGTGCCTGAGGATCAAGAGACCTGAGGATCAAGGGGCCCGAGGATCGAGGGACCTTGGGATCAAGGGGCCTGGGGATCAAGGTGCCTGAGGATCAAGAGACCTGAGAATCAAGAGCCCGAGAATCAAGGGGCCTGAGGATTAAGGGGCCCGAGGATCAAGGGACCTTAGGATGAAGGGGAATGGGGATCAAGGGGCCCGAGGATCAAGAGACCTGAGGATCAAGGGACCTGAGAATCAAGGGGCCCGAGGATGCAGGGGCCTGAGGATAAAGGGGCCCGAGGATCAAGGGTCCTGAGAATCAAGGAGTCCGAGGTTCAAGAGACCTGAGAATCAAGGGGCCTTTGGATCAAGGCGTAAAAGGATCAAGGGGCCTGATGATCAAGGGGCCCGAGGATCAATGGACCTTAAGATCAAGGAGCCTGGGGATCAAGAGGCCCGAGGATCAAGAGACCTGAGGATCAAGGGACCTGAGAATCAAAGAGTCCGAGGTTCAAGAGACCTGAGAATCAAGGGGCCTTTGTAGCAAGGGGCAAAAGAATCAAGGGGCCTGTGGAACAAGGGGCTTGAGGTTTTAGGGGTCTGTGGATCAAGGAGCCCGAGGATTAAGGGCCTGAGCATCAAGGGGTCCGAGGATCAAGAGAACTGAGGATCAAGGTGTCTGAGAATCAAGGGGTCTGAGAATCAAGGAGCCCGAGGATCAAGGAGCCTGTAGATCAAGGGGCCCAAAGATCAAGGGACCTTAGGATCTAGGGGACTGAGGATCAAGGTCCCCGAGGATCAAGATACCTGAGGATCAAGGGGCCTGAGGATCAAGGGATCTGAGGATCAGTCTGAGGCTCCATAATAATTTGAAGGCGCGACGGTCCACAGGGCATAGCTTGCTCATACACTACTCCTTTTGTGCGCGCTACTGTTGTCTCACGAGAAGAAGGTTCTACAGTTTTTTAACTACTCCGAATCGCGCAGTTTGAAAAGCTACTTCTCGAAGCTCGAAAGAGGTGGTGATGTGAAAAATTAGAGTTGTTCAGCCGTGAATCGAATCTGGCGTATGAGTGTCGCACACTTCCCACTACGCCACGGCATCCACAATTTTTTAAAACATAGTATTCGAAAATGACCAGAATGATAGTCGCTTTCGACCGACAATGCTTTGAGTTTTATTTCAGTTATTTCGGTAAAAAAGCTTAACACAACGACGGCAAGAATTTCTTGTACTCTCAATTCTATTCTTCCATATTTATGGCATTTTGCCCTGAGACTCACTCCTCTGTCGATTCTTCAAATGGACTGGCGTACGAAATGTTGACAAAACTGTCATCATGGCCTTAAAAATGCCAATTCAGTTTCCATACTTAAATACGATCTATAACCGTTTCGAAAGCCAAAAATTATGACCCTGTGAAGATAACAAATGCTTAGAAAAATAAGAAAACCTGATTGGCGCAAGCTTGAGTTAACTTAAGAACAAATGCATCCAATGCCATTAGATTTGTTTTCGGAGCTCAGCGGATGAATAAATCATTAAGGACACAATGTTTTACTACAAAACTGATGTGTTCACAGAACGTAACAAAACTTCTGTGATACATGGTTATGAAATGTTATTTTTCCAGTAGCATGCAATTCACCTGCCAATACTGGGAGGAAAAATTAAATCTCAACCTTTCCACAATTTTATCAATCTAAACACCGGGTACAGTCCTTCGTTTAAAATTTTGAAAGGTATACTCCAAAATAAAATCCATCCAAACTGAAGTGCCGCAAGGAAGTATTCTTGGTTCTGCTCTTTACTTTCTTTTGAGCAGCGGCATCAAGATGAGCGCTGAAAACACTGTCCTATTGGTTACTGCTATTACATTTGAAGATTTGATCTGAGGCAGCTGACTTTAGTGTAAGATTTTAGATTGTAAAATTCATTTTCGCTGTTGTAGCCCACTACCATTTTGTTTAAGTCGTTCCCAGAATAGCAACTGTCTCTAAAGCATTTTCTCCTTAATTTCTTCCCTTCGACTTATTCCGTTCAGTCGCAATCCCTTATTGCCCTCAATTTATAACACAACTCAAAAGAAGAAGATTTGGTCGACCACAATGAGAAAAAACATTCAAAATCCACATCCATACTTGGCTTCAGATTTGTTGCCTCCCTGCGAATTCCCAAAATTGAATACCGTCACTTTTACTTTGCTTTGCAAAGCGCCCTCAAAAAGACGGCAGCTGCACCGAATTCCTGGTCAACCTCGAGGAATACTGCCAACTTCTGCTGACTGTCAGTTATCCACGTCAATGTGATGGATTCACCCAAAAGTTGCGCACTTCAATCCGTCTTTGCTTTTAGTGGCAAACTTCAAATTAAAAAGAAAAGCGCTGAAAAAAATACGGAAATCCACTTCAAAACTGATTTATACATCTCCGCCATCACTCGCCCGAAATCTCATTCATCTGCATACTCGGCAACGGAGTGCAAAAAAAGACAAGGACGAGATATACGATGCAAACTTGCAGGAATCAAAGTTTCCACGGGCACCGTAAAGGATATCCCTTTTTGTTCGCTTCGGCTGCACACACGGGCACATGACTGCACATGTGCGCTCACTCCCTCGCCCACACACACACATTTGAATAACATTTAACACCACAATGTCAGGGAGCAAAGTAATAAATATCCAAGAAAATGAAAAATGTTCTTCCGCTCTGCCTCGTGTTCGATAAACTTCGGTCCGAGACCGGATACGCTCTCTTTGGCGGGCCACTCGATCTCCGATTACATGTTATCTGCGGTTCCTCTCCCCTTGGTCAGTTAGCAGCCCTAAGTGGTCCACCCGGAGTGGGCTCGGAGCTTTGGCAGCCAAGCGTGAGGTGGAATGGTGGAAGAACTATAACATCCTTACCAACACAGACACACACACGTGAGGGCTAATAATCCCGCAGCCAGGGTGACAGGGGTGCGCGGAGGACCGAAAAGAAGGGTTAAAGTTTCAAAAGTGATGCCAACAACATCCCTCCGGTGCTTGCAGTGTGCGACGACTATCCTGATCCACTTACTGTGACAGCACCGGGCACCCGCTTCCCCACACCTCCTACATCTGTCTTTTTTGCGAGGCACTCTGCCCTCGCCGCCGTGTCTGGTAATATCCTATAAAATATATGAAAATGTCCAAATTTGTTAAGCAGAGAGGAAGCAAATAAATCTATTTCATTCTGCTGCTCCTTGCCGACGACCTTCCGTTTACCTCAGCTGTACTTCATTGATGTCAGAGGGATACTGTCCACAGGCGGAACTTGAATGTCATCCCTATACCATTCACACACACATACATACTCTCCGAAAGAGAGAGAGATAGAGAAGGGAAGACAGACGTGGTAACACTTTGAAAATGATGCGAAAATCTTGGACACGAAGAGAGATTCACTTACAATTTACTGGTTATTGGATTAAGGATTCCACAGGGAGTTCGAGTCGAGTACGAGTGCTTGGTCCTGGTCCTGGTGGAGATGCTTTTCAATTTGAAGCGTATGTGAGCAATTGAGGAGCGTATGGCTTGGCTTGGATGTTGGCTGATGGTGCTAGCCGGAGACAGAGCTGATATGAAGTGTCCTTTTGTTCGGCCAATACGTGGAGTGAACTTGATGATGTCCTTTTTGATAAATTATCGGTCGGCTGGGATAATTTCGAAATCGGCTTAAGAGCTTTCGAATCTCCATGAACACAATGTGTGCGAGTCAAGAGGGCATTTGATGGTCGAGTGTGAGGTTAAGTTTTGCAATTAAAATCTGTCCCATGGCCAAAAGGGGACATCCTGGCAATGGTCCTTATCAAATACCAATTAGGGGGAATTTTCATCTTGACGATGAAGAATGTGAAGAGAGGTAAGCTATTTAGCTGGATGGAGTCTAAGAATGTGACATATGTGAGTTGGAACCGTAACATTGCTGATAAGTCAATTGATACAATTGACTGGGAAATGAACATTTTCAACATATATTCTAGATTGATGTGGCTGCCGTGGGGTTGTGGGTAGAGTGCGACGCTCACACGCCGAAGGGTCTAGGTTCGATTCCCAGCTCAACACGAATTTTTCGAATTATTCACGGCACCACCTCTTTCCATCTGCTGACAACACTCAAAGAGTAATATCTGTCTAAGAAAGCTTCTCAAACTTCGCGGTTCGGAGTCGGAAAAAACTGTAGGTCCCTTCTACTCGTAAGAAAACAGTAGCGCGCACAACACGAGTAGTTGATGAGCAAGCTAGGCCCTGGTCCACCTGTTAACTGTCGCGCCAAACTTTTATTATTTTAGATTGATGAACACGTACTAGTTAAAGATGCATCCATCTTGAAGTGTAGTGGCGTCTGTCTGAGCAGACTGTCACATCTATCCAACGGGCTATTCACCAAGAGCTAAACTATGCTGAAAGTCTCTGGCTTGAATGACTTTTTATGCCGCATCTGTAAAAATTGATTTTATTTTTTTCAAAGCAATTTAAATGATTTTTTTTAATTTGTCAATTTTTGAAATACTAAATACTATATTTCTCGAGCTCTCAATAAGACACCAGGATTTTTATTCCCCTTAAAGTGATATTGGTCCGCTATCAATGGTATTGTCACATTCTTAGTTGAATACTTGCTATGATCGATTATGGATCTCTTAGCAATCAAACTACGCGTTAACACTAGAAAAAATGGCTTCAAAAGTGATTAATCGAAGAATCGTATATCGCAATGTACGGCCAGACGAAGAAACTCCTTCTGTATTTGCAGAAAGTGCTAATTATTTTTTTTTTTTTGCTTTGTTTATAATCTTATCTTTTTAATTGCTCTAATTTAGATTACGGTGATCAAAGCAACCGCCGTGGCGTAGTGGGTAGTGTGCGACGCTCACACGCCGAAGGTCTAGGTTCAGTTCCCAGCTCAACACGAATTTTTCGAATTATTCACGGCACCACCTCTTTGGAGCTACTGACAACACTCATAGAGTAATAGCTGTCTAAGAAAAAACTTCTCAAACTTCGCCGTTCGGAGCCGACAAAAAACTGTAGGTCCCTTCTACTAGTGAGAGAACAGTAGCGCACACAACACGATTAGGTGATAACAAGTCACTATGCTTCCTCGATAGTGACGTAAATGCCGCAGCTGATATGATTCCAAATTTTGTATTGGTATGAAATCCTTCATTCCTCACAGAGTTAAGGGTATCAAACCGAAGACAAACGCGTGATACGACTCGAGCTGCAAAGAGGCTATAAGGTTGCGAGAAATATTCTTCCGGACTTTCAAAGCCGACCCTTCTGAGGAAAACCGTAAGAAATTCAAAAGGGCCCGAAATGATTGCAATGCATTAATAAGACGTGTACAAAAAAAAAATTGTAATCAAAAGTTGAGGCAAAAAGTGCTGCATTGTCCCAAGGGCAGCAAAAACTTTTGGTCATTTGTTAAAAACGTAAAGAATTCCGCCTCGTCTTCAATCCCAGAGTTCATTTGCAATGAAATTCCAGCTGTCAGCCCTTTGGACAAAGCAAATCTGTTAGCTGCACATTTTGCAGCCAGCTCAACGCTTCCAGGTTGCTATCTGTACCCGCCTGTACTCGAGAGCGTAAATTTTTCCATGGGACAAGTCCATTTTCGCACTAGTACAGTTGCAAGAGTACTTAAAGATCTAAACGTACACAAATCCGCTGGCCCGGATTGTTTCCCTCCCGTTCTTCTGAAGAGAAGTTCTTCTACGCTGTCAAAACCACTGCGTAAGCTTTTCCATCTGTCATACTCTTTGGGGCTCTTTTCGAGTAAGTGGAAAACAGCATTTGTTCAGCCCGTCTCTAAAAAAGGCGAACCATCTTCACCCATCTCCTACCGACCCATAGCACTTACGTCCCTACTTTCCAAGATCATGGAAACGCTGATAAATCGTCAGCGTATGAAATATCTTGAAACTCGGAAGCTTCTTAATGACCGGCAATACGGCTTCCGCAGTAACAGGTTTACTGGTGACTTGATGGCTTATCTCACCGAAAAATGGAACCAATCTTTGCACAATGTAGGAGAAAGCAAGATCGTTGCGCTTGATATTTCAAAAGCATTTGGCAGAGTCTGCCATCAGGCTCGACGAGTCTCTTCTTCAATGGATTAGAAATTACCTTTCGAACAGTTCAATACAAGTTGTAATAGATGGGTTCAAGTCTGATATTCACCATATTAATGCTGGTGTTCTCCAGAGCTCCGCTTTGTCTCCGACACTCTTCCTCATTTTTATAAATAATCTCCTGTCTGTCATTTCTAATCTAATTTACAGCAGCTCAAAAGAGGTGGTGCCGTGAAAAATTCGAGGTGTTCAGACGGAAATCGAACTTAGACCTTTCGGCGTGTGAGCGTCGCACTCTACTCACTACGCCACGGCGGCCACTGACAGCATAATTGATTCGGGTAAAAAGAATAGAGTGGCTTCCACAACTCAGTGCTGTCTACTTTTACTCAAGCGTTCTCAAACCAACATGCCATTATCTATGAATGGCTCTTACATTGTTGAAACTGAATGACTTTCCATCCTCGCTACGTGTATCAACTCAACACTAAGTTTGAACGATCACCGAACGCCGAAAATGCAGCGAAATGTTTACGTTTCTTAAAGCGATGCAAGAAATACTTCACCCCTTCTGACCTGGCAACAATATATAAGGCGGACATCCGCCCAAAGCTTGAGTAAAACGCCCCTATCTGGTCCGGTACTCCTAAGACCTCTCTACACCTATTAGATAGAATCAAACAGCGAGCGATAAAACGTATTGGTGATAATAATGCTGCGAAGTCAATCGACTCGCTCGAACATCGACGAAATCTTGCGTCTCTATCACTATTTTATCACTATTTCAACAAAAAATGCTCTAACGAGTTAGCCAACTGCATTCCTCCCCTTCAGGAATTCACCTGTAATACCCGCCTTGCAAAAAATGCTCACCCGTTCACCCTTAAGCCTACCTTCGGACGTACAGTTAAGTTTAAAGAATGGTTCTTCAGCCGCACCACACGAATATGGAATGCTCTTCTCAACCCAATATTTCCTCCCATTACAATCCACAGGCCAATGTGTTTCGGTACCTCCTTTGCCTCTCTTTCTCTATACCTTCGACCCGTGCTGTGACTTAATTCCAGTCATTTAAGAGTATAAAAAATCCCTTTAGTGCGCCCCAATTATAAAAAAAAAACAAGATAGACCCTGGTTAACCTTTGGACTGTCGCGCCAACAATTATTATTAATGTGCGATCATTGTTATAAAGTGCAGCTTTAAAGTGGTTTATTTTTAATTGCATTTTTATTACAAACCTAGACAAAAGACGATTAAAACTAGCTTATCGAAACAATTCATTTTTAACTTGCTGGCCCTTTTGGGGCACTCTAAGCCAACCTTAACTTAACGCTATGTCTTTCGACGTCTCAATAAAGTTCTTTTCTTTTCCTAGATAGCTAAGCGTAAGCTAAGAAAAATTTTAATTCAAAAACTTAGTGTCTAAACAACTTGCACCTTAAACTAACTTAAAAGAAATTAATATCTATACCTTAAACTAGCCTTATAAATAATAAAAAAAAATATACAGTGACGCCCAATCCGAAGCTTGCCACCGGCTAGGTCTTAACCAACCCCAATCTACCCCAGGTATAAAGTAATCGAAGACGGAATTCTCTCATTCGTACCCAGCCACCAATATTTTTGGTGTTGACGTCTACGTCAACGGTGTTTCGGAGGGAGACGGACTTACTGAACTAGAGACGATCTCCAGTTCTCAGCTTGGCGACAGAACGGTCGTAGTTGAGTCGCCCATCCACAACCTTACGGGCGATGTGAAAGATTATCGGAACCGCATCTTTGTCCTGTATCACGCCGTTCTAATCCAAGTAGACGAATGCTTCTGGGGGGACGAAGCCAATATGACGTACACTTTCGTGGTGCATGGGATTAGGATAGTAAGCTCCAAAGAGGAGATTGTTGATCCAATTCATTGCTCTCGCAATATGGCTACGAATCATTTTCACCAGGAAATTGTACACTCTTTTCAAGTTCGCCTTATTGTATAAGACCTTATTGGAGTAATATTTTGTATACTTGGACTCAGGAGTTCGATAAAGGCGAAGGCAAGTCCTCTCAAACAACCGCATCTTTTCCATTACGCTAGCCCCCACGTTGCACCACACGGGACAACCATAGACAAGCATTGGCCCGATACGGGCCATGTAGCAAATCAGCTTCAGCCTTGCATCGAGTTGACTGCTGTGAAACATTCTCTTAGTATGGGCAAAAGTGCCTTTGGCTCCTTTCAGAGCATTTTCTACATTTTTCTTAAAATACCACGTATACCAGTTTTTTTGAAAATAAAACACTTATTGCTAATGGGAAAGTAAAAATATTTTTTTCAAACTATTGACCATTGTTTTCTACACATTTTGACCACCTTTCAGACAATTTGTGAATACCACGCCAATAAAATTGTTCGTCTTTTAGAGCAAACCAATCAGACACCCAATTTCGACCTCCTCGTAGGAATCAAAGTGTTGCTCAGCCAATGCGTGTCCCATCGATGAAAACAAATAGTAGTCGGAAGGACCTAAGTTTGGTGAATACGGTGGGTGGGCTAGTTGCCCCCGGCCAAGTGTTTTGATTGTATCAAACAAGTTTATTGGCGTGGTATTCACAAATTGCCAGAAAGGTGATCAAAATGTGTAGAAAATAATGGTCAATACTTTGAATAAAATGTTTTTACTTTCCCATTAATAATACCGATATACGTGATAAATGTATCTTAGCGCATCGTTATAAGCAGTTTAAGGTTTCTGAAAAGTCAACGAATCCAAAGAACTGTAAACTATTTCAGCATATGATCTGATAGGCATAATGAGCGTTTGAACTAGTTTTTGCCGTGCCTCAAACCGAGTAAAACTGGCAGATTGCCAGAGCTTCCGCAGGTAGCCCTAAATACGGGTTATAGTAGCATTCATATGATTCTGACACGATAAGTTTCGACAAATGATAAAATTACGGCTACTTGCTGATTCAACCAGCTTAAGTCTCGTCCCAGAAATGAAGATATCAGGAATACTCAAAGGATCTATTGGCAATAGAAATAACCTGACACTTAGTCGGATTTAATAACAGTCAATTTCTGAAGGTCAATTCACAAATCGCCAATCCTCGTTAAGTTCGCAAGTGCGTATATTGACCTAATCAAATGGAATCGGTAAGTAGTAGAATTAAACATCATCCGCGTAGAGGTGGAAACTTACATGTTTAAATATAGATGGCAGATCGTTAACATTCAAACAGAAAAGTATTGAACCCAATGTGGAACCCTGGGGAACACCGTTAATTTTTGACTGCACCTCCTCTTTCGAGCTGCTAACAACTCTCAAAGAGTAATAACTGTCTAAGAAAGCTTCTCAAATAGGTCCCTTCTATTCGTGAGAGAACAGAAGCGCGCACAACACGAGTGGTTGATGAGCAAGCTAGGCCCTGGGCCCCCTGTGGACTGTCGCGCCAACAAAAATTATTATTAGCTGTATTGCCAAAACTAAAAGAGTGTCTAAGCTTTCAACGTAAAATAACATGGTTGACTTTGTTAAATGCCTTGAAAAATTCAAGAAGATAAAGAATAGTGAGCATAACATTATTAAATCCCTGTCGCATATCATCTAAGACTTTCGCAATAGCGTATGTGATGTAAAACTCTATAAAAATCGAATCACTTTCTAAAGTTTAAATCTCTGTTAAAAAACACTTTGAATTTCCAACAACTCGCTTGTTCAAACCTATTTATCCAAATACATTTCATTCTTCGGCTTGTCACAACATTTCAACTAAAATAAGTGCACAACCTAATATTTTTCAATAAGATTCCTGACAGCGCTAATCGGATGTGTGTGTCGTCTGCGTTGCGAATAAACTCAGATAAATGTCACTTAGTCGTGAAATGCCTTAGCATGTTCTCGGTCCGATGTCAGTGGCGGCAGCATTCGTCTGCTCCGTGCCTGGATATAAAGCAAACAGCGAGAGTAAGGATACCGTATCATGCACGGACCAAGTCTGTGACAGCGTGAGAGAGAAAGTGCAAAAATTATAATCAGACGAAAATGATATGTGTGATGGGGTATCGTGTTTATTTCAATTTTGCTTGAATGTTTCCTCTGTGTGAGTTTTGGGGTTTCGTAGGTGGTTTGGAAACTGTGGGAAAATTTAAATATTTAAAGATGAGTTATGTGCGCTTTTTTAACAAATGCCACATTGATGAAGGACTTTATTTCGGGAGTCTGCTAAGCAGTTATTTTTACGTTGTAATTTTTGAGAGATACCAGTTGCCCGATTCACAAACTGTGCGACTCAATTACGAGAAGTTATCCTATTACGGAAGCCACACAATGCACTTATCAACCACACACCCTGCGGAACTGCCATTACGTATCGCTTCGCGAAGTTGGTAAGCAAATTGCTCTGGTCTGGAAGGAAACCCTTTTTGCTTCAGCCTGCCTTACTTTTACATGCTGTTTCACCAGCAATGATCATAGCTGATTCCAGATTCCATCCTGTAGGGGATGCCATTGTTGCCGCTTGATACGTTCGCCGTGTGTCTCTCCTGCGCAAAGCGGCTGTATCGAAAAACTGCGTGTTCCGCATACTTCATGGCATTTGAAAACTTCGGGCACAGCGGCATACTCAAATTTGGAAGATATTTTCGGTAGCCGGTGTGCTCAGACAGGAACTGCGATAGTTGGGGGTTGAGCCAATATTTCAGGAATAGCGTAAGAACAACAATTTTCTAACATGTCTCTCCATATTCAATTCCAAGCAACATCAAGTTAAAGGTTGGGTAGAAGTCATTCTTTGCTTGTGTACATCCTCCTTTGAAGCGAAGTCCAAAGAGCTGCAACTACATATGTGTCCGATATGATCCTTCTTTTTTGTCACCAAAAGAACACTCTGGTTTTGAACTTCCTCAGGCTCCGTGTCATTACCTACTTTGATTCCAAACTTTAAGTCCATGCGAGCATATAGATCAACTCAATCAAATGCAAAAAAACAAAGTGAAATGTTTAATTTCGTATGAAACGTAAGTTCTTCTTCCCAACTGAAGTGTGGTCGCCGTGGCGTAGTGGGTAGAGTGCGACGCTCACACGCCGAAGGGTCTAGGTTCGACTCCCAGCTCAACACAAATTTTTCGAATTTTTCTCGGCACCACCTCTTTCGAGCTGCTGACAACACTCAAAGAGCAATAACTGTCTAAGAAAGCTTCTCAAATTTCGCCGTTCGGAGTCGGCAAATAACTGTAGGTCCCTTCCACTCGTGAGAGAACAGTAGCGCGCACAACACGAGTAGTTGATGAGCAAGCTAGGTCCTGGTCCCCCTTTGGACTGTAGCGCCAACAATTATTATTATAACTGAAGTCTTTACTATTCTAATAAATGCTAATTTTTTCGTTATTGACGAGTTTAGCTTCAACAACTTTAGAAATTGTTTGAGGCTTGCTAGAAGTTCTCATTCATGTGTGAAATTAGAAGAACAATAACACAACGCTTGTTTTTTCTTTATTAGAGGACCATTCTTGTCACCATTACCCAAGCGTTTGCAAAGAAGTAAGCACTATTTACAAATGGCTACCGTGTCGTTAAATCCGAAATTTCTACCTTTGGTGTGTGCATCACATCATCACTGGCAATTCGAGGTCACCATACATTCTCCGAAATGTAAAGATATTGACACGACGTCTGAACCACTGTGGCGTTGTTCATTTGTGCATCACTTACACACCGAAAGCTCTTCAGCCCAATTCCAGAACTTAACACCTCACTCTGTTAATTTACGTGCTGGCTCTAAGATGTGATTCACTACGGAATTTAGCGCCTCGTAACTGCAGAAGGTTTCACAGCCCCTGATTTGGATACAGTCTATAAACTTACATCTAATATTTCAAACACCCTCTGTACTAAAATATTATTTAACTATGATCTTGAAACTCAAGAAATTGATTAACTGAATTAACCGGCTGCAATCTTCCTCTTCCTATATTCCTCCGTATCTTACGCCACTCTTCTTCTTGTGGCGCTACAGACCGGGGTGGTTCTTGGCCTCAGCCAAAATGCCTCTTCAGCCAGCACGATATTTCGCTAGCTGCCTCCAGTTGCGCACTCTAAGTTGGTTAAGGTCCTTCTCCAATTGGGTGCGCCACTTCAGTCTACGCCGTCCTCTGTTGCGTTGTCACAATGGCTCTTATTCGAAGACTTTTCGGGATGGAGCAGTGGTCTTCATACGCTCTACATGGTCTAGTCATCCGAAGATGCTTGCCCAGGTGCATGTCGCTGTACACCCCATACAGTTCGTTGTTAAATCTTCTCCTCCAGGTGCCATCAACGCAAACAGGACTAAAAATCGCACGCAAAGCTTTCCTCTCGAAGAGACTAAGGGCTTCCTCATCCACCTTTGGCAACGTCCAGGTTTTCGCACCATAAAGTAGGACTGGGGTGATCAAGCTGTTTTCTAAAATGAGCTTAGTCCTTCGAGAAAGAGCTTTATTACTCAATCGACTCTTGAGGTCAAAGAAACCGCGATTGGTAAGTGTGATTCTGCGTTTGATTTTGGTACTGATATTGTTGTCCCTGTTTACCGCGGAGCTGAGGTAGACGAAGTCCTTGACTACCTCAAAGTTTCTGCTGCCTAGTGTGACGATCTGTCCGAGGCGTCGATGTTATGTGTCATTCCTTGATGGCAGCTTGTTCTTTGTTTTGCTCTCATTAACCGCCAGTCCCATTTTAGCTGCTTCCGCTTCAATGCCAGCAAAGGCCTAATTGACGGCTCGATGTGTTTGTCCAATCAGGTAAATGTCATCAGCGTAAGCTTGCAATTGATTTGACTTTTGGAAGATCGTGCCTCTGGTGTTGACTTGTGAGCTACCTTCTCGAGGATGATGTTGAAAAAGTCACATGACAGTGCGTCGCCTTGTCTAAAACCTTTTTTGACATTGAAGGTCTAGGTGAGATCGTTACCGACCTTGACGGAGAAGCGGGAGTTCTCCAACGTCATCCTACACAATCTGACGAGTGTGGCAGAAATGCCAAAACTAGACATTGCACAGTATAGCTCTTCTCTCTGCATACTGTCATATGCGGCCTTAAAATCGGTGAATAGGTGGTGAGTGTCGATTTAAACTTCTTGGGGCCTTTCCAGAATCTGTCGTAAAGTAAATATTTGGTCTATCGTGGACTTCCCTGAAACCACACTGTTAGGGACCTATCAGGTTATGGAAAAACAGTTTCAGATGCTGACACAACACGGCAGAGAGGAAATTGTATGCGATGTTAAGACGAATTCCTCGGCTATTGGCGCAGTCAAAGGCGTCTCCTTTCTTGTGAACAGGGTAAACGACGCTGAGGCTTTACTCTTCGCGCATGTTTTCCTCCCACCCTATCTTACAGATAGACTGGTGTATGCGCCCAACCTGACTTCCAGCTGCTTTAAATAGTTCTGCGGACAGTCTGTCCGCTGCAGCAGCTTTATTCGACTCCATCTTCGATATTGCTATCTTCATCTCGTCTAAATCGGAGGAGCGGAATTCTTGTCTACCATCGTCCAAATTGAGTAGAACATTCTACCTAACAGTGAAATTTGGGTCTTCATCACCGTTAAGGATTCCAATCTTATTTAAAACAATAATTTTACTATGTTCTTGAAACTTAAAAATATGCTTTGCTTAACTAACTAAGATTGCAGCCAATCTTCCCCTTCCTATATTCACCCGCATATTACGCCACTCTTAGAACGTCTATTTAGTCGACTTTTGGACATGATTTAGTTTAGGGACACAATTATGGAATGGTCTTTCCAACTTGACTAAAATCGTTCGTTCTTCGCCTCGTACTTCTTTCAGATGCCTATGACAAAGATAAGCTGCTTCAAAATGTAATGACCATCATTAGTCACAAATCCGCACTCTGGCGTTTACGTAATCAATTTAATTTTCTTCTCAATTGCCAGAGCTAACCAGTTCCACTTTTCGTTCCACGTAGGGCATAAAGGCATGGCAAAGCGTGCGAGAATTACGACCTACAAGTTACCGTCCTGTACCTTTTCAAAGAAACTAGTCCTTTGTACAAATGAGAGATACAGTTTGTTTCTCGACACTAACTCTAGAACTATAGCACCCTGAAAAATCCAGCCAGATATATGTCTTAGGAATCGAACACGTGAACCTCGGTGAGTCTATGCACTTACCCAGTATGCCAAGTGGGAGTGCACGAACAAGACTGTTCCGCCCGTAAAGTCTTTCAATGAGCCAATGAGTCGATGCAGGAGTAAATTTCCCTAACAGCCATAGAGCGTACGAACGCAGGCCTTAGCACTTTTGCTGATACACGAACATGCCAGTCAACACAAGTCTCAATTTAGAAAACCAATTTCCTCTGAAGTTTTATTGTCCGAGACAGTCCAGATGTGACTGGATTTTATGAATCACCTGATTCAAAAACCACATCCGTAAAACTATTTATAATGTCAACTGAAGCACTGGTGGAGAAAAGACCATATCATGGCGGGATGGCGGACAGGCCCAGTTTTCGAGGGAGCCTGACTAGTAGTGACAGTTTGACCAGAAGCTATATTGTGGTGACACGGAAGGTCAGGAGTCCTGGAAATTCGTTTTTAGCCTGACCGAGCGGTAGGCCCCTTTCTGGGAATATCGTGGTGGCTGTGGCTCATCACCTAACAACGCGGGTAGAGTCGAGGATAGTGCTGATTTGTCTAGTTGCTTGTTTACCCAAAAACTAGGCAAGGCGGTTAGTGGACTATCCTGGCTCAGTGTGGAGTATGCATTCTCAACCGAGCGCTGCGACCCAGAGAGCGGAAGAGGTCTTAGGAAGGCCTCTCATCAAACCAAAGTGGGGTGATTGTCCCTCAAGCATGAACTCAATTTGGTACTTGGGTAAATAAGGCGTTTAGTCTCGCGTTATCTACGATTCTACCGTGATATAAGCCGTTAAGGCAGGTGATCACGTACAACGAAATACCACATCTGTCCGAGGCAGTCGCTTCATCGAAAAATAAGACAGCAATGAGGTGTGACTAGCAAGCCGATATAGCGCGTTTAAAAAATTCTCGAAGTTCCTCTCCTTTTTTTCTAATCATCCTTGCTTTTACAACACAACCATTCTATTGTGAACAGAATTTTAAAGGAAAAGTATAAGCGGATGCAAAGCATTGAGCTCCGAATTGAATTTGTTGGCCATTCGAGCATCCAGTTTCCAGTTTCATCATTGATAGAATCACAGTAACCTCTGGCCACAGATTATCTTTCAGGGATCCACAAAAAAGTGACCTGCTGTGAATGTTTAAAAAAATAACCCTATTCACCGATGGCTCAGAAACCGGTCAACTGTGATTGATTACAAGAGCGCACTCTACCCACTACTCACTACGCTACGGCGGCCACTTTAAACTGTGACTGCATGTCTTAATTCATACAGAATTAGCCTGTATGAAGCACATACTCAGCTTGTTCATTTCGTAAAAAACATGACCACAGGAAAAATTTAAAATCCGCGAAGGAAGAAAGTGGTAGCGTCTTCATTGAGCGCCATGCTTTCATTATCGATGAAAAGCCTGAGAGAAGTTTTAAAATAATTCCATTTTCCTAACTAGCACTCAACTGTTAATCAAATGTGGTGAACTGCAACAGCCACACTCTGGGGAGTGCCAAAAGCGCACTATGAGTAGTCCCTTCAAGTACAATCATCCTCAGTCTGCTAGTTACCGCCATAGTGATTGACTTAGGCCTTGGTTAATACCTGAGGAATAATTACTGTTGTGACACATAACTGAGTTCTTTGGAAATGTTGACAACATTTTTTTTTATCGATATCCGCGTTCGGTAGGATGGGTAGCACGCGTACATCACAATAGTGCTGCCAGACCCCTTTGTCTTTTGTGTACCCTTTTTCAATTAGGAAAGTTTACTGCGGAAATAGAATAGAAACGACTACCGACTGTTTATTGATCTCCCTAAAATGCTAAAAAGTCACACAAGCAACAGAAAATATCACCAACACGTCGACAAGACAACTGATGTTCATATTTTCAATTTCCCCGTTACCTTCACAACATCAATTTTCCACTGAAGCAGTTCCATAAATAATAAAGTGCTTTATTCACGCACCACAAAACTCTCATCAACAGGCGTTTAGTGAAATTTCCAAAATCCCGCATCAATACCGATCGACTGAATAGTGAGGCGGCGTCAAACGCCACCCCAATGTTTAAACTAAATGGAATCATCGTTAACGAGATAATCTATTAATCTAAATTTACCTATCGCTAGCTACCGCGTACAAAGGGTCGGTTTAAAATTCACATCCCATTTTAAGGATTCCCTTGCCGCCGCTGTTCTTTTTTGTATATTTTTGTATTTCCAGTACAAAGGACCTCAATAATTGAAAAATGAAAATGACGATAATTACTTTAACGATCCACGTTCCATAGTATCCCGCAATTAATAAAATACTGCTCCCCTCCATCCCCACATCGTCCAGCTTAATCCTGGCCAGGAGTTAATTTACGTATGCAAATAACAATGACATTGTCGTCGCAATTATGCAGAGCGTTTATCACGCAAAAAGGGACACAAACAACTGAGGAATAAAAAATTTGAGGAATTTTTCGCATTTCCGCGATTCCATTTCAAATTCATTGCGCGGCCAGTTACCACTGTCCCGCCTCACAAACACGCTAGCGTGATGGGGATCTCCCTCCCCTACCCACAGAGGACGAAAAAGTTTACGACGCAATGGTTTATTTCTCTTTTCTGCGTCCTGCGATTCTCCTCCTCACTCCACACAGATTTAATCGAGTCTGCGATTAATTTTAATTAAACCCGTGTACAGCTTTGATCTGCGGCATCATCTAACGTCTGCTGCAGCACAACTCGAGTGGGCACTTACAAGCAGTGCGGCAAACTTATAATTATCATAGTGCCAGAAGATACCACCAGGTGGCTGAATGGAATCACTGACTGATGATGTGCAGGGCAAAAAAGTTGAAGCTCTCGTCTGGTCCGGTTCCCGTTGTATTGATTGGTAACTAACTCGCTCCAACTGGCTGCTGAGTGCGGTTGCCCCAAGTGCCTTTTTCAATTCGTTTCGATGAGTTTGAGTTTCTCGGATTATCCGAGTTTTTCGCTTTGCGAACTGCGTGGTATGTGTATCGTATTTATTCAATTTGAAGTCGATTTTGCGAACTTTTACTAAACGTAAAGAGTGTTTCGCTGACTGGTGTGCATAGTGTGGGGAATCATCTACGCAGAGATTCATTTAGCTTCGTTTGTAATTGTTAATTGAAATCAAAGTATTAACGACCCATTAATTTTAGACTTTTTCCTATGTCACACACAGATTGTTTTTTTTTTCGTTTTTTTATTGAAAATTTGATGAAAATTCAGGGTTATACTTATATACTAGACAAATTTTCTTAAACTAGCTTAACATATTCTTTTCTTACACTTATCTTACTGACCCTATGCGGATGCTCTAAGTTAATCTAAACATAGTTGATCTTACTGCCTTTCGGCATCTCTTTTTTTTTTAATCTTAATCCAAACTTAAATCATGCTCCGAAAACTATTAAAAACTTAGCTGCACTTCGTTTTATTTTTTTTTACATACTAATACTTAACATGCTATACATTAACTATGTCCGGCGTAAAAACGCGTACACCAGGGCGAATCAGTTATTTATATGCCTAACATATAGAGACTATACGCTGTGGTACACCTTTTTTTGTTTTATATATAAAACCTAAGCCGTGGCGTAGTGGGTAGAGTGCGACGCTCACACGCCGAAGGATCTAGGTTCGACTTCCAGTTTAACACCAATTTTTCTAATATTTCACGGCACCACCTCTTTCGAGCTGCTGACAACACTCAAAGAGTAATAACTGTCTAAGAAAGCTTCTCAAATTTCGCCGTTCAGAATCGGCAAAAAACTGTAGGTCCCTTCTACTCGTGAGAGAACAGTAGCGCGCACAACACGAGTAGTTGATGAGCAAGCTAGGCCCTGGTCCCCCTTTGGACTGTAGCGCCAACAATTATTATTATTATAAAACCTAAGACTAGACCTAACTTAAAAACTAACTACTTAAAACTAAAGCTAAAAAGCTGACCACAGACTGCCCAGCTGACCAATATCCGTACACATAAAAAAAGAAAAACTCCTAAAGATCCCTTAACGGCGGCAGGGGTCGGCCTTAACACAGCCACCAGTACAGGTGACATTCTTTCCCAGACTCCCTCCTGTTTCGGGCGGAGATCGCTCTACTGAACCGAAGCAGATCCTCGCGGCTGCGACCGACGTTCGGTTCATAAAGGAGTCGCCGGTTCACTGTTCAGCGTGCGACATGGAAGATTATAGGGCATCCCTCCCTGTCCTGAACTAAACCCATCATGTCTAAATAAAGAAATGCCTCTGGTTGAATAAAGTCATTCTGCCGTACCTTTTCGAAATACAACAAGTTGGGGTAGTAAGCCCCGAAGTTCAGGCTGTTGGTAGAAGTCAACGACCGTGCAACGTGCCGTCGAATCAATTTTATTATGAAATTATCAATCCTTATCAGGTTTGCCTCGTTGTACAAAGTCTCGTTGGGATAAAATTTCTTGTACTCAGATTCGGGAACACACAGACAGATTGTTAAACTGTAGAAATGTCACTTTTTGTCATGTCACTTGTTTCGAATAAACTTCCTTCTTCTTGCTTCCATTCATCCATTCATCAGTTCGGACGTATTTTATTTCTCTTTTTCGCTGTCCATAAGAAATTCATTTATTTAACAGCTTTATTGACAATTTTCATTTGATGTTGTTTTTTCTTCTAATTGACGCGCTATAAGGAACACAAGGACACTACTACGCTTACGCACCTAAACTTCTTCTGAAATGTTTGGGCTTTTTTATCTCCTAATTTTACTAAATTCCATTCTACACAACTTCTGTTGCTTTTAAGTAATCAACGTGTTGCCTCCCACGTTCTTCTTGTAAACATTTGCATAGAAAACAAAAAAAGATCGTGTTTAAGTTACATTTCCAGTTGGCTATGGCTTTTCAGTACAATTTGGTAAGGTAAGGTTGGGTTAGAGCGGCAACGTGCGGGGCTGAAACCAGATGTGGCTCCCTACACCTGCATTTTGGCATTTTCTCCTTAACTTGAGCGATTCATCAAACTACTCATCTAACTTTTTATCCAAGCCGTACTCATGAACAACAAAAATGTGTATGGTCTCACATTTCCGTGATGAAAGAACACTGTACGCAGTTCTGGTTTTCAGATTGCTTCATTTTTTGGGTAAACTTGCACTTGACAAAATCTAATATCCTTTTTCGCCACATTCTGGTATCGTCAATTCAGTGTTCTTATGAGAGTGCGACTAGTGCGAGATGCGTCTTCTTCACTGAAATTTAATAAATCATATTGAACGTATAAATTGAACATTCAAAAAAATTCTTTCATCATTGGATACAAGTAAAATATCAGATATTTTACTTGTATCCAATTCAGTAAGGCATTTAACATCTGCAAAGATTTTTTCTTCTTTTTTGAGTTGCGCTACAGTTCGGGGTAGACCTAGGGCTCAACCAACATACCTCTGGCACGATCTCTCGGCAGCTGCCTCCAGTTGCGCATTCCTGGTTGCCTGAGGTCCTCCTCCACGTGTGAGATACATTTCAGTTTAGGTTGTCCTCTGTTTCGTTGTCCCAGTGGTTCGTATTCTTTTTGCACTCATTTACCCTCAGACCCATTTTAGCTGCTTCCGCTTCAATACCAGCAAACGTCTCTTTGACGACTCGCTTTAAGTAATTACGGTTTTTTTTTCAATTTTTTCATAGAAGGAAATTATTTTATTTTTCGATGTATTGCCCATTTTGTCATCTTGCAGGCAGAAAACGTTCCTAAAACTTGTGGATTTTATCAGCAAAAAAACTGAACCACGTACGATTTGACAACATCATCATTGTGAAAATTGTATCATTCAAGGAGTTTTCCAAAGATCGAAATAAAAAGTACAAAAGTAGATGGAGCAAGGTATATGGTGGATGTGGCAAAACTTCCCAACCAACCTCCAATAATTTTTGCCGAGTGACCAAAATGTGTTTGGTTTTACATTGTCATGGTACAAAACTTTACCTTTTCTATTTGTCAATTCGTGCAGCTTTTTTCAACTGCATTTATCAATTTCGTTGGTCGTTCAATGCCAACATCTGAGTTGATCGCTTGGTTGGGTGGTAAAAATTCAAATTAGACAATTCCCTTGTAATCCCACCACGCTGATAACATAACTTTCTTTTGATGGATTTCAGCCTTTATGTTGTTTGAGCTGGTTGATCTGCCTTGTTCCACGATCTTTTCCGAGTGACATTATTGTAAACAATCTATTCTTTATCACCAGTTCATTTGAAAAAAGAATCTTTTTCATTAAGTTTCTTGTACAAATCGCAGATTTAAAAGCGTTGTGTTAAATAATTTTCTTTCAGTTCATGAGGAACTCATATTTCGAGTTTTCGTACAGGCAAAGCTGTTTTAAGCGATTTTCAATGCATGTATGTAATACATGAAGCTTGTCTGCAATCTCAAGTAATCATCATCATCAACTTCAACTGGACGACCAGATCGTTTCTCATCTTTGAGTGAAAAATCACCAGAACGAAATTTGGGAAACCAATTTTGAGGCCGTTCTTTAAAAGCTTTGTCAGCATAAGCAGCACATACGATTTTGTGACCGGTGATGCGTTTTTCATTCTGGAAATAAAGAAGGCAAAATATGACGAAAATGTTGGGTATGATTTTCTACTTTTCCACAGACGCCAAGCAAAATCTTTAGAAACGTTAAAAAAAATATTTGCTGAATGAAAGTTAAAGTACCAACTTTCAAATAACAAAATGTGATTGACAACTCGATTACGTTAGCAATTCTAAAACTTCACCTATGAGTAAATTCCGCCATTACTAAGTTGCATCACAATATAAAAATTTCGTTGTCTTAAAACAACCCTTTTCCACCAACTAGTAAGAGTTATCAGTTCAAATTTCTTTTTCTGTGGCTGCCGGTAAGGAGTTATTTTTCTGTGATCAAAGTGAAATCCACAAAAATTACGAACATCCAAAAGGGAATTTTATATAGCACAGAAATCGTTAATACTAGATGAGGATACACATCATACGTTCTTCTTGTAAATATTTACATACAAAACAAGCAAAAGATCCAGTTCCAGTTGAACGCACATATACGATGTTTATGGTATGACTTTTCAGTACAATTTGGTAAGAGCGATAAGATGCAACGCTAAAACCTTACCCACATGTGCTTTCTTTATTGAAAAGCAAATTCAAACCGATACTGGCCCTAATTTTCTAAGATCTTCTGGCATTTTCGGCGTAATTTGGGTAACTCATCAGACTAAACTTATTACCTAGTTTTCTTCCTTCAATTTTTTTCTGCAACAACAGAAATGTGTGTGTTTTAGCATTCCCATGCTGAAAGAACACTCTCCTTTAGTTAGGCGATTCTTCATTTAAATTTCTTCATTTAAAGAGCCGACATTTGCTCTGAATATAATCGATCGCTTTGCCCCAATGGCTCATATTCTTTTTGTACCCATTTACCGTCACACCCACTTTATCGGCTTCTTCCTCAATGTCAGCAAACGCCTCATTGACGACTCGTTGTCTTCGTTCAATCACGTTTATTTCAGCTAGTGGTGTCAGTTGGGTGGGCATGGGCCTATGCACGCGAGGTATCGTCGTTGATTGCGCTCAACATGGCGAGCTGCCAAGGCAATCCTCGTTAGTGCACAGGTCAAGTTGACATACAGCCTCCAAGTGGCGCCCCCTGGATAGCCATCACAACACCCGTTGTATGGTGAACTAATGTATGCAGCGACCCCCTCTGCCCGAGGATTTAAATAATGGGCCTGGCCTACCAGTCCGTGGGTTGTGCGTGAGGGTAACTTCCTCACCACGTAAAAAAATGGAAGTTCAGAGACAACAACATGCCTCGGATAAGGACGGATCAACTGTTGACGACCCCAGCAAACGTTTTAAGGACAAAGATTTTCGGTTTTGCACGTGGAATGTGAGGTCCCTTAACAGACCACGTGCAGCCGAACAACTTGCGGAGGCCCTTGACAGCTACAAAGCTGACATAACCGCCATCCAGGAAGTGCGATGGGATGGGCCTGGCATAAAAACGATGAAGAACTGCGATATCTACTACAGCAATTGCTATAGAGAGAGAAGGCAGCGCTTATTCGGATGCGGATTTGTTGTTCGAGGCAGACTTAGGCAAAAAGTCTTGAGCTACGACCCAGTCAGCGAACGCCTCATGACAATCCGCATCAAGGCTAAATTTGGGAACATCAGCCTAATATGCGCTCACGCCCCGACAGAGGAGAAGGATGACAACATCAAGGATGACTTCTATGATCTCCTAGAAAGAACATACGATCGATGCCCCAGCTATGACACCAAGATCGTTCTAGGAGATTTCAACGCTCAGCTGGGAAAGGAGGACATCTTTGCTGGAGTCATCGGTAAACACAGCCTGCACGACAACACCTCCGGAAACGGACTCAGGCTAGTTGACTTCGCCTCGGGGCGAAATCTCTCTGTGGTCAGCACGCGGTTCCCACACCTCAAAATTCATAAAGGTACCTGGCGATCACCTGATCAATCAACCGTCAACCAGATTGATCACGTTGCGATCGACGTCAGACACTCCTCCAGTATTCTCGATGTCCGAACCTTCCGAGGTGCAAACATTGACTCGGATCATCACCTTGTTGTAGCCAAGGTAAGAACCCGGATATCGAGAGAGCAACGGAGTCGAGAAAGGCCAAAACGGTTTGACGTCGAAAAGCTACAATCGCAGCTAATTGCTGGGAACTTTGCCGACCGAGTCTCCCGGAAACTCGCCCAGAGTTCGACGCTTCCTGCACTAAGCATAGAAGAAGAATGGAAACGTTGTCAAGAAGCCATCAAAGATGCTGCCACTGATGTGCTGGGTTTCACGTCACCACCCAGAAGGAACCCATGGTTTGACGACGAGTGCAGACAAGCGCAAGCAGCTAAACAAGACGCCTATAAAGCGACGCTGCATCGAACAACGCGAGCTGTTCGTGAACTCTACGAACAAAAAAGAAGGGAAGAGCACCGGCTTCTCAGAAGGAAGAAGAAGGAGCATGAGAAGCGCGCGGTCGAGGAAATGGAAAGGTGCTTTGGCAGGAATGAAGTCCGAAAGTTTTACCGAAAGGTAAAACAGCTATCCGGAGGATACAAGGTTCGGACCAAGGCCTGCCGGGACCAAAATGGACAACTAGTAGTAGAGTCGCAGTCTGTGCTGAGAATCTGGAAGGATCATTTCTGCAGACTCCTAAACGGCGATGACGACCCAAATCCCGCTGTTAGGCAGAATGTTCCATTCAATTTGGACGATGATAGACAAGCATTCCGTCCCCCCGACTTAGACGAGGTGAGGATAGCAATATCCAAGCTAAAGTCGAACAAAGCTGCTGGAGCGGACGGACTGTCCGCAGAACTATTTAAAGCAGCTGGAGATGACCTGGCTGGGCGCATGCACCAGCTCATCTGTAAGATATGGTCGGAGGAAAGCATGCCCGATGAGTGGAATCTCAGCGTCGTTTGCCCGGTCCACAAGAAAGGAGACCCCTTTGACTGCGCCAACTACAGAGGGATTAGTCTCCTGAACATCGCATACAAGATCCTCTCTGCCGTATTGTGTGAGCGTCTGAAACCATTTGTCCATGACCTGATAGGTCCCTATCAGTGTGGTTTCAGACCAGGGAAGTCCACAATAGACCAGATCTTCACATTACGGCAGATCCTGGAAAAGACCCAAGAAATGCAAATTGACACTCACCACCTATTCGTCGATTTCAAGGCTGCATATGACAGTGTGCATAGAGACGAGCTATACAGTGCCATGTCTAGTTTTGGCATTCCTACCAAACTCGTCAGATTGTGTAGGATGACGATGGAGAACTCTCGCTGCTCCGTCAAAGTCGGTACCGAACTCACCGAGACCTTCAATGTCAAAAAAGGTTTTAGACAAGGCGACGCACTGTCATGTGACTTCTTTAACATCATCCTCGAGAAGATCGTGCGTAACTCACAAGTCAACACCAGAGGCACGATCTTCCAGAAGTCAGTTCAACTCTTAGCTTACGCTGATGACATTGACGTGATTGGACGAACACAGCGAGCCGTCAATGAGGCGTTTGCTGGCATTGAAGCGGAAGCGGCTAAAATGGGTCTTGCGGTAAATGAGGGCAAAACGAAGTACATGCTGTCATCAAGGAAGGACACACAACATTGACGTCTCGGACGGAGCGTCACACTAGGCAGCAGAAACTTCGAGGTAGTTAAGGACTTCGTCTATCTCGGCTCCGCGGTAAATAGGGACAACAACATCAGTACCGAAATCAAACGCAGAATCACTCTTGCCAACCGCTGTTTCTTTGGGCTCAAGAGGCAATTGAGTAATAAAGCCCTCTCTAGAAGGACTAAACTAGCTTTATATAACAGCTTGATCATCCCCGTCCTACTATATGGCGCAGAATCTTGGACGTTAGCAAAGGCGGATGAGGAAGCCCTTAGTCTTTTCGAGAGAAAAGTTTTGCGTGCGATTTTTGGTCCTGTTTGCGTTGATGGCATCTGGAGGAGAAGATTGAATGACGAACTCTATAGGCTGTACAGCAACATGCGCCTGGTTAAGCGTCTACGGATACAACGCTTAAGATGGCTAGGCCATGTAGAGCGTATGGACACCACTGCTCCGGCCCGAAAAGTCTTTGAATCCGAGCCATTGGGACAACGCAACAGAGGACGACCTAGACTAAAGTGGCGTACACAAGTGGAGAAGGACCTCAACCAACTTGGAGTGCGCAACTGGCGACAGCTGGCGAAAGATCGTGCTGGCTGGAGAGGCATGTTGGTTGAGGCCCAGGTCCACCCCGGACTGTAGCGCCACAAGAAGAAGAAGATGTCAGTTCACTAGCAGGTGATCTTACTTTTGGAAGATCATGCTCAGGTGTTGGCTTGCGAACTATGAACGATCTTCTCAAGAATAATGTTAACGAAATCACACGACAGTGCGTCACCATGTTTTAGACCTATTTTGACATTGAAGGTCTCGGTAAGTTCGTTACCGACCTTCACAAAGCAGCGAGAGTTCTCAATCGTCATCCTACACAGTCTGACGAGTTTGGTAAGAATGCCAAAATTAAACATGGCACTGTACAGCTTGTCTCGACAAATAGGTAGTGTATCGATTTGTACTTTTTGGGTCTTTTCCAGGATCTGCCGTAATGTGAAGATCTGGTCTATTGTGAACTTCTCTGGTCTAAACCCGCATTGATAGGGACTCATCAGGTCATGGACAAACGGATTCAGACGCTCACACAATACGGCAGAGAGGATCTTGTATGCGATGTTGAGGAGACTAATCCCTCGGTAGTGGGCGCAGTCAAAGGGGATCTCCTTTCTTGTGAACCGGGCAAACGACGCTGAGATTGCACTCATCGGGCATGCTTTCCTCCGAGCATGTCTTACAGATGAGCTGGTCCGTGCACCTCACCAGAGATCAGTTGCGACTGTAGCTTTCCGAAGCCAAACCGTTTTGGCCTGTCTCGACTCCGTTTCTCTTCCTTCTCTGTCGGGGCCTGAGTGAAAATTCCCGAATTTAGCCCTGATGCGGATTGTCATGAGTCATTCGCTGTTGGGGTCGAAGCTCAAACTTTTTGCCTAAGTCTACCGTAAACAAGAAAACCTACAGCAATCGCTGTAGTAGATGTTGGAGTTCTTAAACGTTAGTAAGTGCCCAATTTTGCATTCTCACTCTTTGGGCCGATCAAAATGTTGCTTTCCCTTGACGTCACTTTAGAAACGTTGAAGCCACACTCTGCATGATTTATCAGTGTAAAAGTAAAAGAAAAAAATAATAATTAAAATGGCTGATACAGTTACTGCTGCTGCTTCCGCAATTGTTGCAGAGAAGAAGGCACATAAGGCTCCAGCTGCTGGTTCAATAAAACCAAAATAAACTCCAACTCATCCCCCAAGATATCATTTCAGGAACAGATTCACCATAAGTTTCTACAAGTATAAGTTACACTTTTTCATTTAAAAAAAGGAAAAAAAGGATGTTATCGTCTAAAACAGACACTGGTGCACAATCCTTTTTGCTGACAAATGTCAAAACTTTCCAATGAATGTAATCGCTTCTTAAATCAGTCACAACTAGCAAGTGGCGCCATCTTTTGAAGACGAATGAATATGTACAAGTTATAACAAATTTTATGAAATACGATTTAGTTTTATCAGTTTGTTGGATTAGAGTTTATTTGCTTTCCTGCTTGCAAACTGTCTTGTCACATGGTTCAAAAACCAGTCAAACAAATTCCGCCACTTTAGATACAATTAAATGATTCAACGCGTCGACTTAAAAATCACACAAAAGAAAAGGCAACAAAAAATACAAAACAATGAAATAATTCATACAAAAATCTTCACTCCCGCGTTTGGCCAGCAGCTGTGTGGGACCAATTTAATTGATTTCCCTGTAAGTGCTTAGGGGCTGAGAGCTGCCCTCTTGTCGGTGCTTAAGCTTAATTGTTTTAAGGGCCCAATTCGGAGTGACAAAGAGGGTTCTTCTATTTTTTTTTTTTTTTTCAAATTAAATACTGCGGGATGCTGCCCTCTTTCCTTAATTACTCGTGCGCTCATTAATTACTTCTCCAATTTCCAGGTAGTTGATGCTGGCCACCCCACCAAGGAGGACGAATGAAAATGTCCGCGAGGACATTCCTTAAATTACACAAATTGGTTGAATGTGAATCTTCGTTTGTTTGTTCAATGATAAGAGCTGCTCTGTGAAATGTTTGCATTCTTAGGAATGAACAAAAATTTTCGAGTGAAAGAGATAAGAGGGAAGGACGGTGAAATTAATTCAAAAAAGTTTTCTTCTCATTCTATATGGAGTGGTCCTATCCTCTCGATGACTTGAACACTCTGATTTAAGCCATATCTGACGCTGGTAGTGCACCATTTATCAAATAGCAGAGCTGTAACCACTTAACTTTTCAAACGACAATCGTCCGAACGATCAACCTAAACAATATCGTTGATAATTTACCTCACGTTACCCAACGCCTATTGTCTAATTGTCTAATTTATACATAGTCTGAGCGCTACTGAATGCAACATACACCTTGTCATAATTTCGGGATTAGAGAACAAAACAAATATTAATCGTCGTTTTTCAAATTATTCCCCATTAAGATCTATACACTTTTGCATGCGTTTGAACCAACTGTCGAAGCACTTTAGCCACTCTGATTGAGGTATCTCCAAAACATGCATTCCGAACACACCAACCGCTTCTTCTGTTGTCGAAAAACGATGACCTCTCATTTTATTTTTTACGTACGGGAACAAAAAGAAGTCATTCGGTGCCAACTCAGGACTATACGGCGGATGACTCATCAAATCGATGTTTCGAGTGCTCAAAAATGCAGTTGTTTGAGTTGATGTATCGTGCTGAAGAGTGATCCGTCTTCGGCGGTTGGTTTTGCTGATTTCTTGGAAGACAACTGGCAAACAAATGGTTGTGTACCACCTAGAATTGACTGTTCTGCGTTGTTTTAGTGGTACGGTTGCGACATGCTCAGTTTTTCCGAAGAAACATTCGATCATTTGCTTGGAAGTGCTTCGTGCGCGAACAACTTATGTTGGATTTGGCTCAATTTGAAACACCCATACAGTCGACTGCTGTTTACTTTCGAGCTCATTCGCGTAAATCCCCAATTCATCACCTGTTACGATGTCGTAGCCCTGTTTTGAAGCACCGCGATCGTATTTTTGGAGCATTTCTTTCGACCAATCGACACGAGCCTTTTTTTGAAGCGATCGGCAAATTTCGTGGGATCCAACGCGAACAAATTCTTTTGACTATGCTGCTATGTATGCTGGTCATACTAATGCCTAAGGTTGTCTCAATCCCACGGTAGGTCACATGACGATCGTGCAATATCAGCTGGCGCACAGCATCAATGGTTTCCGGAACAACAACTGATTTTGGACGACCTTCACGAAATTCGTCTTGGAGTGAACTACGACCTCGGTTCAATTCACCATACTATCGATAAGCAGTGGTACTTGATGGAGCTTCATCGCCAAAAATTGAATTACGTTCATCGATGCACTGTTGTTGAGTTAATCCACGTCGAAAGTTGTAAAATACAATCGCACGAAAATTTTCACGATTTAATTCCATTTTTTGGGCGAGATGAATCTTTTAACTTACTGTAAACAACACAAATAGCGTTCGCATGTCAAACGCATAACCTCAATTATGTCAAACTTTACGATAGAGCTGTCAGTTGCCAGACTGCAACACTAGGGTTGCCCAATTCCGAAATATTAAGTGAAACCTTCGTGTATCGTTTGTCATCGTAATACTCCAGTCAGAGACCAATAGGTTCCTTAAAGGTTTCTCACTCCAGTATAAGTGTCAACTTGAAGATATTTTTTACTGAAAGCACTTTGAAACGCCGTATCTCTAGTTAGACAGAATCATAATGGGAACTGACACAATGATGATGAAAATTGTGCATCGCGCTGTAATTAAATTTCTCACTAAGCAAGGAAAATGTCAAAAAACTATTCGAAACATGGGTTCACCACTATGTGGGTGGACTATGTTGAACTTGTGCCAGTTCATTTTCATGCCCCTTGAAGCTCTGGACACCGGGGTTCTGAAAATGATTGTTGCACACTTCTAGTACTTTATTTTCAACTTCCAGTCGTCGCAAAATCGTTTAATTGCACCGAAGTCACTCTGCAACGAAACGTTTATTTCTTCTGCCTTCAGACCTGATCTGTGCGCGATTAGATCATGGACAAACACTATTATGTTACGCATAGGTCCTATAAGATCACTAATGAATATTGTGAACAAGATCGGCAAAACCACCGCCGCTTGTTGCAACCCATTTTTGATATGGAACACAGTTGTGGAAATTTTGTTGTCATTTTTGACAACCGTTTTTTTGAACCTGTTACCATGTCTAGGAGCATATATAGCAATGTTTTATTAATGCCGAGCCTAACTAACTTGAAAAAGAGACTTTCTAACCATACGGTGTCGAATACCTTTTCCATTTCAATCAGGCAGGGGTGTTGAACTTTGTGTTCCCTATGAAGTGTTCATGCCGCCAGACACTGTGTCAACTATGTGGTTTGTTCAGCGCAAGTAGTTTAACTATTTATCATCCATGTCGCTTCAGAACTTTTGCCAGAGGTGTTCTTCTTCTGTGACTCTTACTTTTTTTTGTTTAAAACGAGTTTTTTTTAAACTTTGCGTCGCACCAAACATAGACACATAAAGAACAAATCTTAGTGGTTTTCTATAATTTGTTAACAGATTTACACCCTTTTTGCCACTCCTTGACATCCCTTATTGGTGATCCTACTACTCAGCTGCTACCTAATTCAGCAGCTATGTAATTCTTCCCACTCAGTTTTTGTTTCAGTCGTCTATGCAACACCTCTCTTGAAATTGTTTTCCATTAGCTTGACCAAATGTTTCATTTGCCTGTTGTTTGTAACTTTTAGACTTAAAACAAAATAAAATGTATCGATAAGTTTTTTTTTTTGTATATATCCATTACAGAGTAACACAAAGCACTATTTTCTTTAAGTGTTAACTCTCAGAATCGCTTTACACAGCAGATGTTTGCTGAGCGACTAAGGATCATCTACCGACTCTTGTCGTCTTACAGATTACTTCAATAAATAATATTAATTCAAATACGATGCAAAACCCATGTTTTTAAATTCTAATCGTGGCAAGCTAAAATCAAATTCGTTGCAAAGATCATTATATATATTTAAACACCTTGTAATAGTTTCATTGGGACCAAAAAGTAAGTTTCTCATCCGTAGAGATCTTTGGGGAGCATATAATTTATGAAAAAAATTAATTCTGGTGAATTTAACTGATAATTAATAATATCACGAATAAACATGGCTGAAGTTGCCTTACGCCTGAAACTTAAGGCTTGCAAGCCAATTGTTCTGCATCTTTAAACATAATTAGAAAGATCTTCAAAGGAATACAACTTTCGAAAAGCATATCTCGTGAAATTCTTTTGAACTCGTTCGAGTCTAAGTTCTTGATTGTCGTAAGGTGCAAGGCATCTTTAAACATAATTAGAAAGATCTTCAAAGGAATACAACTTTCGAAAAGCATATCTCGTGAAATTCTTTTGAACTCGTTCGAGTCTAAGTTCTTGATTGTCGTAAGGTGAGTCCCAGACAATGGATGCATATTCCAAATAGGGTCTTACTAACGAAACAAAGATGGTCCTTAAGCTGGATATGTCGCAAAAATATCTACTATTTCTTTTTAAAAATCCTAATATAGGATTCGACTTCACAATGGTGTAATCATAATGTAGTGAGAAATCCAACTTGGGGTCGAATATTACTCCAAGGTCTTTAACTTCTTCTAGGCGATCAAGTTTATGATTATTGATAAACTAATCATAAGCAATTGGAGATGTTATTCTATGTGCCGTACAAATTTTACAGTCTAACAATCTAACAAATTAAGTCTAAGGTCTAACAAATCTTACATTTGAAACAAATTGCACTTCCTCTTCTTCTTCTTGTGGCGCTACAGTCCAGCCAGCACGATCTTTCGCCAGCTGTCTCCAGTTGCGCACTCCAAGCTGGTTGAGGTCCTTTTCCACTTGTGTGCTCCACTTTAGTCTAGGTCGTCCTCTGTTGCGTTGTCCCAATGGCTCGGATTCAAAGACTTTTCGGGCCGGAGCAGTGGTGTCCATATGCTCTACAAGGCCTAGCCATCTTAAGCGTTGTATTCATAGACGCTTGAAAAGGCGCATGTCGCTGTACAGCCCATAGAGTTCGTTATTAAATCTTCTCCTCCAGATGCCATCAACGCAAACAGGACCAAAAATCGCACGCAAAACATTTCTCTCGAAAAGACTAAGGGCTTCCTCATCCGCCTTTGGCAACGTCCAAGTTTCCGCGCCATATAGTAGGACGGGGATGATCAAGCTGTTATATAAAGCGAGCTTAGTCCTTCGAGAGAGGGCTTTATTGCTCAATTGCCTCTTGAGTCCAAAGAAACCGCGATTGGTAACTGCGTTCGATTTCGGTACTGATGTTGTTGTCCCTGTTTACCGCGGAGCCGAGGTAGACGAAGTCCTTGACTACCTCGAAGTTTCTGCTGCCTAGTGTGACGCTCCGTCCGAGACGTCGATGTTGTGTGTCCTTCCTTGATGACAGCATGTACTTTGTTCTGCCCTCATTTACCGCCAGACCTATTTTAGCCGCTTCCGCTTCAATGCCAGCAAACGCCTCATTGATGGTTCGCTGTGTTCGTCCAATTACGTCAATGTCATCAACGCAAGCTGGCAATTGAACTGACTTTTGGAAGATCGTGCCTCTGGTGCTGACTTGTGGGTTACGCACGATTTTCTCGAGGATGATGTCGAAGAAGTCACAAGATAGTGCGTCGCCTTATCTAAAACCTTTTTTTTGAAATTGAAGGTCTCGGTGAGTTCGGTACCGACCTTGACGGAGCAGCGAGAGTTCTCCATCGTCATCCTACACAATCTGACGAGTTTCGTAGGAATGCCAAGACTAGACATGGCACTGTATAGCTCGTCTCTATGCACACTGTCATATGCGGCCTTGAAGTCGACCTTGAAATCGACCTTGAATTCGAAACAAATTGCACTGGTGTTTATAAAATTCTTAATGCCGCTCTAAAACGTTGACTAGAAAACCAAAAAATTACGTTCCACAAGCACATTTTTTAGTGATTTTTCGAGAAACAAAAAAATGTTACGCCTGCTACAGTTCCAATCTCGCTCAGTCGTCTTCCGGCAGTGCGTTGAACATCAGTCGTAACGAGGGCGATTAGGTTTTCCACCTTTCACCCAAAAGGGAGAGGCATCTGTTCGCTTCCTACACACTGCTTTTCAACCTCCAGTAACGCTTTTAACTCAGTACTCGTTTGACTGACGTGGAAAATGTCTCCAATGTGGCATCTTAAGCCCCTGGCAAGGTTATCAGTTTACTCTAACGGTCTAATAATAGGAAAACGCTAAACCTGAATAAAGTGATTGGAACCCTACCATTCAATAAAGCATGCTCGGACGAGATAAGAGCCACAGCCTTCAACATCTGGCTTTCCGCAATATCTACCATCCCTCTGTCCGGCACTACACAAAGAGATATCTGCCAAATAAAAATCACATGTGCCGCCTCGTATCAATAGTCCGTTTAATTCATTACCCCTTGACCAGTTCCAGGGAATTGACAGGACGCCAATATAAATATCCTTTGTCCTCTGCCACGCAGAAGATTGCTTTCAACTAAAAACAAAAAATGGTTCTCCTCAAGCTCGGCCACCACTATCAATAACAGGCACAGACCGACCGAGCAACGTCATGCACGGTCGCATCCCATGACCCACACAATAATCAGGCCGAACGAGAGAATATCCCTCCGCGCCTCCAATGGTATTCATTCCCCGGAATCCGGCAAATTGCTCGGCTCCCACCGCCCAAATTAAGGGGTATATTGTTTTTGGTCAATTTTTCATAACTCCCCAAGCGGAATAATATTCCCACACTGACCCCGGCTCACAGATTGCGCCAAAGCTGTTGCTGTGTATCTTCTATTCCCGCCTAGATTGCAGGCCCTAGTGTGCGTGCGAAAGAGCGTGTCCAACGAGAGTCCACGAACCGGGGTACCAATTCTTTCGTTTTGGTTGCACTTCAATCCACCCGCCACCGGCTGAGACGTGTGCTCTGGTAATCTCTTCTTTTTTTTTCTTTCCTCTATGGATTGCAATAAAATTTCCTAAAAGGATGCTAACAAATAAAAAAGCAATATTGTGTGTATGATACAGCGGAGAGAACGAGGCGAAAGGGAATCGCAAAAACAACACAAAAGAACGAACCAAAAAATAAATGCCAGTGAAAGTAAACTGAAGAGCTGAATTGCCCGCTCATCCTTTTCAACGCTTTCTCCGCCGCAATACCATTTAGATAAATTGTATTGGGGTTTGTGTTTTGAATACGTTATGTGTCTGTGAAGTGAAATATGCCCCTACAGGCGCGCCACATTTGGTCGAGAGCCTACTTGAGCCACTACCTCATCACGCCATCACACCATCCCGGTGCAGGACCTTCGTCTGTGCAAATGGTGATCACACTCCTTATGAAAGCAAATAAAGACGAAAGGATATTATTACACGTAATGGGAAGGGGGACGACGACGGACAGCAGCCGTGGACCGAAGGGCTGTATTGAAATAGAGTGAACCGAAATTTATATCAATCAGAGGGAACGATGACCTTCATAAATTAAACCATCCCCTAGTTCACCCCACAAACATTCGAGCACACCATTTTGCGTTCATGGTTGGTATCGTCGTGAGGAAGAGGCTGCGGGGCTCGAGTGAGCCAAGGATCCTGCTCTGGCAAAATTGAGTGGGGAAAATTGAGAATTATGCGGTTGATTTACGTGGGAACTCTGATGGGCGAACATGCCTGGGATGAGTGAGATGCCCTTTAGGTGTTCAACAATGTTGATTTGCCCGATGTGCGGTGTTTGTACGAAGAAATTCCGAAAATAAACGTTCATTTTTGTTGTTGTTCGACCAATGCCTTTGAAAATTTTTTTTTAAATTCTTTAAATGAATTGCTTGTTTTTAAAAGAATTGAATATTCTTAAGTGAATTCCGTCGAATTTATTTCAGTCGAAAATATGGTTTACTTATATCCTTAAAGTTGTATTGCTCATTTAAATATCGTACTGGGCAAACAAATTCATTTGTTTCAAGAGATGGCGCCACCTGCAACTTGTGGATGACACTGGAAGCGATTACCTACTTCATTGGAAGGTTGAGACATTTGTCAGAAATATTTAGATGTCATTAGCTTCTTTTTTAGACAATAATAAGAATAATTATATAGAGCGTCAGTCCAAAGGGGACCAGGGCCTAACTTGCTCATCTAGTACTCGTGTTATGCGCGCTACTGTTCTCCCACGAGTAGAACGAACCTACAGTTTTTTGCCAACTCCGAACGGCTGAATTTGATAAGCTTTTTCATAGACAGTTATTACTCTTTGAGTGTTGTCAGCAGCTCGAAAGAAGTGGTGCCGTGAAAAAATTCAAGGTGTTAAGCCGGGAATCGAACTTAGACCTCCGGCATGTGACCGTCGCATGCCACGGTGGCCACGTTCTTCCAAAAAAGCGCATTTCTATTTTTGCACCATCGGTAGAGAATATTTCAACCTCTCAGAAAAATGGTTTCCCGTTTGGAGTTTCCCGCCTTAAAGCACTTTTGTTATGCTCCACCAACAAAACAAAAAGCCTGGTCTAGAAAACTGACATGAAAAATTGATTGATGCAGTTTGGGAAAAGGGAAATGTACGCCTTGTCAAACAAATAAAACATCATGTTCCAAGGTGGGTTATTAAAAAATATATGCTACATCACATTTCCATAAAAAAATTAAATTTCAAAAATTTTAAAGCCCTAACTTTTAGCTAGTCATACACCAAAACGGCTCATTAAAAGTCAACAATATTATGGCCTTATAGGATCTCAAATATGTGAAATCGAAAAAGAAACACCACTTGGCCGAGAGAATCATTTCATTTTACGTATTTTTTCAGCTGGGGAACCACCGTGCGTTGCTTGTTTATTTTCTATTAGGTTATGATTTATGACAACAAACCAAAGATATTGGAAAAGCTTTGAGGCAACATTGAATTCAAAAAGATCCTGGCCGTGGACATGTGAGCAAAGTCGATTTGAATTCATGAATATTTCGATTGTACTCCAAGTCGATAATAAAACTTTTGATATCCCTCCAATGGTTTTGCGTTTTTTGTGAGAAAAAAACTGTGAAGTCCTCATTGAAAAACCATTTATTAATACATTTAATAATGCACATGTCGTATAGCTTCAATTGTTTCACAATTGTTTCGCTGATTTCTTAAGCAGTCGATTGGTGTACCAATATGTGTGTTCCAGTACTTTCTGTATCAAATTCTGAAGTCTGTCATTTGTTAAGGAGTGGGAGTAAATCTCTCTCAGAAAGAGAAAAAGTACGGGAAAGCATTTAAACCAAATGTGTAAAGTATGTCATTGAGAAATGTCAAATTCATACACACACAAAGATAATGAATGGATGTTTGCTCTATACCAATTAATTTGACAGAAAAACAACAACCTACCCACAGAAATTTCTTGCGTTGAAATGGGCAGGGTGGGGAAATATTTTACTCTCTCTCGAGAACCTTCATTTGACGTAAAAGACATATTTTCGGTATACGGGAACGGACTTTGTGTTAGTTTGTGTTGTTTTGTACTATTTTGTACTGTTTGGTGTTGTTTGTTCGGGTACGGGAACACACGTAATATCATATTCATTTCGTACCATAGATGTGACAAGTTTTCATTCATTAATTTCTAGCTTAGTTTTTTGGTTCGTTTACGATCCATAATCATAAAGCCAGCCATTCAGATTTCGAAGAGAGAGCTGCGATTATCAACTGATAGATGTCAGCGTTGCTGAAAAAGGAAAATTAAAATTACCCCGTACAAGGAATGTTCTTTCACGTTTATTTTTTATGATCGTTTGTCCATCCTTCCAATTCCTTTCAATTCAACCTCAGGCCGGCTTATGTCGACAAGCATGGCACGTCTTAAATGGTTTTCTACAACAAATAGAATAAGAACAAACGACAGTACACAAATGACTGATTGATTGATATGGATAAAGACTTTGATGCCGTCTAGTTAAAAAGACTCTTCCTCAAGAGATATATCAACTGGTAAATGTCAGCGTTGCTGAAAAAGGAATATTTAAATTAACCCGCACAAGGGATGTTCTTTCACGTTTATTTTTTATGATCGTGTGTCCATCCTTCCAATTCCTGCATATCGTTTCAATTCAACCTCAGGCCGGCTCATGGCGACAAGCATGGCACGTCTTAAATGGTTTTCAACATCAAATAGAACAAGCGACAGTACACAAATGCCTAGTTAAAAAGACTCTTCCTCAAGTTATTCAGGCACGGTAACAGTAAACCATGCTCCATATGATCAGGTGAAGAATAGCAACGTAACTTTCATCACTTTCTTTCAAATAAAAAAAATTAGTCTGTTCCGATGTATTCACTAGCGATTTAAAAGGTTTCATGCTGTAGTTAATAGCGTAAGAAGTTGATCTGATAGTGCCCACCTCAAATCCGAAGGTCGATGTATTAAATGTAGATTTTGCGATGACTGGAGTTAGGAACCGATTTCTAGAAATTTGAAGCTATCCTTTCCTAAACCTCACTGTGCGAGGCCTAATACGACACGAAAAGAAACTGGTATAAATTTGGTATAGTTCACCGATGGCTATAAGCCGTAAAAGACGTGGTAAGATATCTTAACATTTTGTTGAGCCAAAATCTGTATGAGAATACACACGCAGCTACAGCTCTGATCAAGGCTTAGAATCCCTTCGCTATGGCAAAAGCGTCATTTAACAACAGCCCACTTGACACTTGATTACCTCATCCGGGTAATCATTAAATATCTATAAGACAATGCCTGTGGCCGCCGTGGCGTAGTGGGTAGAGTGTGACTCTCACACGTCGAAGGGTCTAGGTTCGATTCCTGGCTGAACACATCGATTTTTTCACGGCACCACCTCTTTCGAGCTGCTGACAAAACTCAAAGAGTAATAACTGTCTATGGTAAGAAAGATTCTGAAAATTTGCCGTTAGGAGGAGGCAAAGAACTGTAGGTCACTTCTACTCCTGAGAGAACAGTAGCGCGCACAACACGAGCAGTTGATAAGCAAGCTAGGCCCTGGTCCCACTGTGGACTGTCGCGCCAACAATTATTAATGCCTGCCTTATCCTAGTGTTAGAATTTCTACCCCAACGAGGTTTTCAACGACGAGGCAAACCTAATAAGGAAGAAGGCTTTGACCACCAGCCTTGTTTTGTTTCCTTATTCCCATTGTTCTCAATTTTAAACACACTAGACGATGAAAGAGAATTCACACGACAAGCTGAGGGTGATAGCTAAATTGGTTTATGATTAAACGATTGAAGGTAATTTCCTTAGTGCAAGTATTTCTTAACTTCCTGCTCGTTTACTTTATTTCATTGCCGTCGACGTTATTTTTGCAACAAGTTGATATCTTCAATCTTCCTTAAACAAAAGTGCCTGTGAACGAAATCTCTAAAAACTTTCCCCTTGACTACTAATTAATTGAAAATAGTTTACCTTCTCCTCCTAGAGACAGACCCGTAGAAGATTATTTCCAATCCTCAGTCCGCAACCAGCTTCTCATTTGCCCATTTAGCCCGTAAAATCTGGTCGACTTTGGTGTTTACTTTTGTTGTCCGTCGCCCGTGAAGACACAAACAACAAGCAAAACTTTTACCAATGATCAAATATTGACTGCAAAAGGCAGAAAGCGTTGTGTATGCGTAGACTGGACAGAATTTCAAACTCCTACAACTAAACCGCCCGCTTCTTCCCTTTGCTTATTTACTGTGGGGGACTTCAGTGCATGCATACTTTCTGAAATTAATTAATAAATGGGTCGTTTATTTGCACCATGGCGAGTGGTTTTGTTTTTAATTTTTGAAATCACTTGCAGTTGACAACTTGCAAGGTATTACAAAAACTTGAATTTACATGTGGATTAAGTGTGCAATGATTCCACTTTTCAAAAGTCGAGTTATTTCTAATTTGAAATGAGAAACAATTTCACTGGAAATGACGTGAATTAGCTTTTCATAGAACACAAAGCATAATCGGGATAGTAAAGAGCATGCCTTAAATGCAAATTAATTTATTTATTATATAGTAATAAGAAAAAAAAACAGTATGGCTATATATCAGGTAGGTTAACGCGGCTGATGAATGCACTTAGTCCCATACAGTGCTACCACACCATGTGGGAAGAACCTAAAACCAGCTGAAGCCGATACTAAAGTTTAAAATGTCGGCGGGTGGGGTTTTATTTAGGTCATGTAGGCCGTTGAGGAAATAGCTTCCAAAGTGCTTGTGTCTGAAGCGCGAGAGCGCCGAGCATGTGCATAACAGGTGTAGGAGAGTTTCTGATTCTTCCTCATCCCTGCAGCTTCTGCAAAAATCTTTTGAGGGAGCCCCTAGCCTGCTAGCATGCTCACCGATTAGACAGTGCCCGCTTAGAGCTCCCATGACCAGGCTTATGTCTGACCTTTTGAGCGATAGTAGCAGTCTGGAGCGTTTGGGTTCAAGAGAGGGCCACACCTCCTTGGAGACCCGAAAAGGTTATGGTAAGACCAACTTTGATTAGTCTGATGGATCGCGTTCAAGTGCAGTACTAACTTGGATGTGGCGAGAGGGATACCGAGGCGTTCGTGTTCCTGAAGTAGTGGTTGCGTTGTGGCAAGCCTGGCCAATTCGTCTGCTTTACAGTATGGCTATATATTAGAAGTATAAAATGACGAACAGGACTAGGCCGTCCGAAGACTGGACCGTCCGAGGACTGGACCGTCCGACGACTGGATCTCGAACTGAACCGTTCGACGTCTGGATCTCGATTGCTTTTTTTGTAGGATGCTGCTCGGAGTAAGTTACTTCGGTATTCTTAATCTTATATGTTGTGGATGGGGGTTAAAATGCGAGTCGATGCACATGTTTGAAAATCATTTCGATATTCAAGTGGTTTCTTGGATTTTGGGATCGTTTGGGCCATAAGGCATAATGTTTATAAATTCCAGATTATATTGTTTGTCCAGTTTTTTTTTACGATTGGATCGACGTGATAACTTTCATTCCTGACAATTTAAAAGTCAAGACTACGCAGAGGAAACCTGCCTTATAAATTCAAAGTGCAACATGGGGTTCGGCTTTTGCTTTCACCAACACTGTTGCTTATCAAGACAAAATTGAAGTATTAAATGGGCTCTATCATTTGAACTCAAAAAGCTCAAAATAGACGTAGCAGCTATAATTTAGCTTAAATGTAAATCATCAAGAAGAAAGTGCTCAGCTTGGGGCCGGGCTCTCAGCTGTTCGCTTGACATATAGTTGTAAATTAATTTTCAGAAACTTCTGCACATTTTCGCAACCCAAAAATTACTGAGTATAGTTTATCGCATAAGCTAAGCTAAATTTACGCTAGGAATGCTATCCACAATGAGGGGAAGTGTGTTCAAAGGCATATCGCTTCATGGACTTGGTACCTGGAGGGTAGCCGTCTCTACAAAGAGGAAGCTACAAACGTTGGTTATCAAAGCAAACAGGACTTTCTCTCGTAAATACTAAGGGCGGAGGGCATGGGCCTATTCACGCGAGTTAACACTGTTGATTGCGCTCAACAAGGCGGGCTGCCAACATTTTCCACGTTAGTGTACAGGTCAAGTTGACATACAGCCTCCTCGCGGCGCCCACTGGATAGCCATCACAACACCCGTTGTTTGATCAACCAATGTATGCAGCGAAGCCCTTGGCTTAAATAATGGGCCTGGCCTACCAGTCTGTGGGTTGTGCGTGAGGGGAACTTCCTCACCACAAAACACCTTTAGCTCAGAAAAACCGATATGCCTCGGATAAGGAGGGATCAACTGTTGACGACCCCAGCAAACGTTTTAAAGACTATGATTTTCGGTTTTGTACGTGGAATGTGAGGTCCCTTAACAGGCCACGTGCAGCCGAACAACTTGCGGAGGCCCTTGACTGCTACGAAGCACATATTACCGCCATCCAGGAAGTGCGATGGGATGGGCCCGGCAAGAAATCGATGAAAAACTGCGACATATACTACAGCGATTGCTACAGAGAGAAAAGGTAACGCTTATTCGGATGCGGGTTTGTTTTTCGAGGCAGACTTAGGCAAAAAGTCTTGAGCTACGACCCCGTCAGCAAGCGCCTCATGACAATCCGCATCAAAGCTAAATTCGGGAATATCAGCCCAATATCCCGAAAAGTCTTTGAATCCGACCCATTAGGACAACGCAACAGAGGACGGCCTAGGCTAAGATGACACACACAAGTAGACAAGGGCCTCAACCAACTTCGAGTGCACAATTGGGGGCAGCTGGCGAAAAAACATGCTGGGTGGCGAGGTATGTTGGCCCAGGTCCACCCCGGACTGTAGCGCCACAACAAGAAGAAGAAGAAATACTAAGGGCTTTCTCATACGCTTTTAGCAACGCCCGGATTTCCATGCCATAAAGTAGGACTGGGATGATCAAGCCGTTATAAAAAGCAATCTTAGTCCTTCAAAAGAGGGCATTTTTACTTTTACTTTTTTTACTATTTTTGCAATTTTGCTATGAGCCTAAAGGCACAACTCTTCAAAGAAAGATGCATACTTAATCAAGTGATACGTACAAGATGGCATGTAGACGTTTGGAGGCCTCAGAACCGACTGTGGCCGCCGTGGCGTAGTGGGTAGAGTGAGACGCTCACTGAACACCTCGAATTTTTTACGGCACCACCTCTTTCGAAAGCTGACAACACTCAAAGAGTAATAACTGTCTAAGGAAACTCTTCTTAAAACTTTGCGGTTTGGAGTCGGCAAAAAACTGTAGGTTTCTTCCACTCGTGAGAGAACAGCAGCGCGCGCAAGCCCTAGTCCCCCCTGTGGACTGTTGCGCCATACAATTATTATTATTATTATTATTAGAACCCACGCGATTATTTAGAATAAAGTAAAAGTATGCATCGCTGCTGCAACTGCTTGATCTCCAACAGGATTTGCTGTGAGTACAATATGCGACTGTTTAAAAATGAGAGTGAATGAGAATTCCAGATTCGATGTTTGGGCCAAACGTTTCGCATTTTGAGGCAATCAACAGAATTGTGGTTACAAAATGGAAAGTTACTCAAATCTCACCGTTCCAGAAAATGGCCAAGTCTTGGGGTTTAATAACGGATGACGACTATCGTGCGACGATATGGTTAAAACGAGAGTTTTGCATCGTGTAAGCAAAAACAAAAACGATATTGACAAAACGATATCATTTGGTTGCTTCATGTACCCTCAAAACTGCCAATCGTTATCGTGCTGACGATCGGTTTTTGTCGATAGCTATTTCACTCTCGTTTTGCATTGTGCAGGCTTACAAGGAATGAAAAGGAAAAAAATGTGATTATTAATTACAAAATGTTTTGATTTGTCCTCAGTAAAAATTTTTCCTGAAATCAAAAACAATTTATTTTATGAGCTCTACTGGCACAGTCATTCGTTCATTCGTTATGTGTACACGTACAACAAAACAATGAATAAATATGAGGCAATCGTTATTCATTGTTTTTTGTGCGTGTACAATTTTGACAAGAAATATGTTCCGTTCAGTAGCGCAACAACTGTGTATAAAATAGATAGAAGAGACGATAGTGCTTGCATTGCATGCTGCAAATTATCGACGATATCGTTTAGGTGGATCGTCCGGACGATAGAAAAGTTACGTGATCACAGCCCTGATCTATTCCGACCTTTCCTTTTGCTATTTGCGTAGGAATGCAGTCCAGGTATCCTGATATACATAACTAATTCGGCCCATTTTTTACGTTAATTTCTTGTTTTAATACTTGAAAAATACATAATTTAAAGTACTGTCCGTCGGAAGGGATTACTGTTTGAAATGTTTCTGGTAATATTTGAATAACATTTTTAAAAAAAATAGTACCTTCTGGCATCGCTTCAATCATTGAGCCATTCGTAGGTTTCTTCAAACAACCCAAGCCGATGACTCCCAAAATCGTCTTACATCCATTGAAAAAAGCAATAGTCGGAAGGTGCAATGTGTGGAGAATACGGCGGGTGTGAAAAGGTATCTGTTTCAGCATTTCCAGATAGTTTTTGATCCGTTTAGCTCCATGCGACAAAGCGTTGTCATGCTGCAAGGTCACCCTGTCAAATTAGTTTAATTTCTTCAACCGAACGTAAATTGTTTGCTAAGTCACACCCAACAACTCTGCAAGTTCCCTCTGCATTTGACAAGGATCTTAATCTAGTAAAGCCTCCAACGCCTCATCTTCAAAATTCTTGGGCTGGCTAAGACGCTTTTTTCTTTTCGACGCTGAACTCACCACTTTTAACGAATCAAAACCACTCTCTGCAAGATTTATTCGCCGGAGCAGGTTCTACAAGCATTTGATGGGCTTCAGTTGATCCTTTGTTTCGATTAAAATAAGAACTGAAACTGAACGACTTTCCATCCTCGGTACGCGTATCAACTCAACACTAAGTTGGAACGATCACATATTCGAGATCGCCAAAAATGCAGCGAAATGTCTAGGTTTCTTAAAGAGATGCAAGAAACATTTCACGCTTTCTGACCTGGCAACAATATATAAGACGTACACCCGCCCAAAGCTTGAGTACAACGCTCCTATCTGGTCCGGTCTTCCTAAGACCTCTCTGCAACTGTTAGATAGAATCCAATAGCGAGCGATATAACTTATTGGTGATAATAATGCTGCGTAGTCAATCGACTCGCTCGAACATGGACGAAATGTCCCGTCTCTATCACTATTTTATCGCTATTTCAACGAAAATTGCTCTAACGAGTTAGCCAGCTGCATTCCTCCTTTTCAAGAATTCACCTGCAATACCCGCCTTGCTAGGAATGCTAACCCGTTCACCCTTAAGCCCACCTTCGGACGTACAGTTAAGTTTAGAGACTCGTTCTTCAGCCGGACCACACGAATATGGAATGCTCTTCCCAGCCCAATATTCCCCCCCCCCCCCCCACATTACAATCCAAAGGCATTTAAAACCAATGTGCATCGGGACCTCCTTTCCCTCTTCCTCTATACCTTCGGCCCGTGCTGTGACCTAATTCCAGTCATTTGAGGGTATAAACAATCCCTTTAGTGCGCGCCAATTACAAAAAAAAAACGAAGTACTGTTTACCTAAGGACATTTTCAAAGAGGCGAAAAACAGCGTTGGGGTCTAAAACAGACACAGATGCCAGCTATTACTTCTGACAAACAACAGACCATTCCAATAAAGTAGGAAATCTCTTCCAAGATCAGCCAAAACATGAAAGTGGTGCCATCTTCGGAGAACGGTCCGAATTAACTTGCACCCCAAACAACCTAGAAAACACCAGCGTGTACAAACAGAAGCAATCTAGTAAAAGTGGGAAATACACTTACCAATGTTGAGACGATGGTATTACCTGCCAGACATATGTTTAAAGTTGGTTCCTCGAGGAAATAACGAATGATTATTGTCTTGACTTGTCAAAGAACCCCTATTAAGGGTCGTTCCGAAGAATGAATGGATCCGGAAATTGGCTCAAGAACACACGAAGGAACAGAAGTATTCGGTCCAAGAGTTAAATCCCACAAAGCCATGGGAGAGAAAACCAGCATCTTCTTTCAAGAAATCTATGGTTAGACAGATGCGAGAACTACTATGGAACGAGCTGTATGATAAGTTGCGTCACCGTCTTCAATGCACAGCCCGTCGTTGTTAAATGGACGAACTTTACTTAAAAAGAAAATCAGAGGAAGTTTTCTTAGGACATGAGCCCACGCATTGAACTGGGTGCTAAGAGATTGTTGAAAAATCGTATCTACAGCTGTATGTCGACAACATTACGACAGTTGCTGTCTTCCAGCTACTCAATTGTTTAAGACTGTGTAGAAAAGCGACTTTACATATCTCCACAGGAAACGGGAATGAGCCGTTAAATCACAATATCTTTGAGGCCAATGTATGAATCCTTAACGTTACAACTAAGCAGTTGCCAAACGTTGCCTCCATCGACTGCAATGATGGCCAGCGTCGTTGTTATAGGAGTCCAGACCAATTATTCCACCAAATCATAAAGCACTTCAAACAGTCACCTTTTTTTAACGTAACTCTGTGTTTGAATAAAGTTGAAGATGGACATTACTTCGGATATGAAAGGTTTGTTTATTGGCGTATCCACTCATAGCTTAATCGATCAACAAAATTCACTTTTGAAAACTAGGATCAACAGCAATCTCGCTTTGTCCAGCGTACCGAATCAAACTAAAATAAAACACTTGACAGCAGTTGATAGCTAAATATACTTACCTCACAAAACACCCGATACTTTGCAATAGAAAGCGTATCCCAGAATTATGAAAAATGGCAGCTGGTGTATGCATTTTTTTACAGAGTGCATATTCGCACATTCAAATAAACAAAAGGAAACTATACCTTTTGTTTGTTGGTTGTGTCAAATGTCATAAAAATTATAAGCATTATTTTTCACAATCAACAATCATTGCCTGTTCAAAATGTATTACATTTAAAATGCGAGCCATTAACACTATTGGATATTTTGAGGTTAAATCTACAAGAGTTGACATTGACAGTAGTGAAAACTTCAAAAAAGACTTTTATCCATATCGAGATAAATAAAAAAAAAATGATACAAACAACCTTTCCCCCTCATTACAATCCTCAGGAATTTAAAACCAATGTGCATCGGTACCTCTCCTTACTCTCTCTTCCTTTGTACCTTCGGTCCATGCTGTGTATTAATTTCGGTCAGTTGAGGGTATAAACAATCCCTTTAGCGCGTGCCAAATATAAAAAAAGGAAGTGGAATTCTAAAACGGTTAACACGACCGCAATTAGACACCAACTTAATGCCACAAAAAAAACATTGACCAAACCGCAAAGTTGACGAAAGTTTTGATTACTGAAAGTGATCACCCTGAAGGAAGTGTTTTCCTGTTTTTGAAAATTTTCACACGAGAGATGTATTTAAAGACAATTGATAGATTAAACTAAAGAAACAGCGCTTGACAAGAATCATTATGTCTTGAATTTACTTCTGGTGTGTTCTCCATTATTTCCATTACATCAATGCCGATTCGTAACCAGAGTTAGCTGTACAGTATAAACTGACTTCGCTTAGTCATCAAAAATCACTGAGAGAGTGGCGTGGTCATTAGTCTCTCTTTGGATATACGTCGATAATTTTTACAAATTTTAACTGCCCTCAGACTCACGTGCTTCAACAGCCCATATTACAGTTAAATTCGAAATTGATTTGATGAGGGCACTTTCTTCGATGGCGGCATGTACATTGAAACCAAAGCGTATACAAATAAATACATGGCTTTGTTTGTGATAAACATTTGATTACTATGACAAGGATTTGTTAAGAATTGATCACAGTATTAGTTTCGGGTAAGCAGGTGCTGAAAATGCAGAAAGATAAACAAAGTTATTAAAAGTTCGTTTTGATTTAACCGCGGCTCTTTACTCTCCAAAAAAGAAAAACCGTTTTGAATTTTTATGATTCAACAAAACAACACCGTGGCGTATTGGGTACAGTGCGACACTCAAACGTTAAAAGCCCCAGATTCGTTTCCTGGACTAAAAACCTCACGCCACCATCTCTTTCAAGCTGCTGACAACACGAAATGAGTAATAACTGTTTATGAAAAACACAACACAAGAAATTGCTGAGGGAGCTCAGCCTTTGACTGATTTTGGACTTTGGAGCCATCCATTATAAACAACGCCGTGAATTTACCGCTAGGTAGAAAGAGTGTGTTCCTTCTCTATTAACACGTTTGATTTGTTTAGAGAAAGCATTCTGTGCTAAGAGGCCAAAACGTCTCAAGTTCTTCCTGATTGCATTTAGTTGTTGCTAGAATGCATTTTCCCAAAAACTGATTTTGGTTAATTTTTCTGTGTAAAGTACAGAATCTGACGAATTATGTCAGCAACTAAAGGATAGGCTTTTAGACCAAAAACATAATTCTTTGCGGTGGTAAAGTATTGAAAGCCTGCGTTGCTTTATCTCACACGCCATCACCACCTTCCTCTTCTACACTTCGGTCACGACTACTTTCTTCAGGAATAACAAAGGTTGCATAATTTTAGCTACTTGCGTTTTCTTGGGCTGTTGAAAACTCTTAAGACAACTGAGGGTTTTCGATCTAAGTACAACCACAATGTATGACCAGATTCTTTTTATTCAATGTCAGTCCACTACACATTTCTTCGTAGAACTTTGGCTTGAGATGTATTCTTTGGAGGACATTTATGTTTGTTACGAACAAGGTTCTATTGTTAATCAGAAAACATTCTTATTCATAATAAATATTTGGATGGCGTGACAGTCCGCCGGAAGACCAGGGACAACTTGCTCGTGGACTACTCATGTGCGCGCTACTGTCCCCTCACGAATACTTTTTTTACTATTTTTGCAATTTTGCTATGAGCCTAAAGGCACAACTCTTCAAAGAAAGATGCATACTTAATCAAGTGATACGTACAAGATGGCATGTAGACGTTTGGAGGCCTCAGAACCGACTGTGGCCGCCGTGGCGTAGTGGGTAGAGTGAGACGCTCACTGAACACCTCGAATTTTTTACGGCACCACCTCTTTCGAAAGCTGACAACACTCAAAGAGTAATAACTGTCTAAGGAAACTCTTCTTAAAACTTTGCGGTTTGGAGTCGGCAAAAAACTGTAGGTTTCTTCCACTCGTGAGAGAACAGCAGCGCGCGCAAGCCCTAGTCCCCCCTGTGGACTGTTGCGCCATACAATTATTATTATTATTATTATTAGAACCCACGCGATTATTTAGAATAAAGTAAAAGTATGCATCGCTGCTGCAACTGCTTGATCTCCAACAGGATTTGCTGTGAGTACAATATGCGACTGTTTAAAAATGAGAGTGAATGAGAATTCCAGATTCGATGTTTGGGCCAAACGTTTCGCATTTTGAGGCAATCAACAGAATTGTGGTTACAAAATGGAAAGTTACTCAAATCTCACCGTTCCAGAAAATGGCCAAGTCTTGGGGTTTAATAACGGATGACGACTATCGTGCGACGATATGGTTAAAACGAGAGTTTTGCATCGTGTAAGCAAAAACAAAAACGATATTGACAAAACGATATCATTTGGTTGCTTCATGTACCCTCAAAACTGCCAATCGTTATCGTGCTGACGATCGGTTTTTGTCGATAGCTATTTCACTCTCGTTTTGCATTGTGCAGGCTTACAAGGAATGAAAAGGAAAAAAATGTGATTATTAATTACAAAATGTTTTGATTTGTCCTCAGTAAAAATTTTTCCTGAAATCAAAAACAATTTATTTTATGAGCTCTACTGGCACAGTCATTCGTTCATTCGTTATGTGTACACGTACAACAAAACAATGAATAAATATGAGGCAATCGTTATTCATTGTTTTTTGTGCGTGTACAATTTTGACAAGAAATATGTTCCGTTCAGTAGCGCAACAACTGTGTATAAAATAGATAGAAGAGACGATAGTGCTTGCATTGCATGCTGCAAATTATCGACGATATCGTTTAGGTGGATCGTCCGGACGATAGAAAAGTTACGTGATCACAGCCCTGATCTATTCCGACCTTTCCTTTTGCTATTTGCGTAGGAATGCAGTCCAGGTATCCTGATATACATAACTAATTCGGCCCATTTTTTACGTTAATTTCTTGTTTTAATACTTGAAAAATACATAATTTAAAGTACTGTCCGTCGGAAGGGATTACTGTTTGAAATGTTTCTGGTAATATTTGAATAACATTTTTAAAAAAAATAGTACCTTCTGGCATCGCTTCAATCATTGAGCCATTCGTAGGTTTCTTCAAACAACCCAAGCCGATGACTCCCAAAATCGTCTTACATCCATTGAAAAAAGCAATAGTCGGAAGGTGCAATGTGTGGAGAATACGGCGGGTGTGAAAAGGTATCTGTTTCAGCATTTCCAGATAGTTTTTGATCCGTTTAGCTCCATGCGACAAAGCGTTGTCATGCTGCAAGGTCACCCTGTCAAATTAGTTTAATTTCTTCAACCGAACGTAAATTGTTTGCTAAGTCACACCCAACAACTCTGCAAGTTCCCTCTGCATTTGACAAGGATCTTAATCTAGTAAAGCCTCCAACGCCTCATCTTCAAAATTCTTGGGCTGGCTAAGACGCTTTTTTCTTTTCGACGCTGAACTCACCACTTTTAACGAATCAAAACCACTCTCTGCAAGATTTATTCGCCGGAGCAGGTTCTACAAGCATTTGATGGGCTTCAGTTGATCCTTTGTTTCGATTAAAATAAGAACTGAAACTGAACGACTTTCCATCCTCGGTACGCGTATCAACTCAACACTAAGTTGGAACGATCACATATTCGAGATCGCCAAAAATGCAGCGAAATGTCTAGGTTTCTTAAAGAGATGCAAGAAACATTTCACGCTTTCTGACCTGGCAACAATATATAAGACGTACACCCGCCCAAAGCTTGAGTACAACGCTCCTATCTGGTCCGGTCTTCCTAAGACCTCTCTGCAACTGTTAGATAGAATCCAATAGCGAGCGATATAACTTATTGGTGATAATAATGCTGCGTAGTCAATCGACTCGCTCGAACATGGACGAAATGTCCCGTCTCTATCACTATTTTATCGCTATTTCAACGAAAATTGCTCTAACGAGTTAGCCAGCTGCATTCCTCCTTTTCAAGAATTCACCTGCAATACCCGCCTTGCTAGGAATGCTAACCCGTTCACCCTTAAGCCCACCTTCGGACGTACAGTTAAGTTTAGAGACTCGTTCTTCAGCCGGACCACACGAATATGGAATGCTCTTCCCAGCCCAATATTCCCCCCCCCCCCCCCCCCCCACATTACAATCCAAAGGCATTTAAAACCAATGTGCATCGGGACCTCCTTTCCCTCTTCCTCTATACCTTCGGCCCGTGCTGTGACCTAATTCCAGTCATTTGAGGGTATAAACAATCCCTTTAGTGCGCGCCAATTACAAAAAAAAAACGAAGTACTGTTTACCTAAGGACATTTTCAAAGAGGCGAAAAACAGCGTTGGGGTCTAAAACAGACACAGATGCCAGCTATTACTTCTGACAAACAACAGACCATTCCAATAAAGTAGGAAATCTCTTCCAAGATCAGCCAAAACATGAAAGTGGTGCCATCTTCGGAGAACGGTCCGAATTAACTTGCACCCCAAACAACCTAGAAAACACCAGCGTGTACAAACAGAAGCAATCTAGTAAAAGTGGGAAATACACTTACCAATGTTGAGACGATGGTATTACCTGCCAGACATATGTTTAAAGTTGGTTCCTCGAGGAAATAACGAATGATTATTGTCTTGACTTGTCAAAGAACCCCTATTAAGGGTCGTTCCGAAGAATGAATGGATCCGGAAATTGGCTCAAGAACACACGAAGGAACAGAAGTATTCGGTCCAAGAGTTAAATCCCACAAAGCCATGGGAGAGAAAACCAGCATCTTCTTTCAAGAAATCTATGGTTAGACAGATGCGAGAACTACTATGGAACGAGCTGTATGATAAGTTGCGTCACCGTCTTCAATGCACAGCCCGTCGTTGTTAAATGGACGAACTTTACTTAAAAAGAAAATCAGAGGAAGTTTTCTTAGGACATGAGCCCACGCATTGAACTGGGTGCTAAGAGATTGTTGAAAAATCGTATCTACAGCTGTATGTCGACAACATTACGACAGTTGCTGTCTTCCAGCTACTCAATTGTTTAAGACTGTGTAGAAAAGCGACTTTACATATCTCCACAGGAAACGGGAATGAGCCGTTAAATCACAATATCTTTGAGGCCAATGTATGAATCCTTAACGTTACAACTAAGCAGTTGCCAAACGTTGCCTCCATCGACTGCAATGATGGCCAGCGTCGTTGTTATAGGAGTCCAGACCAATTATTCCACCAAATCATAAAGCACTTCAAACAGTCACCTTTTTTTAACGTAACTCTGTGTTTGAATAAAGTTGAAGATGGACATTACTTCGGATATGAAAGGTTTGTTTATTGGCGTATCCACTCATAGCTTAATCGATCAACAAAATTCACTTTTGAAAACTAGGATCAACAGCAATCTCGCTTTGTCCAGCGTACCGAATCAAACTAAAATAAAACACTTGACAGCAGTTGATAGCTAAATATACTTACCTCACAAAACACCCGATACTTTGCAATAGAAAGCGTATCCCAGAATTATGAAAAATGGCAGCTGGTGTATGCATTTTTTTACAGAGTGCATATTCGCACATTCAAATAAACAAAAGGAAACTATACCTTTTGTTTGTTGGTTGTGTCAAATGTCATAAAAATTATAAGCATTATTTTTCACAATCAACAATCATTGCCTGTTCAAAATGTATTACATTTAAAATGCGAGCCATTAACACTATTGGATATTTTGAGGTTAAATCTACAAGAGTTGACATTGACAGTAGTGAAAACTTCAAAAAAGACTTTTATCCATATCGAGATAAATAAAAAAAAAATGATACAAACAACCTTTCCCCCTCATTACAATCCTCAGGAATTTAAAACCAATGTGCATCGGTACCTCTCCTTACTCTCTCTTCCTTTGTACCTTCGGTCCATGCTGTGTATTAATTTCGGTCAGTTGAGGGTATAAACAATCCCTTTAGCGCGTGCCAAATATAAAAAAAGGAAGTGGAATTCTAAAACGGTTAACACGACCGCAATTAGACACCAACTTAATGCCACAAAAAAAACATTGACCAAACCGCAAAGTTGACGAAAGTTTTGATTACTGAAAGTGATCACCCTGAAGGAAGTGTTTTCCTGTTTTTGAAAATTTTCACACGAGAGATGTATTTAAAGACAATTGATAGATTAAACTAAAGAAACAGCGCTTGACAAGAATCATTATGTCTTGAATTTACTTCTGGTGTGTTCTCCATTATTTCCATTACATCAATGCCGATTCGTAACCAGAGTTAGCTGTACAGTATAAACTGACTTCGCTTAGTCATCAAAAATCACTGAGAGAGTGGCGTGGTCATTAGTCTCTCTTTGGATATACGTCGATAATTTTTACAAATTTTAACTGCCCTCAGACTCACGTGCTTCAACAGCCCATATTACAGTTAAATTCGAAATTGATTTGATGAGGGCACTTTCTTCGATGGCGGCATGTACATTGAAACCAAAGCGTATACAAATAAATACATGGCTTTGTTTGTGATAAACATTTGATTACTATGACAAGGATTTGTTAAGAATTGATCACAGTATTAGTTTCGGGTAAGCAGGTGCTGAAAATGCAGAAAGATAAACAAAGTTATTAAAAGTTCGTTTTGATTTAACCGCGGCTCTTTACTCTCCAAAAAAGAAAAACCGTTTTGAATTTTTATGATTCAACAAAACAACACCGTGGCGTATTGGGTACAGTGCGACACTCAAACGTTAAAAGCCCCAGATTCGTTTCCTGGACTAAAAACCTCACGCCACCATCTCTTTCAAGCTGCTGACAACACGAAATGAGTAATAACTGTTTATGAAAAACACAACACAAGAAATTGCTGAGGGAGCTCAGCCTTTGACTGATTTTGGACTTTGGAGCCATCCATTATAAACAACGCCGTGAATTTACCGCTAGGTAGAAAGAGTGTGTTCCTTCTCTATTAACACGTTTGATTTGTTTAGAGAAAGCATTCTGTGCTAAGAGGCCAAAACGTCTCAAGTTCTTCCTGATTGCATTTAGTTGTTGCTAGAATGCATTTTCCCAAAAACTGATTTTGGTTAATTTTTCTGTGTAAAGTACAGAATCTGACGAATTATGTCAGCAACTAAAGGATAGGCTTTTAGACCAAAAACATAATTCTTTGCGGTGGTAAAGTATTGAAAGCCTGCGTTGCTTTATCTCACACGCCATCACCACCTTCCTCTTCTACACTTCGGTCACGACTACTTTCTTCAGGAATAACAAAGGTTGCATAATTTTAGCTACTTGCGTTTTCTTGGGCTGTTGAAAACTCTTAAGACAACTGAGGGTTTTCGATCTAAGTACAACCACAATGTATGACCAGATTCTTTTTATTCAATGTCAGTCCACTACACATTTCTTCGTAGAACTTTGGCTTGAGATGTATTCTTTGGAGGACATTTATGTTTGTTACGAACAAGGTTCTATTGTTAATCAGAAAACATTCTTATTCATAATAAATATTTGGATGGCGTGACAGTCCGCCGGAAGACCAGGGACAACTTGCTCGTGGACTACTCATGTGCGCGCTACTGTCCCCTCACGAATAAAAGGGACCTACAATTTTTTGCCAACTCCGAACGGCGAAGATTGAGAAGCTTTCTTGGACAGGTTTTACTCTTTGAGTGTTTTCAGCACCCCGAAAGAAGTGGTGCCGTGAAAAATTAGAGGTGTTCAGCCGAAAATCAAACCCGGACTTTTGACGTTTGTGTGTCGCACTCTACCCACTACGCCACAGCGGCCACATTCTTCATTCATTCCTGTTTTCAATTTTTCTTGTATTTTCCTTTAACATACAGGACATCCTCAACCCATGCTCACCATCCACCATCAACACACGATTTGTAAAGCGAAAAACATGCTCATCGAAATTGCTTATGCTCGCCGCATTTGCGTCGTGTATGGGCTGTTTGCCGAGTAGTTCACTAATGACGAAAAACTCGATTTATATTGTTTGTTGGATGCCCTAAGTAGACCTAATTTTGCTGTGGGTGTATTATTTAGCAAAATAACAACAGTCAGCCACGATTTTATTGAAAAACTTGTTGATCTTTTGGAAAATTAATTTCAAGAAACAACACAGTGTTGCCGATAACAGATCGACATCCATATTCGTCGGTTAGGACTTCCTACAAACCATGTAGAAAAAACAACTACAGCCCGAAGGGATGATGTTTCCTGTGTAAACTGATCTTTTGTCTAAAAACAATACCTTCACTGACACTTTTGACACTCCACTCCAAACTTTTTCCATGCCTTTTGCGGGAAACAATTCACAGTATTCAAACTTTTTTACGTTTTGGCTATCGATTTGCAGTGCTTCGTAGGCATTCGTCTCTCATTAGTCTATAAAACGCGCATACGACAGGAGTGTCCGAATAAATATTGTTTGTAGCGATTAAAAAATTTTTTAGGCAACTGCATAACTACATTCGAGTAACGTTTTAGGATATTTGAATCTGAACCTTCGATTTTCCGTAATTGTTTCATTCTCTGTAACGTCAGTTCGTTGACTTTGGAACCAGCCTTTTTTAATCGAAATGCACCGCTTCCGCATCTTCTTGCATTTGTTTCCACACATACTCACATTCATATATATTAGGTCTGTTCCAATTCATTTGTGTACAGAAATTCGTAGTTGAGTAAAAATCTCTCTTGCAGAGAGTAACTCTACCAAAACTTGTGAAACGACTTTTCGTAGAAATTTGTAAACATCTTTCGGATGTATAAAAAGTCGGAGGTATTTTTGTTTTCACTTTAACACTTACCTGCTGCTGACAAATTTTTCTTCGGCAGCAATTCGTAGGAAGGGGAAATATTTTGCTCTTTCATGAGCTCTCCCTTCTACGAAAAAATCAGCTAATGGAACGCTTTTTCGTAGTTTTTCGGACAAATGCATAGACATTCGTAACGATTCAGAGCAATTGAACGGACCTATTGTTTAAACCTACTTGTGATCAACTCTATTCAAATCCCGCTGAGATTCGATTTCCCCATAAAAATCAAATACTCGTGTTGAAAAATATTCTCGTAAAACGATATTGCGTGCTGAACGCGCAGCTAAGCTGACAGCCAGAAGAGCAAATGTCAACAATCAGTTTGACACTCTCATGTTGCTTCAACTTGAGTACTTCAAAATGAAATATTTTACTCAATCTGCTGTGTTTGTATATTTTTGTTCTTGTGAATTTCAAATTCCGTTAACATTTGTTTTCGCGTAACGCACACTCAGCCAGCGGTAAATTGAGTTTTTTTTTCTTTAAGAAACAATTTATTTTGAGCAAGATATGTCTGGAGGAGGATTCGGCAGAGGAAAACTTTTTTTAGCACAGCAGCAGGATGAACAGGCAAGAAGCACATTGGACTCAACAAAATCTAGCAGTGAGAATAAAACCACAGAGGACAGCGGATTCGGGCCCAGCGCAACCCCCAGCAGCGGAGAGCCGCAGCGTGTCGGGAGAGGTAGGCTGTTACAGCAGCTTATGCAGCCCACCTTATATGCAGAACAAACACAGGCTTCGCGTGGTCGTGGAAGAGCTGCAATAATTCAGACGCTACTTGGCGGTAAATCGAGCACAGTGGACAGCGAATTGCCTGCGGTTTCCAGAGGTGTGTCCCGTGGTCAGCTGTTTCAAAGTATGTCGAAGTCATCCGAAGTGACAAAGACGACACCTTCCCGGGAGTCCGGCAGCGACACATCGGATAAATGTTTGCAGAAAATCAGCGAGAGAGTAAGTAACATACAAATTGATCATCCATCTTCGCAAGAAGAAGCGTCCATTCAGCATTCAAATCCACAAGAGCCCATCCTTAGGCACGGAAGCCACGGTCGACAGGTGCCCGTGGTAAGCAACTACATTCAGTTGAAGCAGAAGGACGCAAACATGGGTGTCTACGAATACGAAGTACGTTTCTGCCCACCCATTGACTCTCGGTCACTGCGATTTCAGTTGCTGAACGAGCACTCCTCCAAGTTCGGCGGCACCAAGAGCTTCGATGGCATTGTCCTCTACTTGCCGATTCTTCTACCGGACAAACTAACCACTTATGTGTCACAGAATCCCGCCGACGGTACGCCACTGGAGATTCGTATAATGTTCAAGCAAAGGAAGGCGCTCAAGGACTGCATCCACTTGTACAACATTTTGTTCGACCGGATATTTAACACACTCAACTACGTACGTTTCAAGCGCAAGCAGTTCGATCCATCTGCGCCGAAGGTGATTCCACAGCACAAGCTAGAAATCTGGCCCGGTTACGTCACCGCTGTGGACGAATACGAGGGCGGTCTTATGCTGTGCTGCGACGTTTCCCATCGTCTGATCTGCCAGAAGAGCGTCTTGGAAGTGCTGCATGAGGCATATAAATCAAATCCTAGCCAGTACCAGGAGACGGCAAAAAAGGCCTTACTTGGTTCCGTGGTGCTCGCCCGCTACAACAACAAGACCTACCGCATCGACGACATCTCGTTCGACATGAGCCCCATGAGCACGTTCAACGCAAGGGAGTCCAACATCACTTACTATGACTACTACCTGTCCCACCACAACATAGATATCAGGGACAAGCGTCAACCACTGTTGATCAGCATTAAGCAGCGAAGGGTCGCGAATAAAACGGAGCCCGAGGACTTAATTTTTGCTCTCATTCCAGAGTTGTGCTACCTGACGGGACTGCGGGATGACTTGCGGTCAGACTTTCATGTGATGCGCGAGATCGCGACGCACACACGTGTCAGCCCCAATCAGCGAGCCATGGCCCTTGAGAAGTTCTGCAGGAACGTCAATGGCAACCCAACGGCTCGAAAAATTCTCGAGGACTGGGGTCTTCAGCTGGTCAACACGCCGCAGGAGATGATGGCGCGTCAGTTTGAGGAGGAGCAGATCTTCTTTGCCAATAACAAGGTGTCCGCTGGTCCTAATGCTGACTTCGGAAGATTCGCCACAAACAACCAACTCATCGACGTCGTCCACCTCCGCCAGTGGCTGCTGATTCACTGTCAGAGCGACTCTCGTGTCGCCAGATCGTTCGTAGAGTTTCTGGAGAGAAACTCTGGTCCTATGGGGTTGAAGATTCAACGGCCAATCGTCATTACATTGCAGAGCGACCGCATTGAGGCGTACGTCAGCGCTCTGCGGGAGAACATCCGCCAGGGAGTGCAGATCGTTGTGTGCATCTGCCCCAATAGCCGCGACGATCGTTACGCCGCCATTAAGAAAATATGCTGCGCCGAGCTGCCGGTCCCATCCCAGGTAATCAACGCCCGCACGCTCAGTAACGACGCTAAAAACCGGTCCATCGTACAAAAGATAGCTCTGCAGATGAATTGCAAAATGGGTGGCACGCTGTGGAGTCTTCACATCCCGATCAAGAGCGTCATGATTTGCGGCATCGACTCTTACCACGATCCGTCCGGCAAACACAACTCTACGGCTGCGTTCGTGGCATCGATCAACCCAAAGTTCACGCGTTGGTACAGTAAGGCTGTAGTGCAGACATCGCGGGAGGAAATAGTCAACGGCCTCTGTGCCTCTCTGATAAGCGCCCTTAAGGTGTACGAGAAGGAAAACAACTTCCTGCCGGAGAAGATAATCATCTTCCGCGACGGTGTTGGCACCGGGCAATTCAACGTTGTCGAGAACCACGAGATTCCTCAATTCGAAAACGCCTGCCAGCTCGGCTTCAAGAACTACAAAGCCAAAATTACATTCATTGTAGTCCAGAAGCGCATTAACACGCGATTCTTCAACGCAGCCGGGGAACTGTCAAACCCACAGCCGGGCACGGTCCTCGATCACACCGTGACCCAACGCTACTTGTACGACTTCTTCTTGGTCTCGCAGATGGTGCGGCAAGGGACCGTGACGCCCTCACACTACGTCGTGCTGCGAGACGACTCCGACTTCTCTCCAGACATCCTGCAGCGGCTCAGCTACAAACTCTGCTTCATGTACTACAACTGGCCGGGAACTGTACGCGTTCCAGCGTGCTGCCAGTATGCTCACAAGTTGGCCTACCTCGTCGGCGAGAATTTGCGACGATGCCACGCAGAAGAACTGGCCGACAAACTGTTTTACCTATAAAGAGCGCGTTGCGTTCAGAATGAATTTGTTTTTTTTATTTTGCTCCAGTTTTGTTTCCTGAGTTATTGACAAATTAAGTTTTTTCTTTTATGCTAATTACTGAACAATTAAAAAATATCTCCACCTTGGTATATGAATTTGTTTCTGTTTTTTTTTTTAAATGTTCCCGCTTTTGTTAATCTCCACCTTCTGGCCCTGCAGGCTAGTATTTTCGCCGGACCCAGGTAGTGAAGAGGTGTTGTCCACGAACGTGTATCATCTTGAATGAACAAGTCTTAAAGGAGTTTGCTATGTCTTATCATGTGAAGTGATCGTTCTGTCCGTATGCCTGTTAATCTTCACAATGCGAGGTAATCTGCTGAAACAGACGACTGAGTGGACACTGGAAAACTTGTCTGCTTGGTTATGATTCACGTGACACCTCGCGGACGTTGGAATTGTACCTTGACATATGCGGATCTGTGAATTATTATATTTTGGGATGGACCATCATCCATCAGTTAAAGTTTTAAAGCGAACACAGGCAAGTTCGCTAATGTAAATATCATCGGCTCTAGTTTTTGTTTGGGAAGAGACATACTCGCTTTATCGGTGACAGAGATGTAACACACTTGGGTTCCCAGAAAACTTTGAGTGGAGAAGTTTCAGTAAAATGCATAAGAAGAAATTTGTTGGAGTGCACAGGACGTGGTTGAGTCATAAATGTTGCTGACGAAGCAATGCAATGCACCTGAAAATGTCAAATAAATCCAATATTAGTTGTTTTTAATAATAATACTTGTTGGCGCGAGAGTCCACAGGGGGACCGGAGCCTAGCTTACTCATCAACAACTCGCGTTGCGCGCGCTACTGTTCTCTCACGAGTACCTACAGTTTTTTGTCGACTCCGAACGGCGAAATTTGTGAAGCTTTTCTTAAACAGTTATTACTCTTTGGGTGTTGCCAGAGGTGGCGTCGTGAAAAATTCGAGGTGTTCAGCTAAGAATCGATCCTAGACCTTTCGGCGTGTGAGCGTCGTACTGTACTTACTACGACACGGAGATAACATTCGTTGTTTTTGTTTTTGTTATGCTTCACTTTTTGATTTTGGCTTGTTTTAAGTGTAGCGCCACCCTCTTGCTTGTTTTAGAGCTTTATTGTGGTATTTGCATGAATTGTTTGATTTGTAGGAAGAGGTGTTAAAGGCGTAGTGATTCCGAGACTTCAGGTGAAAAGCGTCTTTGCCAGTTTGAAAACTAGGAATTGGAGCCTGGACTGGATCACGATCAATTGAGAAACGCAAACAGAGCTTGCAGTATTATGGGTAATGACTCACATATCAATTTCCAATTGGATAAAAAAATTTGGAGTTATTAATAAGCAAGGAAATTAGGTCCCGTAGAAGTGGGGAGTTGAAACCGAGATACAGTAACTCACAGTGAAAATGGCCCACATCTGCAAAAATCATATTTAATGCTAAATATATACAAAATTGTCAAAAAGAACAACAACAATTTTTTTTGTTAATATTTGACTTATATGTTATTGTAACAAAATGAAAACAAATTACATCTTTTTATAAAAAAAAGAAACATAAAATGACCTACGGTTAAATAATAATAATAATAATTGTTGGCGCTACAGTCCAAAGGGAGACCAGGGCCTAGCTTGCTCATCGTGTTGTGCGCGCTACTGTCCTCTCACGAGTAGAAGGGACCTACATTTTGTTGCCGACTCCGAACGGCGAAATTTGAGAGGCTTTCTTAGACAGTTATTACTCTTTGAGTGTTGTCAGCAGCTCGAAAGAGGTGGTGCCGTGAAATATTCGAAAAATTGGTGTTGAACTGGGAGTCGAACCTAGACCCTTCAACCCCACTCTACCCACTACGCTACGGCGACCACGTTTAAATACCATATTAATTAATGCAAAAAAAACAAAGATGACTCTAATATTTCGTTAAAAATCATTTCTGTTACATTACAGTTTTCAACAGGCTAGGAATCGATTCAACAAGTTCAATTCAATTCAATTCAATTTATTATTATTAGTGTAAAGGTACAATAAGAGTCTTTTATAATAATATAGTTGTGAATAGTTGTGAAAAATTCAGAAAGTTATACAATTTTTCATATTACTTAAAACTAATAGTATAAAAAACAAAATAAAAGGTTCTAGGAAGGGGACTCAAGGAAGGGAAGAAAAATGTAGGAAAATGGCATGTTTAAAGCGCTTGGCATTAGAAATTGTTCTTATGTGATTTGGTAGAGAGTTCCAAAGTTTAATAGCGTGAACGTAAAAAAGTCGCATTGAATTTGAATAAAGATGTAGAGATGGTATAAGAGTATGTGTTCTAATAGATCGACCAAAATTGAGTTTGTTATAAAGATACGATGGAGACTTGTTGACAATTATTTAATGCAGAAATATCAAATTTCTCATTTCCATGAAATGATCTAGGGAAATTCCCAGTAAGCATTTACTATACTGAGATACATGATTGAATCTTCGTAGTCCATATACATATCTGACCGTAGCATTAAATGCCACCTGTAGTTTTCGTTGAGACAGTGAGTCAACTTTACTATATACTACTTCAGCATAAGTAATTAAAGGAAGAATGAGGGTTTGGACAAGTTTTTTCGTGTATCAAGTGGAGTGTAGTAAGAGGTCAAGCATAACTTGCGTAGACAACCATATACTCTTCTAATAACGAAATTTGTGTGGTCGTATCCAGACAACTTTGAATTGACAATAAAACCTTAACTGGTAACAGTATTAACTACTTTGAGTGTATCACCACCCAGTACTATACTCGGCAAATTATCGAAGGACACAGTCGAATTGGAAACAGCAATTACCTGTGACTTTTTCGGATTCAATTGCAATCCATTTTTTTTTCATGATGTACTTGGGGCTGATTTTATACCACCCTTCTAGTAATACCCTTTTCACGCTTCTAGCAATACCTTTTTTAAGTCATTCTTATTAGATATATGATGTTTCCGTATTTCAATCTCCAGTTTATGCCATAAATTTTCAATAATGCCAAAATCTGGAGACTGTGGGGGTGTTTTGATTGTTCTTGGACAGTGATATAGGAGCCATTCTGGAACAATCCCTGCCGTGTGCTTCCGATCATTGTGCTGGTAGGAATGAAATGTACCCTGGATACCTAGTTTCGCAGCACTTGTTTTTAAATTAGATTACAATATACTCAAATATTGGTATTTTTAAATAATTCTATCAACAAAATGTAATTTACCAACACCCGCAGCTAAACAGGCACCCCAAACAATTATTTGCTCCCATCCATGTTTGACAGTTGCACGCAAATTGATTGGATTCATCTCCTAATTGGGCTTTTGCCATACATTGGTGCGGCCACCTGACCCAAAAAAGTTGATTTTTTTTCGTCCTTAAATAAAACCTTTTTCCAGAACGATTAACCTTTCATCGCGAATTCATGGGCGAATTCTAGTCGCACCTTTATTTCATTTTATTTCATGTTATTTTATTGTGGTTAACGTGTTACATTGTACATTTTACATATTTCATAAGTTAGAGATTTAGGAATCTACGTACCTTTACAACTAAAATATAATATTATATAAAAAAAAAGCAAACAAAAAAAACCCTTATGTAAATGATACTTAAAACTATTATTGACATTAACCGTTCAATTCAGTAATTGTTCATAATAAGTTGAGTTATAAGCTCATTTTCTGATAAGATACAATTTTCATAAAAAGATATTTTATATTTATTGATGAGGAAATCTATCAAGTTGACATTGGCTTTAACATCTTCTAGTCGAGTAGTACCACGGAAGATTAAATATCATTTTTAACAATTTGTTTTGAGATCTCTGCAATTTTAACCTATGAGTTTTTGCACAGTCGCCGCAGACAGGAGCTCCATATAAAAGAGTAGCTTAAAAGATTGTTTTATATATTAATAGTTTGTTATCAGTGCTTAGTTTTGAATTTCTACAAATTAATGGATAGAGGACTCGTTTCAATTTATTTACTTTATCAATGGCAGTGGATATATGTTTCTAGATGCTAAGTTTTTTATCCAAAACAATACCGAGATATTTACAATGTTCTGCCCAATTTATGTCCAAGGAACATAGCCTTAGATTAATATTCGGATGGTAACAAAATATTTGAGGTTTGGTGGACCAAATAGCTTGGGTTTTTTGAGCATTAAGTTTTATCTTCCACTTATGACAAAAATCTTCAAATTAGTAAAGGGCTGTTTGTGGTACATTATTTATATCAGTGAATACGGTCCCTGCTGCCAATATGGCAGTATCATCCGCAAACATTGCAATGTTAATGTTACCGAGGCAAGGTAGGTCAGAAACGTATATATTGAAAAGCGTTGGGCCAAGAATGGATCCTTGGGGTACATCATGTTCAATAGATATCTTTCACTAAGGACGACCACAAACTTTCTGTCACTTAAAAAACTGTGGATCAGTTTAATAATTGCGATTGGAAAGTTATATTTGTAGAGCTTGTGAATTAGCGCATCATGCCAGACTGTGTCAAATGCTTTTTCTATGTCGAGCAAAACAAGCCACGTGGATCTAGTCGCCACTTTCTATTTTCTTGACTGACAAATGGATTTTTCTCAACTCAACCATTTAATCCAGCAATACCCTTCGAATTGTTTGTGCATTACATTTGATATTTAAATGTTGTTCTATCATATCACGCAGCTTTGGTGCACCAAGCCTTGGGTTTTTCGTGGATTTGTTGATGATCCAGCGCTCATTATAGGAGGTAAAAATTTTCTTTGGACTAGTTCTTGGCTTATTAATAATTCGTTTCTGCTTGTTGTACCTCAAAATTATGTTTCTCACAGTCTCTTGAGCTTTGTTTACTATTTAAGCAATTGTCCTTTGACTTTTTCCATTTTTATGATGTTTAATAACTTACTCTCGGATCTCAATAGAAGTGTAGCGCCCCACTATATTTTAAAGCAATTTATAAAATTTAAGTTGTAAATCGGAGGCACAAAGAAAACATGAAAAGAAACTCACCACTAAGATATTGAAGGTACTTTTATTAAATGAAATCATTTTTTTTTTAATTGTGCTATTTTCAGTGTGTGGTAAAAGTTAATAGTCTTTGTTTCTTTTTTTTATAAAAGGAAGTTGGTACTTTGTTTTCATTTTGTTACAATAATAAATAAGTCAAATATTAACAAAAAAAATATTTGTTGTTGTTCGTTTTGACAATTTCGTATATATTTAGCAATAAATATGATTTTTGCAGTTGTGGGTTATTTTTACTGTGAGTCACTGTATGTCGAAAGCGATTTCTCACCCTCCGATTTGCTCCTTGAAATGAAGGGATTTTTTCACCGGATCGTGGTGGGAGATGAAAAGGGGATATAGTGTAGGGAATAGGGACTAGTATCAGGACAGTGTTAGTATCCAGATACAGCTTCATGTATTGCGGAATAAATGCGCTGATCTTTGTAAATGTGGGTGTGTTCTAAAAGAAATACGCATTTAAAAAATGACCGACCTGGGAGAACATGGGCTAGAGCATTTTTCAAAAGAAATGGATGTTTTGACCCAAAAAGAATTTCAAAAGGAGACCAAACGAGCTTTTGCCTAAAAACTGGTAACGTTTATGCTCCAAAAGGATATCAAAATATCTACCAAATCTCAGCGGGAAATGAAAAAGAAACGCTGATGATTTTTCCAGCTTATGGAACACTCTTCGATCAAATTGTGGTTTTTCGATATTTGCGCACACTGTTCGTGGCGTAAGAGTCCACGAACTGCAATTCTCAGGCGGTAGGGCAATCCAAGAACTCCGAATATGTGGGTTTGGCACAATTAAAGAGCTGTCTTTAAATATCCCCCCAGAGGTTTTCTATAGAACTTAAGTATGGAGACTGACATCAATAACATCAATCTGATTTGCCCGAAACCACTCTTTTACCTTTCGAATAGTGTGTAATGGGTCATTGTCTTGTTGGAAGTCGGTTTTGGTGGTATACTGGGGCAAATTGGCGTAAGCCAATGCAATCATATAAGACAATTTTGGATTTATCTGTATAGAATATTTCTCGACATGTAATCCAACAAATTTTGTTCGCAATTTTCATCCCTTTGTCGCTGTGTATTTCTTTTTTCTTTTTTTGTCAGAAGTGGGACTTCTTGCCGTTAAATTTGCTTTCAAGAATCTTCTTGGTACAGTTATGTAACAGACTTCCAAATTAAGATCTCGAATTTGAATGACCGACTTTTTAGGGTTTAGTTTGGAAAGACGCAGTATACTTCTGTGGTCTTGTGGCATTGCTTGTCTTTTTCCACGTTTTTCTACAAATCTTAGAGCATTTGTTATCATTTTACCTGAGCAAATGTTTTTTATTTCTTTATATTATTTGCAACTTTTCCTTAGCTCCAAGATAATGATCTTTTTTTTCGATGCAGTGTATATGTTTTTTTTGGAGTTTGGCGGTTCGTTGTACTACCAGGCAGTAACCTTCATTTAATGTAGTTTCTTGGTTTTCCGAAGAAAGACCAGCAAGCGCTTCTGTGAGGCTTAAGTCTTCAACTCCCACCACGTCAGCAAAGGCAAACATTGACAGAGAGCAAAGGCGGGACATTGACAGAGAAAGTTCTCTAAAGTGTCTTCACCTTCTCCACAGGCATTGCAAAGTTTGCCATCACTAAACCCAAACAGACTTAGGTGCTTAGCGAAGGTGAAGTGTCCCGTTTGTAGGCCGACAAGTCGTTTGCTCTCTTTTCGGTTTAGAGATAACGGAAAAGTTGTGGATTTCTTGCCTATATTCCGGAGCATGCACTTCGTCAGCCTTCATCCTGGAGAGTCAGCCTTCGTCCTGCCATCTTTGGTTGTGCTGTCGGGAGACCCAACCGTCTACGGAAGTCTCAACCAAGAATGCGGGTAGTCCCAAGGTGGGACTGAAAAACTGGAAAATGAACGCAAATTTACCTAAGGAGGCGTGAAGTCTGATATTTTCATCTTCTATAAAGGCCCCATCTCCAGATCCCTCCGTCGTTTTGAAGTCGTCGGTGAAAATCTGAGTGCATTCCCTTCCCGGTTCAGTTTCTGAGGAGAGCCAGTCCTACACACAGCGAAAGTGTAAAAGTGTGAAAAAAAGACTTTGTATGAGCGACGAAATTGAATCATTGGTGACCCTGCATCAGATGGCATGTCCATGAGATTAGTGTTATAGGGGATGCGGCGCGCGAGGTCATCAAAGCTCCATTGCGAGTTGAACTAAAGACCATTCCATTTTAGTCGTGAGATGCCTTTGATTGTACATCCTATGTGATGTGTGTCAAGGAGAGGGAGATTCAGCAGTGCGTTAAGAGCAGTGCCAGGCGTGCTAGGGAAAGTTCTTTGAAGCTTGGTGAAGGCAGCAATCACGTATTTGCGTAAATAGTTGCTCCACCAAACGACTGATGCATATGAGACAAGAGGATAGATTCAAACGGATCTTTTGGCGAAATACCTCAGTTTTTGCCAAAAACTCACTTAAACTGCTAGAAGACTGACAGGAGGTTTTCGTCTCAAAGTGTTTATTCCAAAGAAGTTTTTTTTTATTTAAGATAACATCTAGGTATTTTGCTTCATAGGAAAATGGAATGGAATCTTTAAGTACTAGTTAAGTCACACCAGTCAGATTCCTCTTGGTGACCCTGCATCAGATGGCATGTCCATGAGATTAGTGTTATAGGGGATGCGGCGCGCGAGGTCATCAAAGCTCCATTGCGAGTTGAACTAAAGACCATTCCTTTTTTGTCGTGAGATGGCCCTGATTGTACATTCTATGTTATGTGTGTCAAGGGGAGAGGATTAAGCAGTGTATTAAGAGCAGTGCCAGGCGTGCTAGGGAAAGTTCTTTGAAGCTTGGTGAAGGCAGCAATCACGTATTTCCGTGAATGGTTGCTCCATCAAACGACTGATGCATATGAGATAAGAGGCCTTATCGTTGCAGTGTAGATTCAAACGGATCTTTTGGCGAAATACCTCAGGTTTTGCCAAAAACTCACTTAAACTGCTAGAAGACTGACAGGAGGTTTTCGTCTCAAAGTGTTTATTCCAAAGAAGTTTTTTTTTAGATAACATCTAGGTATTTTGCTTCATAGGAAAATGGAATGGAATCTTTAAGTACTAGTTAAGTCACACCAGTCAGATTCCTCTTGGTGACCCTGCATCAGATGGCATGTCCATGAGATTAGTGTTATAGGGGATGCGGCGCGCGAGGTCATCAAAGCTCCATTGCGAGTTGAACTAAAGACCATTCCATTTTAGTCGTGAGATGCCTTTGATTGTACATCCTATGTAATGTATGTCAAGGAGAGGGAGATTAAGCAGTGCAGTCAGGCGTGCTAGGGAAAGTTAATTGAGGCTTGGTGAAGGCAGCATTCACGTATTTCCGTGAATGGTTGCTCCATCAAATGACTGATGCATATGAGACAAGAGGTCTTATCGTTGCAGTGTAGATTCAAACGGATCTTTTGGCGAAATACCTCAGGTTTTGCCAAAAACTCACTTAAACTGCTAGAAGACTGACATGAGGTTTTCGTCTCAAAGTGTTTATTCCAAAGAAGTTTTTTTTTATCCGAGATAACATCTAGGTATTTGGCTTCATAGGAAAATGAAATGGTGACCTCTTTAAGTACTAGTTGAGTCACACTAGTCAGATTCCTCTTCCTCGCAAAGAGAACAAACTCGGTCTAAAGAGAATTGGCTGAAAGTCAATTCCTAGTACAGCAGTGATCGATCATGTCAAGTGCCGCCTGCCCACTTGCACAAACGTTCGCAGGACATGTCCGGTAACCAGTATGGCTACATAGTTCAGTCCAGTTTGTTTACCACAACCCAAACAAATATTCATCTAGGGGGGTTCAATATATTCTCGGTATCGATATGAAGGAAAATGCGAATTCAATTTAAATTGTTTTTATTTTTCAATAAAATCTCCCCTAACATCAATGCATTCGTTGCATCTTGAGATGAGCTTTTCCAAACCCTCAAAAAAATAAATTTCCTCTTTCTCTGCAAAATAATTATTTATTGCTGTCTTGAGTTCCTCATCATCCGAAAATCTTTTTCCACGAAGACATTCTTTCAAATCCGGAAACAGGAAATAATCACTAGGAGCAAGGTCTGGATTATAGGGTGGGTGTTGGATTTCTTCGAAACCACAATCTAGCGCAGCAGTCTTGGAAGCTCACCGTGTGAAGAGGAGCGTTTGTCATGAAGAAGCAACACACCGGCTGCGAATTTACCCCGTCTTTTCTTTTTAATTTCCTCCCGCAAATTATGCAGAGTGGAAGCGTAGGATGTGGCGTTGATGGTTTCACCTTGTACTCAATGAGACAAGATTCCTTTTGAGTCCCAAAAAACTGGCCATGAGCTTTCCGGCAGACGGAATGACTTTGAACTTCTTCAGAGGATCTGTTCCTTTTTTATGTCACTGCATGGACTCTCGTTTGCTTTCGAGGTCATAGTGGTGAACCCATATTTCGCCCAAAGTCACAATTCGATCCATAACATCGTTCGCGTTCCCAATACACATCTCAACAAGATCTCTACAGCATGCGATTCTCACTTTTTTTCTGAGGCGCTGTGAGCATTCCTGGCGCCCACCTTCCACTGACCTTTGAAAGGTTAAGATGGTCATGAAGAATGGTGTGAATGGTACCAGTTGGAAGATTGGTGATCTCTGTCATCATTTTCACCTTTTCCAGGCATCCTCAAGAACAAGTTTTTCGACTTCTTTGATGCTTCCTCCCGTACAAGCAGTAGGCGGGGCACCGAAAGTGGGGTCCTCTTCAATGCTCTCTCTGCCTCTCTTGAACTCACTTGACCACTTTTGCACAGTTGATAACAAAAGTGCGGAACACTGGTATACAGCCACCATCTCTTCATGATGCTCAATTTTCACAATCATCGTCTCAGTTGCCATTATGATTCTGTTAAACTAGAGATAAAACCCGAATTAATAATCACATTTACATGAATGCACTAAAAATGAGAATACAAAAATACTTTACTTTAAAATTCATAGTTACAATTTTATAAAATATTTCAGACAGACGCAGCTAAAATACAAAAATAAAAAAAAAAATTCTTAAAAGCATTTATAAATAAGGGAGCACTGATAATTCACTCTTCGCTTCAAATCCGATCTTCTACAGAAAAATCAACCGTAATTCTACGAACATGACATCTTCCTCTAACGGGTCTTGTTTTCCTTTTAGTGTTAGCATTTTTTTCTACACTGAATGTATTCATTCTTGCGGTGTGAATTTAGGTGGAAAAAGTTAAGAACTTTTTATAGTTTTTATAAATTCACTGCTATTTTCGTGTTCACAGATGTATATGCTATAACATAAGCTTCATAATTACCTACTTTTAGAAAATCATCAAATCTGTTCAAAGAGAAACATAGGTCTAGGCCTCTCTCTCTCTCGCCAGTTATCTTCGATTGTGCACTTCAATTTGGTTAAGTTCCTTCTTCACTTGTGTGGGCCATTTCCACGTGGGCTGTCCTCCGTTGAGTTATAGAAATGGCTGGATTCGAAGATTTTTGGAGCTAGAGCAGTGGTGTTCTGACGAGCTGTGTCCAAAGACGTTAGACCAGGTGCATAAAGCTAGCTCTCCCTCTATGCCTTAGGCGCGTTTAGTCACAAAATAAACACCTTTACCTTATATATGTAAAACAGAATGGTACCGTAAAGCCTATAAAGTACGCCGTTGATTCTTCTCCAAACGCCATCCCTTCTACTTCTTCTTGTGGCGCTACAGTCCGGGGTAGACCTGGGCCTCAACCAATATGCCCCTTCAGTGAGCACGATCTTTCGCCAGCTGATTTCAGTTCCACACTCTAAGTTGATTGAGGTCCTCCTCCGTTTATGTGCGCCACCTTAGCCTAGCCCGTCCTGTGTTGCGCTGTCTCAATGGCTCAGGTTCGAAGACTTTTCGGGCCGGACAAGTGGTGTTCATACGCTCTACATGGCCTAGCCATCCGAAGACGCTTGACCAGGCGCATGTCGCTGCACTGCCCATAGAGTTCGTCGTTAAATCTTCTTCTCCAAATGCCATCAACGCAAACATGACCAAAAATTTCCTGCGGAATTTTTTCTCGAAAATGCTTTGGAGTTCCTCATCTGCCTTTAATTGCGTCTAAGTTTCCGTTTTCATATAATACGAGTATATCTCCCTTCCGCCTTTTTGTCTTTTGAATTTTTCGGCTTTGTACAAAGAGCTACAAAACTCGTATCTGGTAATTCTATACATCATTTGAAAGGTATTGACATAACCTACAAAACAACGCTATGCATGATTAATATGGATATTGCGTTCAACAGTTATAGATGTGTAAGCATGAAGTTCACTAACGTCGAAATTCGCGCTATTTTAAAGTTTCCCTTAGTTAAAGGCAAATCCTCCAGAGAACCGTTCCATGAGATTAATGGTGTTTTGGGGTATGGTACTCTATCACTTCGAACCGCGGAGGAATGGTTTCGACGATTCATAGCCGGTGAGATCGACACCATGGATAAGCCAGCCGGCGGAAGACCTCTGACGATGAATACCGATCGAATCATGGAAATCATCGAGTTAGACCGACATGTGACATCTCGTGACATCGCCAGGAGATGGGACTTTAGTCACCAAACCATTTTAAACCATCTACAGAAGGCTGGATACAAAAAAAAGCTTGATGTGCTTGGGTGCCGCATGATTTGACGCAAAAAAACCTTCTGGACCGAATCAACGCCTGCGATATGCTGCTGAAACGGAACGAACTCGACCCATTTTTGAAGCGGATGGTGACTGGCGACGAAAAATGGATCACATACGCAATATCAAGCAAAAACGGTCGCGGCTGAAGCCCGGTGAATCATCCCAAACAGTGGCCAAGCCAGGATTGACGGCCAGGAAGGTTTTGCTGTGTGTTTGGTGGGATTGGAAGGGAACCATCCACTATGAGCTGCTCCCATATGGCCAGACGCTTAGTTCTACCATCTACTGCTAACAACTGGACCGCTTGAAGCAGGCAATTGACCAGAAGCGTCCAGAAGTGGCCAACAGGCAGGGTGTAGTGTTCCACCAGGACAACGGCAGACCACACACTTCGTTGATGACTCGTCAGCAGCTACGGGAGCTCGGATGGGAGCTTTTATCGCATCCACCATATAGCCCGGATATAGCCCCAAGTGATTCCTGCCCATGGCGAGCGCTCTTGTTGGTGTAAAATTGAACTCAAAAGAGGCTTGTGAAAATGTCCGAGTTCTTCGCAAATAAGGAGGGGGGCATCTACGAAGAGAGTATTATAAAGTTGCCGTCTAGATGAAAACAGATTATCGAACAAAACCGCGCATATTTGAACTAAATCCGTACACTGTAACACTTTTTATGAAGCATTGAATGAAGATAAAAAATCGGAAGGGAGACATTTGTCAACCTTATATTTGCAGGTCCAAAAAAACCGTTTGGCTAGGAAATTTCTTAAATTTAAGTCATTTTCCCACTCTGGAACTCGTGTGCAGGGTTGCTTCTCTGCTGTTTCAGTGGAAGCAGATGTTGGTGAAAAGTTCATAGAAGCCCTCTTCGAATCACGCATCGCGTCGTTTCGAAATTTCGATATTCAGTATGGTTTACGAACGTAGATGGATGGTTGCTGGCCAAATTAAGTGGGGTCTAAGGAAAACTAAATATCCTTCGGATAAAATAAATATTATCCCGTGCATCGGTACTTGTGTTCATGGTGATTTGCTTCGGATTGTGGATTCTTGAACCGGTTAAAGGATATTTCCTACGTTCCACATAGTGAATGTGTAAAGTGAACAGGGGATGGTGGAGTTTGCAGTTTGCCGAGCTTCTAATATCAGTCACTAGAGAAAATCGAGGCGCTCGAAATATTTTCTTCTAATTTAATTTTTGCAACTTCTGGTGGTTGAACATGGTAAGAATGCCCAAGAAGGGATGAAAATGAAAATGTAAGAAAATTTCACAAGCAAATGCACCGAAAACGAATTTTTTATTTAAGGTGTGTGTCCTTGCTTAATGAGGAATTCTATACATTTCTGAATTGCAAGAAACAACTTTTGATTAACCAATGGATTGTAGCAGACTTCAAAAATTAAAATCAGTTCCCACTTCTTTCAATTCTTATGCCAAGTCCTAGAAATTTCTTGAAGGAAATCCTGTGTTCATTCAATTGCATGATTTCCTTCATGCAACAGCGTCCAGAATGCTATCTGCCCCGAAGCACCGCGCATTTCAGTCTATGCGCAGGACGAAATTCAAAACAAGACACAACACAATCGTGAATCCTGGTGGCGGAGAACACAAGTGCATTGGAATGTTTGGAAAAGGACAAAGCGAATGCCTTGGGGAAGTGGGGAAGTTTTTCTCGCCGTGCGATAGCTGTCTCAGTGGCCTGCATCCCTCTCACTCAACTTCCACAAATACATCTCATTCCTCAAGAGGAGGATCATGCCCCGCGATGAAGGGGTGGTGGCCCTTATCATCGGCAGTGTGTGTACGCCATGTTAGGAGATGCCTTCGCCATCCAAAACCGTCCGCCACCCCAGTACCTAGTAGCCCATTTTCGCGCTTAAAAAAATGAAAAAGCGAAACAGAGTCCACAGCGGCATTCGAAACTGAAGCTGGAGCAAAAGTAAAAGAGTGGTGTAGAGAATTTTCGCCCGTCGGAAAACTGGGATAAAGTTTTCCATTTGGTATCCTACGCTCGTACGTATGGGAGATTGCTTGTCGAGAGCTTCGCTTCTTTTCCCGTTTCAGTATTTGGATTTCCTCCAGGAGTACCCTTCTAAGGGGGGAGTGCCCGCAGAGAAGCAGAAAAGAGAATAGGTTCAGATGCAATAGGGAAGAAGTGCTGTTAATGCACGCGATGGGGGGAGGGGCTTTCTATAACTCTTCGATGCTGCTTTGATTATTTCTCCCCGTTTGCATTATCTTTTGTGGAAATGTGTTTTTGTATAATTGGAGGCGCGACGGATGAGGATGTTGATGCTTTTTCATAACCCTCTGATGAGTGGGCGAGCCGTGAGGAAAATTCGATGAAAATACTCAGGAAACCGGGGCAAGGATAATGAGGAGGATAATTTGAATAAATTCTGATTAAGTTTGCTTTGGCGAAAAGGTATACTTCGAAGCCAACTCAGCAAATTCAATTCACGGCAGTGGTTGAGCTTTTATGGGCATGGTGGCGGTATTATTGAAAACATTTCATATTTCCGTGAGCGCTAAGCAGTCTCTGGTTTCTCTGGTTTGGAGGGTGATTGATTACTGAACTGAATGTCTTCAACAGTTTCGTATTTAATTTAAGTAGATTATGATGGAAAGTGGCCATTAATACTTTGTCGTACTTTGCTTTATATACAGGTTGTCAAATATCTCCCTTCCGTTTTTTTGCTCTTCATTCAATGCTTCATAAAGAGTGTTACAGTGATCGGATTTAGTTCAAATATGTACCACTTTGTTCGAAAATCTGTTTTCATTTAGACGGAAACTGCATAATATCCTCCTCGTAGAAGCCCCCCCTCATTATTTGCAAATAACACGGACAGCCACTTTTGAAAAGCCTCTTTTGAGTTCGACTTCACACCACCAAAGGTGTTAACCAAGGACAGGAACGGGTGGTAATCACTTGACGCTATATCCGGGCTATATGGTGGATGCGATAAGACCTCCCATCCGAGTTCCCGTAGCTTCTGACGAGTCATCCAGGAAGTGTGTGGTCTGGCGTTGTCATGGTGGAACACTACACCCTACCTGTTGGCCACTTCTGGACGCTTCTGGTCAATTGCCTGCTTCAAGCGGTCCAGTTGTTAGCAGTAGATGATAGAACTAAGCGTCTGGCCATATGGGAGCAGTTCATAGTGGATGATTCTCTTCCAATCCCACTAAACACACAGCAAAACCTTCCTGGCCGTCAATCCAGACTTGGCCACTATTTGGGACGATTCACCGGCCTTCAACCACGACCGTTTTCGCTTGATATTGTCGTATGTAATCCATTTTTCGTCGCCAGTCACCATCCGCTTCAAAAATGGGTCGAGTTCGTTCCGTTTCAGCAGCATATTCCAGGCGTTGATTCGGTCCAGAAGGTTTTTATGCGTCAAATCATGCGTCACCCAAGCACATCAAGCTTTTTTTTTGTATCCAGCCTTCTGCAGATGGTTTAAAATGGTTTCGTGACTAAATCCCATATCCTGGGCGATTTCACGAGATGCCACATGCCGGTCTAACTCGATGATTTCCATAATTCGATCGGTATTCGTCGTCACAGGTCTTCCGCGGGCTGGCTTATCTATGGTGTCCTTTTCACCGACTCTGAATCGTCGAAACCATTCCTCCGCGGTTCGAAGTGATAGAGTACCATCCCCCAAAACGCCGTTGATCCCACGGAACGTTTCTCTAGCGGATTTGCCTTTTAGGAAGGAAAACATTAAAATAGCGCGAATATCGGCGTTTGTGAACTTAATGTTTACACGTCTATAACTGTTGAACGCAATATCCAAACTAATTAGCCGGAAAATTCAAAAGACAAAAAGGCGGAAGGAATTTGACAACCTTATATATTCCATGAATATATGGGATCTATGTCGACTGAGCTTCCTGAAACTCTTTCAAAGTTCAACGCTGCAAAAGATTAGAACGATACAAGAAGAATGGAAACGTTGTCTAGAAGCCATTTATGAAGCTGCCAAAAATAAGCTTAGTTTAGCATTACCATTTAGAAAGAACCCATGGTCTGACGATGAGTGTAGGTAAGAATATACAGCCAAAAAAAGAGCTTGTGAGAAGTCCATGGATCGAACAAAGTGGGCTGTTCTTGAGCTCTTAGAATGGAGAAAAAGGGAAAAGAACCGGCTTCTGAGAAGGAGAAAGTAGGAGGATGGAGGGCGTGCGTTCAAGGGAATGGAAAGGTGTATGACATGAATGAAATTCAAAAGTCTTACCAAAAGCTAAAACAGCGTGCTGTGACCAAAATGGACAACTAGTAGTGGAGTCGCAGTGTAAGCTGAGAATCTGGAAGGTTCATTTCTGTAGGATTCTAAACGGCGATGTTAGCCAAAATGCCGCCGTTGAGCAGAATGTTTTACTCAATTTGGGTTGACAAGAATACCATCTCACATCTCCCGACTTAGACGTGGTCAAGATAGAAATATCGAGGCTGAAATCTAACATCGCTGCTGAAGGGCACACACTGTCCGCAGAACTGTAATCTAATTGGGCGCACGCACCAACTTATCTGTAAGATTGAGGCATTTGCTGGCATTGACGAAGAAGCCACTAAAATGGGTGTGACGGTAATGTTTGCAGTATCCATAACATTAAAGAGTTAAAACATGAATTTCAAATTTGCTTTCGAAAAGCTTCATTGACCGGTCGCTTTGTCTGGGAACTAAAATCAGTATGAAATTTAGGCTCACTCATCCAGACGCCAGTTAATTTGCGAAGAATATAAAATGTTGTCCATTTCTTTTGATTGAATTGTGTATCTTTTATTTAATTTACATTTTGAAAAAAACGCCACTATTTCCTTTTAGAAAAAAACACTGCACAGTCCACAACAGTCACGTACAAAATGATGCATTGTTCGCGGATTCGAATCCATCGAGAATCTAGTGTGTGCATGAAATGAACATAAAAGATTGTCTTTGTGTTTGTTTCTTTTCATACTATAAATGGAAAATTGTTTTGTTTTCTGATAGAAAAGGGAAAATTGCTCAGACATAAGGATTTTCAGAATGTAACCGCCCCTACCGTGTATGTATGTATTTGTGGAGTTTTGCTCTATGGACCGTTAAGTTCTATTTTTCTAGAAGTTCATTGCATTTACAAATTAGAGTCAACGTTTGTTCTTACGAAGGTTGCCTTTTATATTTCGCGATAGGGGAATCCTAGCGTTGCAGTTACCAGTTGCCAGCCAGCTCTATCATAAAGTTTGACATTTTTGAGGTTATACGTACTCAGAAACATTTCACAAACGAGCGCTATTTGTGTTGTTTACACTAACTTAACACTCGCCCAAAAAATGGAATTAGATCGTGAAAATTTTCGTGTGATTATTTTTTACAACTTTCGACTTAGATTAACTCAACAACAGTGCATCGATGAACTTAAATCAATTTTTGGCGATGAAGCTCCATCAAGGACAAATGTTTATCGACGGTAGGGTGAATTCAACCGCGGTCATAGTTCACTCCAAGACGAATTTCATCAAGGTCGTCCAAAATCAGTTGCTGTTCCGGAAACCATTGATGCTGTGCGCCAGCTGATATTGCACGATCGTCATGTGACCTATCGTGAGATTGAGATTGATTGGGACCAGCATACATTCACTATTGCATTAACATTTGACCGCCAAAAAAATTTGTTCGCGTTGGATCCAACACAATTTGCCAATCGCTCAAAAAAAGGCTCGTGTCGATTGGTCGAAAGAAATGCTCCAAAAGTACGATCGCGGTGCTTCGAAACACGTCTATCGTGACAGGCATGAATCGTGAATTTACGCGTATGAGCCCGAAAGCAAACAGCAGTCAACTGTATGGGTGTTTCAAATTAAGCCAAATCCAACAAAAGTTGCTCGCGTACGAAGCACTTCCAAGCAAATGGTCGCCTGTTTTTTCGGAAAAACTGGACATGTCGCAACCGTACTACTAACACAACGCAGAACAGTCAATTCTAAGTGGTACACAACCATTTGTTTGCCAGTTGTCTTCCAAGAAATCAGGAAAATCAACCACCGAAGACGGATCACTCTTCAGCACGACAATGCGAGCTTTCACACATCGGCTCAAACAACTGCATTTTTGAGCACTCAAAACATCGATTTGATGAGTCACCCGCCGTATAGTCCTGACTTGGCACCGAACGACTTCTTTTTATTCCCGTAAAAAATGAATTGACGCGTCAACGTTTTTCGACATTTGAAGAAGCGGTTGATGCGTTCAGAGTGCATGTTTTGGAGATACCTCAATCAGAGTGGCAAATGTGCTTCGATAATGGGTTCAAACCCATGCAAAAGTGTATAGATCTTAATGGGGAATATTTTGAAAAACAATAAAGCTATTTTCGACGATTAATATTTGTTTTTGTTTTCTAATCTTGAAATATAAAAGGCAATCCTCGCAGAAGAGTTTATCTTTCAAATCAAATTAATCATTGGTGTTTCAAATATGTTTGTTTTTTTTTTGGAAAAAATCTGCACTGGTGTGGTGTTTTTTATATTGGCGCGCGCTAAAGGAATTGTTTATATTCGTAAGTGACCGGAATTAAGTCACAGCACGGTTCAACTGTATAGAGGAAGAGAGGAAAAGGAGGTACCAATGCATATTGGTTTTAAACGCTTTTAGATTGCAATGGGAGGCAAAGTAGGGCGGGGAAGAGCATTCCGTATACTGGTGCGGATGAAGAACGAGTCTCTGAACTTAAATGTACGTCCGGAGGTGAGCTTAATGGTGAACAGGTGAGCAGTGCGTGTATTGCCGGTAAATTCTTGAAGGGGAGGAATGGCTAACTCATTAGAGCATTTTTGTTGAAAAAGCGATAAAATAGTGATAAAGACTTAACATTTCTTTGATGTTCTAGTGAGCGATTGACTTCGCAGCATTGTTATTATCAAAAAGTTGTATCACTTGCTGTTGGATTCTATCTAGTAGGAGCAACAGATCAGATAGGGGCGTTAGACTCCAGCTTTGGTCGAATGTACGCCCTATATATTGTTGCCAGGTCAAAAGGCGGGAAATATTTCTTGCATCGCTTTAAGAAACCTAGACATTTCGGTGCTCATTCGTTGAAGGTCTCCAGGTTTGATTTCAGGACTGAACACATCGCATATGTGCACAGCCACCAAATTCAAAATAAAATAATTAATGCGCTTTTAAAAATTTTGCCGTTCTAGTAGTCCAAAAATTCAAGTCCCTTCTGCTCGTAAGATGCAACGGACGAGTAATAGCTGTAGAAGGAAGGCCCAGGTCCCTTTGTGGAGCTGTGTGGTGCGACGCATTTTCAAATTTAGTAGTAAGCTTTAAACTGAAATTTCGAGTGGAATGCAACGTTGTGTGATGTTAAGGCACATCGGAGTAGAAATAAGGAGATAAGGATTATTGAACCTTGTAACGGTATATATATATATAAATCAAATCGATGACATATCAAAACAGAAAGTGACAGGCATGAGAAACGTAACACGGTTAATGGGAAACAAAACTTTAGGCATGATGTGGAAACGGTTTAATGTCGAATTAAAAGAAAATATACAGGACTAGCACAAGCTTTACCATTTAGAAACAAAATATTTAAATTTGAAAATCCTAAAATTGGATTCTTGTCGCAGCGCTAGAACATTGTAAGCATGACAGACAGCATTAATGACGTTTACTGTTTCTTTAATATATTTCTAAAGAAAGAATTCTAACGGAATCAATCAATGTATGACTGTGTGGCTTAATCACCTTATGCAGAATATTTTGCCTAATTACAGCATAATAACCCTTGATTAGGAAGTGCAAGACTGCTGTATTCGTAACAGTGAGCCAGTACGAGCAATGCAGTGAAAAAATAAAGAGTGTTTATATGGCGCATCAGTCCACAGGGGACTAGGGACTCATCAACTACTCGTGTTATGTAGACATACAGTTCTTTGCCGACTCCGAACGGCGAAGTTTGAGAAGCGATTTCTTCGACATTAATTACTCTTTGAGTGTTGTTAGCAGCTCGAAAGAGTTGGTGCAGTGAAAAACTTGAGGGGTTCAGCCTGAAATTGGAGACACTCAGACCTTCGGCGTCTGATTGTTGCACTTTACCCACTACGCTACAGCGGCCACAAAAAAACAGAGTGGTTATCCCACTAAATATTAAAAGTGAAAAAACCAAACCTATGATGCTTTGCTTTGATACCTGTAGGCTTGACATGATAATTTTGTGATGTACTATTCTTAGATGGAGTTAATTATTTTCATTTAGCTTTGATGTATTACCCATGAATGAAGTTTATTTTTGTTTTTGTTGTTAATGTTCTTTGGATTACACTTTTATTTATTTCAATTATGTTTCTTTCAGGATACAATCAAAACACTAGGCTGGGAGCAGCTACCCCACCCGCCGTATTCACCAGACTTGGCTCCTTCCGACTACCATTTGTTTTCATCGATGGGACACGCATTGGCTGAGCAGCACTTTGATTCCTACGAGGAGGTTGAAAATTGGGTGTCTGATTGGTTTGCTTTAAAAGACGAACAATTTTATTTGCGTGGTATTCACGAATTGCCAGAAAGGTGGTCAAAATGTGTAGAAAACAATGGCCAATACTTTGAATTAAATGTTTTTACTTTCCCATAGTGTTTTATTTCTATTTCATACTCATTTCATACTGGTAAACCTGCTAAACGGCGGATGATTCATCAAATCGATGTTTTGAGTGCCCAAAAATGCAGTTGTTTGAGCCGATGTGTGAGAGCTCGCATTGTCGTAGTGAAGAGTGATCCGTCTTCGGCGGTTGATTTTCCTGATTTCTTGGAAGACAACTGGCAAACAAGTGATTGTGTACCACTCATAATTGACTGTTCTGCGTTGTTCTAGTGGTACGGTTGCGACATGTCCAGTTTTTCCGGAAAACAGGCGAACAAGTGCTTGGAAGTGCTTCGTGCGCGAGCAACTTTTGTGAGATTTGGCTCATTCTGAAACACCCATACAGTCGACTGCTTTTCAATTTCGGACTCATTCGCCTAAATCCACGATTCATCACCTTCCACGATGTCATAGACGTGTTTCGAACCACAGCGATCGATTGTTTAGAGCATTTCTTTGGACCAATCGACACGAGCCCTTTTTTGAGCGATTGATGAGATGTGAGGTACCAACGCGAACAAATTTTTTTGACGGTCAAATGTTCATGCAATATTGAATGTATGCTGGTCCCACTAATGCCTAAGGTTGTCTCAATCTCACAATAGGTCACATGGACTTGCAATATCAGTTGACACACAGCATCATCATTCCGGAACAACAACTGATTTTGGACGACCTTCACGAAATTCGTCTTGGAGTGAACTATGACCGCGGTTGAATTCACCATACCATCGATAAACATTCGTCCTTGATGGAGCTTCATCGCCAAAAATTGAATTAAGTTCATCGATGCACTATTGTTGAGCTAATCTAAGTCGAAAGTTGTAAAAAATAATCGCACGAAAATTTTCACGACTGAATTCCATTTTTTGGCGAGTTCACGTAACCTCAAAAATGTCAAACTTTATGATAGGGCTGGCAGTTGCCAGATTGCAACACTATGGTTGCTTAATCCCGAAATATAAAAGACAACCTTCGTATAAATGTAGACCTAAACCAGCCGTCGCAAGTTTTTAGTATTTCGCCAAATTGAAAGTTTTTCACTGTTAGTGCTTCAAGTTCTTATTAAATTAAACAAAAGCGGATGATGATACTAAATAAAGAAATGTATTATTTTGTAAAAAAAATTATGTCACAATGTCAGTCTGTACAGGTGTGCAACATTCCATTCATTGAAACCAATTTGTGGATAGTTTTTCGCATAAATTGTCCGAAATTCTATATATTCATTTGGTGTTGGTTCTGATTTTATCTAAAATTGCCGGCTAGTAGATTCTGACATATGGAGCCCAAGAAATAATGTAAAGGCATTGAATCACTTGAACTAGGTGGTCACGCGAAAGTTATTTTTTTGAAATAACCCGTCAACCAAATTTATTCTTCAGCAAATCGATTGTAACACATGTTTTGTGGCTTTTGGCTCCACGCTGCTGAAACTTCATGTTGACCATGTACAAACACTGCAATTGAATCTAAATATAATTGCTTATCATAGTGAAAGTGTTATTTTTACTTGGGGATAAGCAAGAAAAAATCATGGGTTAATCTGGGACAATCATCAACATCGACTGCAAAATCAGATCGATTCGGCAACAAGACAATGCTGTGTGTTTGGTGGGACCAGAAAGGTGTGCTGTACCACGAGCTTCTAAAACCTGATGAAACCGTTAATACTGATCGCTACCGACAGCAAATGATCAATTTGAACCATACATTGATCGACCAGAATGGGCCAGAAGACACGGCAAGGTAATTTTGCTCCATGACAATGCACCTGCACACAAAGCAAAACCGGTTCAGGATACAATCAAAACACTTGGCTGGGAGCAGCTACCCCACCCGCCGTATTCACCAAACTTGGCTCCTTCCGACTACCATTTGTTTCCATCGATGGGACACGCATTGGCTGAGCAGCACTTTGATTCCTACGAGGAAGTCGAAAATTGGGTGTCTGATTGGTTTGCTTTAAAAGACGAACAATTCTACTGGCGTGGTATTCACAAACTGCCAGAAAGGTGGTCAAAATGTGTAGAAAACAGTGGCCAATACTTTAAATAAAATGGTTTTACTTTCCCATTAATAATTAGTGTTTTATTTATATATTTTTTATTATAAAAAAGGTGACAAATCGGTGAGCTAAGAAGTCACATTGAGTCTTAAAAAAATGCATATTTTCGACGCTCTTGCGGCTTCGTTCGTTCAAACAGGTAAAACCCCTTTCTAAAACGGTGGATGCAATAAAAAGTCTAATCAAAATGAGTTGCTGTAAAAATAAAAAAACTGAATTTTAAGGCATATTCCGCCTTTAAATATGTTCAAGTTGCTTTTCTTCTTCTTGTTGCGCTACATTCCGGGGTAGACCTAGGCTTCAACCAACATGTCTCTCTAGCCAGGACTCCAGTTGCCTCCAGTTGCGCAGTCCAAGTTGGTTGAGGTTTTTCTCCACTTGTGTGCGCCATTTTTGCGTAAGCCGTCCTCTGTTGCCTTGTCCCAATGGCTCAGATTTGACTACTTTTCGGACCGGAGCAAGGGTGTCTTAAGTGTTGTATTTAAAAACGCTTGACTAGGCGCATGTCGCTGTACAGCCTTTGAAGTTCTTCGTTAAGTCTTCTCCTCCAGATGCCCTCAAAGCAAACAACACCAAAACTAGCACGAAAACTTTTCTCTCGAAAAGACTAAGGGCTTTCTTATCCGCCTTTGGCAATATCCAGGTTTTCGTGCCATAAAGTAGGAGTGTGATGATCAAGCTGTTGTATAAAGCGAGCTTCGAGAGAGGGCTTTATTACTTAATTGCATCTTGAGCCCAATGAAACAGCGATTGACAAGATTGATTCTGCATTTGATTTCAGTACTGGTGTTGCTGTCCATATTTAACGCGGACCGAGGTAGACGAAAGCCTTCACTTCCTCGAATTTCTGCTTCTTCTAGTGTGATGCTCTGTCCGAGATGTTCATGTTGTGTGTCCTTTCTTAATGACAGCATGTACTTCATTTGCAAGTTGATTTGTCGAAATCTTTCCTTACTTAATGCAGTTACACAGAATGTAGTCTTGTAGCGTTTAATCGCATCAATGAGCAGGCTAATTGACTGGCCCACTTTTTTATAACACGCCATCCTTACTTTCGACTTATTTGATTGTAAACATGTGCCATATTGTTGAACCTTGTTGAACCACTCTGTTAAGACAACATATCCATATTTTCTAAATTGGGCCAAACGTAATCAGTTTCGTGGAATGGTGGTGAAATTATCACATATTCGAGGCCCCCAAAAATGCCGCGAAATGTCTAGGTTTCTTAAAGCGATGAAACAAATATTTCACACTTTTGTACCTGGCAACAATATATGATGCGTTCATCCGCCAAAAGCTTGAGTATAACGCTCTTATCTGGTCCGGTGCTCCTAAGACCTCTCTGCACCTACTAGAGAGAATCCAAGAGCGAGCTATAAAACTTTTTTGTAATAATAATGCTGCGAAGTAAATTGACTCACTAGAACATCGAAGAAATGTTGCGTCTCTATCACTATTCTATCGCTTTTTCAACAAAAATGCTCTAACGAGTTAACCAGGTGCATTCCTCCCCTTCAAGAATTCACCCGCAATACCCGCCTCGCTAGGAATACTCACCTATTCCCCCTTAAGCCCACCTTCGAAAGTACAGTTAAGTTTAGAGACTCGTTCTTCAGCCGCACCGCACGAATGTGGAATGCCCCTCCCAGACCAACTTTTCCCCCTCCCATTACAATCCACAGGCATTTGAAACGAATGTGCATCCGTACCTCCCTTCCCTCTCTTCTTCTATACCTTCGGCTCGTACTGTGAATTAATTCCGCTCAGTTAAGGTATAAACAATCCCTTAAGTGAGTGCCAATTATGAAAAAGAAAAAAATTATCACCGCGCGATAACGCAGTAAAGCAACTTGAAATAAATTATGGCTCAATAACGCCGTCGGCATTTCAAATGCAACAAAGACTTATACTTTGTGGATAAAATGGTGATTTATGAGGCATGTGTGGATCTAAACCCCTAATTTGCTTTATTGGCGAACTTATTGGCTCAAAAAAGGGGTGATTGAAAATGATTGCGATGAAAGTCACCATCTTGGCCCATTTTGCCCATTACCCAATCGAAGAACGTATGTCGCTTTAAAGAGTCCATCGGTTTCAGGTCTTGGGTCAGCTTGATCTTATGTGCCACCCAACATAGTCTGAGCCCATGTCCAATTGTTGAGAACGATGTGGAATTGACTGATTTCGATTGTTTACTACGGACGCATGAAAGGCAGTGATATTTTCATCTCTTCATCCAGCTCATGCCTCCCTGGTACGGTGACATTTCACATCGAACACGAAAATTCAAATGTTTCCAAACCTTTTATTACCTAATAGGCCACTTTTTGGCTCTCATTGTCTGATTTACAACTATGAAGTTGGGATATTTCACTTTCCTGCGACTGGTGATAAGCACCGCATCCGTTGTGTGGAGGAATGCCTTGCCACATTTTCGAGCCAGTATCTTGCAGCCAAGACCACTAGTCGTAGAACGTCATATAATGCATGATGTTTCACAGTAGAGGTCAGAGGACTGATCCCTATGGGAATTCTTCCTTTACGTTGTAGAACCTTGCAATATCGTTGGCGTTAAACCTAGATCTCATATTTGCAAAGTAGACCACGGCTTTTTTCATTGGATAAGCGAGTGTGCCGATGGTGATAAGGGACCTACGTGTATGCATACAGCTCGTTGAATTGAAAACATTGTTAATTCTAACGTAACTTCCTTACAATACCTCTTTCTCTCTATCACGTTCACTGAACAAGCTTACCACAGATGCTTTGGAATCCAACGTTCATCTTCCTTTTCTGCACAGTTGGCTCTCGCTACTATTGCTTACCTGGCACAGATGGTACGTTCAAGTACTGTGTTTAACGTATCCAATAGACAAATTGGGGACAGATCTCATGGTAAATAATAATTGTTGGCGCTACAGTCCAAAGGGGGATCAGGGCCTAGCTTGCTCATCAACTACTCGTGTTGTGCGCGCTACTGTTCTCTCACAGGTAGAAGGGATCTACAGCTTTTTGCCGACTCCGAACGGCGAGATTTGAGAAGCTTTCTTAGACAGTTATTACTCTTTGAGTGTTGTCAGCAGCTCGAAAGTGAAAAATTGGTGTTGAGCTGGGAGTCGAACCTAGACCCTTCGGCGTGTGAGCGTCGCACTCTACCCACTATGCCACGGCAACCACTACAGATCTCATGGTGATTTGTTTATTTATGGCAGAAGTACTACTTGAGTATGCAACTCTTTTAAGGTAATTTCAGGACTACATTTGGATCGATCCTCGTCGTGGTGCCACTCATGATCTGTCGATTTCGTGGGAAAAGGTGTTTCAGTTGACTGCTACAAAGCAGACATTACTGCCATCCGGGAAGGGCGATGGGCCCGGCAAAAAAGCGATGAAAAACTCCGATATCTACTACAGCGATTGCCACAGAGAGAGAAGACTGCGCTTATTGGGATACGGATTTGTTGTTCGAGGCAGACTTAGGCAAAACGTCTTGAGCTACGACTCCGTCAGCGAACGCCTCATGGTAATCCGTATCAAAGCTAATTCGGGAACATCAGCCTAATTTGAGCTCACGCCTCGACAGAGGAGAAGGATGACAACACCAAGGATGACTTCAATGGTCTCCTAGAAAGAACATACGATCGATGCCATAGCTACGACACCAAGATCGTTCTAGGAGATTTCAACGCTCACCTGGAAAAGGAGGACATCTTTGCTGGAGTCATCGGTAAACACAGCCTACACGATAACACATCCGGAAACGGACTCATGCTGTTGGACTTCACCTCGGTGCGGAATCTCTCTATGGCTAGCACGCGGTTCCCACACGCGAACGTCCACAAAGGTGGTGGCGATCTCCTGATCAATCTACCGTCAACCAGAATGATCACGTTGCGATCGACGTCAGACACTCCTTCAGTATTTTCGATGTCCGAACCTTCCGAGGTGCAAACATCGACTCGGATCATCACCTTGTTGTAGCCAAGGTAAGAACCCGGATATCGAGAGATCAACGGAGTCCAGAAAGGGCAAAACGGTTTGACGTTGAAAAGCTACAATCGCGATCGATCGCTGGGAACTTTGCCGACCGAGTCTCCCTGAAACTCGTTCAGAGTTCGACGCTGCCTGCACTAAGCATAGAAGAAGAATGGAAACGTTGTCAAGAAGCCAACAAAGATGCTGCCACTGATGTGCTGGGTTTCACGTCACCACCCAGAAGACGACGCGTGCAGGCAAGCGCATGCAGCCAAACAAGACGCATATAAGGCGACGCTGCATCGAACAACGAGGGCTGTTCGTGAGCTCTAGTAACAGAGAAGAAGTGAAGAGCACCAGCTTCTCAGAAGTAAAAAGAAGGAGCATGAGATGTTCCGAAAGTTTTACCGAAAGATAAAATAGCTATCGGGAGGATACAAGGTTCGGACCGAAGCCTGCCAAGATCCATATGGACAACTCGTGGTAGAGACGCAGTCTGTGCTGAGAATCTGGAAGGATCATTTCTGCAGACTCCTTAAAGGAGATGACGGCCCCAATACCTCTGTTAGGCAGAATGTTCTACTCAATTTGGACGATAATAGACAAAAATTCCGTCCTCCCGACTTAGACGAGGTGAAGATAGTAATATCCAAGCTGAAGTCGAACAAAGCAGAACTATTTAAAGCAGCTGGAGATGAGTTGGTGTGGCGCATGCACCAGCTCATCTGTAAGATCTGCTTAGAGGAAAGCACGCCCGATGAGTGGAATCTCAGCGTCATTTGCCCGGTTCACAAGAGAGGAGACTCTTTTGACTGTGTCAATTATCGGGGGAACAGCCTTCTTAATATCGCATTCAAGATTCTCTGTCTTATTGTGTGAGCGTCTTAAATATTTCTTCCAAAACGTGATAGAACGACGCACTGTCATTTGACATCTTCAACTTCTTCTTTCCAGATAAAAGTTTTGCGTGCAATACTTGGCCCTGTTTGGGTTGATGGCATTTGCAGGAGAAAATATAACGACAACCTCTATGGGCTGTACTCTATGGTCAAGCGTCTACGGATACAATGCTTAAGATGGCTAGACCATGTCGAGCGTATGCACACAACTGCTCCGGTTCGAAAAATCTTTGAATCAGAGCCATTGGGACAACGCAACAGAGGACGACCTAGACTAAGGTGGCGCACACAAGTGGAAAAGGACCTCAACCAACTTGGAGTTCACAACTGGAGGCAACTGGCGAAGATAGTGCTGGCTGGAGAGGCATGTTGGATGAGGCCCAGGTCCACCCCGGATTGTAGCACCACAAGAAGAAGAAGATGTTTCAGTTTTCTTTTCTTTGTTGCTTAACATGTTAGCTAGGCGACAAAACCTTGACTTGTTGTGTTATGAAGATACAGTTGTTCAACTAATAACAGTCGTTTGTGACTACTGAGTATTACTTCGCGATGATCTTTCATTTCGCCTTTTATAAACTGCTTAAAACTTCAGATGTTGTTATGTCTTATTCTACATTGAAACTTAAGAATCAACAACTGCTCGTCTCTGTCAATGTTTGAATTTCTTCTTGCTCTTCTTATTTCCAACTAGTTTTGTTTTCAAAGTAAACCTTTGAAGTGAAATTTTAAGCAGGCTTAATTGTAAGCACGTGGCCGCCGTGGCGTAGAGTGCGACGCTCATACGCCGAAGGGTCTAGATTTGATTCCCGGCTGAACACCACAAATTTTTCAAGGCACCACCTCTTTCGAGCTGCTGACAACACTGAAAGAGTAATAACTGTCTAAAAAAGCTTCTCACCTTCGCCGTTCGGAGTCGGCAAAAAACTGTAGGTCCTCTCTACTCGTGAGAGAACAGTAGGTGCGCACAACACGAGTAGTTGATGAGCAAGCTAGGCCCTGGTCCCCCTGTGGGTTGTCGCGCCAACAATGATTAAATTGTGACCACAAAGACGAAGTGGGGAATCAGTCGACCCACATAGCAAATGTTTAAAACTCGATTCCCGGACGTTATTCACGCTCAACCCTCAAAGGGTAAGTATTACGTATGGTGATTTGCCATTCGAAGTCGGCAATAAACTGCAGATCCCATCCAATGGTCACGACTAGCTGCTCCCTTATATTTCGTGGACTATATTTTAAATTCAGTTCAGAAAAACCGATATGCCTCGGATAAGGACGGATTAACTGTTGACGACCCCAGCAAACGTTTAAAGGACAACGATTTTCGGTTTTGCACGTGGAATGTGAGGTCCCTTAATAGGCCACGTGCAGCCGAACAACTTGCGGAGGCCCTTGACAGCTACAGAGCTGACATAACCGCCATCCAGGAAGTGCGATGGGATGGGCCTGGCATAAAAGCGATGAAGAACTGCGATATCTACTACAGCAATTGCTATAGAGAGAGAAGGCAGCGCTTATTCGGATGCGGATTTGTTGTTCGAGGCAGACTTAGGCAAAAAGTCTTGAGCTACGACCCAGTCAGCGAGCGCCTCATGACAATCCGCATCAAGGCTAAATTCGGGAACATCAGCCTAATATGCGCTCACGCCCCGACAGAGGAGAAGGATGACAACACCAAGGATGACTTCTATGATCTCCTAGAAAGAACATATGATCGATGCCCCAGCTACGACACTAAGATCGTTCTAGGAGACTTTAACGCACAGCTTTGAAAGGAGGACATCTTTGCTGGAGTCATCGGTAAACACAGCCTGCACGACAACACATCCGGAAACGGACTCAGGCTGTTGGACTTCGCCTCGGGGCGAAACCTCTCTGTGGCTAGCACGCGGTTCCCACACCTGAACATTCACAAAGGAACCTGGCGATCTCCTGATCAATCAACCGTCAACCAGATTGATCACGTTGCGATCGACGTCAGACACTCCTCCAGTATTCTCGATGTCCGAACCTTCCGAGGTGCAAACATTGACTCGGATCATCACCTTGTTGTAGCCAAGGTAAGAACCCGGATATCGAGAGAGCAACGGAGTCGAGAAAGGCCAAAACGGTTTGACGTCGAAAAGCTACAATCGCAGCTGATTGCTGGGAACTTTGCCGACCGAGTCTCCCGGAAACTCGCCCAGAGTTCGACGCTTCCTGCACTAAGCATAGAAGAAGAATGGAAACGTTATCAAGAAGCCATCAAAGAAGCTGCCACTGATGTGCTGGGTTTCACGTCACCACCCAGAAGGAACCCATGGTTTGACAACGAGTGCAGGCAAGCGCACGCAGCTAAACAAGACGCCTATAAGGCGACGCTGCATCGAACAACGCGAGCTGTTCGTGAACTCTACGAACAGAGAAGAAGGGAAGAGCACCGGCTTCTCAGAAGGAAAAAGAAGGAGCATGAGAAGCGCGCGGTCGAGGAAATGGAAAGGTGCTTTGGCAGGAATGAAGTCCGAAAGTTTTACCGAAAGGTAAAACCGCTATCCGGAGGATACAAGGTTCGGACCAAGGCCTGCCGGGACCAAAATGGACAACTAGTAGTAGAGTCGCAGTCTGTGCTGAGAATCTGGAAGGATCATTTCTGCAGACTCCTAAACGGCGATGACGACCCAAATCCCGCTGTTAGGCAGAATGTTCCACTCAATTTGGACGATGATAGACAAGCATTCCGTCCCCCCGACTTAGACGAGGTGAAGATAGCAATATCCAAGCTAAAGTCGAACAAAGCTGCTGGAGCGGACGGACTGTCTGCAGAACTATTTAAAGCAGCTGGAGATGACCTGGTTGGGCGCATGCACCAGCTCATCTGTAAGATATGGTCGGAGGAAAACATGCCCGATGAGTGGAATTTTAGCGTCGTTTGCCCGGTCCACAAAAAAGGAGACCCCTTTGACTGCGCCAACTACAGAGGGATTAGTCTCCTGAACATCGCATACAAGATCCTCTCTGCCGTATTGTGTGAGCGTCTGAAACCATTTGTCCATGACCTGATAGGTCCCTATCAGTGTGGTTTCAGACCAGGGAAGTCCACAATAGACCAGATCTTCACATTACGGCAGATCCTGGAAAAGACCCAAGAAATGCAAATTGACACTCACCACCTATTCGTCGATTTCAAGGCTGCATATGACAGTGTGCATAGAGACGAGCTATAAAGTGCCATGTCTAGTTTTGGCATTCCTACCAAACTCGTCAGATTGTGTAGGATGACGATGGAGAACTCTCGCTGCTCCGTCAAGGTCGGTACCGAACTCACCGAGACCTTCAATGTCAAAAAAGGTTTTAGACAAGGCGACGCACTGTCATGTGACTTCTTTAACATCATCCTCGAGAAGATCGTGCGTAACTCACAAGTCAACACCAGAGGCACGATCTTCCAGAAGTCAGTTCAATTGTTAGCTTACGCTGATGACATTGACGTGATTGGACAAACACAGCGAGCCGTCAATGAGGCGTTTGCTGGCATTGAAGCGGAAGCGGCCAAAATGGGTCTTGCGGTAAATGAGGGCAAAACGAAGTACATGCTGTCATCAAGGAAGGACACACAACATCGACGTCTCGGACGGAGCGTCACACTAGGCAGCAGAAACTTCGAGGTAGTTAAGGACTTCGTCTACCTCGGCTCCGCGGTAAACAGGGACAACAACATCAGTACCGAAATCAAACGCAGAATCACTCTTGCCAACCGCTGTTTCTTTGGGCTCAAGAAGCAATTGAGTAATAAAGCCCTCTCTCGAAGGACTAAGCTGGTTTTATATAACAGCTTGATCATCCCCGTCCTACTATATGGCGCAGAATCTTAGACGTTAGCAAAGGCGGATGAGGAAGCCCTTAGTCTTTTTGAGAGAAAAGTTATGCGTGCGATTTTTGGTCCTGTTTGCGTTGATAGCATCTGGAGGAGAAGATTTAATGACGAACTCTATAGGCTGTACAGCGACATGCGCCTGGTTAAGCGTCTACGGATACAACGCTTAAGATGGCTAGGCCATGTAGAGCGTATGGACACCACTGCTGCGGCCCGAAAAGTCTTTGAATCCGAGCCATTGGGACAACGCAACAGAGGACGGCCTAGACTGAAGTGGCGCACACAAGTGGAGAAGGACCTCAACCAACTTGGAGTGCGCAACTGGAGACAGCTGGCGAAAGATCGTGCTGGCTGGAGAGGCATGTTGGTTGAGGCCCAGGTCCACCCCGGACTGTAGCGCCACAAGAAGAAGAAGAAGATATTTTAAATTAATTTACGGATATTTATGATCTTTTCGAGTAGAATTATAACCCACACAAAACGCAGCGAAAGAAAAACCAAAACTAGTTCAAAATTGATTGTTTCTATTTTTGAAATTTATTTTACTCATACTTTGATCTTTTCTTATCATATATATATACTTTTTCACCAAATACATTACACAGTGTAGAAATAAAAAAAAAGACTTCTACATCATTTATGAATTTTATTTAAATTTGTTTTTACTTTTAAATTAATAGTATTGCTTCGAAGAAGAAAACCTAATAAATTACAGAAACACTTTAAATAAGTCGTTACCGTTGGAATAAGTATAATTTTCTGTCTTTCTTCTTTTTTTTTGTATATTTTCTTTATCAAGCAACTAATATTTTTTTTTTGATTTTGATTTTTCTTTATATATATATGTATATAGTGTATAGCAAATACAATGTTAAATATTATCATTTGAATATAAAATACTTTGAAGTAACAGATTAAATAAATAAAATATTTCACTGTAAAACTTATTGGCTATTAGAATTTCAATTATCTTAAAAAATTTCTTAAATAATCTTTGAGTTCACTCATCTCACAGAATCGAACGACAACAGCAATGCAAAGTGTCTGGACTCAGTGTCGATCGTGAAAAACTGAAACGAACGCGTTTACAATTTATCAAACCTATTAGAAGTATTTTCTTACATTTTGTTTGATTTTTATTTAAATTTTTGATTAAATGAGGAAAATTAGTTTTTTGTAAATTTTTATTTTGGCATCTTGTTGTATTTCTTTATCACTAGTAATTTGTATTTCTTTTTCTTGAATTTAACTTTGAATAGAAATGCAATACAAATTCAATTTTGTTTACGTACATATATATCATTTTTAATTTTTTTTTTTATTTTGATTTCTTTTGATTATATAATATATTTTGTTTAATATCAAGTGTATACAGATTGTTGTTTTTATAATTATAGTTAGTTTAGTGTTTTGTTTTTTGTTTAGTTATGAAAATATGAAAATGTGTACAGTTGACAAAGTGTGAGCATGTCAAAATTATCACAAATAATACGTTAACGTGTTTCAAAACCATTCAGCAAGCGGAAAAAAGTAATTCAAATGTAATGTGATGGAGTACGAAGTGCGAAGAAACAAAATCGCTTTCAGCAAACAACGAGATGGGAGTAGAAGATGATGTGGATAAATGGAAGTATTGATTGTTCTCTCTACAACTATGATTATTTAAATTTTTCATTTTTCTTTTTTTTGTTTTGTAAGAAATGAACACTCAATCAGTCTATGCAAGAGTTCTAGATTTAAGATTTAAATTTTTGGCGTGGTCCTTTTTGAAGATTGCCGCTGTTGGGGAAAGAAGTGGATTGTTGATGCAATGAGGAGACGTAATTAAATGAAAAAAAGTTTCTTTTGCAAAACTACAAATGATTGTCGAATGTGCATTGTGGCATTTGTTTGAGTATACTGGTCCCTTTTCGAACAAATTATTGATTCTTGAAAATGTCAAGGACATTCGTCGAGGTAAATAAAAAAAGATATTACTTTTGTTAAGATTAGGTGTTAAGTTGGCAGCGGTGTACACTCTTGGTTACACACTGATGATCCCTCATATATGACGATTCAAAAGAGAGTAAGGAAGACAGCATGAGATTAAGATGTAAGGGAGAAAGTAACTAAAAACTAAAGCAAGTACCATAAAAACTTAATTTAGCATAAAAGTGCAAGTTTTGTGGTAACACATCAGTCTAAGTTGTAAAATTTCCGCACGCTGTCTAATCAATTTCGAAGTACCGCCAAAATGAAAAGCTTGAATAAATCTTGCTGCCAATGCCAAAAGATGCAATAAATGAAAACAGAAATTTATTGATATTTTGAATACATTCGCTTGAAGGGATCTATCAGAAGACTGTAGGCGTGTGGGTCAACTATTGCTTGTTCGTCCAAATCGATACACCGACCGTTCCAATTAACAACAAAGCCCACGGTAAGACGATTAGTGTGATCAGAAATGAGAAACAGCCGAGGCACAAGAAATGAACGCTACAACTGGAAACAAGCACAGTGAAGGAGAAATGTTGGGTTTAGACACGTAAGGAAATGTAACTTCCCCGTCCGAACAAGGCTCTTCCGTTTTTGGGCGGATCAAGAATATCAAAGGTTGTAAATGCTGTAAAACAAAATTGACGTTACGACAATAATGTTAGACAAGTCATAACACAACCGTCAGATTTGCATAATTTGGCCATGCTGGGCTCATTTTATTAAATTTTCAGATGCTTCATATTTTAAAATATGTAAAAAAAGTTATCATTTCTATAAAAAAGTCACTTAAAGCTTATGAAAAGTGAAAGAGTCGACAAACATGTCTAAGGAAGTAATATCAAACTTTATTTGTTTTTTGAACATCTTCGAAACTTGTGCGGTCAACGTGACAGAGTTCATTCACATGTCGAATGTTCAAGATTTAATTCCAGAACTGAACACCTTGTTATTATAAGTCAGAAATGATTCTCTGTCATGCCAATTTTTTTTTTCTTCAAAATAAGAAACGAAGTGTCTTGGTTACTCACCATCAAATTGAGTGAGCGTCGACTCCGATCTTTTAAATACCGGCCCGTATCGAGCTACAACGACTGAACTTGAATCATTTTGAAATTCGTAAAGAAACTACTCTCACTTTTGTTAACCAATCTTTCTCTCTTAATGTTTTTTGAACAAAGTGGAAAATGCGCCATTAGAACGAAAACAACATTTATCAAAATATTATCGAAGCTTACTATTTTCCTTCTTCTTCTTCTTCGGATGGCGCTACAGTCCGGGGTGGACCTGGGCCTTAACCCACATGCCTCTCCAGCTAGCACGATCTGGTTGAGGAAGTTGGCTGAGGTCCTTTTCTACTTGTGTGCATTGTCTCTGTGGTTCGGATTCGAAGACTTTTCGAGCGGGAGCAGTACTGTGCATACGCTCTACATGGCTTAGCCATCTTAAGCGTTATATCCGTAGACGCTTGACTAGGCTCATACAGTTCGTGGTTGAATCTTCTCCTCCAGATACCATCAACGCAAACAGGACCAAAAATCGCACGCAGAACTTTTCTCTCGAAGAGACCAAGGGCTTCCTCATCCGCTTTTAGTAGTGTCCAGGTTTCTGCGCCGTAAAGCAGAACTGGGATGATCAAGGTGTTGTACAAAGTCACTTTGGTCGTTCGGGAGAGGGCTTTATTACTCAATTGCCTCTTAAGCCCAAAGAAACAGCGATTGGCAAGAGTGATTCTGCGCTTGATTTCGGTACTGATGTTGTTGTGCCTATTCACCGCGGAGCCGAGATAGACGAAGTCCTTAACTACCTAAGTATCTGCTGCCCATAGTAACGTCCTGTCCGAGACGTCGATGTTCTGCGTCCTTCTTCGAAGACAGCATATACTACGTTTTGCCCTCGTTTACCACCAGTCCCACTTTAGCCGCTCCCACTGCGATTCTAGCAAATGCCTCATTGACGGCTCGCTGAGTTCGGCCGATCACGTCAATGTCATCCGCATAAGCTAGCAGTTGAACAAACTTCTGGAAAATCGTGCCACTGATGTTGACGTGTGAGTTCCGCACAATCCCCTCAAGGATGATGTTAAAGAAGTCGCATGACAGCGCGTCGCTTTGTCTAAATCCTTTTTTGACATCAAAGGTCTTGGTGAGTTCGATACCGACCTTGACAGAGCAGCGAGAGTTCTCCATCGTAATCCTACACAATCTGACGAGTTTGGTAGGGATGCCAAAACTAGACATGGCATTGTATAGCTCGTCTCTATGTACGTTGTCAAACGCGGCCTTGAAATCGACGAATAGATGGTGGGTGTCGATTTGTACTTCTTGGGACTTCTCCAGGATCTGCCGCAGTGTGAAGATCTGGTCGATTGTGGACTTCCCTGGTCTAAAACCATACTGATAAGGACCAATCAGGTTGTTGACGAACGGTGTCAGGCGCTTACACAATACGGCAGAGAAAATCTTATAAAATCTAAATCTTACTACTTTCCACATTGGTTCATTTTACTTCTATAATTGAATCAATGTGGAAAGCTCACGGAAACACAGGTAACAAATACAAAGTTTTGATTTGAATTTCGGAAAAAATTAAAGAAACACCCAAAAACATATTCCGGGAAAAACCCATTGTTTCAAGCAAACCTCCAGATGATGTGACTGGCTTTTATGAATCACATGATTCAAAAATCACATGATTTAAAAATCACATCCGTATCACTAATTATAGTGACAACGGAAACACTGATAGACCATCTTCTGGTGGGGTGGCGGCTCAAATACCCGGGCTTTGAGGGAGCCTGACTGGTAGTGACAACTTGACCAGTGGATAAATTCTGGTGCCCCGGGAGGTCAGGAGCCCCTGGAATTTCGGTTCCAACCTGAACGAGCGGTAAGTTTCTTTGTAGGATATCGTGGTAGCTGTGATTTACCAACTAACATCGCGGGTAGAGTCAAGGATGGTGTACTGTGCCGACTTGCATGGGTGCTTGCTTACCCATAAGCCAATTGAGGCGGTTATTGGACTATCCCTTCTCAGTTTGGAGTTGCATTCTCAACCGGGCGCTGCGATCCAGAGAGCGGAAGAGGTTTTAGGAAGGCCTCACATCAAACCAAGGTGGAGTGATTGTCCCTTAAGCATGATCTCGGTTTGTTGCTTGGGTAAGTAAGGCTTTTAGACTTGCGTTATCTACGACTCTTGGGAAACTGGACCCTGTGATACAAGCCGTCAAGGCAGGTGATCACGTAAAACCAAATTCCACATCTGTTTCAAACAAAACAATTACACTTGTCTACATGTAAAGGGTGATTTTTTTGCTATTATCTTCTTGGCAACACTGGTTTAAATAGCTGGCGCACGTTTCGTGTTTTTTTTCACTGTCAAACATCTTCAGTTTGGACTATAATTTAACCATGAACCGTCTTACAAAAGAACAACGTTTGCGAATTATTCAGTTTTATTATCAAAATGCGTGCTCTGTTAAGAAAGTTCATAGCGCGCTTCTTCTATTTTGTGGTCAAAAATGGACGAAGCTCATTTTCGGCTCAATGGGTACGTAAATAAGTAGAATTGTCGATTCGAAAGTGAATATCAGCCAGAAGCATTGCAAGAGCTACCAATGCATCCAGAAAAAATCACAGTTTGGTGCGGCTTATGGGCTGGTGGCATCATTGGACCGTACTTCTTCAAAGATGATGCGAATCGTAACGTAACTGTGAATGGAGAGCGCTACCGTGGGATCATATCCAATTTTTTTTTGCCGAAATTGCAAGAGCTTGACTTGCATGACATGTGGTTTCAACAAGACGGTGCCACATGCGACACAGCACGCGCAACAATGGACGGTCAATTGGCCGCGTAGATCGTGCGATTTAAAGCCTTTAGACTGTTTTTTGTGGGACTATGTTAGAGCTCATGTCTATACAGACAATCCCAGACAATCCCGCTTCAATTGACGCATTAAAAGACAACATTGAAGCATTTGTTCGCGAGATACCGGCTAAAATGTTGGAAAGAGTATGTCAAGCGGATGGACCATTTGAGGCGCAGTCAAAGTCAACATTTACATGAAATAATCTTCAAACATTAAATAATATAGACCGTACTATCGATTCAAATAAAGTTTTCATGCATTTTTCTGAATTTTATGTGTTTTCTTCGTGAAAAACTTTCCGATAGCTTTTAAAAATTCACCCTCTGTATACATTTGATGGCATGACGGTCCTCAGGGGACGAGGCCTAGCTTCCTCATTTACTACTTGTGCTGTGCGCTCTGCTGCTCTAGAATGTAGAATGTAGTATGTAAAGTAGAATGGACCTAGAGTTTTTTGTCGATTCCGAACGGCGAGATTTGAGAACTTTTTGCACAGACAGTGTTGACAGCAACTCGAGAGAAATAGAGAGAAAGAGTTGCCGTGAAGAATGCGAGGTATTCAATCCGGGAATTGAACCTGGGAACTTCGGCGTGTGAATGTGCGGCAGCAGCCACAAAACTTATAATTTACTTTGTTTAATAATCGTGCCTGTGAAATTCCTTTCTCAACGGACAACGTTGATTGAATAACATTTTGAATTCTTCTTCCAAGCTTCTGAAGTGGGGTTTTTTTTGTTTTTTTCTACAAACTATATGTGCTGAATGTGTGTGGTAGCCGTGGCGTAGTAGGTAGAGTGCGACGCTCACACGCCGAAGGGTCTAGATTCGACTCCCAACTCAACACCAATTTTTCGATTTTTTCACGGCACCACCTCTTTCGAGCTGCTGACAACACTCAAAGAGTAATAACTGTCTAAGAAAGCTTCTCAAATTTCGCCGTTCGGAGTCGGCAAAAAACTGTAGGTCCCTTCCACTCGTGAGAGAACAGTAGCGCGCACAACACGAGTAGTTGATGAGCAAGCTAGGCCCTGGTCCCCCTGTGGACTGTCGCGCCAACAATTATTATTATGTGCTGAATGTGGATGTGAAAGTCCTTTGTTTTTCGAGAGAAATGTTTTGCGTTCGGTTTTCGGTCCTACTTGCGTTGATGGCATCTGGAGGAGAAGATTGAACAACAAACTCTGTGGGCTGTACAGCGACATGCCCCTGGTCAAACGTCTTCGGATACAACGCTTAAGATGGCTAGGCCATGTCGAGCGTATGGACACCACTGCTCCGGTTCGAAAAGTCTTTGAATCTGAGCCATTGGGACAACGCAACAGAGGACCTCCCAGGCTTAAGTGGAGCATACAAGTAGATAAGGACCTCAGTCAACTTGAAGTGCGCAACTGAAAACAGCTGGCGAAAGATCGTGCTAGCTGGAGAGGCATGGTGGTTGAGGCCACGGGTCTACCACGCGCTGTTGCACTATTTGTTGGAGCGTTTAGGACAACATGAAGGTAAAGTGAGGAACTTACAGAATTTTGGTAAAACGTTATGGTACCGAGACCACCAAGCGATACCAAGTAGAATACACTTTGATTTGGAGTCATTTATGACATCGCTGTATGAAGAACCCTGAGCCTCTAAGCATCCACATCGGTTTGCGAAGGAGAGAGAATTTTACATATCAGAAATGCTGCTTGAAGGGAAAGGGAACTGTTTGTGATGTATGATGAAAGGCGGTCCTCACGATAGTGGAGAAAAATTCGGCATGACATGGATAGGATACGATTTTCTTTAATTTACGTTTTTAAACTTTTTTTGGTACAGGGTGAACCAGATTTAGTGAAATTATTGACACAAAAAAGTGTTATGTTTGAGTGAGCCAACTTTATGTACGCAGGAGGGAGCTTTGATGACGGATAGCTTGCTTGAAAATATTGCGGAAAGCAAAACGTTCGAGGGCGTATAGTCTAAAGGTAAAGTTGAAGTATTGGTGTGGGAGTTGAAACAAAAATCTTTCGCCAAGGAAGGGACTTATCCCAAGAACTTTAGCAAGAAATTGAATAGAGGCATGAAAAAGAACTATGACTAGGATATTCACCAGGATTTTAGCAAGGAATTGGACATGGATGGATTTAATTTTTTAAATTGTTGTATATTTTGCAAGCATTTTAAAGTAGTTTTACAACGCACATAAAAATTGTCAATGCTAATGCAACACAAAATGCATTAGCATTGAGAATAAAACAATGCTGCCCTGGTAGAGTCACGTTGAGACCAGTTTCAGTTCTAAAGCGTGTTAACTCCAACGCGAATTTCTGTTCTTTTATTTTATGAGGACATGTAGTAAGTTGTGTGCTAAACGTTTTGAATTCATCAAATATTGGTTAAATTGGAAGGGAAGCTTTAATAGCGTTGGTGAGAACAAAAATTATTTTCCTCTGTTTTGGAAATTGTACGTTTTGTGTTTGCTTTACCCTAAGTGATCATCCAATTTTTCGGGTACATATTTCTGTATTTGTCCTGCTCTCGCGAATTCCATTTTGTAAAAGGTAATTTTCAGAAAAGCTTTTTTTGAAATGCCTATTAAAGTCCCAAAAACATCGCCCCGAATCCTGTTATCTACACCAATGGTGCAGCAAAGACCACAAGTAATACTCCAATCTAAAACAAACAATGCCACACTTCTCGTATAACCTCACTTCACCTCAATCTAACGGTAATCTTCAAGAAATTCGTTTGAATAAAAATATTCCTTTATTCATCTACATTTGCAAATATTTCACATTAAATTAATTTTTCAAAAATTTTCCTTTCAGTTGAAAATGGAGAATGTGAGAAAATCTCTATCTCCGCTTGACGCGAAAGTGAATATTCTTGTTGCTGCTTTATGTTTATTCCTTGTTGTTTATAAGAGTTACAATACAAAAATAGTACGCAAGTATGTTTGTGTGTATATCGTTTGTTCAAACCTCGAGGGCGTTTGTTGGTGGGTTTTTAGTTGAGTTTCAATTTGATCCGAAAATTATTTTCTGGTGAACTTATCAGGGGTGAAGGTGGACTTTAGACAAGACAGATTTGTCACCGTCTACCTTCGGCTGTGAGTGAAGGGTGAGTGGTGCTGTGTATGTACATCGCTGATAAGTTCGGGCTTAAGGATATGTTCTTATCTAAAGTGTGGTTCTCCACAGTTTGGTTTGTTGACCGGAATGGTTCCTGGTCAACAAAATGTTTAATTTTTCGTCTTAGGGGGACTGTTCACTTTTCTTCGTAACAAAACAAGTTCAACAACTTAGGGGTAACTGAGGAAACGTAATGGTCTAGCAGATGTAACTTAGTTTGGGTTGGGGATGACGTAAACCGAGTCGGGATCCGCTTGCTCGCTGTGCGCCGACGAAACTAGGTCCTCGCGGTAATTCAAATCAGAGTAACAGCGCCCCCTTGCACATTCTCACATGTAGGTCGGTTTCAGTTTGTACGCCCGCTTCCAGATCTCGCAGAGGCAGACCGTGCTGTGGAAGCGGTAGAAGATCGCCAGCGGCATGGACACGTGGGTGATGATCGTCCACGCCCAGAGGCCGTAGAAGTTCAGCTGAATGGGATGCGACTCGGCGCGGGATTTCTCAAGGGTGCTGATGGCCCACATGGCCAGGTTCACTACCAGCATAAATGTGACGATCTCTCGGCCGGGTTTTTTCCGAATGTGCTCGGGGCTGACGGCTTGACGTCGGCTCGCGTCGAGGATGAACATCGTTTGGCAGGCGGTTTGCACAATCGACGCAAGGGCGTTGATTAGGACGAGGATTGTATCGCGACGCAGGGTGAAGTGCCCGGCGATGACGGTAAAGATATTGTACAGAAAGGAACCGGTCTGGGCTCCGACAAGGAGAATGTCGTCCAGCTGAAAGCTGCGCGCCGCATCGTACTGTAGGTGCCGGATCTGGATCATACCCACGAGGGTGGCGATCGTCGCGGTCCCGTAGATCAACAGCTCACAAATTGTCACTTCGGTCACTGCGAGGCTGACGAAGTCTGGCCGGGAAATGAGCACGAAGAAGAGGATAAGCGAGATGATTGTGAGGACTAGGATGAGGATGCCGACAAAGAGACCCTTGTGCGCACGGGCGCAGTCGACGGAGTAGTGATGCGGTGACCGCTTGCAGGGGGAGTTCACGGTTTCCGGACGCAGTGCTGGCGGAGTCTGTGGCCGGGATATGCTGCGCCACATGACGTACAGGATGGCGGCGCAGATCAGAGAGTATTCAATTGTGCAGGGGAATAGGAACGGGGAGGCGTCTTGAACCAGGGTTCCCAAAATGTTCGTGCGACGACACTCAAATATCTGGTACGGGCCCTTAAGTCCGCGTGGCACTCTGATGTGCGCCATAGGATCGAGGTTGTGTATTCGATGTCCTGTATAAAGGAAACAAATTAAAAATAATTCAGAGTTCCCACGAAGCAGTTGAATAACTTACCCAATCGATGTGATATCCTTAAAGTTCGATTCTCTGGATTGTAGAAGGTAAGAATTTCGTGTTTCGTTTCCTGGATGAGAACGTTCAGCCAGACGGCCAGGTTCGTCCCGATCATGTGCATAAGGCCGAAGCGGGCGATGATCTTGTATCGGTAGACTTTTATTTGCTGGAACAGGAGGACGTTGATGAGATGGATAACAAATAGAGTGAGTTAAGGAACTTACCTCATTGTTGAGAAAAATGAAATACATCTGAATAAATATGAACGCCATTCTGGTGGCCGGGGTCAGGGCCAGCATGACGTTGTGGCATTTGGTGTCCCGTTCAAGTTCGAAGTACTGCCCAAACTCAAGACCTGAATAAATCATGCTGCCGATTCCAAAAGCTGTAATGAATATAAACAGAAGTTTTTGGATTCTGTGACTACATTCGTTTGAAACGGTAATTTTGTGAGCATATGGGTGCAAATTTGCTTGGTCATTCAAATTGAAGGCGAGGCTATGTTAAGCTACCGACCATACCAAATAACAACAAGGCACACGAAGATCAGAAGTGTGCAATGGCCAATGAACGACGAATGAATGCTAGAACTGAAAACAAGCACAGTGTTAAAAGACGGAAACAGACGTATGTTCCCCATCTGAATTAGGGTCTTCCACAGTTCGAAGAATAAAAATGAAAATACGAGCGTCTTGCACAGAACTCAGAAAAGTGCATTTTTCAGGTATCGTGGCTGTTTACTTACTAATGAAATACTAGATATCATCGATGGTTTGGAGAGGATAGTAACATTCGGGAAATTGATTGGAGACGGTGCAATGTCCGATGATGATTCAGGTAGGAGGAAGATATTGATGCCGACAGATTCAACAAGGCGCAGTTACTTGATCCAGCTGAATTGATTATAAATTCATACTGCAATGAAGAGCCTGAATCTGTTGAGTCAAATACCATTTCGTGTAAAGGCAAAGAGCAGGCAATGAAACTAAGACTTCGAAAGTGGATAATCTCCGATTTACCAACAAAAAACAATGAATGGCAGAATCCGCTGCCACGCTCTGTAACAACGTTTTTCAATGAAAGTGAACCTCTTGACTCTTTTGAACGCTGTATGAGTGATGATGTAATTGCTCACATCGTCAACAATAGCGTCAAATATGCTCAAAATTATAACAGAAACACTGAGGTTTCTCTGACTACTGAAGAAATACATTGTTTCATTGGAATCCTTATCTTGAATGGCTATGCTCCACTTCCAAGACATGAATGTAGACAAGAATGTATTGGGAAATGAACGGAAATATGCACAACGTCTTGGTGTCAAAAACGATGAGGCGCAATCGATTTGAGGAAATATTTCTATATTTACATGTCGCAGAACTTACCAATTTGTGACTCAAAGGTTAAGGGTAGTCCATTATTTGATCTTTTGCTGTTATACGCAGCAATTTAAAAAAATATCAGTGTTGGTGAATCCATGGTTCAATTCAATTTTGGAAATAAAAATAACAGGTATACAGGTATGAAGTGAGCGTACAAGATTCAAATGTCTCGATAGGAAACATTTGTTGTGAATGAGCCCTTATTTTTTTTTTGTTTGTTTGCTATGACATCTGTGAAAAATATTTAGTATACATCAAGTCGTTGAACAGACAACATCATATTTTTTCATCGTGTTAGAAATATCGAATTTTGTACCAGAAAGTGAGGATTTGCGGAAAGCATTAATTTTTTGTTTTCAAAAAATGGGTTCAACGGCTCAGAAATAATGATTTTGATGTGAGAAATGAAGAACGTGGAAGACCAACAAAAAGGTTTGAAGACGCCGAATTGCAAACGATATTGGATGGAGATGACACTTTAAGTCAAAAGCAAATGGCAGCAATGTTAAATGTTGCACAACAAATAATTTCTGGCCGTTTAAAAGCTATGGGAAAGATCCAAAAGTGTGGAAAATGGGTGCCACATGAATTGAATGAAAGACAGATGGAAAACCGAAAAACATTTGTGAAATTTTGCTTCAAAGACACGAAAGAAAATCGGTTTTGCATCGGATTGTTATTGGCGATGAAAAATGGATTTATTTTAAGAATCCTAAACGGGAAAAATCATGGGTTAATCTGGGACAACCATCAACATCGATTGCAAAACCAGAACGATTCGGCAAGAAGACAATGCTGTGTGTTTGGTGGGACCAGAAAGGTGTGCTGTACCACGAGCTCCTAAGACCTGGTGAAACTGTTAATACTGATCGTTACTGACAACAAATGATGAATTTGAACCATGCATTGACCGAGAAACGACCAGAATGGGCCAGAAGTTACGGCAATGTAATTTTGCTGCATGACAATGCACCTGCACACAAAGCAAAACCGGTTCAGGATACAATCAAAACACTTGGCTGGGAGCAGCTACCCCAACCGCCGTATTCACTAGACTTGGCCCCTTCCGACTACCGTTTGTTTTAATCGATGAGACACGCATTGGCTGAGCAGCACTTTGATTCCTACGAGGAGGTCGAAAATTGGGTGTCTGATTGGTTTGCTTTAAAAGACGAACAATTTTATTGGCGTGGTATTCACAAATTGCCAGAAAGGTGGTCAAAATGTGTATAAAACAATGGTCAATACTTTGAATAAAATGTTTTTACTTTCCCATTCATACTCATTTCATACCGGTATTTATTGATATATTGTTTCATTGGAATCCTTATCGTGAATGGCTATGCTCCACTTCGAAGACGTAGAATGTATTAGGAAATGAACGGGGGTACGCACAACGTCTTGGTGTCGATGAAGCGCAATCGATTTGAGGAAATATTTCGATATGTATAAGCCGAAGAAAATTAAAACCTGTGCAAGGTGACAAAATGGCTATTATTGGATCTTTTGAACGAAAAGTTTCTGTTATATGTACCAATTGAAAAAAATGTCAGTGTTGATAAATCCATGGTTCATTATTATGGTAGACATGGCCGTAAGCACTCTAGAGTTTCGCCGTAGCATCACCGGATCCTTATTGTCCTTATTGTTAAAATACGGAGTAATAAGATCTTAGCCTGGACCCGTAGAAAATGTTGCAAGAACCATCTCTGCGTGCGTACGCAAAACATCGTCAAATTAGTAGACAGTGTTCAGTTTACAAAAATTAAACCATTAAAATGTGTAGCAGATGCAATATTAATCTTCATGACAAGTGTTTCGTCGAATTTCATTCCTAAAATATTGTGTTATATATATAGAACGCAATATTTGTAAACGCATACAGGATACATATCTGCCCACGGGGCCCTTTACGACCCATGACAAAAACACACTTATTGGTAAGAATAACATAAAATAGAACTTATATACTTGATTTTCTATTAAATGGAAAACAAACACCAAAAATGATGAGTTTTTACAGAAAAAATAGTTCTGGGCAAGGGTTGAGAAATTTATTCATGCGCTTTGCTGGGGTGAACTGGTTAGAAACATCTTACTGCAGGTCAGGGAGGCGAAGAAATAAAAGTGAACTCCAGTTTCAGTTGGGGTGGTAAACTTCACTTTGATCTCTAAAGTTGCTATCGAAAAGCTGAGTACTGTCAAGAACTGTGTCTTCTTCATATCTGCTAACAGTGTCCTCGCTGGGAGCATAAACAAAAACATCAGTACGTTGTGGAAGCACAACAAGATTGTCTATTCTCTTCGTTGCCTTTGAAAAAAAATTCTACATTGGCTGTTGTTCCGCCTGCGAAGAAGGTGATTGAAGGAGATGGCATAAGCGCGGGATGTAGCAGGATTTGTTTACAGTCCGGGTGACTAAAATTCGTTGACAACATTGGCTCAACCACATCAAGCGCGTGAGCAATATCGATCTAGAAAATAGTGTTTTCGAAACCGAGACTCATGGCTGTAGAATAAGAGGAACGCTGAATTTTAAGACCAAGTCACAGCGGCTAAAAGGATCCGACTCTCAATGAGCCGTCGACCTGATAAGGAAGTAAGCAAGTAAGTCTCCAACACGGCCTTGTCATGAATATATTGCCTTTTCACAAATCATCTACAACTTAAATATTATATAAACTGCAAGCCGAAGTTTTAGAGTCCAAAGACCACAGATTCCAAAATTACGAATTCGAGAAAACGAACTGTGTGGCATCATGCTCAATCAAAACTAACTTCTCGATGAGAAATATTCAGTTTTCTATACTTCTGCAGAAAATTTATTCCAAGCTGCTGCTTTATCGATTTCGTTTTATTTATAAATGGTTCAGTTGCATTTCAGGAATTCTGGGGAAAGTGGTGTGAAAATTCTTCAATAGAGTGCAAAACACTCCTCAACAGAAGTAGGCTTATCCAAAGTTAGCATTAGCATTGGAATAATGACAATTAAAATTATTTCATGTAATGATCGTAAATTTGTAAAGAAAGAGCCAGCAAATTCAAGCTAAATTAATAGTTGCAGTTAGGAATTACAAAATTCGCTGTGTAGCGTTAAAATTCCAAGGACCTGATTAGAGGAGTATTAAGTCTAATCTAATGACAGAAGCCTAAAGTAGTAGAGAAGTGAATGAGACGAGTATGTGGTTTGCAATCGAAATTGAGGATGAATAGGACGCAAGTTAAAGCTGAAAACTTCTTGCGGATGCTATCATTCCACAAGCTACGTCGCCTCCACGGACAAAGTGCTGACGTCTCAGGAATATCCGTGGCTGCCGTGGCGTAGTGAGTAGAGAGCGACGCTTACACGCCGAAAGTTTAGGTTCGATTGACAGCTCAACATGAATTTTTTCAATTTTTCACGGCACCACCTCTTTCGGGCTGCTGACAACACTCAAAGACTAACAACTGTAACAGAAAAGGCTTTCCAAACTTTGCCGTTCGGAGTCGGCAAAAACCTGTAGGTCCCTTCTCTTCATAAGACAACAGTAGTGCGCACACCACGAGTAGTTGATGAGCAAATTAGACCCTGGTCCTCCTCCTCCCTAAAAGTGTACATCGACGTTTGGTTTATAGGACAATTAAGAAACATTAGGAACATTATTTTTGGCCTTCTCGAAACTGCCCGGATTTCTTGAAAATTTGCGTTATATTTTTCTTTATTAATTGGAAAGAAAGAGCAGCTGAAGTCCATCAAAGAAGTAGTTTATTGTGAATCTGGTGCGACCGATAAATAATTCAGATTCTAAAGATGTGGAGTTGGGGGTTACCAGTTACTGGATCAGGATCCATGTATAACGTAACGTAAACTTGCAGAATCTCTCGAGTAACTGAGCAAACAGCTTTCGTTCAATTAAATAAATATGGATTCATTCAAAAGCAAGGTCCTCGGAACTGCTTCTTGAAAGACATCAAAGGAATGGATTCTTGCACCGGATCATGACTTTAGATGAAAAATGGATATACTTCGATAGCCCCAAAAAGAAAAATGTAATGCAAAACCTCGGGAATCCGTTTCATCGTCTACATGGACGCCAATGAAAAACATTCACGTTTCAACATTCATGCTCTGCTTATGGTAGGACCAACCGGGAGTGGTTTACTATGAGCTGCTGATACGAGACGAAACTATTGATAGGAAATCTTATCAACTGCCTTTGAGCTGTTCATTGGGAGGAAAGTCCTAGAAATAACCGAAAGGCATAAAAAGGGAATTTTAAAACATGAAAACACTCTGCCCCTCGTGGCTATAGCCGATAATAACTATTTAAAGGCGTTGAAATGGGACTTGGATGCGCTAAATTCCACCCGCCATATTCTCTTGATCTTGCTTCTTGCTCCGTACTACTGGCATTTTCGACGGATTCTCTAGATGTTGCTTCTTGCTCGATTTGGATCAGTGGTTTCGGTCTTTTGAAGAAATTGGAGACAGGCTCAAAAATAAATAAAAAATAATCCCCGAATAATATATAAGAATTTTTCTAATAAAATTCTAGAGGAACCCCCCTATCAAATGGCATCACACTGATTCCATTTGACGACCGTTCGAAACCATCCCTATTACAGAACCCGTATAGACGTGGGCGAGCATAAGGCAGGGCCGAGAAATTAATTAAATCACTCCCCTCCCACAATAAAAAATCCAAAATGACGCACAAGAGTAAACAAACCGCCTCTGTCTGCAATTTGCGAAGAAGAAAAAGTCACATAAAAATTTACGTAAAGCTTCATGCAATCACAGAGCTGCAAAGTTTCAAATTCCTAAGGCGATTATCTCCGCTCAAGTGGTTTATATCCCATCAAACACCTCAAGTTGAAGCCCAAAGCATATCGCCGGCACCGTCTGCCCGTCTGCGACTCATATTCGCCAACTCAACATCGGTGCCCTTCAAGCCAAATAGATTGCCTTCCACATCATCGTTTCGCATTTAGGAAACTTCCGCGATGCTATTACTTTGGCGGAGCGCGCACTTAGGAACTTGATCCTTTAAACTTTATCTCGCAAAGAAAACTCGCGGTGCCCGCTTCGGTTTCCTCCCTTAGATTCCATAAATCAAGTAAAAATGGAGGCAAAAAAAAAAAAAAAAATGACCAACCTTTCCGAGTATGAAAGCGGAAACGTAATTAATTACCGCACCACTCCCGACAGAGCTCCTTTCTGCAACAAATTTACATTTCGTTTCTCACTGCATCCTCCTCGTGGTGGCGCTCGAATTTTTTGCACAGCCAGAACGGGGGACTGAGATTTTTAATTCAATTACAATCCGAGGACGAGCAGAAGACCTCCGCTCCACGGCAGTGTATCTTTTGTTTTCACTGTCGTTCCGGAAGCGAAGGCACGGCATAATGGAGTTCAAGTTGATAATTACATAGTGGAACACCTAATTTGTCGCCTTCGCCCAGAGTGAGCGCCTAAGCGAGGGCACTGAGACGGCTCCTACAGCGGAAGGGACGGAACTCTCATTAGCAGGAAGTCCTTGTTAGTCGCACTCCTCCGAACAGTCTCTGTCCCCGTTCCGATTGTTTCTTCCTCGACTGTCATCTCAAGACTCAGTCACGTGTGGTGTGCGCAGCATAGTTGTGCCAAGAAGCGGCAGCGGTCCCAAACGTGAAGGACTTCACCGCGCTCGTCTTAGTCCCGGTCCCATATTCGTAATTAGAATTCAGTTCTCCGAGCGGGTGATGCCTGGTGGGCGGAATAAGTAATCTCTTCTTCTGATAATTATCCAGAGAGTGCGAGATCTGCTTGCAAGCCATGTACATTTGCATAATATTCACAGTGACACTGCATTTGGAGGCAGGGACAGATATTCACTTACCCACAGCGCCCATTCGCAAGTAGAAGCTCCCATAGTGATGCTGTCGTCCCAACGGGGCCAGCAGCGATGGTCTGCGCGCTGACGGTATTGTGCTGGGAATCGGCTTGCTGTCGGTTGAGTTACTGCTCTCCGTATCCGATTCGTCCATACTCTCCGATGAGGCGCTGGTTGATGTGCGTTTCTTCGACGAGGAAGACTTCGTTGGAGATCCTGCCACAAGGATGAGAGTAAATATTTTTTTTTTGCAAAATTAAATTATTTTTTAAGTGCTATTGCGGCGGACGTGGCTGGCGTTGGGGGGAGTTTGGATTCTTATCAAATTTACATTTAGAAGTGCACGCACGTCACGAGTGTGTGTTGCGCTTGTTGACAGAAAAAAAGCTGCTCAACAAACAACCAGAGTGGGATGAGCGACATTTGTAGGAGCACGATCTGAAGAACGTACTCTGGGGGATTAAATTCACATTTTCTAAAATAACTAGTTTGAAAGTGCATAGGGGCGTATATTCGTATTCAAAGAGTGCTACTGTTTGATGTTTGTTTAACCTCAATTTTCCCCATCCAACTCAGGCTCAGGTTGGCAGTCAAGATATATTGACTCATACATTTTAAAAGCGTTTTACTTGCATCCCTTTATTACTCATCCTAAAATAACTCCAAAACTGCCACAAAGTAAGGCCGTCAAGGCAGAGAACTACCCTTAAAGGGAAATTTACTTGCTCCTTCAAGATGGATGCTACACAGAATAAAGCTGTAAAGCTTTTAATCAATTTCATGAAATGTCTTTAGTGAATTTTGGTGACGCCCCACTGGAAGAATTCAAAATTTGGCTTTAATCCAGAATTCAATCACCGTCACGGTCGACCTGTTTGAATTTGTTCAGTTTCCATGCCCGTTTCATAAACTTTAAATCAACCTCTCCTCCCATTCCCCCAGATATATGGCTTTCCGCATTGACTCCCCCGCGAGCAAGACCTCTGCAGAGACACAGACACAGTGGGTATGACTTTTGCAAAAAAAACACAGACCCAGTAGCCGGTGACTCTTGCTGGCCAGAATCATGGCAGGGCTGCTCGTTTGATTTTCAAATTCCCGTTCCAAACCCGGAGGGGACCGCCGTGTAAAATGCAATTACTTTCATTTTGTTTGCCCGGAAACACGAACTCGAATGCACATCCGCACGCCCCGTGCCGTGCACGTAGCCAGCCATGTCCTAATGCTATAAACTGAGTTAACTCACCTATACTCAGCGGAATTTTCGGTCGACCCCACAGCAGTGTTGCGTACATGAAGAACAGAAACATCATGCTGCCAATGTACAGATACAGATAGAACACCTGGAAAGATACAAACGGAAAAAGTTTTTTTTTTCAGTCGGTGTGCATTTCGCAGGACAAAGTTGCAAGGAGGATGAGGAGTTAGGGAACTTGGAGGAGGTCTTAGCGCACAGGGAAGATGACTGAGGTTAATATCCTTCGGTGTGCCAACACGGTGCACATCAATGAGCCCGCAGCAAGTGAAAGTGTTATATTCGGTCGAACGACCCAGACTCTGTGTTGTCTGCCTGCAGTAATCCCTCACACTCTCACCGCATGGTGGCGAGGCGCGGTGCCATCCCTACGGTGGAATAAACTGTCTGAGCAGGGCATGCACATGATTTACTGACGTGAACTCCCACATCCTTGGCGACCAAAGTACCTACTTTTGGGGAATGTGGCGGTGTTGAATTTAAACGAGCAACGGCTGCGTGCGGACTACGGGTGAGGGGAGGATAATTTGACTAGGGGGCTGTCTGAGATTAAAATTGATTCCGAGTGATTAATTTCCGGCGTCAAGCTAACAGCACACACAGACACCATGGACACATACTTGTCAATTGTCAGCGGAGAGGGCATCTGTGGTGGTTTTGGAAGTCAGGTGAGTGGTATGTGTTGTCTCGAGGATGGCGGGAAGAAGTGTAGTTGCTGCTGAGTGCTTTGTGGTGTTGAAATTCTCATCATTGGTGGTTGGAAGTGGGGGCGGGCGAAAGGATGAAAGCGCCAGACGCGAACATTTATTTTTTAGTTTTTTTTAAGTTTAGTGTATTTATTGTGGCAACAATTTTACAATGGTTGTACACTACATCTGTACCGCGCTATGCGCACGGAAGGACGCAGTTGCTTACATTTAATTGTACAGTAGTAATTTCCAAACAAAATTTCCTTAAAAAAAAAACATGAAATAAAAGAATAAGCCCAATATCGCGACAAATATTCACAGCAGATCGTCGATTGAAGGTGTGCGACACAGATGAGTATTTTCAAAGCTGTAGAAGACGCAAGTTTTTTGCGAAGATGTTGCGCAAGCACAGAAATTACTCCACAAGCAAGCAGGCTATGAAAGAGAAAGTTGTTTTGAATAGGCTACTTTGAAGCTTTAGACTCAAATTCAGGGACATCATCCTGATTGAACAGACAAGCGGATGCTGATCTTACAGGCGTGATCTGACTGATGTAAAGATGATTTATTTTGTGAGACTCAAGTGAAAGCAATCGTCGTACACCATCGATATCGACGACAAGACCCAATCCCTTTAACTACACATTTTATGAGACAGGGTCGACAAAAATGCGAGACTGCCTTGAACTATTTGCTCCTCACAAAGAGATCAGTGAATCAAAAGTGGAAACAGGACATATTGGCATAGTTCCAAACATTGAACCCTTTTTCGAATTCTTCAAAAGACCCGAACTGCTTTTCACTTTCACTGTACGTATGTCGCAAAAGACAGTAGTCGGAAAGACTAACCGCCGGCAGAGTATGACGTACCATATCACCGTTTCTATGTAGTTTTTAATTCAGTATAGCCTCCATTTCATCATCTTAAATATTTTTGGGCTGGCCCAGAAGCTCCTTGTCTTCGACGCTATTTTCACCAATATTGGAGAATTGAAACAAAACGCAAAAGCGACAATCGTGCAGAGTGGAAAGATTTTTCCAAAAGCATTTAACGGTCTTCAGCTGTTCATTTCTTCAAATTAAAGAAGTGGCTACATCTGTTGAAAACGGATTAGTATCGCCCCCAAAAAAAGACCTTATGTCACATTCCAGTTCCAATTTTTTTACAATAATGTTGATACTGACAGGAGTAAATAAGTAGGTATGGGAAATATAACGTCCTTTGAAACATTTAAGCTCGATACAACATCTTATCCAATTTGTGACCGAGCGTTGTAATTTTCGGACGGACCGTACATATTTTATTTTTAATTGAAGTTGAAATACACTTCGTGGCCCCCGTGGTGTAATGGGTACAGTGCGTCGCTCACACGACGAAGGGTCTAGGTCCGATTCCCGGGTGAACACCTCGAATTTTTTCACGGCACCACCTCTTTCGAGCTGCTGACAACACTCAAAGAGTAATAGCTGTCTATGAAAAAGCTTATCAAATTTCGCCGTTCGGAGTCGGCAAAAAACTATAGGTCCATTCTGCTCGTGAGAGAATAGTAGCTCGCACAACACGAGTAGTTGATGAGTAAACTAGGCTCTGGTCCCCCTGTGGGCTAACGCACCAACAATTATTATTATTACATACTTTGCTTACAAAAGCTTTGAGCAAAATGTGTCCCATCATTGAAGAAGATTATTCTAGTAAAATTTGCCTTTATTCACCGCGAAGTTTGGTTATGGATTTGAATGTATTAAAAACATTTTACCAGTGAGTACATTTTCCTGATTTGCCAACTATATATGAAATGTTGGCAAAAAAAAAAAAAAAAAAACACTAAGCGATCCTTTTAAAAAAAACCCATATATTAGGGAAACTACAGGGATACCTTTGAAGTTTGTCAGCCTGTCTGATATCAACAATTGCCATATTCTTAAGTGGCAATATATGCAAATACGAGGGACATCAATATATTCTTTGTATTGATATGAAGGTATATGCGAATTCAATTAAAATTGTTTTTATTTTTCAATATAATCTCCCCTAACATCAATGCATTTGTTACATCTTGAGATAAGCTCTTTTAAACCCTCAAGAAAATAAATTTCCTCTTTCTCTGCAAAATAACCATTTATTGCCGACTTGAGTTTTTCATCATCCGAAAATCTTTTTAAACGAAGACAGTTTTTCAAATCCGGAAATAGGAAATAATCACTAGGGGCAAGATCTGGACTATAGGGCGGGTGTTGGATTTCTTCAAAACCGCAAACAGTCTTGGGAACTCGCCGTGCGAAGAGGAGCATTGTCATGAAGAAGCAACACACCGGCTGCGAGTTTACTCCGTCTTTTCTTTTAAATTTCCTCCCGCAAGTTATGCAAGGTTGAAGCGTAGGATGTGGCGTTGATGGTTTCGTTGGCTGATGATTGGTTGATGGTTTAACCTTTTTTTGTACTCAATAAGCAAGATCCTCTTTGTATCCCAAAAAAATGTGGCTATGAGCTTCCCGTCAGACGGAGTGACTTTGAACTACTTCGGGGGGTCTGTTCCTTTTTTATGCCACTGCATGGACTTGTTTGCTTTCGAGGTCATAGTGGTGAATCCATATTTCGTACCCAATCACAATTCGATCCATATCATCGTTCGCGTTCTCACTACACATCTCCAAAACCTCTCTACAGCTTGCGATTCTTACTTTTTTCTGAGGCGCTGTGACCATTCTTGGCACCCACCTTGCACTGACCTTTGAAAGGTTAAGATGGTCATAAAGAATGTTACCAGTTGAAAGCTTGGTGATCTCTGCCATCATTTTCACCTTTAACGGGCATCCTCAAGAACAAGTTTTTTGAATTCTTTAATGCTTTCTCCCGTACAAACAGTGGCCGGGGAGCCGGAGCGGGGGTCGTCTTCAATGCTCTCTCTGCCTCTCTTGAACTCACTTGACCACTTTTGCACAGTTGATAATGATGGTGCGGAACCCTGGTAAACAGCCAATCCGGATTTGTCCAAATAAATATTATAGAATTTGAGGGAAGTTTTAGTTTTTTTTTTAATTATAAGAAAAGTGCAGCTAAAACCCATTTAATGCTTGTGTAAGCCTGCTCCAACCGATAAATCATACAGAGGTTGGTTTCTTCGATTTTAGCGTCAAAAACAATGAATGTCTTTGTCAACCAACAAAGTTTTAAGATGAGGAATTAGAGGCTTTATTGATGAAGATGCAAAGTGAACTCGAAAAATGGTTGGGACTGATTTATTCAAAAACAAGGCTGACGTACGAGTCGAAATTGCGAAAGGCAATTTTTCACCACGGAACTGGTTTATGGCAGACATCACAAGAAGGGATTTTTGCCGGATCCGGATCGTGACTAAAGATAAAAACGGTAAAAACGTGTAGTGGAATAAAATCAAAAAGAGTAATTTACTTTTGTACGTCACTGTTCTTAACGAAAATACCCCAAATACTATCCCGCAAATGTATCGGTTCTACTGATCGGATGATCTATCCGAAAAGTCTCCACTTCTGGACAAAAGATGTTGCTAAATGTAACCCTAGAAGAAATCAGCCCATTATTAAAGAAGAGTTTGTACAGTGCGGACGTGTGTTGTTTTTTCTAAGGCTCATCAGAATCCCTACAATTTTACGGAAACTCCATGAAGAAAAACTACTACGCAAAACGGGTTGCATCATCGTCTACATCAATGCCGAATGAAAACATCCACGGTTCTGTTCTATATATGTTTGTGTTGTATACTATGAGCATCTAAAACGAAAGTCGAAACAATTGATGGAAAATCTTATCGACTATAAAAAATGTTTTTGAAAAACTGCCAGAAACGACCGAAGGGCCTACGAAAGTGATTTTTCAACATTATAAGGCTCTGCCCCACGTGGACACAACGGTCAAAAACTGTTTGTAAATGCAGAAATGGGAGGTCTCCGCCTTATTCTTCCGACTTTCTTCGGACTTGTTTATTTTTCGACGGATGCAAAACCGTTTAAATAAGTCACCAGCTTGGGTCTTTGGAAGGAATCAATAAATGGCTTAATGAGTGGATCGATACCGGAGAGAGGTGATGTTCGAAAATTAACAAACAAAATTGCAAAAAGTAGTCGCTTTTGACGGACAATACTTTCACTGAAGTATTTTGTACGTTTTGCCAATAAAAAACAACAAAATGAGGGAATAATAATTTGCGTTAGTTTCTTGTCTTTAAGTCACTTTAGTCAACCTACTTGTTTTCTTGAAATTTCTGAATTAAGAAATTTGAAAAAATTGAAAATTGAATTAAATTTACGGCCCCTTCAAATCGTAAATGTGATTTCGAATTCGGAACAGCAAACAAAACCTTTTAAAACTCCAAAGAATAGAGCCAGTATCCAACAACACGAACGTTTCTAATTATAAACAATTTTCTAACTCTTCAAGTAGCTCTTGAGCCAAGTTAATGGCTCTAAAACGGCTTTCGAATTTTATATTCAGACATAATTAAGAGCAACACTCAGACACCTCCTTGTCGGTCAATGAAGGCGAATGTGCCCCTCGACGCGTTTTTCTGAAGGAGTATCGTCGCAAGCAAAATTTAAAAGCTATTTAGTGATTAATTACTCATTGCTCCTGAAGGAAAGTTGTTTCGAAAAATTCAATTAACTCCATCCATTAAAGCGCGGAGAAGGGTGATTAACTAAATTGCTTCCTACGTTTCTCGATAATACAACCATCACTTCGAATCCTTTTTCTTAATGAAACGAGCCGCTGCGACAAGATAATCGTACAGCAGTGCTCGATACTTATCGGAAAGAGCTCGTAAACAACGGAAAAGCTCCTCGATGACACATTCAATATGCAACGCCCGAGCATCGCGCAACCGGACACATAAAATGCCGTTTCCATGTGCCATTTGGATTAATTGCTCATACACAAGATGATGGTGCTGATGTCGATGATGATCATTGCCCGGCTCCGCACAATTCCACTCGAACACTTCACAGGCGCGCCTTGATTTTATGAACCTCATAAAGTATTTAAGCAAATTATTCCACTGATGGCGGCGACGGCAGTACTGGTTGGTGGTGGCTTTTAAATATTAACTCTTCGTAACCGTGGATACGTACCTCGTAGAACGACGGCGGGATGTATGTGGAGATGACTTCGGCCATGGGGAAGGCAATCCCCATCACCACCAGCAGCTTCCCGTAGAGCGCGGAGAACAGTGTTGCCAGGGCGTCCCCCCTGCAAGAGAGAAAGTTGCAAAGAATGAAAAAAAGACACTTGTTTGGTTACATGTACAAAAAGTCTTCAGGAAAAACGCTCTCTAGAGAAAAAAAAAATGTGGGGCGGAGAGGGTTATGAAGCCTGAGGAGTACGAGGAGAAGGAGATCGCCAGTGGAGGCAAGGAATGCCGGAGAATAGCTTTGCTCAGCGGAATGTGAATCCTTTTTATGACGGCCCGCCAGATAAGGGCTGAAATGTGACCGACAGTGAGAGAGATAAAGCGTTTTGTGTAAATTTAAAACGTCCACCCAATCATCCTCCATCATGACCCGTTTCCTGATGAAGGGCTTAAAGTCGGAATATATGGGTTTTTTTTTTCGACAGGGGCCGAGAACCTATTTCGGCTGTGTGTTGCGAATTTAAGTGGAGATTAAGGAGTGTCCTGGGGGTGATGCTTGATGGGGATCGAAATGATTTTTTTGATTTTTTTTAAGCTGAAAAAGAAGCAACTGGGAAAAAATGGGGCCTGTGGACAAATCTCTTCTTCAGGTTCTTCAATGTAATTGGGGTGCATTTTGCACGGTTTTCAATGCGAAATAAAATCCCGGCCCTCTTTGTTCTTCTTCTTTATATGCCGCAACAATCCGGAGGTAGCGCAACCTTTCGCCTCCAATTGTGCACTGCACTTATGAGCGCCATCTAAGTCTAGGCCGTCTTCTGTTGCATAGCTCACGAGTGCAAATTCAAAAGGCAACCGACGTATTAGACAGTAAGGGTTCACTTGAAAGTCCACTGGAATATATTTTCAGTGTAGAGCAGGACCGGAGAGCTTTTGCTGAAGGTAGGCTTCAACAATATGGCAGCAGAGAAGTGGCGCTGGTGTTTGCGAACCCAAAACGTTCCGGCATCCACCAAGGCTAGAGGTGATTTCATGTCCCTATGAAGAAGATTGCTCATTAAGAATGCCCGGGTCAAAGTTTTTTTTATAAATGGCGCGCATTAAAGGGCTTATATATATATATATACCCATAAATGACTGGAATTAAGTCACAGCACGAACCGAAGGTATAGAGAACGAGAGGGAAAGGAACTACCGATGAACATTGGTTTTAAACGCCTGTAATGGGGGAGGGAAATTGGGTTGGGAAGAGGATTCCATATTCGTGTGGTGTGGCTGAAGAACGAGTCTCTAAACACAACTGTACATCCGAAGGTGGGCTTAAGGATGAACGGGTGAGCATTCCTAGCAAGGCGGGTATTGCGGGTGGATTCTTGAAGGGGAGGAATGCAGCTGGCTAACTCTTTAGAGCATTTTTTGTTGAAATAGCGATAAAATAGTGATAGAGACGCGACATTTCGTCGATGTTCTAGCGAGTCGATTGACTTCGCAGCATTATTATCACCAACAGGTCTTATCGCTCGCTGTTGGATTCTATCTAATAGGTGCAGAAAGGTCTTAGGAGCACCATACCAAATAGGAGCGTTGTACTCAAGCTTTGGGCGGATGTACGCCTTATATATTGTTGCCAGGTAAGAAGGGAAGGGGTGAAATATTTCTTGCAACGCTTTAAGAAACCTAGACATTTCGCTGCAGTTTTGACGATCCCGAATATGTGATCGTTCCAACTTAGTGTTGAGTTGATACACGTACCGAGAATGGAACGTTGTTCAGTTTCAACAATGCAGGAGCCATTCACAGATAGTGGCAGGTTGTTTCGAGAACGCTTGAGTGACAGTAGACAGCACTGAGTTTTGGAAGTATTAAATTCGTCTCTATTCTTTTTACCATAATCAATTATGCTGTTAAGATCGGAATTTAATGAGCTTAATATAAGCTGCCGTTCCAAGTCAATGGCCTAAGAGGAGGGGCGAGGGACGAGGGACGAGAGCCGAGAGACGAGCAACGAATATGAAAAGCTGAGGGAATTGTTATCAGCGAAGGAGTGAATTGGATTAGAAATGACAGACAGGATATCATTTATGAAGACGAGGAAGAATGTCGGAGACAAAACGGAGCCCTGGGGAAGACCAGCATTAATATGGTGAATATCGGACTTGAACCCATCCTATACAACTTTTATTGAACGGTTCGAAAGGTATTGTCTAATCCATTGAAGAAGAGACCCGTTGACGCCAAAAGCATGCATTTTCGATAAGAGAGCCTGATGCCAGACTCTGTCAAATGCTTTTGAAATATCAAGTGCAACGATCTTGCTTTCTCCTACATTGTGCAAAGATTGGTTCCATTTTTCGGTGAGATATGCCATCAAATCACCAGTGGACCTGTTGCTCTGGAAGCTGTATTTCCGGTCATTAAGAAGCTTCCGAGTTTCAAGATATTTCATAAGCTGACGATTTATCTGTGTTTCCATGACCTTGGAAAGTAGGTACGTAAGTGCTATGGGTCGGTAGGAGATGAGTGAAGGAAGATGAAGGAGATGATGAAGGCTGGGCAAATGCTGTTTTCCACTTACTCGGAAAGAGCTTTAAAGAGTAGGACAGACGGAAAAGCTTACGCAGTGGTTTTGCCAGCCTAGAAGAACACCTCTTCAGAAAAACGGGGGGAATACACACGGGCCAGCGGACTTGTGTACGTTTAGATCTTTAAGTACTCTTGCAACTGTACGGATGCGAAAATGGACTTGTCCCATGTAAAAATTTTCGTATAGACGCGGACAAAGCACAATCTGGAAGCGTTGAGCTGGCTGCAAAATGTGCAGCAAACAGGTTTGCTTTGTCCGAAGAGGTGACAGTTGGAATTTCATTGCAAATGAGCGTTGGAATTGAAGACGAGGAGGAATTTTTTACGTCTTTTTCAAATGACCGAAAGTTTTTGCTGCCCTTGGGACAATGCAGCACTTTTTGCCTCAACTTTTGATCATAAGAGAATTTTACACGTCTTATTAATGCATTGCAATCATTTCGGGTCCGGTTTCCCTCAGAAGGGTTGGCTTTGAAAGTCCGGAAGCTTATTTCTCTCAACCTGACAGCCTCTTTGCAGCTCGAGTCGTACCATGCGTTTGTCTTCGGTTCGATACGAAGGAAAAGGAGGAAAAGGTTCAATTGATATCAGAGACCATGAAAAACCTTTCAAAGCACTCAGGAACGAAGTAAGTCAATGACGATTAGAGAACCCTGGTTTCACCAGGTTCAGTGACGATTTTTCGGCAAATAGTGTCTTCGCCAATGATGGAAACAATTCCATTTTTATTTAGAAAGATGAATTCCAAGGTATTCTCAAGTCACTGCAGAAGAAGAAGTGAATGGGTATCGATGGGGTACCAAATATTGTTCTGCGCCATCTGCCCTCTGAGGCGGTGAACGTATACACAACGCTGAGTAATGGACATAACTCAACGCACTGGAAAAAAGCTGTGGAACAGCCTATTCCGATGCGGGGCAAATATACCTCCATCCTGACAAGCCACCGGTCTATAAGACTTCTTCCCGACATAAGCAAGATATTTGATAAGAAAATCATTAGGGCCCTGAAAAAATTGGTTGAGGAAAAACGAGTAATATCGGAAAATCAATTTGGCTTAATTCATGTTGCGTCTAAATTGGTTTCAGACACACAATAGAATGAAATTAAGGCAGTGAACAGGCGCCTTCCAGATCGACATGGATTAGCACCGTTTTGTTAAGAGAAGTTTTTGAGACATTAGTCAAGCATGATCTACAACATGGTAAGCGGTAGGAAGTTGGTTGTGGAAAATTAAAACAAAATTCTCACAACCATCTTCCTCATGAAAAGTGGGTTGCATCAAGGGCGGTTGGTTCGCCGATTTCGTTCACTACACTCACTAGTGATCGTATAGGTTCTATGTTTGCCAGCTATCTAATCGAGTCCGAAGATGGTAGTAAAAAACCGCTTGTTTGCAAAAGAACTTCGATACAATTCAATGACTGGAAATCAACTACCTGAAGTGTGAAACTGTCTTTTTCAAAATTCCGCTGACCAGAGGCTCAGCGAGGCATCTGTTTTCTTTTTTTGTTTTTTTGTTAGAATTTTCGAAAACCCAACACTGGACTCGAAAACTGGTCCATTGTACTACCAGACCGGAACCTGCATTTAAAGTAATATTTGATTTGCCGGAGGAATACCAGCAAAAACTTCTGTAATAAAGAGCCTAGCATCAAAGCTTTAACCACATCAGCACTAAACAGCCGCCACCTGATCTGAGCAACTGCGACACATTGACAGAGGAAGTGCTCTGCAGTGTCTTCACGCACTCCAAGAAGTTTCATTACGAAGTCCTATTTTAGTGCTTAATTAAGTTAAAGTGTCTCGCTAGTACAGCATAAGTCGTCTGTCTTTCCTGTCTTTTCTGTTTAGAGATAGCAGGAATGACGTGGATTTCTTGATTTCGGAGCCTGTTCTTTTTTTTATAATTGGCACGCACTAAAGGGATTGTTTATACCTTAAAATGACTGGAATTAAGTCACAGCACGGGCCGAAGGTATAGAGGACGAGAGGGAAACGAGGTACCGATGTACATTGTTTTTAAATACCTGTAATGGGGGAGAGGGGAAATTGGGCTGGGAAGATTATTCCATATTCGTGTAGTGTGGCTGAAGAACGAGTCTCTAAACATAACTGTACGTCCGAAGGTGGGCTTAAGGGTGAACGGGTGAGCATTCCTAGCAAGGCGGGTATTGCGGGTGAATTCTTGAAGGGAAGGAATGCAGCTGGCTAACTCGTTACAGCATTTTTTGTTGATGTCGCGATAAAATAGTGATAGAGCTCTTGGTTAACCTGTATCCTGGATAGTCATGCCATCTCTGGATGAGCTGTCAAGAGATGCAAATGTAGATGTCAGTCCTGACCAAGGACACCGGTAGTTCTATTGTGGGTTTGGGCCATACGTAAATATACAAAAAAGCTGTTTTCGATGATTAATATTTGTTTTTGTTCTCTAATCCCGAAATATAAAACACAACCCTCGTATAAATACCTCTTTTGATCCCTGTTCATTTAGTTAAGCATCTCACGTGATACTGTGGTGTCCCGGGACACGCCAACCGAATTTAGGGACAGACTAGACCTGCATCCAGGTAGATGCAGCTTTGACCAAAGTTAACAATACCTTCGCTGTGGCGATAGGGCCTTTTATAGCAGTCAACTTAACAGAAAAAGTGAAGGTGGTCTGCTACATGGCCCTCAATCAGCTTACCATGTTATATGGTTATAATGTCGGTTGTAATGTATGATTAAACGTAAATTCTTACCAAATGAAAATTATGAATGCCTTCGGACACCTGAACACCAGAATCCAAGTACAAAAAATTCGAACCCACGATTCTGTAGAATGAGGCAAGCCTTATAATTAGAAAAAAATTAATTATAAGGCTGATTCAGAATCAGACTGCTCAAGCCGTAGCTTTAACCAACAGCCTGATCTTTGAGCCATACTACCCTTAAGAAATAAGCAATGAAGCGGTACGCCTTAACGGCTTTATTCCACTTCAAGATTTCCTCGATCGAAGGAAGGAAAGGCTGTAATACCCTATTTCGGCTAAACTGTGTGACAGGCACCTTCAATACAAGCCGAACTTCGTTCAAACGCAAAGTTCGACTCGCGATTTCCGCCATAGTGCAGATTCTGGAAGGACAGTTCTTCTTTTGTTTGCACTATAACCAGATTTTTTTGCCTCTTAATAATAATAATTGTTGGCGCGACAGTCCACAGGGGGACCAGGGCCTAGTTTGCTCATTAACTACTCATGTAGTTGAAACCTACAGTTTATTACCAACTCCGAACGGCGAAGTTTGAGAAGCTTTCTTAGGCAGTTATTGCTCTTTAAGTGTTGTCAGCAGCTCGAAAGGGACGGTGCCGCAAAAAATTGGAGGTGTTCAGCTGGGAATCGAACCTAGACCCTTCGGCGTGTGAGCGTCGCACTCTACCCATTACGCCGCGGCGAAGGCTGGTAGAATTGGCTTAAAAGGCCTGTGGATTGTAATCCACAATCTTAAGCTTAAGTGTGGGGGATAGAGTACGAGTCTCTTAACTGAACCATATGTTCGAAGGTGAGCTTAAGGGCGAACAGTTGGGTATTCCCGACGAGGCGAGTATCGTGGGTAAATTTCGATCGGGAGGAATTTCATCTCCATAAAAACCTCTCTTTGGAGCGAATAATCGATGAAGGTGCCATAGCATCATATTCTTTTATTGACTCTATTACTTGCTACTTCACTGTAAATGTAAATCGCTATTGTACGTGTATTGCATTTATTTTTCCTCTTCACTTGCCAAACCTTATAAAATTCGAAAAAAAAAATCGTGAAAAGTACTTTAATCTCGACCAGTTTGTGTCCTCAACAGGGATAGGAGTTCTGCACGAAACCATTTTGTGCGAAGAATCACTGTTCAAGCGAGCGATGGAACTGCAGAATGCACAACGTCTCAACTAAATGTTACCTACGTTTCCGTGACAACTTTAAAATCAAAATACGGCCTGTGTAGCAAAACGTGAAAAAGGTAAAAATCTTAAAACTGCACAGATATGTTTTTCAACTTTAATTATAAAATATAATTTGTTCGGCAACTTAATAATAATTGTTGGCACGACAGCCCTCAGGAGGACCAGGGCCTATTAACTAAACGCGTTGTGCGCGCTACTGTTCTCCCACGAGAAGAACGTTCACCAGTTTTGTGGCGACTCCGAAAGATAAAGTTTAAGAAGCTTTCAGACAGTTATTACTCTTCGAGTGTTGTCAGCAGCTCGAAAAAGGTGGTGCCGTGAAAAATTCGAGGTGTTCAGCTGGGAATCGAACCTAGACCCTTCGGCGTGTGAGCGTCGCACTCTACCCACTACGCCACGGCAACTTGCCGTCAGAAAATTACCAGGCATGGTCATAAATTGGATATGATGTCGTTTCGACGTCAAATGTTCATGCTTCCCATACCTTCTTCTTCTTTTTTTGTTGCGTTACAGTCCGGGGTGGACCTGGTAATCAACCAACATGCCTCTCCAGCCAGCACGCAAGCTGTATCCAGTTGCAAACTCTAAGTTGGTTGAGGTCCTTCTCCACTTGTGTGCGCCACCTTAGCCTAGGCCGTCATTTGTTTCGTTGTGCCAATGGCTCGGATTTGGAGAAGAACCTCAACCACTTTTTTGGATGAAGCAGTGGTGTCCATACGCTGTATATGGCCTAGCCATCTTAAGATTGTATCCGTAGACGCTTGACCAGGCGCATGTCGCTGTACAGCCCATTGAGTTCGTCGTTAAATCTTCTCCTCCAGATGCCATCAACGCAAACAGGACCGAAAATCGAACGAAAACTTTTTCCTCAAAAAGTCTATGGGCTTCCTATCCGCCTTTGGTGACATTGGCGCCATAAAGTAGGACTGGGATAATCAAGCTGTTATACAAAGCAAGCTTAGTCCGTTGAGAGAGGACTTTATTACCCCTCTTGAGCCCAAAGAAACAGCGATTGGGAAGAGTGATTCTGCATTTTATTTTGGTACTGATGTTGTCCTCGACTACCTCAAAGTTTCTGCTGGCTAGTAAATTGCTCTGTCCAAGGCGTCGATATTGTGTGTCCTTTCTTGATGACAGCGTGTACTTTGTTTTGATGATGGGGAGGAATGCAACTGGCTTATTTCATTAAGGATGTTCATCAACCAATTTTTCTTGAGGGAAAATAAAAATTTAAATTTGCTACCTAAGAACTAATTAAAATAATTAAAAAACCGGCCACAAATACTGCATACACAAGAGCAATCTTAAGTAAGATTGGAGTACTCTGTAAGAGTTAACAAGTTAGAACTAAGGTCGGCAAATAAGATTTATAAGCCAGTTTAAAATATTTCTGTCTAGTCTAATGAAAATAATAAAAATGTGAATTTCAAAAATTTAAAGCAACATTTGTTGCGTTGTTTTGTAACTGTCGCCGGAACATGGACTCTCTGATACACACAACAATCACAATCTCTGATACAGTCAACAATGCCGTTGTTTCAGCGGCTTAGGGAAGTCAAAGGTTGTCTTATCAACTGGAACAGAGGACAGTTACGTTTTTCAGAATTCACAAGGACTGACCTGCTGAATTATCTGAATTGTCTGTATTGATTAGAAGTCGGTTTTCAGACTTCATTTGATGAAGATGGGCTTTCCATCACCACAAGCATGAGCTCCGCCCGTTGGCGTCCTTAAAGCCACGTATTGAATTCTTCGGATATCACTTCTCCAGACTTTCTTATGAGACCTGGTATAAAGCAACAAGTTGATTGGTCAATCGACTATTCATCTACTTTCTCTAGACTTCACATGGAAACTCTTTCCATCTGTAGGACTAAACTCTTCAAGTGACATAATTAATAGCTCTGTGTGCAATAAAGCAGATTAAGAGTCTTCATCTGGCGCTCAATAACATCAGTTAGAAGACACACAGATCCCTCTAGCATCGAAATCGAAATCGAGATTCAATTAAAATCGAAGAGGATATCACTGCATCGACGACACCCGTCAGACAGCAAACACAATGGTAGCCGATTTAACCAACAATTACTGGCTAGCTTCCAACTGCCGACGCCTATCCCCCATTAATCCTGCCCCACAGCAGCGTGGCGGCTGACTGGGAAATTAATCTCGCTGGCATCACCAACGACATACCTTCAGCCGTAGTGACATGTCCCAGATATTCGTACAAGTAGCCCAACCGCACCATAAACAAAGCACGTATGCGATGGATACGTGATTTATTCCCGGATTCCCTGTTGCTCGTCCCAACCCTCTGCCCCGGATCTGGGGTGAATGCATCCCCGGCGTGCAGTGTGGCGCTCCAAAAAGACACCACCATCCGTGTTGCATACAACAAGTGAGACTCAGTCAGTTAGTTCACTAAATTGTGCGCGTGCAACAACCCCGGCTTCATTGTCATTCATGGAGCCGGGGCGAGGCGGCTGCTCGCCCATTCGCCTGACAGCAGATGCGAAGCGACAGGGACACCGAATGTCGCATGCAAGCATTGCGCGTTCATATTTGCCTACGGGGCAAGAGAGGGAGTCGAGGGCTTGTAGTTGTTTGCTAGGATGATGGTCGGATTGTGCCGGCATGAGCTTTAATTACACGACACCATGTATGCTGTTGTTTGCGAAAGTTTTATCCACTTTCGCCCATTTTCCCCGGTTTCGATTCAGCCACCTGAATCCGCTCCTCCCCCTGTCCCCGGGGGGATGTTTTACTTCGTTTTTGATTTTTCTTTTGCTTCACGCACTTGTGGCAGTGGAGGAGTTGGAGAGTTACGACGAAAAGTTTTGCAATAAACTTCACGATGTGGGCGTTGTCCGTGACTAGGGGATGGGCTGACGTAGTGGCGCATGGCTGTGTTGGAAAGGGAAGGGGGAGGAGTAAAGTCAGGATCCCCCCAGGGTGATAAATATTTAAGAGTTGCTGCACTGAAAGTTTCCACTTACAATTGTTGTGGAGTGCAACTTTGTCGCTGTAATTTGTGTAGCAACGTGCGAGAGTAATTATGCGGGCTTTTGGTTGACAGTGAATCCACCAGCGCCACTCGCTCGACGGTAATTTAGAAGAAAATCGCGCGTCGAGGATGCTTAGCTCGGAGTAATTGGTGGAGAGATGGAGGGAGATGACGTATATGACGGCGAACGGTAGTTTGCTGAGGATCTCTTTCAGCATTCGTTTGTCTGCATTCATTGTAGATCTTATCAAATTATGTCCTCTTTTATGTTGTTGAACGGATGAGGGGTACAGTGCAGATGGGGAGTGAATTTTGTCAGTCATTAAATTTCGATAGTACTGCAAGGATAAAGCCTTTCGATTCGAAGGATCCGACGATGAGTGGCTTCCGAAACGGTTCGTACACTTTTGAAGGATTTTACAACATTTTCGTCGTGTGATCTTAAATTTATAACCTTTGCGAAAATATTTACTAGGTCTTCTTAGACATCTCGTAGTTCTTCGAGTTGAGCATGACAGAAGTTATTTCTTAGAAATCTTGTAGTTCTTCGAGTTGAGCATGATAGAAGTTATTTGCTTGTTATGTTCTTTTTCCGATTGTAAACGTTTTGAATTTATGGCGTTAGGTACTATGACTAAGCCATGGCTCGGTACAAGGAGACTTGAGCCACCTGGAACTTGCTTTTAAAGAATGTGACTTCTCCTAAGTAGGAACCGAAGCCTGCTAAGTATTTTCAGTCGCAACTCCCCGATGTTTTCAGGGCGGGTTGGGGCGATGACTGAGTTTGCTTAGCATCGAACATAGTGGATTATGAGGTGTGAATTTTTGTTAGTGGAGCAATTTAAATCAATGTATGGGCATAGCACCTACATTGACTTTTAATGTACAGCTGTACGCACTTCTAAATTCTGCTTTACCAATTGCATGGCGGAGTTTGTTACTGAATGTCTGAAACTGGTATGAGAGGGCAATTCCGGGTCGTTGTGAGCAACGTTTGTGCGCCTAGAGCAAATCTCTTTGCTGTGTACCTTCACTTTTTCGTTATAAGCCAGCTCTCTTGACTCTAAGTGCAACACGGGTAGGTGAGAATACCGACTTGTCGGACTTGAACCAGCCTGGATATATGGTAGTTTGTGCCTATGTTTTTCCTACATCGTGGTCTCACTATTTACGTGCGAAGGGATATTGCTTATCGACTTCAACCACAATACGGCCGCTGTTCGAAACTTACTTTCTTGCCGTTGAAACTCCAAGTCCGTGAGCAGTCAATCCTTCTCCTTCTTCTTGTGGAGCCACAGTCCGGGTGGACTTGGGCCCCCAGTTGTGCATTCCAAGTTGGTTGAGGTCCTTCTTCAATTGTGTGCACCACCTTAGTTTAGATCGTCTTCTGTTGCGTTGTCCCGATGGCTCGTATTCAAAGATTTCTCGGGCCGCAGCAGTGGTGTCCATACGCTCTACGTGGCCTAGCCATCTTAAGCGTTGTATCCGTAGACGCTTGACCAGGCGCATGTCGCTATACATCCCATTGAGTTCGCCGTTGAATCTTCTCCTCCAGATGCCATCAACGCAAACAGAACCAAAACTCGCACGCAAAACTCTCGAAAAGACTCAGGGCTTCCTCATCCTCCTTCGCTAACGTCCAAGTTTCCGCGCCTTAAAGAAGGACTGGAATGATCAGGATGTTATATAAAGTGAGCTTAGTCCTTCGAGAGAGGGCTTTATTACTCAGTTGCCTCTTGAGCCCAAAGAAACAGCGATTGGCAAGAGTGATTTTATGTTTGATTTCGGTACTGATGTTGTTGGAGCTGAGGTAGACGAAGTCAGACCCATTTTAGCCGCTTCCGCTTCAATGCCAGCAAACGCCTCATTGACGGCTCGCTGTGTTCGTCCAATCACGTCAATGTCATCATCATAAGCTAGCAATTGAACTGACTTTTGGAAGATGGTGCGTCTGGTGTTGACTTGTGAGTTACTCATGATCTTCTCGAGGATGATGTTGAAGAAGTCGCATGACGGTACGTCGCCTGATCCAAAACCTTTTTGGAAATTGAAGGTCTCGGTGTGTTCGTTACCGACTTTGATGGAGCAGCAAGAGTTCTCGATCCTACACAATCTGACGAGTTTGGTAGGAATGCCGAAACTAGACATGGCATTGTATAGCTCGTCTCTATGCACACTGTCATATGCGGCCGTAAAATCGACGAATAGGTGGTAAGTTTCGACCTGGACTTCTTGGGTACTTTCTAGGATCTGCCTTAAAGTGAAGATCTGGTCTATCGTGGACTTCAGCGGTCTGAAATATTCTAATAAGGACTTTTTAGATTGTGGACAAACGGCTTTAGGCGTTCACACAATACGGCAGAGAGGATCTTGTATGCGATGTTGAGAAGGCTGATCCCTCGATAATTGGCACAGTCCAAGGGGTCTCCATTCTTGTGAACCGGGCAAACGACACTGAGATTCCACTCATCGGGCATGCTTTCCTCCAACCATATTTTGCAGATGAGCTGGTGCGTGCGCCCAACCAACTCATTTCCAGCTGCTTTAAATAGTTCTGCAGATAGTCCATCTGCTCCAGCAGCTTTGTTCGACTTCGGCTTGAATATTGCTATCTTCACCTCGTCTGATTTGGGGGGACGGGATGCTTGTCTATCATCGAGTTGAACATTCTGCCTAACAGCGGGATTTGGACCATCATCTCCTTTAAGGAGTCTACAGAAATGATCCTTCCAGATTCTCAACACAGACTGCGACTCTACCACGAGTTGTCCATTTTGGTCCCGGCAGACTTGGGTCCGAACTTTGTATCCTGCGGATAGCTGTTATACCTTTCAGTAAAACTTTCGGATTTCATTCATTCCATAACACCTTTCCGCGCCCTTTCATGCTCCTTCTTTTTTCATCTGAGAAGCCGGTGCTCTTCCCTTCTTCTCTGTTCTCAGAGCTCACGAACAGCCTTCGATGTTCGATGCAGCGGTGCCTTATAGGCGTCTTGTTTGGATGCATGCGCTTGCCTGCACTCGTCGGCAAACCATAGGTTCCTTCCGGATGGTGACGTGAAACCCAGCATATCAGTGGCAGCTTTTTTGATGGCTTCTTGATATCGGAACGTGATCAATCTGGTTGAGGGTGGATTGATCAGGAGGTCGCCAGGTCCCTTTGTTAATGTCTATTTTAGCCACAGAGAGGTTCCGCCCCAAGGCGAAGTCCAACATCCTGAGTCCGTTTCCGGATGTGTTGTCGTGTAGGCTGTGTTTACCGATGACTCCAGCAAAAATGTCCTCCTTTTCCACTTGAGCGTTGAAGTCTCCTAGAACGATCTTGGTGTCGTAGCTGGGGCATCGATTGTATGTTTCTTCTAGCAGACCATTGAAGCTTAGGTTAGGTGCGAATTTGCTGATGTTCTTGAATTTAGTCGAATTTATCTGGCAGCACTATACATCATTTGAAAGGGCTTGGTATAACATACGAAAATCTGATAACAAGCTTTAGGAAAGGCACGCAGGATTACTAAGTTACAAACCCACAGGGAATAGTGGATGTGTTTAAGCAACACTTCCAACAGCTGCTTAGCGGGCCTGACCAGGAGAGTGATAGGGAACCAGGAAATTCCAAATCCTAACTGGAAGCGTTAGCGTTCAGAGCTGAAGAGAAACCTGCAAAATATTCCTAGAGACTTATCTGATATTAGATGTAAAAGGGATGTGGATACCATTATTCACAACTTTCCTGAGCCAATTTTGAGTGCTACAGAACACACCATCTCCAAAGTTCCTGTTCATGTCAAGTCTTCCTCATATAAACTCCCACCTTTTGTTTTAGAATTAATTAAAATAAGAAATGTATACAGGAGTCGGCCGTGGCGTAGTGGGTAAAGTGCGACCGTTCACACGCCGAAGGGTGTAGGTTCGATTCCCAGCTCAACACCAATTTTTGAATTTTTCAGGGCACCACCTCATTTGAGCTGCTTACAACACTCAAAGAGTAATAACTGTTTAAGAAAGCTTCTCAAACTTCGCCGTTCGGAGTCGGCAAAAAACTGTAGATACCTTCTACTCGTGAGAGAACAGTAGCGCGCACAACACGAGCAGTTGATGAGCAAGCTAGGTCCTGGTCCCCCTGTGGACTGTAGCGCCAACAATTATTGTTATTAAGAGCGACAATACTGCTTTAGCCCAAACAGTCTTCAAATACGGGGCTAGGCTGCAATGGCGAACATAAGTGGAGAAGGACCATAACAAAAGTTGCAAGACTTCATGGTCAAGAAAAATTATTTTTGGGAAGGCAAACTTGCTAAATATGGATCAGAGGTGAAAAGCAATCTACTTAGAAAGTCAGTGTTCGTATGTATACGCGAATTTGTCTTGGTAAATAGTTCCCTAAGCTTCTTAATTCCCTTGTTTCTTGCTTCTTGAGCTTGTTCCGAAAGTTGTGATTAGAAGTATACAAGAAGAAATTATTTGTTTTCCATGAAAAAAGACTTCATGTACACTTACTGACATATAACACCAGGCATAATTTTTAAGGTACAGTTCCCTTGTTCCCCTTGTATAGTTTTCAAAAGCAGTTGTATCCAGACCCAGACCCTGGAGATTCGAGGATGATATGAATCTTTTTGATCATTTCCCTATCAATTCCTGTAATTTGTGCATCATTTTCTTCATCTCTAAATAATCTTCTAACCGTGTTTTCATCATAAGTATTGGCAGACTATTGAGTCCAGGTATACCAGTATAAAGTTAGCGTCATGTTACAAATGTATCGATAGGGAACGTTTGTTGTGAACGATCTCTTATTTCTTTTTTTGTTTGTTTGCTATGACATTTGTGAACACTACACTACTACTCTAGCAAACTATGATTTTCGGTTTTGCACGTGGAATGTGAGTTGCCTTAACATGCCATATGCAATAGGTTAACGCGCGTTCGCCTGTGTTCACTCACAACTCAGGTTTTGAAGTTCAATTTCCCGAAACAACAAGATCTCACCATCCGGTTAAAAGAGGTCTAAATCAAGTGGGATTAAGAACAGGAATAGTCTAGGAAGTTGCACTGGAATATTGACTGAGATCCAGGTTCTCGGGGGACTGCAATATCAACTAGTCAAGAAGGAAAGGCTCAGGTGACCACTCGGATAAAGCGTCACAATATCCAATTTAAAGACTTTGTTCTTCGACTCCGAAGTAAATAGAGGCAAGATTAGGACACCACACCATAAATATAAGCAATGACACATTACCCAAAGAAAACAAAACTAGGACAGCTTAGGCAGGATGAGTAAAATTTTCCACCATGCCAATTTTCCTAAGGAAGTTCGTGGCAACGAAAATTCAAAAAGTGCCTGAAAAGTCTACTTACGCCTTGATTGGTGGATATCGTTGCTCGATGTAGCTCATTCGGTGCGAGGGACGCTTAATGGCCGGCAGCACGGGGTAGCTGGTCAGCTGGTGGTGGTGATACATAAGCGCCAAGTGCCCCGTTTGCCGGTCGTTGATATTGGCCAGTTGCTGCTGCGAGGATCCTCCTGACGGCGGATCGGTAGTTGTGATTGTCATCAGTTGGTGGTGCGTGGATGAGGCCGATATCGGTAGCTTGGAGTCGTCGATTGTCACCCGGTGCGAGTGCGTGGTAGACTGCAGGCGAGATGACGACTTGGCAGGCGATGAGTTGTGACTGCCCGTCTCCGAGGAGAGGAATAGATTCGCGGAAGACATCGGTGATGGCGGCTGTGGTGGAGGTGGTGGCGGCGATGAGTGACGATCCTGGTACGGCGAATGATGGTGCCGCTGGTGATGCTGATGGTGGTGGTGATGCAGGTGGTTGCTAATTGAGGTTTTCATGTGCTCATCGTAGTAGTTGATGTGCGTGGCTGAAGCTGGAGCAGTTATCGTTGTCGCTATGGGCGAGGGCATATCCGTCACGGCGCTGGAAATAAAAAACAAGAAAAAGCAAAACTTTAGAACTTCCCTAACAAGTGGTGCAAGATGTGCATACTATTAATGACGGAATGCAAAAAAATTGTCACTTTCGCTCACTCGCCGTATCAGCCGAACGCCTCATGCTACGCGCGCCAACTGGTGCAAATCAGACACTGTCCGCGGGTAAGTCAAGCGCTTCCTCTCGGAGCTGCCAGCGGACTACGGCTAATCAACTTAATTGTGTGGCACTCACTGTGCTCGGAGGACTGCGACGTGAGTGTGTGGCGTCGTTTATTTGTTGTCGCTCGGCTAAATTGCCGGATTCAATGTTTCTTGTACTTCGTCCGAGTTCTTCTTTTCTTCTTCTTCAGCAACGTGAATGGGATTTGTTATGGGGCGAGGAGAGACAAGTACGCTGGAGCACTCGCGGTGCTTCAGGGTAAGGTCCAACTTTTTTTTGTTTCCCAGTTGATAGTGCTTTTGGTTAGGGTGGAATTTTGAATGTGATCACGCCATGAGCGGAAATAAGACACACAAATTTTGAATTGTTTTGTCGGAGGGCCCCTAGCTGAAGATAGTTACAAACTTTTATTTTCAGGTGCATAAAGAGCTTAATTTCTTGTTAACAAATTTCGAAACTTAAATTTTATCTGTTGAATTCGCAGCTTTAAGGAAGACACTTTGTAACAAAACTGAGAGTTACTTGAGTTGAGCAACTAGAAGCGGAAACATTGGATATATACTAAGAGGCGGGTCTGTGGTAGCAAAGGCTTAATTTGCAGTTTAATGCTGATTTGAGCAGTGCGATAGGTGATGAGGAATTCTTATATACGAATTTTTGGCTTTTCCTATATGAGTGAGTAAATTAACAGATTGAACATCACTAGAGTCCAAAAAGAAGACAATTATCAAACTATTTGCTCTCAGAAGTGGGGGTTGTAACGTATACTGTGAATTGGAACTGAAATCCTCTGAATTATTTATTCTGTTTGGGCGTTGTCATCCAACGAGAGGTGCTGTGAAAATAACGAAAGATAAAAAGCCCTCGAGTTCAATGAGCGAGCATCTCCGATATGGGATTTAGAGCATCCACGAAGTTTACGTCAACTTTAAAAAACAATTGTATTTGCATAAATCGTGTCGAAAACGTGTTGGATTAACCTGAGAACCTCTTTACTGTGTCTTTGAATTGGTGATTCCAGGGGACTTAATTTTTATTCCATCGCTGAAAATATTTCGAAGAATGTAGTCTATCATATCCGAGAGAAAAATCATGTTTTCTTATATTTTTACAATTTAAAATTAAAATTTAATTTAATTTATAATTTCTAATGTCGTCTTTTTGTTTGAGAAAATAAGTATATTACTGGGAACTTCGTTTTGTAAAGAGGAGAGGGCAACTGTGTATGTGTGGTGTGCTTTTAGGCAGATCTCATATTAGCAAAGATTTTCCAGGTTTCTTTTTTTATCCCCAAAAACTGCTGTGGTTAATCTAACGGTATAATACTGTAGGCTTTACCAACACTTCCATTGGATCGAAGTATAATTGGGTGACCAGAGAGAGATTTGCGTACAATTGAAATTTAACTACAAATTCTTGTTTTTTTTTAAGTACGATAAGCTTAAGAATAATTAACGTCCGTTCAAAAATTTGACAATGTAATGCATTAGTTATGATACGAATGAGAGACGTTCAAAAACTTCACAATGTAAGGCATTAGTTATGATATGGATGAGAGACGTCGACACAACAGTTTGGGGAATATCAAGCTTAAACTAAGACTAAATCGGAATTTCTTAATTTGTTAGCATTAACAATCGTATGGGAAAGGTGACATAAAAAAAGGCAACTAGGTCAGGTGGCTGCCGTATCGTAGAGGGTAGAGTGCGACACTTACACGCTGAAGGTCTAGGTTCTATTCCCGGTTGGGCACCTCCCATTTTTCACGGCACCACCTCGTTCGAGCTGCTAACAACATTCACAGAGTAATAATTGTTTAAGAAAAAGCTTCTCAAACTTCGCCGTTCTGAGTCGGCAAAAAACTGTAGATAACTTCTACGCTTGAGAGAACTGTAGCCTCCACAACACAAGTATGATGATGAGCCTGCTAGGCCCTGGTCTCCATGTGGATTGTCGCACCATCCAATTATTATTATTGTTAACTAGGTCAGCACCAATTTTGTACAAAATGAAAGTCGCTTCGACAATCGGCTTATTTATGTTTTAAATTCGAATTGCATGCTACTCGTAAATACTCCGTCCACAAATGCCATATCCACTTCAGTTACTCATGATAGTTATGGTCGCTTGTGAAATAAGCGCATATGAAAATGACGCATTAAATCCATAATCCTTATAGAGAATTTAATATGACGCGCTAAAAATGCATTATCCTTTTATTCCTTCATCTGATCACAAAAGAAAAATAAATTTTAATAGAAAGACGGAAATAAATTGAGGAAAGCTAATGTTATTACTTCAACAAAAACCATTACAAAGTTTTCTTTCAAAATGTATGTAAACCTTTGATATAATATAAAAAAACTGTTTTTCAAATAATTTAAATGTTTGTACTCCTGTCATTGTATTTTAAAGTTTGTAAATTTCTGCCACAGCGAAAACATTTGAAGTACAACTTGAGGAAAGTGTTGTCAATGCTAATTTAATTTTGTTTACAATGTATAAATAGCCGGCTGTAACAATTCCCAGAAATGCTATGGCGCGACCTGGTTGTGGCTTGTGAGGAGTTATTAAGCGGCAGCGATCGTTTTTTTTTGTGTACTTTTGATTTAAGTGCTTTTAAGCTTCCCAGAAATCCGATTAAACGATTTTTTTTAAGAATAAATCCTTTAAAAGGTAAGAAATGTGAATATATTCTACACTTAGTGGTTATTGGCAGGATATCTCAAGGAGGTCATTTTGCCATACTTCTGTTCTCCGTTCCAAAATTCCTTATTTTTTATTTCTTAAATTGAATTTAATTTATTATTATTATTATTAATTTCAAATTATTTTAATCGTCACATTTGTTGTTTTCTTGGTTAAGTAAAGTAAGAAATTTAGAATTATACACTTTGATAAATTGTTTGGAAGCCATTACTCAAATTCACACGTTGATGGTTTCAATTACGATTTCAGTACTGAATAGCTCGCGTTTTTTTTACGCCACCGCTTACGTCGGAATCGTTTCTCAAATTTTACTCTTCGGAAACGTAAATTTGTATTATTATTTAGAAAGTAGCTCGCACAACACGAGTTGTTGATTTGAGGCCCAGGTCCACTCCGGACAGTTGCGCCACAAGAACAAGAAGAATAATCGGTAATGTTTGGTGGCCGCCGTGGCGTAGTGGGTAGAGTGCTACACTCACACGCTGAAGGTCTTAGCTCGATTCCCAGCTGAACACCTGGAATTTTTCACGGCACAGCCTCTTTCGAGCTGCTGACAACACTCAAAGAGTAATAACTGTCTAAGAAAGCTTCTCAAATTTTTCCGTTCGGAGTCGGCAAAAAACTGTAGGTCTCTTCCACTCGTGAGAGAACAGTAGCGCGCACAACACGAGTAGTTGATGAGCAAGCTAGGCCCTGGTCCCCCTTTGGACTGTAGCGCCAACAATTATTATTAATATTGTTATTAAATTGGTTGCAAATTTCCAGAAAACCTTACAAGACAGTGCGACTTAGGTAGAGTGGGATTACCATCAACAACTATTAAATTACGTGGGACTGTTTAATTGAAATTTGTCTTTTCATATACTTAGTAAACTTATAAATTTAATCCTTCCAATAAGCACATGTTTGTAAACACTTAACATTTCAGATTGCGAATATGGTCGGGACATATGTAAGGATATGTATGGATTGCATCCAAATATTTAACGACACTTTTACTTGACACTAATTTGCAATTTGCTTAATGTTGTTATTAACAATAAAAATAGCTTGGGACTAACTTCATTTAAAAGAATTAAGAAATCTAAACTTATATTCGAGATTTTTAAGCAAAATTAGAGAATGAATTATGAAGTCTACGTGAATACAACGTCGTTTTTGAAAAAAAAATTATAAGACGTTACGGAAGATGGAATTTGGCCTTAATTTCATAAAAAATATACTTTTTGTTTTTTATTTCAAATCTATAAAGTTATTTGTGGCTTATGAAAAAACGAAAAACGAAACCATGGAGATTGGAGTGTGACTCAATGTTTCTATTTTTTTTTTTCAAAACCGTTCATGTTTCGTTAATGTTTCCCTGACTACAAGAATGTTTGAGGAGTTCGAAACTCCAAATTCCATGACCAGTTACAGCTTCAATTTTAAAGGAAACATCCACATTAGATTTGAAACATACAATTAATTTTTTTCCGTTACATATTAAGTTTTCGGAGTTATAAGAACATTATTTAATTATTTATTCTAAAAACCTTATTAAATTCGAAATGAAATATAAAGATAGATTGTTCGATATTCAATTTGATTAGATGTTTAATAATCAACATTTGCGACCGATGGAAGTTTGATATACGTTTACCCTGTAAAGACATTCGTAAAGTTACTCCATGAATACACAGGAAATTACAAATGTTTCAAGAAAACGAATGTATTGTAGGACAAAAAGCAGGCTTTCTGAGAAGTATCTGAATTGAAATATTTTTTTCAAATATCAAATTTGTGAATTAAGGTTTTCAATCGTTTTCCTCAGAATTGCATTCGATACAAAAGCAATATTCCAAATTGTATTATTATATTTCAGTTGTAAGATATACAAATGTAAGTCACATCTCTGGACACATTATTGTAAATTGTGCGATAACACAAAATTTTATAGACGAAATATATATCACTATCTGTCTAAAGAAGCCATCATTTGAAAACATGTGTAAGAGCCTGCAGCAAAATTTGAAAGCATATGTAAGAGCTTGCAAACAATCTCTGTAGCATATCGAAGCATAAAGTCCATAATTCAAACCGCCACAGATACTACGCCTCTATAAACGAGAATGGGGATAAACTATTCTACTATCGTTAAAGTTAGCTCTGTACTCTTCGTGACATTAAATCTTGAAAAAGTTTAAGGACAAGGCGCCAAACTGTGATTGGACTTTTCAACATCATTCTCGAGGAGAGGTACGATCTTCAAATTTGCGACCAGTTGGTGGCTTATGGTGAGCGACTCATATGGAAGTGGTTCAATGAATACAACGAGCCATCAGCCTTTTGTTAGAATTTAGACAAACGCACCTATCACTCAGCTTGGAGTTGTATACAAATCAGCTTTCGGCGAATTTTATGATTTCGAGATGAACGTACAAATATTGAACATGGAGTACGACATTCATGCATTATATGTTTCTTTGTCAGAAAAATTTATAAAAGAATGTTATCGAATACTCCAAAGATCTTGGACCTGACGAGATGGCTGATCGATTTTTCTAGAAAGTTTTTTTCTTATAGAACTGACAAGCGGCGGTCTTTAGATAAACGAGGTTTACACAAACAGTGTTTCAACTAGCAAAAATCGCACCTCGGTAGGACCTCATTGGTTACTACGCAAAGCAAAGCAAACAGTGTGCAATTTTCAATGATGAACGCACAAGATCGTCGCCTGAAATTAAGCGTCACAATGGGCTTCTAAAAGCTTTAGAAAGTCTGCAGTCATCTTCTACTTCTTGTGGCGCTATAGTCCGGGGTGGACTTTGGCCTCAACCAACATGCCTCCCCAGCCAGCATGATCTTTCGCTAGCTGCCTCCAATTGCGCACAGTTGGTCGAGGTTCTTCTCCACTTGTGTGCGTCATGTTAGCTCTTATTCGAAGACTGTCTGCAGTCATTCCTTATTAAATAGATTTAACAAAATTAGCAACAGAATTAAGCGGGAAAAGAAATAGAAAGACCAAGTTTGCTTCAGAAAACCCTTTTATAACCCTTGTACAGCTTTATGATTCGAAATTGTTTCCCAAAAAAGCAGAAAAGAATGAGAAGCCCAGAGCCATCAGCTGCCATCTTCCTGCTATTATCCTGAAGGAACTGGACTCATATAGCTAAGCCACTCTGAACGTAGACTGCATTCAACTTGGCTTGACAAGGAAGAGAGTAACACCTAACATTTTGGGATAAAATTGGAAAAGATCTCAGGCACAAGGTGGCGGACAAACTCAACGATACTTATAACAATGATTTAAGCAGCCCGTTCTGTGGACCTGTTTGTTTCTCGTTTGAAAGTCAAAGCAGCATTTCAAAAGATCAGACTATGTGTCTAAAATTTGTCACAAAACCATACCTTCTGTCAGTGCTGCCTTCAGCTGGTCAGCACTCTGGAAGTTCAGTAAATTATCATCGCTTTCTTAATTCCCATAATACCCTATTTTCCACATTGCGTAAGTTCCAAAAACTTCTCCCGATTGCTGGAAATTGTCACCGAAAATACAACCTCTCAAGCAAAAGAAACTCCCTGCAGACACCATCCGGCACATTAATCAAAGCGGCCCTTCTCTCTTCTTATTCATGCCTCATTCCGAGAGAATTGTCACATAAATGTCCAATAAAACGCAGCTTTCAATAAATCTCAGACAGGCACACACCCACACACAGCCACAAGCTGAACGGCACTTAATCTGTCAAGATTTTTCCGGTGTCAAGTGTTTATTTGCATTCCCTGCATTCTTTCCAAGTACATTACCCCAAATCAATTAAGTCCGTGGAGCACTCTCGTTGTTCTAGATCCACCTCCATGCCACGAGTCGAGCGCACTCTGTCAAGGTTAATATCAGGAATTAAGCGCACGGCTCCTCACTGAATCACATGTGTGCACGGTGAGATTCCAAACAAACCACACTCCTGGCCCACAACCGAGAAAGCCGTGCCACCACCCTTGCACCGTCTAATGACCCATTTAGATGAACCCAAATGATAATGTCGTCGCTCGTCGTCGTGAGTGATATAACAGCTCAACGAGTCAGAGCACCGCACTCCTACATGGCAGAGCACTCCCCCGGCCGCTCCAGAATCGTCTTCTAAATTAAAAGTGAAGATGAGCTTCTGCCCCCGGATTAACTACTTTACTTGAAAGAGCATCTGGCCCGCCTTCCCTCCCATGACGCTGCTGTTATGGGAGAATGGCGTCTGGTGGGTGGCTGCCGGGAGGGAGGCGAAAAAATCTAGGTTTCTGCTTATTAGCGGGAAAAGTTTGCATAAAGCCGCTTAGCTCGGCTTTGCAAACAGGCCTTTTGCCGGGATGAACTGAATCTTGACCCGATTTTCTGTGAACTTTGCTGAACTAGGGAGACGTATGATATTTTTGCATTGGCACGTGAAGAAGGCACAAGTGCAGTCCCGTCCACCCTTAATCGCGCCGCTAACCGCTGGCCTGCTGGGGAAACTCATTTGGAAAATTTGAATGGCTTATTTGCAAGCGGCGCTGGTCAGGTTGGGGGCGTGGGACAACAAGTGCTACTTTGGCAGCAGTTCAAGAGGGCGGAGGGCGGCTGACTGCTGTTGGCCGCCTAATGGGTGTCAGGCATTTGCGGTTGGTGCCTGTGGATAAGGGCGAGGGGTGGTGTGCTCGGTAATGGTTGGGTAAATATTTGATGAGTTGATTTGAGGTGGGTTTAATATTGGATGAGTTGCCTTTCCCAATGTGGAGGGAGGGAGGTGTGTAATTGTGTTAATTTCGGGGAGGAATTTTGAATGATGGTTTAGAGGTGCTCCATGTCCCGAAGGTTCCGTAGGGGACGGCTTGGTGCGCATATCTTCATAATTTTAACAACACTGTGGGTCTTCTGCATTATTCTGTGTTTTCCAGGTTTAGCGAGACATTTGACATAATTTAATCCCTTTGTTCCATCAGGATTAGACAATATTTTGTGGATTCTGTTTATGTGAAGCTCCAGAAAATAGAATAGAGCCGTGGTCGAATAAAATTACAAAAGATATGGGAATAAAGTAGACACCGGAAAAACGACTCATTGCATTGGCATAGATGCAGACAATTTATGTGTAAGGTTAAGCTTATGTGAGCCTCTAATCTCCGTCGATGTATGCAAAGATTTCATTAAAGAAATTAAAATTAAATTTCATTATGCATTTAATTTCATTCCCTCCTCCAATATTCTCGACATCCGAACCTTCGAGGTGCAAACATCGACTCGGATCATTACTTTGTTGTAGCCAAGGTAAGAACCTGGATATCGAGAGATCAGCGGAGTCGAGACAGGCCAATACGGTTTGACGTCGGAAAGCTACAATCGCAAACCATTCGCTGGGAACTTTGCCGACCGAGTCTCCCTGAAACTCGCTCAGAGTCCGACGCTGCCTGCGCTGACCATAGAGGAAGATTGGGAACGTTGTCAAGAAGCCATCAAAGAAGCTGCTACTGATGTGCTGGGTTTCACGTCACTACCCAAAAGGAACCCGTGGTTTGACGACGAGTGCAGGAAAGTGCATGCAGCCAAACAAGACGCATATAAGGCGATACTGCTTCGGGCCGAAGCCTGCTGGGATGAAAATAGACAACTTGAGTGTGGCTGAGAATCCAGAAGGATCATTTCTGCAGACACCTTAACGGCGATGACTGCCCCAATTCCGCTGTTAAGCAGAACGTTCTACTCAATTTGGGCAAGAATTTCGTCCCCCCAACTTAGACGAGGTGAGGATAGCAATATCCAAGCTGAAGTCGAACAAAGCTTCTGGAGCGGACGGACTGTCCGCAGAACTATTTAAAGCAGCTGGAAATGACATGGCTGGGCGCCTGCACCAACTCAGTTGTAAGATATGGTCGGAGGAAAGCATGCCCGATGAGTGGAATCTCAGCGTCGTTTGCCCGGTCCACAAGAAAGAAGACCCCTTTGACTGCGCCAACTACCGAGGGATAAGTCTTCTGAACATCGCATACAAGATCCTCTCTTCCGTATTGTGTGAGCGTCTGAAGCCGTTTGTCCATGACCTGATAGGTCCCTATCAGTGTGGTTTCAGGCCATGGAAGTCCCCAATAGATCAGATCTTCACATTACGCCAGATCCTGGAAAAGACCCAAGAAATGGAAATTGACACTCACCAATTATTCGTCGATTTCAAGGCTGCATATGACAGTGTGCATAGAGACGAGCTATACAGTGCCATGTCTAGTTTTGGCATTCCTACCAAACTCGCCAGATTGTGTAGGATGACGATGGAGAACTCCCGCTGCTCCGTCAAGGTCGGTAACGAACTCACCGAGATCTTCAATGTCAAAAAAGGTCTTAGACAAGGCGACGCACTGTCATGTGACTTCTTTGACATCATCCTCGAGAAGATCGTGCGTAACTCACAAGACACCACCAGAGGCACGATCTTCCAGAAGTCAGTTCAACTGTTAGCTTACGCTGATGACATTGACGTGATTGGACGAACACAGAGAGCCGTCAATGAGGCGTTTCCTGGCATTGAAGCGGAAGCGGCTAAAATGGGTCTGGCGGTAAATGAGGATAAAACCAGGTACATGCTGTCATCAAGGAAGGACACACAATATCGACGTCTCGGACAGAGCGTCACACTAGGCACCAGAAACTTCGAGGTAGTCAAGGCCTTCGTCCACCTCGGCGCCGCGGTATACAGGGACAACAACATTGGCACCGAAATCAAACGCAGAATCACTCTTGCCAATCGTTGTTTCTTTGGGCTCAAGAGGAAATTAAGTATTTAAGCCCTCTTTCGAAGGACTAAGCTCGCTTTATATAACAGCCTGGTTATCCAGGTAATACTTTATGGCGCGGAAACTTGGACGTTAGCAAAGGTGGATGAGGTAGCCCATAGCCTTTTCGAGAGAAAAGTTTTGCGTGCAATTTTTGGTAAAGTTTGCGTTGATGGCATCTGGAGGAGAAGATTTAACGACGAACTGTATGGGATGTACAGCGACATGCGCCTGGTCAAGCGCCTACGGATACAACTCTTAAGATGGGTAGGCCATGTAGAGCGCATGGACACCACTACTCCGGCCCTTAAAGTCTTTGAATCTGAGTCATTGGGACAACGCAATAGAGGACGACCTAGACTAAGGTGGCGCACACAATTGGAGAAGGATCTCAACCAACTTGGAGTTCGCAACTGGAGGCAGCTGGCGAATGATAGTGCTGGCTGGAGAGGCATGTTGGTTGAGGTCCAGGTCCACCCCGGACTGTAGTGCCACAAGAAGAAGAAGATGGTCTCTTGTTTGCTTTCATAGTCATAGTTGTGAGCCCATGTTTCGTCCCCAGTAACAATTTAACAATTCTATCCATAACACTGTCCGCGTTCTCACTACACATCTCCAAAAAGTCTCTACAGCATGCCATTTTCACTTTTTTCTGAGGCGGTGTGAGCATTCGTGGCACCCACCTTGCACCGACCTTTGAAAGGCTAAGATGGTCATGAAGAATGGTTTGAATGGTACCAGTTGAAAGCTTGATGATTTTTGTCATCATTTTCATCTTTATTCAGGCATCCTCAAGAACAAGTTTTTCGACTTCGTTGATGCTTTCTCCCGTACAAGCAGTAGGCGGGGCGTCGGAGCAGGCAACGTCTTCAATGCTCTCTTTGTCTCTCTTGACTTCACTTGACCACTTTTGCATAATTGATAATGAAGGTGTGGAACCCTGGTAAACAGCCACCATCTCTTCATGAATAGTTTTTTGACTTTTTCCTTGCTTAGTGCGAAATTAAATTACAGCGCGATGCTCAATTTTCCCCATCATATGTTCAATTGCCATTATAATTCTGTTTAACTAGAGATCGATATTAAAACGCGAATTAATAATCACATTTATATGAAATTTTACATGAATGCACTAAGATAACAGTATTACTTGATAAATAAGTCAATTTATACATATAACCACAGCTTCACCCCAATAATGAGAATATATCGAATACCCCTCGTAACAAACTTTTATAGAAGGTCGTTTATGCAAGAAGTACTTAACAACAAAAGACATAGACAGACCCAAGAACGCCCTTTGAGAAATGTTACGTTAAGTGTCAAGCTGCAGATGTGTTTTTTTTCCATTTCCCGAAGAACTAAGAAATGATTGGAATCGCTTTTTATTCTCCACAACAAGGCTAAGAATTATGTGCGAACGTTTGTTTCTCATGCAAGCGTATAGAAATATGTGTAAGTTGAGGATTCAGTTGTAGACAACCAAGTTGGCCAAAGAACAATATATTAAGCCTCAGGTTAATCACCAATCAGTATGACTGAAGAGTGTTTCTTTAAGTGTTAATAAGTCAGTAAGAGAGGTCTGTCCATGAATGGGGGAGTTATACCCAAAGGCAGACCTACAGCCTCGTTTCTTTGACGAAACTTGTTTATCTTTCTTGTGTCATAATTCAAGTCCAGTTGTTTATCAAAATGTACATATTGTAAGCTCCTCTTTAAACTCTTTGCTGAATGAGTGGATGCATGAAGGAACAAAAAACAAGGTTCACACACAACCAAGGACGAGACAACACTAGCCCTTGTGCATCCATTAGTGAACAGGAAAATGAAATACATAACTTTAATTGCTCTCCTAGACAATTACACTACTCCCCCGTCCACCCCTCCGACACCTTCCAACGAAATGCTATTAGCATATCATTTCTGTCGACGATAGCTCATCCTAGATGTGTGCGGGACGAGCACACTCCAGCGCAAGTGTTGCAACGACATTGCCTCTTCTAGTTTTTCATCCTTCTGCAGCTACAGCTGCCGGCAAAGACAACGATGACGACAACGACGAAAGAAAACAAACTCCATTAATACTCTGTTATAAATTTGGTCCTGTTTCCTTGCTTTTACCTTCGTCCTACCCACTCCCATCATGTGTTACATGGATGTGCTGGAACACCATTAAGATGTCTTGCTGCGACATCAGAAGGAGCGTGTAGGCACTCTCCTCGGTGCTCTGGTTGCAACTTTAAAAGAATGTTAGGCACAACATTTTGATTGAAATACGCAGGCAATTGAACTTGTTCGCCGCACAAAAACCTGGTGACACAGAATTCACGACGACACTACGGGACACCTATGGCACCTTCTCAGGGTGAATGACAACATTGGATGGTGCCCCCAATGTTGTCTTGAAATCGAGGGGTTCTACGAAAACTTGTTGGTTTGCAAAAGTTTTCCATTACAAAGTGCCTCCTTTTGTCTACTGATCCTATCTGTGCTGCAGAGAGCGAGCATGTGAGGGCAGACGAGTTCCATGTGAGAAAGTAGGTGACATGGGGCGATGAGTTTTGAATTTGTGGTGTAGCACAGGCGTATTCAATCAGGTTAAGGTGGTGACAGAGAGGTCAGACCAGAGACGGAGGAAATGGTTGAATGAAGTTCCCACTCCCACCTCCCCTCCAATACTTAAGCTGTTTTTCAATTCGATTCCCACCCAATACGACGCCGTCTGTCACTCCCCATCGCAATCCCTCCACGGTTGCCCAGTCACAGACATTAGCGACAAAGCAGAGTTTCCATTCTACACTTCTGTTCAATCTAATTAAAACGATAAATTCGCTCGCACGCAGTCATCGTTTCTATTAGCAAATTACAAGCGAATATCAATTACTTGCCGCACTCGCTCCACTCGTTGGAAGTTCGCCTGCATCTCCGCGAAGGAGGACAATTTTAATTTCATTCACTTCACAATCCCATCCGCTTCCGCTAATTCACATTAACAAAAGCCCAGCTCGACAAAAGGAACGAACGAAAACGACAGCGGCGACAGAAAAAACTGAATTGAATGGAAAAGCATCATCTAGGATGTTTTTAAGCCGCATCCGCGTAGCGTAACCACGTCATCCTTGAGAGTTATCTGTTCAAAATGAGTTTTCAGTTGTGCCACCCTCTATGGTACGATTGCCAACATCGAGGCAAGCCGACTGTTCGCCCGCCACCATCATCCACGCCCCATCGCGTGTCAGCGCAGGGATTTGGATAATATGAGCCGACAAAAATAGATTTGTTGCAATCCGATTTCCGTTCAACGAGCAGAAAAAATAAATAAAAAACGAACAAGACGCAGAACTGGGTTATGCCAGCAATCAGCATAGTGCCTCAGTTGTTGTTGCTCCCTCCATTGAGTGTCCCTTTGTGCGGCAGAGTGCGGTGGAGTGCTGCGGCTTGACCGAATTTGAATTCGTTTCTTTTTCATTCTCTTCTTAAAGTTTTCCGTGTGTTGTTGCTGTTGTTGTTGTTGTTGTAGATTGTGGCACTCCCCCAGCTGGTCAAAGATGAGCCTACATTTGAAACTGTTCGCGACTGGGAATATGTAGTATCTGGTGGTTACCGAACTGAACCGAAGGATAAGGACCTCACAGCTCTCAGACGTTTCTTGTGTGCGTTGGGTTCGGTGAGTGGTGGGGGGAAAATTATGTTAAAGAGCAGGGGGACCGGACATTCCACTCATCAAAGTGATGGAAAAGGTTCAGAATGGAGTGTGTATCCGTTGGAAGCTGTTCGAAGTCGCTGGAGCTGCTCCATTCTCGTTGACTGACGAAGAGGAAATAGTCTTTGTTTAGTGCTCTGGCTGCTGGCGGTTGGAGACGCTGGGGGGTGGCACTAAAAAGCAAGAGAAACGCTTCATTGATTTCGATTTCTTTTTCTTCGTTCCTCTCTTGTCATTTTCAGTTTGCCTTGCAGTTGGTTCTTTTCGGATGGAATTTACAGGATTTTTTGCGTGCTTTGTGCCGCTGCCGGGTTGCTGGTGTTGCGGTTGTTGTAACCGATTTTCTTTGATTTTTGTCGGGTTTGCGCGTCGCGCTGGTGGAGGGCAGCGTCCAATAACCACATTATTGTGAAAATACTCAGTGTCAGTGACCCCACCGAACAAAAGGGACACTCTGATGGAATCCTCCTGGTTACTTGGGAGTGTATTTTTTTTCTACATCTTGTCCCCTCCTTTTGTTGTTGTTTGATTTTGTTCAACGAGACGGAATCAGATGAAGTCCTGGTAAGAAGCTTATGAAGAGGCAACGATAAATTTAAGTGACAGCAAAGTGGGTCCTTTCTTGTTCACAAGTAGACTTCCAATAGCACGGGAGAGATGTTCTTCGTAATTGGATTGAATTGTACCCAATTTCGCTTCGGACAATCGAATCAGATACATGTAGCTGTTGGATTGTGTGTTGGAAGCTGACGGCACATACGTTCGACTTCGATAGAGGAGAGCAATCAGTTGGGGGAAGGGCGTGCGCAGGGGAACAGAAGGAAGTTCTCAAGAAGAATGGTTAATGCAAGAGGCAGGTTGTAAAAAAATTAAATTGTGATATTTTCCTGCCTCTCACTTTACATGAACTTTGAACTGTTTCTTCTGAGGTGCGATTTGTCTGTTTGATCGAAGAACATGGGTCCAATCATAGAGTTGGCGAAGTGTGCTTTGGACGGTATGTCATCAGCTGATGTTATGCAGATCCTTGACAAACTGGATGTTGCACCAACGATGCTCAGGGAATTTGAATACCTGTGTGAATTTGGAGAAAGCATGTATAAAGACATTCTTGGATGACACATATGATTTGACGCATACTGGACCTTCTTGATTATTGTCAATTTTCGAAAGAATACTGATAACTACTTTGAGATTCCTTGCTAAAGGTTTTCACACAAAAACTATCCAACGGCAGATGGGAATACTTTAATTTGAATGAACTGATGAATTTCCTAAACATAAGTTGCACGGATCTGGATCCTCCACGTTTAGAAAAAAGAAACATAAAACTCTAAAATTGATCATCTCAAAGCTCAGTTTTTTTTACTCTAAATAATAATAATAATAATTGTTTGGCGCGACAGTCCACAGGGGGACCGGGGATAAGCTTGCTCATCAACTACTCGTGTTGTGCGCGATACTGTTCTCTCACGAGTAGAAGGGACCTACAGGTTTTTGCCGGCTCCGAACGGCGAAATTTGAGAAGCTTTTTCTTAGACAGTTATTACTCTTTGAGTGTTGTCAGCAGCTCGAAAGAAGTGGTGCTGTGAAAAATTCGAAAAATTGGTGTTGAGCTGGGGGTCGAACCATGACTCTTCGGCGTGTGAGCGTCACACTCTACCCACTACGCCATGGCAGCCACCCGTTACCCTAAAGTGACCGGAATTATGTTACAGACTGTGCCGAAACTATAGAGGAAGAAGGAAGTCGAAGGAGAGGTGAACTTTGGTCTTAAATGTCTGTGGGTTGTGGGGAAAATTTTAGCTGGCAAGAACATCCCATATTCGTGTGATAGGGCTTAAGAAAGAGTCACTTAACTAAAGTGCACGTTCGAAGGTGGACTTAACGGAGTAGACGGATGGGGACTCCTATCAAGGCGGGTAAATTCTTGAAGGGGAGAAATTCTGCTGGCTAATTCATTAGATCACTTTTTGTTGAATTAGCAGTTGTTGAGCAAAAGACGCATTACTATGTCGATGTTCTATCGAGTCAACTGACTTCACAACATTGTTCTCAATAAGTTTAATAGTTCGCTGTTGAATTCTATTTGAATCCGTTCCATTAGGACAACGCAACAGAGGACGACCTAGACTAAAGTGGCGCACACAAGTGGAGAAGGACCTCAACCAACTTGGAGTCCGCAACTTGAGACAGCTGGCGAAAGATCGTGCCGGCTGGAGAGGTATGTTGGTTGAAGCCCAGGTCCACCCCGGATTGTATCGCCACAAGAAGAAGAAGAGAAGTTGTATTCTATTTAGTAGGGGGTCCAAACCAGATAGAAGCGTTTTATCCAAGCTTTGAGCAAATACACGCGTTGTATATTGTAGCCTTGTTGAGCGCAGTCAACATTTTCGAATACGAGCTATTTGGACAACGCACAGAAGGCGGCCTACGCTGAGGTGGCACACACAAGTGGATAATAATCCTAACTAACTTGGGGTGCGCAACTGGAAGCAGCTAGCGTTCTGTCCGGAGAGGAATGTTTGTTGAGGCCCAGGTCAATACCGCGCTGTAACTTGTAGGCAGGCCAAGAGGGGGGACATATTTCTTCCATCGCTTTAACAAAAGGTCATTCTGCTGGATTTTTGGCGATCTCAAATATTTAATCTTTCCAAATTCGTATTGAGTTGTTACACATATCAAGGAAGAAAAGTCAATCGGTTTGAACAGCCCAAGCGCTATTCGTGGAGAATGGTTGGTTGTTTTGTGACCGCCCAAGTGACAGTAGACAACACTATTCTCTTTGCCCCAACTGACTGTGCTTTTATGATAGAAATTTAATCAGCTTTACAGACGCTGCCGTTGCACGTCCATGGCCGGAGAGGTTGGCGAGATCTAAGGAACGAATATGAAAAGCTGAGGCTCCTGTCATCAGGAGCGGATTGAATTAGAAGTAAAGGACAGGAAATTATTTATGAAATGAATAAAGAAAGGCGGAGACAAAACGGAGCGCTAGGGAACACCAGTATATAATTGGCCAATATCAAACTTGGACCCTACCAATACAACTTGTATTGAACGGCTCGAAGGGTGATTTCTAATCCTTTGAAGAAGCCATCCATCGGTACTAATAGCACACTTTTTCGACAAACGAGTCTGGTACTAGATATTTGTTTTAAATGTTTTTAAAATATCAAACGAAACGACCTAGCTTTCTCGAACGTTGTCCAAATATTGGTTCCATTTTTCGATGAGATATGCTATCAAAACACCAGTGAACAGGTTGCTGCAGAAACCGTATGTATGTCTTTAAGAGGCTTCCGGAATTCAAGATGGCGATTTATCAGCATTTCCATTACCTTCGAGAAAAGGGGCATATAAGAGTGATGGAAATTTACACATTTTAGGGACGGAATGGACACATGCTGCTTTCCATTTACTTGGGAACAGATTTAAAGAATAAGGCAGATGAAAAAGCTTACGCAGTGGTTTTGTCAGGGAAGAAGACCTTCTCTAAGGGGATTTACCTCCGTGTCAGCGGATTTGAGCAGGGTCATTTATTTAACTCGTTTTCTTCTTAAGAAGTTCATAGCCATACGGCTTTCTTTTGCTTAAATGGAAGAACCACATTTGAAAGAAACAAGAAAAGCTTGAAATTAAATAAAGGTATATCTAACTACGAGGGTTGCCTTTTATATTTCGGGATTAGATAACACAAATATTAATCATCAAAAACAGATTTATTGTTTTTCAAAATATTCCCCATTAAGATCTGTATACTTTTGCATGCGTTTGAACCAATTGTCGAAGCACTTTTGCCACCCTATTTGAGGTATCACCAAAACATGCATTCTGAACGCATCAACCGCTTCTTTAGGTGTCGAAAAACGATGATCTCTCGTTTTATTTTTAACGTACGGGAAAAAAAAAAGTCATTCGGTGCGAAGTCAGGACTATACGACGAATGACTAATCAAATCGATGTTTTGGGTGCTCAAAAGTGCAACTGTTTGAGCCGATGTGTGAGAGCTCGCATTGTCGTCGTGAAGAGTGATCCGTCTTCGGCGATTGGTTTTCCTGATTTCTTGGAAGACAACTGCCAAACAAATGGTTGTCTACCACTCATAATTGACTGTTCTACGTTGTTCTAGTAGTACGGTTGCCACATGTCCATGTACGTGTTTTGCCGAAAAAACCGGCAACCATTGGCTTGGAAGTGCTCAGTGCGCGAGCAACTTTTGTGAGATTTGGTTCATTTTGAAACACCCATACAGTCGACTGCTATTTAATTTCGGGCTCATACGCGTAAATCCACGATTCATCACCTGCCACGATGTCATAGACGTATTTCGAAGCGGCCCGATCGTATTTTTGGAGCATTTCTTTGGACCAATCGACACGAGCCCTTTTTTGAGCGATTGATAAAGTGTGAGGTAGCAACGCGAACAAATTTTTTTGACGGTCAAATGTTCATGCAATATTGATTGTATGTCGGCCCCACTGATGCCTAAGGTTGTCTCAATCTCACGATAGGTCACATGACGATCTTGCATATCAATTGGCGCACAGCATCAATGGTTTCCGGAACAACAACGGATTTTGGACGACCTTAGCGAGTGGCATCTCGTGGCATCGCCCGACGATGGGAGTTAGTCACCAAACCATTTAAAACCATCTACAAAATGCTGGATACAAAAAAAGGTCTTGATGTTTTGATTTAAAGCAAAATGACGCGATATGCTGCTGAAACGAAATGAACTCGACTAATTTTTGAAGCGGATGGTGACTGGCGACGAAAAATGGATCACATACGAAAATATCAAGCGAAAACGGTCGTGGTTGAAGGACGGTGAATCATCCCAAACAGTGACTAAGCCGAGATTGACGACCAGGAAGGTTTTGCTGTGTGTTTGGTGGGATTGGAAGGGAATCATCCACTAAGAGCTGCTCCCATACGGCCAGGCGCTTAATTCTACAATCTTCTGCCAATAACTGGGCCGCTTGAAGCAGGCGATCGACCAGAATCGTCCAGAATTGACCAACAGGAATGGTGTAGTGTTCCACTAGGGCAACGCCAGACCACACACTTCGTTGATGACTCGTCAGAAGCTACGGGAGCTCGGGTGGGAGGTTCTATCGCATCCACCATATTTCCCGGACATAGCGCCAAGTGATTACCACCTGTTTTTGTTCATGGCGAACGCCCTTGGTGGTGTGAAGTTGAACTCAAAAGAGGCATGTGAAAAGTGGTTGTCTGAGTTCTGCGGAAAAAAGGAGGGGGGCTTCTACGAGGGGTACAACGAAGTTAAAGTTGAAAACAGATTATGGAACAAAACAGCGCATATTTGAACTAAATCCGATCACTGTAAAGCTTTTTATGAAGCATTGAATGAAGAGCAAAAAAGCGGAAGGGAGATTTTTGACAGCTTTATATATATAAATTGACTTATTTATCAAGTAATAATATTATTTTAGTGCAATCATGTAAAATTTCATATAAATGTGATTGTTAAGCCGCGTTCTATCTCTAGTTAAACAGAATCATAATGGCAACTGAGACGATGATGGTGAAAATTTAGCATCGCGCTGTAATTACATTTCTCATTTAGCAAGAAAAAAGTCGACTATTCATGAAGAGATGATGGCTGTTTACCAGGGTTCCGCACCTTCTGTATCAACTGTGCAAAAGTAGTCAAGTGAGATCAAGAGAGGCACAGAGAGCGTTTAAGACGACTCACGGACACGCTCGTACAGAAGAAAGCATGAAAGAAGTCGAAAATTTTTTTCTTGGGGACGAAGGTGAAAATGATGGCAGATATTACCAAGCCTTTAAATGGTACCATTCACAACATTCTTCACGATCATCTCAACCTTTCACAGGTCAGTGCAAGGTGGGTGCCACGAATGCTCACAGCGCCTCAGAAAAAAGTGAGAATCGCACGCTGTATGATAGAGTGCTTTTGGGGATGTGTAGTACGAAAGCGGACGGTGTTATGGATCGAATTGTCACCAGGGACGAAACATGGGTTCACCAGTATGACCCTGAAAGTAAACAAGAGTCCATGCAGTGGCATAAAAAAGGAACAGACCCCCCGAAGAAGTTAACAGTCACTCCGTCTGCCGGGAAGCGCATGGCCACAGTTTTTAAGGACTCAAAGGGAATCTTGCTCATTGAGTACAAAAAATAGGTGAAATTATAAACCAACGAAACCATCAACACCACCCTACGCTTCCACTTTGCATAATTTGCGGGAGGAAATCAAAAAGAAAAAACGGGGTAAACTCGCAGCGGGTGTGTTGCTTCTTCATGGTAACGCTTCTGTTCACACGGCGCGAGTTTCCAAGGCTGCTGGACGAGATTGTGGTTTCGAAGAAATCCAGCACCAACCCCATAGTCCAGACCTCGCCCCTAGTGATTACTTCCTGTTTCCGGATTTGCAAAAATGTCTTCGTGGGAAAAGATTTTTGGATGATGAAGAACTCAAGTCGGCAATAAATGGGTATTTTGCAGAGAAAGAGGAAATTTATTTTCTTGAGGGTTTAAAGAAGCTTATCTCAAGATGTAACAAATGCATTGATGTTAGGGGAGATTATATTAAAATATAAAAACAATTTTAATTGAATTCGCATTTTGTTTCATATTGATATAGTGAATATATTGAATGCTCCACGGACGTGACAACGTTGTAACTTAACTGATGGATTCAATGGAGTTAGGCTCCAAATTATATGGTTTGTAGAAACAAACTGAGAATTTAACAAACTGATGGATTCAATGGAGTTAGGCTCCAAATTATATGGTTTGTAGAAACAAACTGAGAATCGCAACCCTCCGAAACAACAAGTGATTCTTCATCCTCACTCTCGGATTCTGCCAAATCGAACTCGTCGTTTGTATCAACTTCAGGTTCACTACCGTCGTCACTACTCGCGGAAAAAATAAAGGCACTTAAAAAACTTTACATTTCTTAAAAAAAATATGTTTCTATTTATTGATAAATAAAAACAACATGATTCCAAAGCGATGCAATAGAAAGTGATTTTTCATACAACGAGTCGAAAACGACCCAATCTGGCAGAAGAAATCTCAAGTTCAAAAAAATCACAAGCAGATTAGTTTGTAAATAATAAAACGGTTTGGTCTCGGTGCATAAGTGTGTATGGAACAAAGTCAAATAATAACAATAATAATTGTTGGCATTACAGTAAAAAGGGGGACCATGGCCTAGCTTGCTCATCAACTACTCGTGTTGTGCGCGATACTGCTCTCTCACGAGTAGAAGGGACCTACAGTTTTTTGCCGACTCCGAACGGAGAAGTTTGAGAAGCGTTCTTAAACAGTTATTATTCTTTGTTGTCAACAGCACGAAAGAAGTGGTGCCATGAAAAATTCGAAAAATTGGTGTTGAGCTGGGAGTCGAACCTAGACCCTTGGGCGTGTGAGCGTCGTACTCTACCCACTACGCCACGGTGACCACTGAACAAAGTCAGAGCTAAATCTAAAAAGATGTTATTATACCATTTATGAAAAACCATAACGAATGGGTCGAAAACGACCCAAACGTAGGTCTACCGTGAAAGACGATCACACTCTGTGAATATAGACATTGTCAAATTTTTCTTAAAGCTTCAAGAACATAGCTAATCGTTTATTCCACAGTTACCGGTAGGATAAAGTTTACTTTGCAGCATATGCATTACAGCAGTTTATATTTTAAACCTCTTGGCTTGTGTTTAAGTTGTAAAGAAAGAACGCTTGTAAAATCTTTTTGTTTTGTTCCTGTCCGTTGTCGCATTATTACTTGAAGAAACTTTGCGATCACCTGTAACAAATACAGCGGCAGTCATTTGTTCGAAACAAAGTGGACATTCTCCACTAAACCTGATATCCCTCAATTTGTAGCAATGAATCTATAAAAAGAAATGAAAGCAGAAAGTTCACAAACCGACTTGTCACACAATTTAATATGCTCTCCCCAGTCAGAGGTATAATTTTCTGTGCATTCCACGTGTGTGTAGACATCATCTACGTTCTTAAAGTCCTCTTTGTCCAAGGAAGAATACATTTGAGGGAAAATTCTAAGGGGACAATGCCACGCACAGTTCGAATAGTCTCCCAACAAGCAGTCTCTTCCCATGACCATCCTTTGGTTTTTGCTTAAAAGCGAATAAATTTGAAAGTTCTTTCACTTCACAGAATCTTTGTCTGCGTTCAAAAGGTAGAGGCTCATTCTTGTGCTATTAGAATGCTCTGAACACGCCTGGTTCCACATGAACACAAAACTTGCGTCAACACATTTGAAATCGTTTCCGAACAAAGGACTTGGCACACAGTTCCCGTTCACACTCACATAACCCTCTCATTAGGGTGTCCTTTGTTCACGAAGCGACACCAGTCTGCCATCGCAGTCAAATTCGCCACATTACCTCCAACCGCAGCCGAACAAAGCCCTCATTTAATCAAAACAATGATCGCGACATATTTCCCCATCTCCAGCCTCAACAAAGGTGCTCCTTTGCCACAGCCACCGTTCTCACGGATACCTACCGCATCGAGTGCGATTGTACGGGATCCATCTGCAATTGCACTACTGCTCCCATTTATCGTACGGCATAGTTTTGAAAATTATTCTGTCATTCTTTCACTTCCTCCGGCTTTCACTCGCCTGACAGGCGGTACAGATTTTCCAGCTGGGGTAGCGCCATGTAACCTGTCGGATTAGTGCAGCTCTTTGTTGGGTGTTTTCTGCGTTTGTTGTTACGCCGGGTGATGTCCTAGTTCAAGGAGAGAGAGCTCTCGCAGTTCGCTGAGCCTCTGTAGCTGTGGGCAGATTATTGTTACTTTCTGGGCTGCAACAATGGTGTGGCTTGGGTGTTTTTCCTTTTCGTTAAGCTGGTCAGCAGAGAAAACACTCTCGCATGCAACAAGAGATGTAGAGTTTGTGTAAATTAAGTTGGACTGGAGGCTGATGAACCTTATCCAGGTGGGTGATGCTTTCAACGAAATTTGAATACTCTCTGAAGTTTTGTGGGACAGTATGGATTTTTGTAGAAGTGGGTCAACTCAAGCTTGTCTGAATGTTAACCACCCTGTGGGTTCAATCACAGCAGACAAGAAATTCCTGAGTTTTACAATCAAGCCAAAGACTTAAATTTATAAACTTTAGCTTTCACAGGATTGAAAATCTCCTGCATTAAGTTGTCGGCTAAGACACATCCTTTGACTGTGCCCCCAGTGAGCCACCCGGATAAATGCTGCTATCGTTATCCACGCACTCCCTAATTAGTTTCTAAACGAAAGCACTCCAGCCATTAGGTGCTCTGCCACTTGACACCCATTTTTCATTCGCGTCCACACACCTAATTACTTCCATTGACAAACGAGAGATGGGTTTCGCCAACTCAGCCAACCGTACGTTGGTCCACTTAACCTGTCACATCAGTTTTCAGTGGTGCCCAGTCGGGTTAAGCCCGGGCTCGAGTGACAGTCTGAATAAATCCCACTTTCAGCTGTCCTCAGAGCATTTATCAAAAAGGACACCCTAGAGTCCATTCGTTTAGATTGCCAAATTCATGCCACACACACACTCAAGTTCCTGGCAATTGTTAAACATTCGGCGTGTCAGGTCCCTTAGCCTCCCAACGAAACACTTTCCCTGATGAGCGTACTCCTCTCTCCCTGTGCTCACACAGCCACATCAATCTTGATTGTGTCCTTTTTTGCAATTTGTTGTGCCACTGTAACTGGATCGATCTATCTTTGTTGACCGCCCGACGGTGGCGGGTTGGGCAGGACGTTGACTGAAAGGACATAATTGAATTTCTGGTCAGTTTAGTGGTTTATTTTGAAACAAAAACTGCCTCGCAACAGTTCGGTGGTTCGTCTCGTATTCGACCTTTGTTCGGCCGTATTCTTTGACGGGGGATGAGTAATGAAACAATTCACAGGACTCAAGGCTTCCCAGGAAGCGGGACTGTGCAGGAGTTTTTTGTGTGAACGGAATTTCAATATCGCCAGAGAATCTGGAGCTTAAGCAACAGAATGCCGTGTGCAATTCCGTGCACAGTCCTTGCTGTGTCCTTGCTTTTCACTTCGCAGTAATGAATGGCAACAGAAACCTCCATTTGCGAGAAGGCCCAGACAAACTGCTGTTTGGACAGAATGCTCTTTTTTCCTCCCCCCACTGTTCGCTGGTTTCTTTCATCACTGCTTGTCGTCATACCCATCAGAGAATGAATGTGAAAGAGTTTGGAACACTTTTCTACTACTTTCCAATAGCTTGGGGCCAGCCCTACCCACACAGGCACAACCACACACTGAATTCGGCCTGTGGAGTGCTTCACACACAAGGCAGCGCTTGAAAGGAGAAGAGTGTCACCGCATTAAATAATGAAAAATATGAGACAGCACTAGAAAACGGGGATACGCCAAGGATAAGCTGCACAAGAGAATGACTCCCATCCCTGCTATGCAGCATAGCGCGGCTGTGGCGGGGGAGCAAGAGTGTCGTCCTTTTGATTTTCTCTGCTATTCTCCGCTCGCTGAGCAGCTCGCATGATTGCTGCTGCAGTGAAAGAGGTTAACGGCCGCCTGAATGTCCTGCACCTGAAGGTGTGTAATGAGACGACTGTCTTGCGAGAGAAGTCGTTTTCATTGTTGCTTTGAATCTAAATGGCTTCAGCACAACGGACTGGGGCAGGAGATGAATGGAATGTGGAGCAAAGGCACAGCTCAGGGACGAAGCGGGTGGGTGGGGTTGTGTGCTTAGAAAGGAGACATGAGAGTGGAATGGATGATGAGATCTTGATTGATTGCATTTGATGGCTGCCTGCAGATTTGTTATGTTGGGGAAGCTCGAAGGACGCGCGTAAGTGAATGGGAAGAACGACTTGCAGTCAAAGTAAGGAAAATCTTCAGAATTCCTTGTAAATTGAACAAACAGACTGAGCTGACGGAGATTGATTTTGGAAGCTTAAGAACTTTTTGGGTTCAAAATGAATCTTTGGGCTTAGGGAATGAAATTCCCTGCAAAGTTGTTTCTTGTGTTGGAATTTGGTTGTAAGTTCAGAAGGATTACACACAAGGCAGCACTTTCGGAGTGAGGTCCGATTATTGCTACGAAACTAAAAATGAAAATGCACTTGACTCAGAGCTGCTTCGATTCCTGCAACTCGTTGAAAAAGTATTTGTTCAGGCGTACTACGATGAGCACCTCCGTGGTGGCATCAGCCACGTAGTTTGAAAGCAAACTTTTTGAAATTTAATTTAGGAAATAAAAATATGTCGCAAAGAGTTGGATCTGGACAATACGGTGAATGGGTAGCAGGAGTTGGTAGACTTATTCAATCATTGTAGTCCTGTTGACAATGGCGAAGGTGCTAGAGCGTTGGTTGTCGCGATAAAGCATTTTTTCAGAGATTTCTCATTGAATCTAGTCAATTCATTGCGCTTATGGAACTTTGCTGTCGATTTGTCCGTCTTGCAATTGATTACACCTCTTGAGTTCCAGAGCAATATCGATCATCGCAGATTTCGCATTTTAAAGAGCACGCTGCTACTTCTTCCTCTTCTTCCTCTTGTGGCGCTAAAATCCGGGGTGGACCTGAACCTTAACCAACATGCCTCTCCAGCAAGCACGATCTTTCGCCTCCAGTTCCGCACTCCAAGTTGGTTGAGGTCCTTCTCCACTTGTGTGCTCCTCTTTAGCCTGGGAGGTCCTCTGTTGCGTTGTCACAATGGCTCAGATTCGGGCCGTGATTCTCTGGACCAGACGTAAATGTTATGTGTCCATTCCTTGTTGACGCTCCCGCCACCAAACGACTCATTGACGGCTCGTTGTGTTCGTCCAATCACGTCAATATCATCAGCTTGAACTAGCAATTGAACTGACTTTGGATCGTGCTTCTGGTGTTCGCTTGTGCATTACGCATGATCTTCTCGAGGATGATATTGGGGGGGGTTTTTTATATAAAGGGTGTCCCAACAAGAACGGAAGATTAAAATTTTAAATAAAAAGCAAATATTTAAAATAATCGTGAGTTATTTATTTTATCGTAAAGAAGACAGGATGAGGCTATGTACGGCATAGCACATCGGCCAGATGGCCGCCGCGGCTTTGCTGGCACATACACGATCTTTTAATGAAATTTTCAGTGACCGCTTTGCATAAATGCTGCGGTATTTCACTAATGCAGTGTCCACCTCCCTCTTTTAAGGCTTGAGTCGTCATCGGCTTATTCGTATAAACAATCGACTTCAAAAAACTCCAAAGAAACAAGTCCAATGGTGTTACATCGCACGATCTAGGCAGCCAATTCTGGTCTCCAAAACGCGAAATAACACGACCGGGAAATGACTGATGCAGCAATTGAATTGTTTCTATGGCTGTATGAGATGTGGCACCGTCTTGTTGAAATCACATCCCCTCCACATTCATTTCTTCTATTCTAGGCACGAAAAAATTGGTTATCATTTCACGATACCGAACATCATTGACTGTTTGCGCTTGACCTCTCATTTTCATAAAAAAGGTCGAATGATTCCTCCAGGCCAAAATCCACACCAAACAGTGACATGTTGAGAATGCATTTGCTTCTCGTTAATCACTCGAGGATTTACCTCGCCCCAAATGCGACAATTCTGCCTATTGACGAAGCCATCAAGATGGAAATGGGCCTCGTCACTAAAGATGATTTTATCGGCAAAATCAGCATTTTCATGTTGTCTCTCCAATACACAATTAACGAACTCCCTTCGCTGTGCATGGCCAGCTGGCTTCAGTTCCTGAGTCAATTGAACTTTGTATGCATGAATTTCGTCAAAATTCGCTACATAGTGGATTTGGAAACACCAATTTGCTGAGCTCGCTGTCGAATTGAGGTGGATTGAGTTTGAGAGACATCATCACGTACTGCTGCGATATTTTCGGTCGATCGACCTGGTCGAAGGCTTGTCATTACATGAGTTACATACAGTTTCAGTAAATTTTTCCATTAATCGCTTTACAGTTGACTCTTTTGGAGCACTATTGTAACTCCAAATTGATCGCATTTTGCAAACTTTAGCCACAAAACAATTTCACAATGAGAACGCGTTGTTCATTCGTGTACTAACAAACAATAATAATTGTTCAAATGTCAAACAATGACAATTTTGCAAGGTTGCCAAATATCTCCCTTCCGCCTTTTTGTCTTTTGAATTCTCCGGATATGTACAAAGCGCTACAGACCACGTGTCTGGCAATACAAAACATCATTTGGTCTTGACATAATCTATAAAACGACGCTATGCATGATTAGTTTGGTTATTGCGTTTAACAGTTAAAGACGTGTAAACATGGAGTTCACCAACGGCGAAATTCGCGCTTTTCTAAAGCTTTCCTTCGTTAAAGGCAAATTCGCTAGAGAAACGTTCCGTGAGATTAATGGTGTTTTGGGGGATGGTACTCTATTACTTCGAACCGCGGAGGAATGGTTTCGAAGATTCAGAGCCGGTGAAAACGACACCATGGATACGCCAGACGGCAGAAGAATACCGATCGAGTCTTGGAAATTATCGAGTTAGACAGGCATGTGACATCTTGTGACATCGCAAAGGAGCTGGGAGTTAGTCACTAAACCATATAAAACCATCTGCAGAAGGCTGGATACAAAACAAAGCTTGATGTTTTGGTGCCGCATGATTTGACGCTTCTGGACCGCATCAACGCCTGAGATATGCTGCTGAAACGGAACGAACTCGAAGCGGATGGTGACTGGCGACGAAAAATGGATCACATACAACAATATCAAGCAAAAACGGGTGTGGTTGAAGGCCGATAAATCGTCCCAAACAGTGGCCAAGCCGGGATTGACGGCCAGGAAGGTTTCGCTGTATGTTTGGTGGGATTGGAAGGGAATCATCCACTATGAGCTGCTCCCATATGGCCAGATGGTTAATTCTACCATCTACTCCGAACAACTGGCCGCTTGAACCTGGCGATCGACCAGAAGCGTCCAGAATTGACCAACAGGAAAGGTGTAGTGTTCCACTAGGACAACGCCGGACCACACACTTAGTTAATAACTTGTCAGAAGCTACGAGAGCTCCACCATATAGCCCGGACATAGCGCCAAGTGATTATCACCTGTTCCTGTCCATGGTGAACGCCCTTGGTGGTGTGAAGTGGAACTCAAAAGAGGCTAGTGAAAAGTGGCTGTCCGAGTTCTTCGCAAATAAGGGGGTGCTTCTTCGAGGGGGGTATTACGAAGTTCGCGTCTAGATGGAAACACATTATCGAAAAAAAGCCGTAAATTTGAACTAAATCGCGAGAATCGCATGCTGTAGAGAGCCTTTGGAGGTGTGTAGTTACAACGTGGACGATGTTATGGATCGAATCGTTACTGGAGACGACACATGGGTTCACAACAATGACCATGAAAAAAAGATGGTTTCAACGGTTCAGAAATAATGATTTTGATGTGAGAAATGAAGAACGTGGAAGACCACCAAAAAAGTTTGAAGACGTCGAATCGCAAATGATATTGGATGGAGGTGACACTTTGAGTCAAAAACAAATGGCAGCAATGTTAAATGTTGCACAACAAACAATTTCTGACCGTTTAAAAGCTATGGGAAAGATCAAAAAGTATTCAAAATGGGTGCCACATGAATTGAATGAAAGACAGATGGAAAACCGAAAAAACACAAATTTTCACACAACACAAATTTTCAAAGACACGAAAGAAAATCGGTTTTGCAACGGATTGTTACTGGCGATGAAAAATGGGTTTATTTTAAGAAATCTTTAATCTGGGACAACCATCAACATCGACTGCAAAACCAGATCGATTCGGCAAGAAGACAATGCTGTGTGTTTGGTGGGACCAGAAAGGTGTGCTATACCACGAGATTCTAAAACCTGGTGAAACCGTCAATACTGATCGCTACCGACAACAAATGATCAATTTGAACCATGCATTGATCGAGAAACGACCAGAATGGGCCAGAAGAAACGGCAAGGTAATTTTTCTCCATGACAATGTACCTGCACATAAAGCGAAAACAGTTCAGGAAACAATCAAAAGACTTGGCTGGGAGCAGCTACCCCACCCGCAGTATTCACCAGACTTCACTCCTTCCGACTGCCGTTTGTTTTCATCGATGGGACACGCATTGGCTGAGCAGCATTTTGATTCCTACGAGGAGTTCGAAAATTTGGTGTCTGATTGGTTTGCTTTAAAAGACGAACAATTTTATCGGTGTGGTATTCACAAATTGCCAGAAAGGTGGTCAAAATGTGTAGAAAACAATTGCCAATACTTTGAATAATATGTTTTTACTTTCTCACTCATAGTTAGTGTTTTATTTCAAAAAAAAAAAAAAAAAACATTTCATACCGGTATAACTGGTAGTCCAGATCGTGCCCGTGGTGATTAATTCCTGTTTCCGGATTGAGACAAAATGTCTTCGTGGAAAAAGATTTTCGGATGATGAGGAACTCAAGTCGGCAATAAATGGTTATTTTGCAGAGAAAGAGGAAATTTATTTTTTGAGGGTTTAGAAAAGCTTATCTCAAGATGTAACAAATGCATTGATGTTAGGGGAGGTTATATTGAAAAATAAAAACAATTTAAATTGAATTCGCATTTTCCTTCATATCGATACAGAGAATGTATTGAACTCGTAATATCCTCCACAAAAATCACACTTCGCATGTGTATGATATGTTTTTCATTTTTGTTTAATTTTTGCCTTTAGTTGGTACTTATGCCCCCCACATGTTGAACTTGCAATGTGTGATTCGACATGTCTTCTCTTCTTTCTGACTATTGGATTCATGCTTTACTGTGGTTGTCATCCTTGATGAACTTTTGCGTCTACATTTTGATTCTATTCAACGTCTGAAACGATTCACCAACACAACGCCAACAGAAGGGTTTGCAGCATGTTTTGAAGAATTTATGTTGATACAATTGGATATATCTTGAGGTTGGGAAACACTACACTGGAGCGGTCAGACTCAAATACTTGTTGGGTGCTGCGTTTTGGAATGAATAACTATGACTTCAGAGAAGAATAATGAATTAATAAAAGATGATGAACGATGAAACGGTATTGAAAAAGCCTTCATGTTCTTCATATGCGCAAGAATTATATTTCTTGTGATTTCCAGAGCGATAGAATCAAAAAAATTAAAAAAATGAGAGAAAAGGTTCTGCTGCTAAAAAAATTTTCTTGAATATACATTAAACTTTACTTACAATTTGCAAAGTTTTCTCGTCCCTCCAAAAGGCAATTAGTCATTTTGCAGAACTTATTCGAGTTGAATGATACTCAAGAAATGTTAAAGTGAATTACTGCTGTTGCTCTGTGAAACTGTTTTCCCCCCAATTATGTAAATGTCTCACAGAGCGGGAAACAAATTTGTTAAAAAACGGCCACTGCAACTCTCCATGTTCAAAATTTTTCCAAAAAAGCATTTCAAATCAACACAATAAAAAATACCTTGTGTGCGTCGAACACTGCTGCGCCATTGCCACACCACAGACACTGATAATCACTCAGATTCGTTGCACTCAGCATAGACAAACGTATTTAGCACTTCATAAATAACCCAATTTTAGGTGTCACATTAAATTCCTTAATCCGCGGCCAGCCATCGCAACGCGTCTGACTGCGAACCAGAGGCACGAGTCAAGGAAATCTCTTCTAATTGCCAACACATTAATTTCACTCACTGATTACACGACTTCAGCCCGTGGCTCCATGTGGAAACAAAGTCAAGGTTTGACTGCAGCAAATTTCAGCCCAGTTCTCGGCCCCCACAGGCAGTGGCATGACGGCCCACAATAGACTGTGCTCTCCCCACAACAAAATCAAACCGGAAGGCCTCCCTAAATTGACCGCAAAACACCAGAGCCATCAATGAGACCCACTTGAGCCGAGTACGAGAGCACGAGTGGTCGAGATGCGACCACGCAACTTTGCCACCCTCGTAGGGAGAAATAGGGGCACATTCACTAGGGACCATCATCAGCGTCACCACAGCCACCGCAACCGCCATGTCACCGTGTGGAAGTGTCAAGCCTACCTTGTCACGCGGTAGGTGCTCAGCACAAACACGGCATCTGCATGTCAAGCCATGACGGGAGAGTGCCCGGGAAATTTACAAAACCTCTCTGGGGGATTAATTGAAAGTTATGAAATTCAGTCTTGTCAGCACAGCATCATCGTCCTCCGCCCCCGTCAATGACACACAATCGCCGGGCGGGCGCAGATCGCCCTCTTGTTTGACGTTTATTGGTTGTCATGCAAATTGGACTCCGTGCGGTGACTATAGTTGCGCTCGGCTCGATTGCTGTGCTGTGTGTTATGTCAGCGGGTTGTAGGCTGCCTATCTCAGTGCTGGCCTGTTCTTGATTAAGAGATCATTAATTACGGTGCTCAATGATCCGGTTACAGCAGGTGTTCTAAAAATAGAAGACGTCAACCGACTGTGACATCAATGCGCTGTTCCCAGGTCAAATGGCGACAACAGGGAATGCACCAAGTTAACCGTGAAAAAACGGCGAAGTTTGGAAAACGGTTTTAATTGGAGTTTGTCTGCGTCTCCGTCACCCTGCAAACGTGATTCGTTGTCAAAACTCAAGAGATTATAAAGCCGTCGCGGACTGCGTAGGGAAATTATGATGGAGAGAGCGAAAATCAATAAATTCCCGATAGGAGTTCATTTTGAATACTTAATCGCGGCGAAAGTCGTTAATGAGTTCCATCCTATTGCGAGACATCCCCTCTGCCGGCAGACAGATACTGCACCGGAAGTGGTTCAATTTAACCGTGGCAAGCGCACACAAGGCGATTTGTATTGATTTTGCGCCCGGGAAATGGTGAAATTTTTCATTTCTATGTAAACGAGCTTCAAAGTGATGTGGAGGTTGATCCCAGGAGAGGGGGGAGACTAAACGTATGCTGATGTGATGAGTGAAGGATTGAGCGATGGCTGGAATAGCCTTAAGGTTTCCACAGAACTCATGATTTCCATAGAATCCTTTGTAAGGTTTTAGTCGGTGATTGTTTGATGCGGGTTTTGAGAAAAGCATTGAATACAGGAATCGAGCGGAGAGTGGGGGGATTTCAGAGATTTTTACTGATGGCAGAGGATGTCCTTAAGTAGCTCAGTATCACCACAGGTGACAGACGCCTTGTTCTGTCACCATTCCCTATTGCGTTCTGAACTTAAGAAAACATCTGCTCATCCATCAAACTCAAGAACTTTTCATTCAAATCGTTCCCTAGTCGAAAAGAAAAACTTTCATCGTTTTCGAAAGCAATCAATTTCGCTGCAATACATTTAAAGTTTCGAAACTACGGACCAAATCCGTTTCTGGGGAGAAAATCAGGTTCTCCTCCCCTCACTTGTCGATTGTTTTTTTTTTATTACTGCTGCCGGTAAACACTTTGATAAATTGGTTACATGCCAACGCATTTACCTTCCGCATTCCATTTGGTGTGATTTTGCTGTTCATTAGGAAGAATCAACAGCGAAAAAGCAATGACCGCAGAGTTTGTGCTCCTAGACTGAGAGGCCATCTGATATGCTTACTATCCATTTCGAGCGGACATAGATTTATTGCTTTGCGGTTTTGACGAAGGCGTGACGAAATGAACCATGTTTCCGTGAAAAGAGATGTAGATTTGAATAATTTGTCCATTCTTTAATTTTATCCTAAGCTTTGTTTATTTTCGCATAGCGGATTAAGACCGTTAAGCATGTGACCCCTTTGACGTTATGGCAAAGCGGTTTGTTCGTTATGATCACTGTTGGGATCATCTTATTTTTCCACTTTAGTGTCTCTCTGTAGCTGACTAAGTGTTGTGCGTCTCTTACACCCACCCATTTAGTAGCTACTTCCTTCCGCCACGTTAGTTGAGCCTTGTCAATGTGTTCATCAAAATTGCAACAACATAATTTATATAACCCGCTTCATTGCACTGCCCACGGCCTTGAGGTTATTTTTGCTAACGTCTGATGCAGCTTTCGAAATATTCTTACAGCTCGGTTTTCGGAATCTCTTTCGGTCACGGTTAAGGTAGTGGTCTTCGACTTGATCGAACAGAAAGAAATCACATGGGTTCACAAATCAGGTTTGTCACTTTCGCTTGTGTTTCCCAAAAGTGCATTTCCTACAAAAGTCCAGGTACATGCCAACATCATTCACCTCAACGTCTTGTAGAGAATCTTCACCACCTGCTTGATGATCTTTTATTTATATTCCCTTGATATTTTTATCACCGAATGCAGCCTATTTCTCACTTTCAATGAAATCTTGAAAATTCCTGAGACCTTCATTTCTTTTGTTTTGCTGCGAAGATACGCACCAAAAGTTAAAAAAGTTTACGAGGACTTGAATACATTACAGTTGCGATTTTCAGAAATTTTAAATAAATAGAAAATGCAATGGAGTCGCCAGAAGGTAAGGCCAACAGAAAGTTCCGGCATTACTCGTTGGCTACGGTGCTTGTCAACATTTGGCGAGCCTAATTAAGATATACTGTGAGCGTTAAAAGTTAGTAAACAAATATCTGATTACTGTATAAAGATGCAAATTGGGTCAAAACAACAACAAAACTCAAATTCCATTGATACACAAAAACAGCTTCATTCAATGTGATCAATTATTCAAAACATTTTATTTAGTGATGAAAGCAAATTCGAAGTTTTTAAGAGTCTTTCATATGGCTATGGAGAGCAAAAAATTAAAAATTTACTGAAATTTATTAGGCTGGTCGTGAAACATGGGGGAGGTTCAGTAATAGTGTGTGGGTGTACAGCAGCATCTGGGGTCGGTAATCCTGTCTTCATTGATAGTGCAATGAGGAAGGAAGATTATCTAAATATTCTCAGGACCAACTTGCTACCGAGTGTAGACAAATTAGGTTTAGCTAGGAATTGGATCTTTCAGCAAGACAATGATCCTAAGCATACCTCACGTCTTGTTAAGGAATGGGTGCTTTATAGGACCCCAAAACAGCTTGATCATCCCCCGCAATCACTGGACCTTATCCCAATTGAACACTTATGGGACCATTTGGATAGAAAAATTCGACAGAGTACTATTAACAACAAGGAAGACCGAACAGAAGAATGGATAACAGAAGAATGGTCAAAAATTTCCCCCGAAGTTACCAATAAACTGGTAATGTCTATGTCACGTAGACTCAAGGAAGTAATAAAATCTAAAGGAGGACAAACAAAGTACTAAATTTAATTTTCTAAGCAATAAATAAGTACATTTGTTGATAGAAATGTATACTGTGTACTCACTTTTGACTCGTAATATATGAAGTAGTTATAATTTTCATTGGAAAAATGTATTTGTTTTTGTTTTTAGCGTACTTTATTTTTGAATAATTGATCACATTGAATAAAGCTGTTTTCGTGTATCAATGGAACTTGAGTTTTGTTGTTGTATTAACCCAGTTTTCATCTTTATATGATACATTAATCAGATATTTGTTTACTCACATTTGGCGCTCACATTAGATTGCATCTAATGCATTCGGACGACAAAACTTTTTAAGATTTGACTCCAAAAATTGGCAAGGAAAGTATAAGGTTGTCAAATATCTTCCATCCACCTTTTTGTCTTTTTGAATTTGCCGGCTATGTACAAAACGCTACAGAGCTCGTATCTGGCAATACTATGCATCATATAGACGTGTAAATATGGAGTTCACTAACGCCGAAATTCGCGCTATTTTAAAGTTTTCTTTCGTTTAAGGCAAATCCGCTAGAGAAACGTTCCGTGAGATATGCGGTGTTTTGGGGGGTGGTACTCTTTCAATGGTTTCGACGATTCAGAGCCGGTGAAAACGACACCATGGATAAGTCAGTCGGCGGAAGCCCTGTGACCACGAATACCGATCGAATTATGGAAATCATCGAGTTAGACCGGCATGTGGCATCTTGTGACATCGCCCAGGAGATGGGAGTTAGTCACCAAACCATTCTAAGCCATCTGCAGAAGGCTGGATACGAAACAAATCTTGATGTTTGGGTGCCGCATGATTTGACCCAAAAATCCTTCAATCAACGCCTGCGATATGCTGCTGAAACGGAACGAACTCGACCCATTTTTGAAGCGGATGGTGAATGGCGACGAAAAATGGATCACATACGACAATATCAAGCAAAAACGGGTGTGGTTGAAGGCCGATAAATCGTCCCAAACAGTGGCCAAGCCGGGATTGACGGCCAGGAATGTTTCGCTGTATGTTTGGTGGGATTGGAATGGAATCATCCTCTATGAGCTGCTCCCATATGACCAGATGGTTAATTCTACCATCTACTCCGAACAACTGGCCCGCTTTTAGCAGGCGATCGACCAGAAGCGTCCAGAATTGGCCAACAGGAAAGGTGTAGTGTTCCACTAGGACAACGCCGGACCACACACTTAGTTAATAACTTGTCAGAAGCTACGAGAACTCGGATGAAAGGTTTTATCGCGTCCACCATATAGCCCGGACATAGCGCCAAGTGATTACCACCTGTTCCTGTCCATGGTGAACGCTATTGGTGGTGTGAAGTTGAACTCGACAGAGGCCTCTGAAAATGGCTGTCCGAGTTCTTCGCAAGTAAGGATGGGGCTTCTACGAGGGGGTATTATGAAGTTGCCGTCTAGATGAAAACAGATTAGCGAACAAAACTGCGCATATTTGAAAAAAAACCGATCACTGTAACATTTTTTCCTCGTATTAATGAAGAGAAAAAAAGCGGAAGGGATATTTGACAACCTCATGTATATATAATTATTTATTTTATATTTGTAAATATATTTATTTATTTGTTTGTTTGTTTGTTAATTATTTTTATTAATTTATTTATTAATTTATATTTATTCGTTTGCTTGAAATTAATTATTACCACCACCACCTCTCTTATTTCCTTTTGAAAACAAGTTGTGCGTAGAGGTTTTTTCTCCAGCTGTTCCTCTAATATAACATAAGTACTAACGTATACGTTTTCAGTAGTAAGGTTAAAATGACCAAGTCTCTGTTAATTGTGCAACACCAGTGTTTAAGTGTTTGTATCACATTCATGCGCTGACAATCGCTTAAAACAACTTTGCTCTGTACGAAAACTCGATATATGGGTTCCTCATCTCTGCGATTTGTTATAGAAACTCAATAAAAAAGATCCATTTTTACAACGATTGGTTATTGGTGATGAAAAATGGCTTATTTACAGCAATGTCAATCGGAAAAGATCGAGGAGTAAGTCAGGTCAACCAGGTTAAACAACATCGAAAGCTGACAGCTGTAAGAAAGATATGGACAGGGAACGCCAGCTAGCGACAATTTTGAAAACTTTATTACCAAGGTAGTACTATTAGCAAAATGAACCAAAGAGCTTAGTCGAGACAGACGTTTAAGATGAATGTGCATTTTGGAAGTAAATTTTGTACATCTCTCTCTCCGTAGAAATTGGAATGTTTTGAGAAAAGATTGGATCTGAAATGTGACAGAGTCTGTGCTCTTCTTAAGACGACATCAAGAAGACGGAGGTATAACCATGATTTGGCTAGAATAGTCTACAAAATCAAAAATACTTCAATTGCAAATGAAAGAATGTAAAGTGGAAAAAAAAAACTGGGACACTTATCACCTTCAAATTCATCTTGAAAAATCTCAGCCTTTTTTTAATACATTAAAACGAAATAAATTGCGAAATTTCTTCAGTGGTTAACAAACCTAAATCAACAGTCTTCAATATTATAAAGACTTTTAAATATAAACGGTTTCCTTCATCGCGTTTCGGGAAGTGGAAGGCCTTCCAAAATTTCAATTGATCAAAGTAAACGAAGAATTTTAAGGATGGTAAATAGAAACCCGAAGAAATCAGCTGTGGAAATTGCCAAAACTTTGAAGAAAGAAAAATTTGCAGAAGTTTATTCACAAACACTGCGCAATTTTTTACATAAAAATTACGTTAAGGACCGCACACCTCGCAGAAAGCCAGCCTTATCAGAAAGAAACATAAAAATGCGGCTGGAGTATGCCAAGGAGTACGTGCAGAAGACGGATGAGTTCTGGAATCAAGTAACTTTTTGTGACAAATCAAAATTTAACATTTTCGGTAGTGATGGTCGACGCTTTGTGTAAAGGAGGGACGGAACTGCTTTGGATCCCAAAAATGTCACTTCTACAGTTAAGCACTGCTGTGGGAACATAATGGTTTGGGGTTCAATGGCAACAAATGGAGTTGATTCTCTTCATGTAATTGAAGGAAAATTAACAAAGTTTGGATACGTTGATATCCTAAAACGTTGTATCCCCGAAACCAAAGAAAAATTGTGACTACCGCCGGGTGTAATGCTGTTGCATGATAATAATCCAAAGCAAACAGCCGGTATAATAACAGATTGGTGTATTTGAAACTTTAGAAAGATGTTGCCGCATCCAGCCCAAAGTCCTTTGGGATGTTTTACATAAAGGAAGTTCGAAAAAGAACTATTTGTACCAGAGAAGTGTTAAAGACAGCATTGTATGAAGAATGGCAAGAAGTTCCATCGGCTGTAACAAAAAACCTTTTCGGATCGACGAACAGAAGATTGCAGAAAGTTATGAAAGTCTTTTGCAATCAACACGCCAAATTTAAAACAAAATTATTTTCATTTTTTGTCATTTTTTTTGGCCGATGAATTTGCACTATTTTTGATTTAAACCTTTAGTTGCTTAAGTAAATAACCATAAATAAGTTTGGATTACTGAAACCGTATTAAACTATATTTTCATATGCAATTTATTTCGTTTTTATATATTAATAAAAATATATTAATTATAAATGACTGGAATATTTCAAGCTGAATTTGAAGGTAATAAGTGTCGCAGTTTTTTTTTTTGGTTCACTGTATATCAGAATCTTGGCGTCAAACTTTAACAACAGACAGCAGAATTCGGCAACGAAATCATTTTTCAACAAGTCTATGCTGCAATCGATTCAACTCAGAAGTAAAAGACTTTTTTGATCGTCTCTAGACTTGTTTTGCATTGTCTCTAGACTTGAATGTAACTGAAAATAAATAGGGGAAAATCTCTTTAGAGCAGTTTACAAAACGATCTTAAATTTAGTGCTGAGGAAGAGCTTTTAAACGGCATGCAAAGTTTTCGAATCTGAGCCATTAGGACAAATCAACAGAGGACGGTCTAGTCTAAGGTGGCACGCACAGGTGGAGAAGGACCTCAACCCACTTGGAAAACGCAATTGGAGGCAGCTGTCAAATTATCGTGCTGGCTGGAGAGGCATGTTGGTTGAGGCCCAGGTGCAACCCCGACTGTAGCGGCACAAGAAGAAGAAGGGCATTAAAATTCAATTATGTAAAGTCTGTCTCAATAGATGGTGATGAATGGATTGTTAAGATCCCCTGCGTCAAAAATGTTAGAAACAGTAGAGGTAGGTAAAAGTAAGAATCAACATTTTATTTTAATTAAGTAAAATAACAAAACTACCTCAAACATTTGCCGTCGCTAATTAAGGCAAAAATGGAAATTTAGAGGGCATGACGAAAAAGAAGCGACTAACAGGGACAAGGTTACTACCCGGTAGTCCAATGCCCCAGTATTTGAGACTGAGTGCAGTTTATACCAACCTCCAACAAAAAAAAAAAAAAAAAAAACAAACAAAGAACAAGGACAAACATTCACAAAAACTTGTGGTGGTTATTGTACAGATGTAGGATTTGGTTTTATGTGATCATCTGCCTTCACGGCTTAAATCACGGGGTACACGCCTTAGTTACCCATTTACCAATTTGAGATTATGCTTGAGGGGCAGTCACCCCACCTTGGTTCTCCGGGTCGAAGCCCCTGGCCGAAAACGCAACTCCACACTGAGCCGGGATAGTTCCCCAACCGCCTTGCCTAGCCCAGGGTGAATTAAAACTAGACTAGTCAGCACAGTACACTATCCTTGACTCTACCCGCGATATTAGTTAGTGGACCACAGCCACCACGATACCCCCCACAAGGGGTCACCGCCCGGTCAGGATGGAACCGAAGTTCAAGGGGTTCCTGTCACTACTAACTGGTCTCCCTCAAAAACTGGGTCTGTTAGCCGCCATCCCGCATCGAAGCAATGTCGAGGCATATGGTGATCATGCTCTATCAGAAGCAACATGCAAAACATGGTTTCAACGGTTCAGAAATAATGATTTTGACGTGAGAAATGAGGAACGTAGACGACCACTAAACAAGTTTGAAGACGCCGAATTGCAAACGATATTGGATGGAGATGACACTTTGAGTCAAAAGCAAATGGTAGCAATGTGAAATGTTGCACAACAAACAATTTCTGACCGTTTTAAAGCTATGGGAAAGATCAAAAAGTATGGAAAACGGGTGCCACATGAATTGAATGAAAGCCAGACGGAAAACCACCAAAACACTTGTGAAATTTTGCTTCAAAGAAACGAAAGAAAATCGGTTTTGCATCGGATTGTTACTGGCGATGAAAAATAAATTTATTTTAAGAATCCTAAACGGAAAAAAGCATGGGTTAATCTGGGACAACCATCAACATCGACTGCAAAACCAGATCGATTCGGCAAGAAGACAATGCTGTGTATTTGGTGGGACCAGAAAGGTGTGCTGTACCACGAGATCCTAAAACGTGGTGAAACCGTTAATACTGATCGCTTCCGACAACAAATGATCAAATTGAACCATGCATTGATCGAGAAACGACCAGAATGGGCCAGAAGAAACGGCAAGGTAATTTTTCTCCATGAGAATGTACCTGCACACAAAGTAAAACCGGTTCAGGATACAATCAAAACACTTGGCTGGGAGCAGCTACCCCACCCACTGTATTCACCAGACTTGGCTCCTTCCGACTACCATTTTTTTTCGTCGATTGGCTGAGCAGCACTTTGATTCCTACGAGGAGGCCGAAAATTGGGTGTCTGATTGGTTTGCTTTAAAAGACGACCAATTTTATTTGCGGGTTATTCACAAATTGCCAGAAAGGTGGTCAAAATGTGTAGAAAACAATGGTCGATACTTTGAATAAAATGCTTTTACTTTCCCGTTAATAATTAGTGTTTTACTTAAAAAAAACCGTTTTACCTGATACTTAACATGCGTCATCGTCAGCAATACTTTGACAGATACATAAAATATATGTGCTCTTATAGGAGGTGATGCATAGACATACGCTGCCGCTCACTCAACTTTTTTCTTTTAACTTTTCTCTCTCCTTCAGCGTTGACAGGTTACATATTGTGACTTTTCAAAATAATTTTTTGGAATTTTTGTTACATTTGCGGCCTGTGTGATTTTTTTTGTAAGATCTTGATGTATTCAATTGAATAGTAAATTAAAAATTCCTTTTTTCATACTAACAGCTGTGAAAAATTGTTTCCGATCGTCATTGTATGGTTTCTCAAAGTTTAACGCAAGAAAACTGTTCACATCTCGATCTATGTATAAAGTCCGGACCTAAAATTGACGGTTGCTCATTTTGATATTAATATATTCCTTAAGTACGAGCAGTATCATCACATTAGTAAATGCAGTAACTCGTGTGAACACATAAATATAAAACCGCTCTACAGTTTAACCAAAATAAATTGAATTCCAAGCTACTGTCAAATGAAATCAGCAGTACGTTAAACTGTGCATTGTGTCATTCCCTTTCTTTACGTACTTTACCATCAACAGATACTTTGACGCAACGTATGTGAAGTATGCTATGTGCAAGAGCCTTTAATCATACATATCTTGATCCCATTGAAGCAACGATTGGTAAGAGTGATTCTATGTTTAATTTCTGTACTGATTTTGTCTTTTTTTAACGCGGAGCCGAGGTAGACCAAGTCCTTCACCACTTTGAAATTTCTGCTACCTAGAGCAACGCTCTGTCCGAGACATTGATTTTGTGTGTCCTTCCTTGATGACAGCATATACTTCGATTTGTCCTCATTAGCCGTTTCCAACTATTTCCTGACAAACAGCCCCAATTTATAGTCGTGTACAAACAAAACAAGTCTGTCCTTCGGCTCAACGAGCATAAAGGATCTACTGGCACAGTTAGCACTACATGCCTATTATCGACCCACATAAAGTCCAATCTGCCCTCTCCCAAAGGAAGAGCACCAAGAAGTTGTTTGCAGTTCCTCCGAGAAGCTATTAGAGTGCTCGTATATTCCATCGGCGCGCACTTCGATTCGCTTCGCTCCCAAACAACTTTTCCCATATCAGTCCGGAGTAAACAAATAAATATTCGCAAGAACGGCTGAAAAATTAAAATTGTATCTACTTGCGGGTATGGATGGGCAGGGGGTGAGGATTTAGTTCAATACACAGACAAACAAGCGGGGCTTTTTTTCGAAATGAAAAATCAGGTCAGTGGCACAAAGGCGTCCCAACGACCATTACCGGATTCCGGGCCCGGCAATTCATTGTGATTTACTTCAGCAGAAACTTCGCCGCTCAGCAGTGGCGAAGGAGCGAAACGAGCCCGAGAACTATTCACATGTCACTCAGACAGGAGTAGCAAACAGCAATAGAGCAGCGAGCAAAGGATCAATGTCACATAATGTAGCTGCAAACCCGGGGAACAAGGTCTTCATCCGAAATTCTCCATACATTTGACGCGGCGATATCTCCCAGTAAGCACACACACATACACACACACACATTTCCAATTTCCTCGTTTTCGCCGTGCCCCGTTCTAGCACCACTAGCAGCTCCTTATCTCCATTTAAATTGTTTTCTTCTCCTTCTTGGCATAGGGTGTTGTGGGAGTGGTGGGAGGCTTTAACTCGCGTCTCAGATTGTCTATTACTTTTCCGGTTGGAGCGACGAATTGCTAAGGGAATGACGAATTAAGGGACCAAGCGAACGGGGGGACGCAACGGAAGGAGCGATGCAGCCAAACGAGTCGGAATCAAGGGGCGTTTGATGGAATGTCGGCGGAGGGAGGCGAGAAGTGCTGGTGTTTCGGATACCTTTGGGGGTTGTTTACTTTTGTTGCTGCCGCCAACGGCGGAGATGTGGTGACGGGTTCAGCATTCACACAAGAACAAGTTTGCACCTCCCACGCAGAGCGCCATCTTTATTTTTTCCTCCGTTTGATTGCGCGCCGACGAAAGGATGCGACCGCGCCAAAACGGACGGGAGCGTTTCGCATTACCAAACGGGCATGAGATTGAATTTGTATGCTGGTCTCGAGCAACGCTGTGGTTGCGACGGAGACGGCGGCAAATAAATTACATCTCATCGGCCCACGCACAGGTAGAAAGCGGGAAGAGCGGCACGGGGGTGCTCAAGATGATTGTGAAATATACCTCCGGGGAGGGTTACCTTGCTGTAATGGAGGTGTGACGGTATAATTAGATTCGATTGCGGGGCAGACACGCCGACACAGCCGAATGTGCTACTCAAGCCAACCATCAGACAAACGTCTAAAAGAAGGTGGCCTACATACCAGATCGACACATCCGTAAATGTACGTTGTCAGGGTGGGGATGGGGTCGTGCCTATTCTGATGCTTGGAAAAAATCAAATTAAATGTTGTGGTATAGTGTGTACTGCGCTGAACAACACTTCTTACAGAAAAGGTGTGCAATTCAAATGTTCTTAATAATAATAATTGGCTGGAGCGATAGTCCACAGGGCCTAGTTTGTGAGCGCTACTTCACGAGTAGAAGGGACCTGCAGCTTTTTGCCGACTCCGAACGGCGAGGAGAAGCTTTTTTGGACAGTTATTACTCTTTGAGTGTTGTCAGCAGCTCGAAAGGGTTCGTGCGGTGAAAAATTCGAGGTGCTCAGCCGGGAATCGAATTTAGACCCTTCGGCGCGTATGCGTAGCACTCTTCCCCATACGCCACCTCGGCCACAAAGTGAATAGAGCGGATAAATATCATTATAAAGCTAATTCAAAGACACGTTGCACGAGCCATAACTCCTCACAACGGACTTATATTCGGAGTTTACTGCCCCAACGATGCATATCATGAGAATGCGCGCCGAAGTGGATTCATTCCACCGGAAGCATTTTTATATCTTAACCGTATCGGATTAATCCAAAATGCCGAGGGATGTCCATTTTTGTATTACGTGGCAAGGAGGATAGTTGACAAGAGGCTGGTTTATACTACTGATATAGGAACCGTAAGGCCAAATGATCTCCGATCCAGCCAGTCATTAAGTTTCCGCCATAGAACAGAGAGTGATAGGGATAGAGGATTCAATTGGTGGCTACAACCCCATCAAGTGCCCCCTTGTCGTAACCTGACATTGTTGGTCCCCGACAGCCACTTGACATGTAGAATAAGTTAGAATAGGATACAGATATGATAAAACATGCTCATACTCACATATACACATACACACACATATAATTTTTAAAGTAGGTTAAGACTTAGTTTTTAAGTTGTTAGTTTAATTATAATAGATGTAATAATAATAATAATTGTTGGTGCGACAGTCCACAGGGGGACGAGGGCCTAGCTTTTTCATCAACTACTAGTGTTGTGCGCGCTACTGTTCTCCCACGATTAGAAGGGACCTGCAGTTTTTGCCGACTCTGAACGGTGAAGTTTGAGAAGCTTTCTTAGACAGTTATTACTCTTTGAGTGTTGTCAGCAGCTCGAAAGGGGTCGTACGGTGAAAAATTCGAGGTGCTCAGCCGGTAATCGAACCTACGTCAGGTCGGCCAAAAACAAATATACGAACTATTGTTAATATTAAACGATTTAAACATGTTGTTCTTATCTGCTTTTCGTAACTTTCCTAAGGCATCTTCTTCCATTTCTCCTTTATCGGTACTTTCATTACTTTGAGAAATTTAAATTGTTATCTATTCTCTTGGTGTTTATGTTATAGAAGATTGTCAATTATCCGCCATTTTGTCTTTTGATTTTTCCGGCTAGGTACAAAGCGCTACAGAGCTCGAATCTGGCAATACTATACACCATTTGAAAGTTCTTGACATATCCTACAAAATGACTCTATGCATGATTAGTTTGGATATTGCTTTCAACAGTTATGGACGTGTAAACATGGAGTTCACTAACGCCGCAATTCGCGCTTTTTAAAGTTTTCCTTCGTTAAAGACAAGAGAAACATTCCGTAAGATTAATGGTATTTTGGGCGATGGTACTCTATCGCTTCGAACTGTGGAGGAATGGTTTTGACGATTTAGAGCCGGTGAAAACGACACCATGTATAAGTCAGCCGGCGGAAGACCTGTGACCACGAATACCGATCAAATCATGGAAATCATCGTGTTAGACCGGCATGTGGCATCTCGTGACATCGCCCAAGAGATGAGAGTTAGTCACCAAACCATTTGAAACTATCTTCAGAAGGCTGGATACAAAAAAAAGCTTGATGTGTGGGTGCCGCATGATTTGACGCAAAAAAACCTTTTTGACCGAATCAACGCCTGTGATATGCTGCTGAAACGAAACGAACTCGGCCCATTTTTGAAGCGGATGGTAACTGACGACGAAAAAAGGATCACATACGACAATGTCAAGCGAAAACGGTCGTGGTTGAAGGACCGTGAATCATCGCAAACAGTGGCCAAGCCGGGATTGACGGCCAGGAAGGTTTTGCTATGTGTTTGGTGGGATTGGAAGGGAATCATCCACTATGAGCTGTTCCCATATGGCCAGACGCTTAATTCTACCATCTACTGCGAACAACTGGACCGTTTGAAACAGGCGATCGACCAGAAGCGTCTTTGACCAACAGGAAGGGGGTAGTGTTCCACCAGAACAACGCCAGACCATACACTTCGTTGATGATTTGTCAGAAGCTACGGGAGCTCGGATGGGAGGTTTTGTCACATCCCTCATATAGCCCGGACATAGCGCCAAGTCATTACACCTTTTCCTGTACATGGCGAACGCACTTGGTGGTGTGAAGTTGAACTCAAAAGAGGCCTGTGAAAAGTGGCTGTCCGATTTCTTCGCAAATAAGGAGTGTGGCTTCTACGGGGGAGGGGGGTATTATTAAGTTGCCGTCAAAATGGAAACAGATTATTGTAGAAAACTGCACATATTTATACTGAATTCGATCAACGTAACACTTTTTATGAAGCATTGAAAGAAGAGCAAAAAAGTGGAAGGAATATATGATAACCTTATGTCTTAGTACTATAAAATACTCTTGCTTATTGTGCCCTTATACCTAATAAATTATATTGAGAATTGAAATATTATCCCTGTACACCAATTAATTTGACGAAAAACCAACAACCTACCCACAAAAATTTCTTGTGTAAAAATGGGCAGGGTAGGGAGACATTTTACTCTCTCCAGAGAGCGCTTATTTGACGTTAAACCTATTTTTTCAGAATACGGGGACGGACATGTTGTTGTTTGTTCTAGTACGGGAACACACCTAATATTTCTCGGAAGTACAACCATTCAAAAGATACTTGTAAACATTTTCATGACAATCTAATTATTAAGTTAAAAGTTACAGTGCTTCAAGTGACCCTACCTTTGCGATTTGTAAAACAATGGAAAAAACTGAATTTCATGTCTAGATTAAAAACTGTTTTTGGATGGGAAAAAATAACAACAATGGCGTGAGAAGTGTTAGAGGGACATCGAAAACAACTATTTGTCGGTGGTATGCTGACTTTAGGTGGCCGCCGTGGTGTAGTGGGTAGAGTGCGACGCTCACACGCCTAAGGGTCTAGGTTCGATTCCCGGCTGAACACCTCGAATTTTTCACTGCACCACCTCTTTCAAGCTGCTGACAACACTCGAAGTGTAATAACTGTCTAAGAAAGCTTCTCAAACTTCTCCGTTCGGAGTCGGCAAAAAACTGTAAGTCCCCTCTATTCGTGAGAGAACAGTGCCGCACACAACACGAGTAGTTGATGAGCAAGCTAGGCCCTGGTCCCCCTGCGGACTGTCGCGCCAACAACTATTATTATGCTGACCTTAAAGGTGGACGTACAGACACCAACGATGGTGAACGCCCTGGTTACACCTGAAAATGTCAAAAAGTGCACAAAATCGTTTTGGAAAACCGCAAAGTGAAATTGAGTGAGAAAGCTGACACTTTAAAAGTATCAGAAGGCAGCGTTTACACTATTTGGCATGAACATTTGTTTGTGAGAAAGCTGTTTCCGAAATGGGTGCCGCTCACAATGAACCAAAACAACAACGTATCGATGATTCTTAGAGCTGTTTAGAGCTGTTTCACCAAAAGAAACATCACTCTTTGCATCGGTGTGGCACAATGGATGAAACATGGACCTACCAGTATACGGCAGTCAGCGGACTGGATACCAGCCGGTGAACTACGCTGGTCAAATTGTCCAAAAACACAAAGGTTGGCTTGCATTCGTATTTTGAGACGCACACGGAATTTTATTCATCGAGTATCTTAAGAAAGGCAAAAGGATCAACAGCGAATACTACGCGGCATTATTGGTGCATTTGAAGGAAGAAATTGAAAAAAAAAAACGTTCATGAAGAAGAAAAAACTATCTTCCACCAAGAAAATGCACCGTTTCACAAGTCGTTGGCTACCAAAGCCAAATTGTACGAATTTGGCTTTGAATTGCTTCTGCACCCACCGTATTCTCCAGATGCTGCCCCCAGCGACTTCTACCTCTTTTCTGAGGTTTTACTCCATTTGTGTGCCCCACATGGCTTAGGCCGTCCACTGTTGCTGTTTTCGGGCCGGAGCAGTGGTAAGTGGCCTAGCCATTTTGAGGATTGCATTCGTAGACGCTTGACCAGGTGCATATCGCTGTACAGGCTATAGAGCTCATCATTATATCTTCTCCTCCAGATGCCATCAACGCAAAAAGGACCAAAAATCACACGCAAAAGTTTTCTCTCGAAAAGACTAAGGGCTTCCTTATCCGCCTTTGGTAACGTCCAGGTTTGTGCGCCATGAAGTAGGACTGGGATAATCAAGTTGTTACATTAAGCGAGCTTAATCCGTCGAGAGAGGGCGTTTTTATTCAATTGCGTCTTGAACCCAAAGAAACAACGATGGGCAAGAGTGATTCTGCGCTTGATTTCGGTACTGTTTCGTCAGAATAAACAGGAATTTTGGCGTCTATATGTCACAACGGATGAAATATGGATCCACTACTACACTCCGGAGTCAAATTTCTGTCAGCGGAGTGGACAGCAGCCAGTGGAACATGCTCAAAGCGTTCAAAAACAAAAATGTCAGCTGGAAATTTTATGGCATCCATATTTTAGGATGCGCACGAAATTTTATTCACCGAAAATCTTGAGAATGCAAAAGGATCAACAGCGAATACTACATGGCATTATTGGCAGAAGAAAGTGCAATTGTATATGAAGAAGGATTCTCTTCCACCACGACAATGCACCGTGTTACAAGTTGTTGGCTACCATGACCAAATTAAAAGAACTGGGCTTTGAATTGCTGCCGCGTACACCGTATTCTCCAGACCCGGCCGGCTCAGCGACATCTACCTCCTTTCAAACCTCGAAAAGATGCTCGCCGTAAAAAAATATGACTCAAATGAGGTGAAGGTGATTTTTAGAAACTGAAGCCTATTGCAAGGCCAAAGGTGAATCGTTCTATAAAAAGGCATCAAAATGTTAGAGCGGCGTTGGACTGATTGTATCACCCTCAAAGGGAACTATGTTGATGCATACAGCCGAATTTTGCCTAGAAGTCGATTTTTATCGATGGTTCCGTGACTTATTGAGTGATGTGTTATTTCATCCTTCTTGACATTTCGATTCTTTAGTTATTTCATCGCTTTGCCTTTTTAGGATTTTGGACAATTTGTGAATCATATCATTTTAAAATTTTGGACATTTCGAAACATGGTTGATTTCAGGATTTTGAACAATTAGTAGTTTTTGACTCTTTGGGATTTTCGGCATTTATGAATTGGCAGGGGCCAAAAAACTGTGCTTACCAGGTATACCGGTATGAAGTGAGCGCCAAGATACAAATGTCTCGATAGGGAACATTCGTTGTGAACGAGCCCTTATTTTTTTTTTTTTTTGCTATGACATCTGTGACAAATATTTAGTATACATCAAGTCATTGAGTAGACAACATCATATTTCTTCATCGTGTTAAAAATGTCGAATTTAGTACCAGAAAGTGATGATTTGTGGAAAGCATTAATTTTTTGTTTTCATTTGAAGAAAAGTGCTACAGAGTCGCATCAAATGCTTGTCGAGGCATATGGTGATCATGCTCTATAAGAAGCAACATGCAAAAGATGGTTTCAACGGTTCAGAAATAATGATTTTGATGTGAGAGATGAAGAACGTGGAAGACCACCAAAAAAGTTTGAAGACGCCGTTTTGCCAACGATATTGGATGGAGAAGACACTTTGAGTCAAAAGCAAATGGCAGCAATGTTAAATGTTGCACAACAAACAATTTTTGACCGTTTAAAAGCTATGGGAAAGATCCAAAAGTGTGGAAAATGGGTGCCACATGAATTGAATGAAAGACAGATGGAAAACCGAAAAAACACTTGTGAAATTTTGCTTCAAAGACACGAAAGAAAATCGGTTTTCCATCGGCTTGTTACTGGCGATGAAAAATGAATTTATTTTAAGAATCCTAAACGGGAAAAATCATGGGTTAATCCGGGACAACAGCTCAACATCGACTACAAAACCAGATCGATTCAGCAAGAAGACAATGCTGTGTATTTGATGGGACCAGAAAGGTGTGCTGTACCACGAGCTCTTCAAACCTGGTGAAACCGTTTATATATATCTCTTCTTCTTCTTCTTCTTCTTCTTGTGGCGCTACAGTCCGGGGTGGACCTGGGCCTCAACCAACATGCCTCTCCAGCCAGCACGATCTTTCGCCAGCTGTCTCCAGTTGCGAACTCCAAGTTGGTTGAGGTCCTTCTCCACTTGTGTGCGCCACTTCAGTCTAGGCCGTCCTCTGTTGCGTTGTCCCAATGGCTCGGATTCAAAGACTTTTCGGGCCGGAGCAGTGGTGTCTATACGCTCTACATGGCCTAGCCATCTTAAGCGTTGTATCCGTAGACGCTTAACCAGGCGCATGTCGCTGTACAGCCTATAGAGTTCGTCATTAAATCTTCTCCTCCAGATGCCATCAACGCAAACAGGACCAAAAATCGCACGCAAAACTTTTCTCTCAAAAAGACTAAGGGCTTCCTCATCCGCTTTTGCTAACGTCCAAAATTCTGCGCCATATAGTAGGACGGGGATGATCAAGCTGTTATATAAAGCCAGCTTAGTCCTTCGAGAGAGGGACCCATTTTGGCCGCTTCCGCTTCAATGCCAGCAAACGCCTCATTGACGGCTCGCTGTGTTCGTCCAATAACGTCAATGTCATCAGCGTAAGCTAACAATTGAACTGACTTCTGGAAGATCGTGCCTCTGGTGTTGACTTGTGAGTTACGCACGATCTTCTCGAGGATGATGTTAAAGAAGTCACATGACAGTGCGTCGCCTTGTCTAAAACCTTTTTTGACATTGAAGGTCTCGGTGAGTTCGGTACCGACCTTGACGGAGCAGCGAGAGTTCTCCATCGTCATCCTACACAATCTGACGAGTTTGGTATGCTCACTGTCATATGCAGCCTTGAAATCGACGAATAGGTGGTGGGTGTCAATTTGCATTTCTTGGGTCTTTTCCAGGATCTGCCGTAATGTGAAGATCTGGTCTATTGTGGACTTCCCTGGTCTGAAACCACACTGATAGGGACCTATCAGGTCATGGACAAATGGTTTCAGACGCTCACACAATACGGCAGAGAGGATCTTGTATGCGATGTTCAGGAGACTAATCCCTCTGTAGTTGGCGCAGTCAAAGGGGTCTCCTTTTTTGTGGACCGGGCAAACGACGCTGAGATTCCACTCATCGGGCATGCTTTCCTCCGACCATATCTTACAGATGAGCTGGTGCATGCGCCCAACCAGGTCATCTCCAGCTGCTTTAAATAGTTCTGCGGACAGTCCGTCCGCTCCAGCAGCTTTGTTCGACTTTAGCTCTCTAACGACAACAAATGATCAATTTGAACCATGCATTGATCGAGAAACGACCAGAATGGGCCAGAAGACACAGCAAGGTAATTTTGCTCCATGACAATGCACCTGCACACAAAGTAAAACCGGTTCAGGATACAATCAAAACACTTGGCTGGGAGCAGCTACCCCACCCGCCGTATTCACCAGACTTGGCTTTTTCCGACTACCATTTGTTTTCATCGATGGGACACGCATTGGCTGAGCAGCACTTTGATTCCTACGAGGAGGTCGAAAATTAGGTGTCTGAATGATTTGCTTTAAAAGACGAACAATTTTATTGGCGTGGTATTCACAAATTGCCAGAAAGGTGGTCAAAATGTGTAGAAAACAATGGCCAATACTTTCAATAAACTGTTTTTACTTTCTTATTAATAATTAGTGTTTTATTTTAAAAAAAAAAACTCATTTCATACCGGTATCTCTTCCCAAACACAAAATAAATTAACTCTCGTCCCTTACTGCTAGTCCGACCCTCTACAGTCAGAATGATAAATGACATCTTAAATCGAAATTATCCACTTGTTGGTGTATGCCGACACCTCTCCGACAGACCGTTAAAACAGCATTTAGGTCACCGCGTCAAAAGCAGTGATTGTCGGGAGCACTGCTGGAATGACGCATGACACCCTCGGATTGCACGCGGTGAACCGCGACGCATCGGAAACGCCCGATGTAAATCTTAGACATTTCAATTAGTGAAACTGCCACGCCCTGGGGGAGGCTTTGCGACGTAGAATGAAAAACAAACTCAAACAACGGCAAGACCTAACCCAACTAATCCTCTGAAGGATCCTTCAATCTCTCATAAACAGAAACACCTCGCAAAAGGACTTAACTCAATGCAGCTCCTCTTTGCATACGCCATGGACGTGGATTTTTTCCCCTTTCCACTTCGCTCTCGTTTCACCCGCACTGCAGAATCACAAGAAGTAAACGAACTTAGTTCGTCGTCAGTGCGCCATGGCGGCTGATGTCGGTGAACGATTCAGATATCTTCCCATCGGCCTCCATACCGGTACACAGCCTCGCGCCGCGTGTGTGTGCACTTTCAATTCAGGACTGGGAGCAAGCGGAATTCAAGTGCATACCCTCTCGTAAAAAATACATTCATGGCTCTTGAAAAACATCACGTCCTTACATAAATTTTGTGTAAATGTTGCTTCTACCCCCCAGCCAACGTCCTCCAGCCACCACCCGCCGCACAGAGGATGCAGTCAAATGCCACGGACGTGGCTGGAGGTTTTTTACGCGCGCTCTGCTTTTGAATGGAATCAATACGTGAAAGGTTGTTACCCTTCTCTCGCTCGCAGTGCGGGTGTGTGAGAGCCCCGCTGCCGGGGGCTGGATGGTAATAAAATAGATTTCCCATTGGATTTGGTTTACAGCAGGCGCAGTGTGAAGGGAAATCTCGCAAATACGCCGTATAGCCGGGATCGTTGACGGGAGCGGGGCTTAATCAGAAGTGTTGACCGCACAATTGACAGAAATTGGGTCGGTCGGCTGTTTACAGGGCCGCTCAGGTGCATGAACGTTGCTGTAGCTGCTCAAGTGGTCCTGCAATTAAATGGGTTACTGACGAGTGAATGAACTCCTCGCCAGCAGAACGTAATCCCTTCAAGTGCTTCAGCCGCGTACAAAAATTTGCTGAGTTTTTCCCATTTCCTCATTCAGGTTGTACACCGTGGAAAGTATGCCAATTATTCAGCGTTTTGTAACTGGATGCAGGGAGACGGCTTTGAGGGAAACATTTTACAAACCTAGAGGTGTTTGACGTCTGAGAGTGCTATAGTTTGAATATGACCAACAGAGAAAACGTTTAAATCAAAGTTGGGCTTGTGATCTGAAGAAGTGGTCACTTCTGGACTGCTTGCCTCAACGGGCACAGGTGAGTAGTTTAAGGCCGATGAACTGCTCTTCAGAAGAAGTTGTACTTGAGAGAGAGAGAGATTTCATACTAAGCCCGATCTGGTGAGCGGCCGTCGAAGAGGGTGCACTTAATGGAGTGGAACTAATTTTAAAGGCGAAGAGAATGCACAAACTTTTACCAAAGGACGGTTATTTAAATGATCCTCTTTGGACTGATTTTCATTTTACAAAGGAGGAGATCAGTGACAGGATTTCATTTGATGCTTTTTCTGGTAGTTCAGACAGCTGCGGCTTAGACATCCTACGCGAGGGATCATCAAATAAAGGTCAAGTAAAAGCTGGCGTTTTTTGGTGACTGAAAGTAATCCGAAAAGGTGGAAGAAAAATCTCAGATCTGACACCCTCAAGCCACTTTTATTAACGAAGAAACATGTACTTGTTACGGATATTATTCTCACTTTGCCAACAAAAAATAGGAAATTTTGCCATGACTGTATCCAAAAGTTGCTACAAAAGTTGCTTTATTCCCTGAACAATCAATCTATCTTTTGAGTAGCCTGAACATGGTTTACTCGTATTTGCTACAGTCTTCCTATTTGTTTGCTCATCGAGTTCTGCTATTCAATTTTTTGGCTTGTAGTCTCAGTTTTATAGCCTCAGTATGCTAATCATGTGGTCGCTCATTCAATGCTTATTTCAGTTCTTTTCTTCTTGTGTTAAAAAATGTTCTTTTATCGAAAAAAACGTAAAAATACATCACTCAAAGTGATGTCCCTCGTAAGTCATTTCATTTCCCGTCTCTTTGGATATTTTCGAATAACATTTCCAAAAAAAGAGTCTTCTCTGGGATGAGTCTTCTCTGGGATCGATTCAATCATTGAGCCGTTCATCGATTTCTCTAAAAAAACCCGAAACGGTGACCCTCCAAATCGTTTTGCATCCGTCGAAATATCAGAAGTCAGAAGGACCAAGGTGTGGAAAATAGGATGGGTGGGGATTTTCCTTCCGTTTTAGCGTTTACAGGTGGCTTTTGACTGCTACAGCCACGTTAATTCGAGCGTTGTCTTGTTGCAATAACATATTCGGTCGCTTCTGACTGTCTTTCATCTCACTACTTATAGTCGATAAGTTTTCCAATTCATGGTTTCGTTAAGTTTTAGCAGCTCCTAGACACCACATCCGACTGCACCCACCATATGCAGAGCATGACCTTTATACCGTTTTTTTTCTTTGGTGTTTAAGTAGAGAATAATGGGAGAAGTTGGTCTGGGAAGAGCATTCAATATTCGTGTGGTGCGGCTGCAGAACAAGTTTCTAAACTTAACTGTACGTCCGAAGGTGGGCTTAAGGGTGAACGGGTAAGCATTCCTAGCGAGGCGGGTATTGCGGGTGAATTGTTGGAGAGAAAGAATGCAGCCGGCTAACTCATAAGAGCATTCCTTGTTGAAATAATGATAAAATAGTGATAGAGACGCAACATTTCGTCGATGCTCTAGCGAGTCGATTGACTTCGCAGCATTGTTATTACCAATAAGTTTTATCGCTCGCTGTTGGATTCTATCTACGATTAGAAGGGCAGTGAGATCTTAGGAGCACCAGACCAGAAAGGAGCGTTATATTCAAGCTTTGGGCGGCTGTACGTTTTATATACCTCCCTTCCGCCTTTTTGCCTTTTGAATTTTCCGGCAATGTGCAAAGCGCTACAGAGCTTGTAATTTTATACATCATTTGAAAGGTGTTTGACATAACCTAAAAAACGGCGCTATGCATGATTAGTTCGGATATTGCGTTCAATAGTTATAGAAGTGTAAACATGGAGTTCACTAACGTCGAAATTCGCGCTACTTTAAAGCTTTCCTTCGTTAAAGGCAAATCCGCTAGAGAAACGTTCTGTGAGACTAATGCTGTTTTGGGGGATGGTACTCTATCACTTCAAACCGCGGAGGAATGGTTTCGACGATTTAGAGCCGAGCCAACGACACGATGAATAAGCCAGCCGGCGGAAGACCTGTGACGACGAATACCGATCGAGTCATGGAAATCATCGAGTTAGACCGGCATGTGGCATCTCGTGACATCGCCCAGGAGATGGGAGTTAGTCACCAAACCATTTGAAACCATCTGCAGAAGCCTGGATACAAAACAAAGCTTGATGTATGGGTGCCACATGATTTGATGCAAAAAAAAACCTTTTTAATCGAATCAACGCGAGATGCTGCTGAAACGGAACGAACTCGACCCATTTTTGAAGCGGATGGTAACTGGCGACAAAAAATGGATCACATACGACAATATCAAGCGAAAACGGTTGTGGTTGAAAGCCGGTGAATCGCCCTAAACAGTGGCCAAGCCGGGATTGACGACCAGGAAGGTTTTGCTGTGTGTTTGATGGGATTGGAAGGGAATCATCCACTATGAGCTGTTCCCATATGGCCAGATGCTTAATTTTACCATCTTCTCCGAACAACTGAACCGCTTGAAGCAGGCGATCGACCAGAAGTGTCCAAAATGACCCAACAGAAAGGGTGTAGTGTTCCACTAGGACAACGCCAGACCACACACTGACTCTTTAAGAGCTACGGGAGCTCGGATGGGAGGTTTTATCGCATTCACCATATAGCCCGGACATAGCGCCAAGTGATTACCACCTGGTCCTGTACATGGCGAACGGCCTTGGTGGTGTGAAGTTAAACTCCAAAGAGGCTTGTGAAAAGTGGTTGTCCGAGTTTTTCGCAAATAAGGAGTGGACTTCTACTGGGGTGGGGGAGTATTATTAAGTTGTCGTCTAGATGGAAACAGATTGTCGAACAAAACGGCGCATATTTCAACTAAATCCGTTAACTGTAACACTTTTTATGAAGCATTGAATGAAGAGCAAAAAAGCAGAAGGGAGATATTACTGACAGGTCAGAAGGGCATCGCTTTAAGAAATTTAGACATTTTGCTGCATTTTAGTGATCTCGGATATCTCAAATTTTATAATGAATTCCAAATTATGGAAGAGTATTCTAAATAAGGACTAGGATTGACTTTGAGCTCCATATGGTCCTTTCACTTTCTTTTCAGAAATCTTAACATTTCACTTAACTATGAAATAATGTATTCAGAATACAGAGAGATTTTATTTCTGTCTGCAAATTGATAAACTAATTTGTGGGTATCCTGATTTCAATTTCAATAATTCAATCGATAATTCAATACTACCGCATCTAGGGCTATGTAATTCTGCACGTTATAAAATTTTCAAACGCCAACAATTCAAAATAAATCCAAGATATCCTAAGAGCAAAAGTCCGGCAAGCAAAATATGGCCGGTTCACAGCCCTTCACTACTTGAAAGGCTTTATTACAACTTGTTGGAAAAATTGCATATTATTTTCATGAAGCTGAATTGATTTCAATGTATTTTTGAAAAATTTTTGAAGTAACACAGTAAACCCATAAATCATCTTTCTCACGATAAAATTTGATGATCCAGTTTTGAAGGCTTTAATGAGTACTTAGAAGCCATGTATACGAGGGTTGTCAGGATTAGAGAACACAAACAAATATTAATCATCGGAAATAGCTTTGATTTTCAAAATATTCCCGATTGAGATATATACACTTTTGCATGCGTTTGAACCAATTGTCGAAGCACTTTTGCCACTCTGATTGAGGTATCTCCAAGACATGCATTCTGAACGCATCAACGACTTCTTCAGATGGCGAAAAACGTTGACCTCTCATTTTATTTTGTACGTACGGGAATAAAAAGAAGTCATTCGGTGCCAAATCAGTACTATACGGCGGATGACTCATCAAATCGATGTTTTGAGTGCTCAAAAATGCATTTGTTTGAGCCGATGTGTGAGAGCTCGCATTGTCGTCGTGAAGAGTGATCCGTCTCCGGCGATTGGTTTTCCTGATTTCTTGGAAGACAGCTGGCAAACAAATGATTGTGTACCACTCAGAATTGATTGTTCTGCGTTGCTCTAGTGGAACGATTGCGACATGTCCAGTTTTTCCGAAAAAAAACGGCAACCATTTCCTTGGAAGTGCTTCGAGAAACTTTTGTGAGATTTGGCTCATTTTGAAACACCCATACAGTCGACTGCTGTTTACTTTCGGGCTTATACGCGTAAATCCACGATTCATCACCTGTCACGATGTCATAGACGTGTTTCGACGCACTGCGATCGTAGTTTTGGAGCATTTCTTTCGACCAATCGACACGAGCCTTTTTCTGAGCAATTGACAAGTTGTGTGGGATCCAACGCGAACAAATTTTTTTGACGGTCAAATGTTCCAATCAATCTCAATCTCACGATAGATCACATGACGATCTTGCAATATCAGTTAGCGCACAGCATTAATGGTTTCCGGAACAACAACTGATTTTGGACGACCTTCACGAAATTCGTCTTGGAGTGACGGAGCTTCATCGCCCAAAAATTGTTCATCATTCAGTTCATCGATGCACTGTTGTTGAGTTAATCCACGTTGAAAGTTATAAAAAAATAATCGCGCGAAAATGTTCACGATTTAATTCCACTTTTTGGGCGAGATGAATCTTTTAAGTTACTGTAAACAACACAATAGTATGTTAAAACGTTCTGAGTACGCGTAGCCTTAAAAATGTCAAACTTAACGATAGAGCAGTTGCAAGATTGAAACACAAAAGGCAACCTCCGTACCTATACATTTCGCTACTGCAGGTTAAGGCAATTCTTAACTCACGATGTTTACATACGGACGCAGGGGCGTTAAGTCCAAGCCACTTCCTGATAGGTGTATTGTACCCCCGTCCCCATGTTTGTAATGAATCTAATAGTCTATATTGTCTGTTCTGTTTTATAAAGCCTTAGATAGTTGAATTTTTAACAACTGCATCAACGATCAGCCATCGCTTAAAATCAACGAATTGATTTTTGTAAGACTCGTGAATACTAGCACAAATCAAATCGCTTCATCCTAGAAAGGCAAACCGAATTCAGGTTGCACCGATGGTTAGTCAGGAAGAAGAATACCATGGGGCAATTATAAAATTGGGTCTTTATAATTTACTGAAAGGCCAAAGTCTTTCAAAGAGAGGGGAAGAATGTACATTGCAAATCAGGTCAGAATTGTTCGCAATTAAAATCGTTTTAGTCTGCTATGGCTTGGGGAAGGATATTAATTCAGTATGATGAATGATATTGAACGCAACTCCCAAAAGACCGATATCAGCTGAAAAGCCATGCTTGCTGACCATCCCGTTCTTGACGCAACGCTAATTCTTCTACGTTGTTTAAAAATCATTTCTACTAGCGATTGCTTTCTTAAGCCCGCACTGTTCCTTGCAAATATTCTAGTTACTATAATTCTACAAAGGCCTAGCAAGCGCGATGCAATAACTTTAAAGTATCGATTTACGCTTTAGCCCATTTACCGCGATACGACCTCAAGGTTTGAAATTATATTAAGTTTGTCAACAGTCACCATCTGATTCATAGTCGGTATTTTGCTCTGCAATTTTCAAATGATAAATCGTTTTCGAATTTAATTCATGCGACTTGTATGAACATTTTTTGTATTAGGCTTCGTTTAAAAGATTTCAAACGATTCTTTGCATTGTGTTCAGCTTCTGATGAATTGCTTAAACAGCTGTTAGGCGAAATAATAATAATAATGGGATGGCGCGACAGTTAACAGGGGGACTAGGACCTAGCTTGCTCATCAACTATTCGCCTTGTGCACACTACTGTTCCCTCACGAATATAAGGGACCTATAGATTTTTGCCGACTTCGAACGGCGAAGTTTTATGAGCTTTTCCTAGACAGTTATTGCTCGTAAAGCGTTGTCAACAGCTCGAAAGAGGTGGTGCCTTAATAAGTTCTAGGTGTTTAGCTGGGAATCAAACCTGGTCCTTTACCACTTGTGTGCACCATTTAGGCCTAAGCCGTTTTCTTTTGCGTTGTCCCAATGGCTCAAAACATCTCTAGCTGCTTTAAATAGTTCTGCGGATAGTCCGTCCTATCCAGCAGCTTTGTTTGACTTCAGCTTGAACAATGCTATCTTCGCCTCGTCTAAGTCGGGGGACGGAATTCTTGTCTATCATCGTCCAAATTGAGTAGAAGATTTTGCCTAACAGCGGCATTGGGATCGTCATCGCCGTTAAAGAATCTGCAGAAATGATCCTTCCATATTCTCAGCACAGACTGCCTACCACGAGTTGTCCCTATTGACCCTGACAGGCTTCGGCTCAAACCTTGTATCCTCCGGATAGTTGTTTTACCTTTTAGTAAAACTTTCAGGACTTCAGTCCTGCCATAACACCTCACCATTTTCTTGACCGTGCGCTTCTCATGCTCCTTCTGATTTCTTCTGAGAAACCGATGTTCTTCCCTATTTCTCTTTTGGCAGAGCTCACGAAAAGGCCTCGTTGTTCGATGCAGCTTTGCCTTAAAGGCGTCTTGTTCGGCTGCATTCGCTTGTGTGTAATCGTCGTCAAACTATGGGTTCCTTCTGGGTGGTGACGTGAAACCCAGCACATCAGTGGCAGCTTCTTTGATAAATTCTTGACAACGTTTTCCGTCTTCGTCTATGGTAAGTGACGACAGAGACGAACTCAGTGCAAGTTTCAGGTAGACTTTGTTGGCAAAGTTCTCAGCGAACAGTTGTAATTTCACTCTCTGATTTTAAAATCTGTCAAATTACACTTTCTAGGTTTTTCTTAAAGTCGGACATCCGCCGTGGCGTAGTGGGTAGAGTGCAACGCTTACACGCCGAAGGGTCTAGGTTCGATTCCCGGCTGAACACCTCGAATTTATCACGGCACCACCTCTTTCGAGCTACTGACAACACTCAAAGAGTAATAACTGTCTAAGATAGCTTCTCAAACTTCGTCGTTCGGAGTCGGCCCAAACCCGTATGTCCTTCCACCCGTGAGAGAACAGTAGCGTGCATAACATGAGTAGTTGGTGACCAAGCTAGGCCCTGGTCCCCCTGTGGACTTTCGCGCCATCAATTATTATTATCATTAAGTCGGACATCCTTTTCGTTGCACGTTTCTATCGAGATCGGCTTATTTTTTAAATGATCCCTTTACTGAAGATTTGTGCTCAGAATTTGATTATAAAACGTTTCCTTAATAGAAAGTCACCGCAAGGTACGCCAGCAATACAAGTGTTCTTAAAGCATGTTCACCCTGAGTCGAGAGGATTCAAACATTTTCAATTACTCATAAGCCCTCACATCAAAAGTGTTTGATTTTCCAAAACAACAGGTGATAAGGTGATAAGATTTTTTTTTCAGAAAATCCGCAACAGCCTTGTTCGACCTTTTAATCGATTTTTGTTTCAAGTTTTGCGACAGAGCTCGCTAAAGGTTTAGCGACAGACTGAATATGACTCTTAATTGTTTACCTTCGCCTGTCATTTCCTGTATTTTTCCTCCTCCTCAATTTTGTGGGTTCAATTGCCTGTTCACGAAAATTCGGCGGCATGCCCTTGGGCGGCGTGGGACCGTACTTCATTGTCTTTCAAAAACTTTTCCTAATTTCAAAGATATACATCCTTTCCCCAGTACCCTGGTTTCCTCCCGTCTTCTAATTCCTCCCTAAGTTGTCGAAGGGTGGGGGAAATTAATTCTCTCAAAGAACCTCACGTCACCAACGTCCGCGCCAATCAGGCACGAAACGCACTTGTTTTGGTACATCGCCTACGCAATTACAAGCAGGAAGCAAAAACAAAAACAATGAAGGCAGAATCAAAAATCAGACTCTGGCGTTAAGCAGTTCAGGCAGTTTCAACAGTTTCGCCCTAATTTTTCGCATCTTTAAGCGCCCATTAAGCAGGAGAATTTAATTTAAAAGTCTGACGAAAGATCTCAAAACGAGGTCTTTGAGGGGACAATCTGTTCCTGGTGACAATGAGGAAAGGGAGACAGCGGAATATTCCCTCCCAGCGCCATAAAGACAAAGAAAGGGAAACTAATTTGTAAATTATTTATGGGCCAACCACCCCCAGACTTGTGCTAAATTATGACTGCTTGCGAGGCCCTCAGTTGACTCAACGCTCGCAGGGAAATTTATTTCGGCGGCGAAGCCGCCATAAATCCCAATAAAATCGACGGAGAAGGTGAAATCAGTTGCTGCTGCCAGTTGGCGATGATTTTTCGCTGTTATCCTGCACCTGAAACAAGTCAACACTGCATGGAGCACGGAGGGAGCAATGCCTCCCCCAACCCCAGTCTGTTTCCACTTCAATCAGGTGCGTCACACGAGACGCGGCAGAGTGGCACGCGGTATAAAGTTTCTCTCCGCACAGGGGACGAGTCTGGGGGAGTCCTAGCAACAAGCAGACGAATGTGGTTGTTTGCACACTGGGGTGGGTGCCCGCTGACAGAAGGAAGACGGAACACGGATTAACGATGGAAATGACTTTCCCTTTCGGCCCGCGTTATTTTGATGATGTGAGGGGGTGGCAAAACATGAAACCGTCGCTCGTCGCTGGCTGGGGTGGATGGGTGCGTCACGAAGTGGAAGAAATTTACATTTCACTGTTGTGGAGGTGTCAGATGCACCGTCGGCCGTCAAGTGCTGGGATAGGCGATAGGAATTTTGAGTGACTGTGGGATTATTTGTTTTTATTTCGCATTTCCACGTCTGTCCGGCCTTGATCTAAGGTCACGATGCAGTGGAGTTTTCTTTCTGCGTGATTAGGGGTAGCGATGTCCCGCAGAACATTGCAATTGTCTATACTCACTTGGAGCTCGAGGAACTCTTGATGTTTATGGGAAGGCGGGCGAACAAAGAAACACTTGGGATTTCTTAAGTGGCACTGCTGTGGCGTATCCTTTGTCGTGCACTGTTGAAGGCGTCCTTTGTTTTAATTGCACGGCAGCGATGGAGAAATCGTATCTTCAATGAGCTACGAAAACCTGCTTTATCTGGAGGCCATGTAAGTTACCCACGGCATACCAACTGATACACTCTACGAGACTTTTGCAGGGGAACGGGGGAATTGGCTTAAGGCTTACTCTGCTTGATGTGGTGTGCGTGCTCTCGATTCAGACACACCTCGGTCACTAGCCAGATGTTGGATTTTCTCAATTGTTTGGCCGGGGGAGTGAACACGAAAAGCCACTTGCTCTTGACCGAAATTAATAGCAGAATTTTCAACAGGTAAGAATTGAGCAGAGAGGTGGGTGTTGTCAAAAGAGTCACGAAGCGAATCACAAGGGCTGCTGAGTTAGGCAAGGGAACACACGTCTCTGCACAGAATGAAAATAATCTCGAATCATCCTCAATAGCCATTTATAATACTTCCTGAACTACAATAGAATTAATGAAGCCTGTCAGATATGTATTTGGACGGAGGCGACAATTTTACAAAAATTTTGAAGATGACTTGTTCTTCCACAGGCAAACTTACCGAAGGCATGTGGAAGCGGGCGTATTTGTGGAACTTTGTGAAATAATCGAAGAAGTAGTCGGTGGGTCTTTCGAGATTTTAGGGACCATCAATGGCGACCTTAGATAAAACTTATTCAAGTACCATGAAAAAAAATGAAAATTGTCTGTGATCTTATATAAGCAGACCGTTGATGTAGGGCTCGTGAGAAATAGCAATTTTGTAGCAAATTTGTCTCTGCGACGCTGCACATTGTTGACACATAGAAGAGACCGTAATGATAGTCTTCTGTTTCTAGGTAGTCGTTGTCTGCATCGAGCTTATAGTAATTGTGACCTATAGTGCAGAGAGCAATCTTGTGCAAAGCTGCCTTTTTGCATCCACAGGACATTGAAACCATGGAGCCCTCATTAAAAAACCCGAATTTTTTCTTGTGGAGTCCACGTGCCTTCGTAACAGAGGATGCCATCGTCTGAGGTTGTAAACACGAGTGGAAAAGGACTTCAACCAACTTAAAGTGTGGTATTGGAGGAAGCTAGTAAGAGATACATGTTGTATCGCGCTATTGCGCAATCTGTTGGGACTGCAAGTTCAGATTATTTTCAAAAGATGGCACCACTTGCAGGCTGTGGCTGTTCTTGGAGGCGATTAACTTCTTCATTGGAAAGTTGTGATATTTGTCAGCAAAAATTTACGTGCAACAGCTTCTGTCCTAGACAACAACATTGTTTTTTGCATCTACGAAAATGTCCGAATTTGTCTGAAAGTTTTCGAACAAAGCAAGCCATCAATGAAGCGTTTGCTGGCATTGGAGCAAAAGCGGCTAAAATGGGTCTGAGGGCAAAGCAAAGTATACGCTGTCATCAGGAAAGGACACACAACATCGACCTATCAGACAGGGCGTCATAATAAGCAGTAAAAACTTCGAGGTGGTAAAGGACTTTGCCTACCTCGGCCCCGCGGTAAACAGGGACAACAACATCAGTATCGAAATCAAACGCAGAATCGTTCTTGCCAATCGCTGTTTCTTTGGGCTCAAGAAGCAATTGAGTAATAAAGCCCCCTCTCGAAGGACTTAACTCACTTTATTTAACAACTTGATTATCCCAGTCCTACTCTATGGCGCGGAAACCTGGACGTTAGCAAAAGCCGTCGACAGCGACTGCGTCGGGGGTTGTGAAACAGCAGTGAATTGGTAAACAAAAAAATCATTGAACTCAGCACTTTCGTTGTTTTTATTCGGTCCTCGTGTCGTTCGCCTTTTAGACTTGCTTTGATGGCATCTGAACGAGAAGATTTAACGACGAACTCAATGGGCTGTAGAGCGACATGCGCCTGGTCAAGCGTCTACGGATACAACGCTTAAGATGCCTAGGCCATGTAGAGCGTATGGACACCACTGCTCCGGCCCGAAAAGTTTCTGAATCTGAGCCATTGGGACAACGCAACAGAGGATGGCATAGGCTAAAGTAGCGCTCACAAGTGGAGAAAGACGTCAACCAACTTGGAGTGTTCGATTGGAGGCAGCTAGCGAAAGACCGTGTTGGCTGGAGACGCATGTTGGTTGAGGCCCAGGTCCACCCGGACTGTAGCGCCACAAGAGAAAGAAGAAGAAGGTATGAGAAGCATGACGTCCTCTGAACATTTAATCTTGAAACGACATCAGATCCAATTTGTAACCGATCCTGGTAATTTTCAGACGGCAAGATGCCGTGGCGTAGTGGGTAGAGTGCGACGCTCACACGCCGAAGGGTCTAAATTCGATTCCTGGCTGAACACCTCGAATTTTCTACGGCACCACCTCTTTCGAGCTGCTGACAACAGTCAAAGTGTAATAACTGTCTAAGAAAGCTTTTCAAACTTCGTCGTTCGGATTCGGCCCAAACTGTAGGTCCTTCCACTCTTGCGAGAACAGTAGCGCGCATAACACGAGTAGTTGATGAGCAAGCTAGGCCCTGGTCCCCCTGTGAACTGTAGTGCTAACCATTATTATTATATTACATAGAAGACATATCAGGTATACGTATACGAAGTGAGCGTCAATATACAAATGTCTCGATAGGGAACATTTATTGTGAATGAGTCCTTATTTTTTTTTTTTTTTGTTTGTTTTCTATGACATCTTCGAAAAATACTTAGTATACATCAAGTCATTAACCAGACAACATCATATTTTTTTCTCGTGTTAAAAATGTCGAGTTTTGTAAAAGAAATTGATGTTTTGCGGAAAGCATTAATATTTTTTTTTCATTTGAAGAAAAGTGCTGCAGAGTCGCATCGAATGCTTGTCGAGGCATATGGTGATCATGCTCCATCAGAAGCAACATGCAAAAGATGGTTTCAACGGTTCAGAAATAATGATTTTGATGTGAGAAATGAAGAACGTGGAAGACCTCCAAAACAGTTTGAAGACGCCGAATCGCAAACGATATTGGATGGAGATGACACTTTGAGTCAAAAGCAAATGGCAGCAATGTTAAATGTTGCACAACAAACAATTTCTGACCGTTTAAAAGCTATGGGAAAGATCCAAAAGTGTGGAAAATGGGTGCCACATGAATTGAATGAACGACAGATGGAAAACCGAAAAAACACTTGTGAAATTTTGCTTTAAAGACACGAAAGAAAATCGGTTTTACAACGGATTGTTACTGGCGATAAAATATGAATTTATTTTAAGAATCCTAAACGGAAAAAATCATGGGTTAATCTAGGACAACCATCAACATCGACCGAAAATCAGATCGATTCGGCAAGAAGACAGTGATGTGTGTTTGGTGGGACCCGAAAGGTGTGCTGTACCACGAGCTCCTAAAACCTGGTGAAGCTGTTAATACTGATCTCTACCGACAACAAATGATTAATTTGAACCATGTATTCATCGAGAAACGACCAGAATGGGCCAGAAGACACAACAAGGTAATTTTGCTCCATGACAATGCACCTGCACACAAAGCAAAACCGGTTCAGGATACAATCACAAGACTTGGCTGGGAGCAGTTACCCCACCCGCCGTATTCACCAGACTTGGCTCCTTCCGACTACCACTTGTTTTCATCGATGGGACACGCATTGGCTGAGCAGCACTTTGATTCCTACGAGGAGGTCGAAAATTGGGTGTCTGATTGGTTGTTGATTGGTTTGCTTTAAAAGACGAACAATTTTATTGGCGTGGTATTCACAAATTGCCAGAAAGGTGGTCAAAATGTGTAGAAAACAATGGCCAATACTTTGAATAAAATGCTTTTACTTTCCCATTAATAATTAGTGTTTTATTTTCAAAAATGGCACAATGGAACAAGGCTACAACCCAGTGCACCGGGGCCTGTCTTGTTGACTTGGTTGGAAGAAATCTTCTTTAACTTGACGAAGTTGGGTATAAGCAAAGTACTGCTTTACATAATCCTCAATATGGTGACAGGGAGAAAGTTTGTTCTTAAGAGTGGCAACAAGATTTATGCTTATGTCTTTTGCATTAAAATGAGCTCCTGCAGGTCGTGGTGAACTCACGAATTCCTTCCGCTGTCTTCACCAGTGAATTAATTGAATCCATGTAATACCTGATCGAGTACGCTGACGATTGGATTGCGTACAAGACAGTGCCGAGGATTGGTTTAATTAATATCCTCTTGCATCGTGACTTCGAGAAAATCCAGCGATTTCCGAACTTCTGTTCCGAACTTCGTTGCACAAGGCTTCAAGGGAAACGAATAAAAACTGGCGTAAGTTCTGCATCTTGGACCCATACGGGCATCCATTAGCAGTGAGGAGTGTGGTGAGATGTTTGGACAATATGTTGGATCAGTAAAATAAATGCAGGAAGGGGTCTGGCAAAAGCCAGAAAAGCCTTCGCTATGGCAAGCAGGTTGTTTTACAGCAGCCAACTTAATTCTAGGGTGAAGGTTATCTGCTACATGGCGCTAATCCAGCCAATCATGGTGTTTGGCTGTCCGGTATGGTTCAACTTGAGTCCTTCGCAGATGGAAGGGATTGGGATCTTCAAGAGGCAATGTCATCGGACTTGCCTCAAGATGTACTCAAACCCAGAATCTGAGTATGAAAAGTTCTATGCTTATGAAATTTTTTACAATGCAGCAAACGTGATCATGCTGGATAATTTTATTACTAAGCTGATTCGGAAACATGTTGAACGAGCAACAATGTGTGAACTAAAAACAGGTCTGAATATTTGCCATGTAAATCCTGGAAGACTAAACTATAAATTTACCATAATAATAATTGTTGGTCCTACAGTCCAAAAGGGGACCAGGGCCTAGCTTGCTCATCAACTTCTCGTGTTGTGCAGTTGTTCTACTCTCACGAGTAGAAGGGACCTACAGTTTTTGCCGACTCCGAACGGCGAAATTTGAGAAGCTTCTTAGACAGTTATTGCTCTTTGAGTGTTGTCAGCAGCTCGAAAGAGGTGGTGCCGTGAAAAATTCGAAAAATTGGTGTTGAGCTGGGAGTCGAACTGAGACCCTTCGGCGTGTGAGCGTCGCACTCTACCCACTACGACACGGCAACCACCTAAATTTACCATACTTTATTAAATATTTATTTGCTCCAAGATTGACTTTCTCATGATCTCTGAAACCTGGATTTCTAGTTGGAAATATTCGCAGAGTGTTCAATTTCCCGGATTTGTCCTGTTCAGAAATGATCGTAGTGATCGAGCTGGTGGTGGTGTATTCAAGTACGTTCGTAATTGTCTCAAAGCAAAATGTGTTTGTATGCATAGTAAATCTGTTATCCACTTTCTCTGTGTAGGAGTATATAATGATACTGAAAAGATTGTACTAGTGGTTGTTTATTTCCCCCCTAAGAAATTTAGTGTAGAAAACATAACAGGCCGTGAAGACATATTAATGGATCTCAGTTCAAAGTATGCTAATAATCTAGTCGGTGGCAATTTAAATGTTAACTATTTAAAGTGCAATAACACATCTAGTCTTTTTCGATTTGCCTGTGATAAAACCGGACTTTCGCTAGTTAATAATAAGTACCCCATAGTTACATATGCTCAATGCTATTTGTGTAAGAATGAATTATCTCTTGTGCATTTCTAGGTATCGAGAACTTCATAAAGAATTACGGAAAAATTCGCAAAGCTTAATAACTGATTTTCTTATCAAATCAGGAGAACCTTCAGCGAAACTTACGTTGAATCTATTGATCCAGTAGCAAATCGTCACAAAATGAACTGAATGTCTATTCCAGTGATGATAATGATTTCGCGCCAGTTCACAAAAGGTTGCGGGTGTTATCAGAAAGTGAAGAAAATGACTAAATATAATTTTTTTTTATAAAACTACTAATTAAAGTAATGTGAAATAAATATATTTAATTAAAAATAAAGTAATGTTATGTATTTGATTTGAATTTACCAAAGCTTTATACTCTGCTCAAAAATTCTCAGGTATCCTCATTTTTTATTAGTTGATATCGACTTTTCTTTGCGATTTTTTGGACCTATGAACTTTTAAAAAATTTTGGAACATAACCCTAATTATATAATGTAATTAATGTCTTTTTTTATATGATATTTTGGTTTTATGCGTTTTTGAAAATATTGGAACACATTCCTTCTTTTACACTACATTAGTGGATTTTTTTTATGCGATTTTTTTTGTGCGGTTAGTTTTGGAACGTATCTATAAAAAAGAGAATTGAGTGTACTATGTATCGACTTATTGACAGCAACTAGCGAATTTATACTTGACTTTATATTTTGTTCAATAAATTTTAATGTAAATCGCAACATCTGTGATAATAGTTTTAGCTTTAGGTCGTTTAAGAATATAAATCACTCTGACATCTTTCGTACATTTTATAGTTTAAACTGGACTAACATATATCTAGCATCTGATATTAATACAAAAGTAGACATTTTCAATAGCTTTGTAAAGTATTTGTTCGATTCGTACGTACCCATTAAAACTGTACAGATTAAACCCAAACAATGTCCTTGCCACTCACACCATATGAAAGTCCTAATACAAGAAAGAGAGCTGTATTGCAGACGATTTAAGAGAAATCCTACAATGCTCAATAAACGCCAGTACTGTTTAGCTCGTAATAAGGTTAATTTACTTATCAAAAACTCCAAACGCGCGTATTTTTGTGGCAAACTCGATCACCAAAAGGACTCTAAGGAATTGTGGAATAATCTTAAGAACTTGGGTGTAATAAAAAATAAGAAATCTAATAAATGTATGTTGTGTCCGAATGAGGTAAGCAAAGTATTTAAGCCAATTTCTGAACCGTCATCTGATACTGACTTATCTTATAGCATAATAGCCCCAGATGTGTCTGGTACTTTCAGATTTGAGTGCATTAACGAGTAGGATGTAGCTAAAGCCATCACTTCTATAAAGTCAAAAGCCACGGGTCCAGATGTAGTTAATCCAAAATTTCTACAGATACTTCTTCCTCATATACTCCCTTATGTAACGCATATTTTCAATTTTTTTATTGATAGTGGTCAATTCCCAAGCCAATGGAAAGTCCCTAATATTATTCCATTACCCAAAAAGAACAATGCACTTGTTCCTTCAAATTTTCGACCAATCAGTATGTTGTGATCCTTATACAAAGCTTTAGAGAAGATTTTTGCCAATCAGATTATTGGGCACATTAATGCAAACCGCTTTATATCAAGTTGCCAATCTGCCTTCAGAGCTAAACTTAGCTGTGAATCTGCAGTAATGAAGGTAATTACAGATCTCAGGCAATCATTAGATAATGGCGATGTTGGGGTTTTAGTTCTCCTTTATTTCATAAAAGCCTCCGATTGTATAGATCATTCCTTGCTGATTATGAAACTTAAAAAAAATGTTTAACTTTTCCTCATCGTCATCAAGACTGTTGGAAATGTATCCAAAACATGATTACACACATTGGTGTCTCTTACCCATTTAACAGCAGTTTAGGTGTGCCACAAGGTTCTGTGTGAGGACCTCTATTGTTCTCAATGTTAAACAATGAACTTCCACAGGTAGTACAAAATTGTAACGTGCACATGAACGCAAATGATGTGTCAATTTATTTGGCACGACCGATAGGTTTAAGTGAGGACTGTACTGCAAGAATCAATGAAGATCTTCGTAACATTAAAGAGTGGGCGGCAAATCAATAATTTGAAACTCAACCCACTGAAATCTACAAGTCTCATATGCGCACGAAGTACTATTGATATAAGTGAACTTTCGCCTATAGTTCTGAATGGAAATATCATTTCTGCTGAAACAAGTGTTAAATATCTTGGGTATTATATCAATTTCACCCGTACGTGTTTTGATGCAGTCAGAAATACCATCAGAAACATTTACTCTGGCCTGCGATACTTGCGACAGTCATCCTACTTTTTAAACAAGCAATTGAAAATTCGTCTTTTTAAAAGTCTATTAATGTCATTTTTAATTTACAATTGTTCGCCGTATCCTTGTGTTGACTATGAGTGTAATAGAAGGTCGAATGTAGCGTTTAAGGGCTGTGTTCGTTTTATTTATAATGTTCCAGATATTGTAGTGTTACTCATTTGAAAACGAATGTTCTTGGTGTAAAACTGGAAGATTTTCTGAAGTATCGTAAAGTTTTGAATTGTACAAAATTATTCCTCATAAATGTCCTAATTATCTACGAGACTTTGTAACATTTGCACATTCTTCACGTTGCCTGAAATTAATTTTACCTCGTTCCACACATTGTGTTGGAGAACAATCCTTTTTTGTTTCTATTATTCGCACGTGAAACTGTCTTCCGCATGAAATGCAGACGATTAATTCAATGACTGTGAGCGTCAAAAGTGAGTAAGCAAATATCTGATTACTGTATAAAGATGAAAATTGGGTCAAAACAGCAACAAAACTCAAATTCCATTGATACACAAAAACAGCTTTATTCAATGTGATCAATTATTCAAAAAATAAAGTACGGTAAAAACAAACATAAATACATTTTTCTAATGAAAATTATAACTACTTCATATATTACGAGTCAAAAGTGAGTACACAGTATACATTTCTATCAACAAATGTACTTATTTATTGCTTAAAAAATGAAATTTAGTACTTTTTTGGTCCTCCTTTAGACTTTATTACTTCCTTGATTCTACGTGGCATAGACATTACCAGTTTATTGGTAACTTCGGGGGAAATTATTGACCATTCTTCTGTTATAACTTTCTTCAGGTCTTCCTTGTTGTTAATAGTACTATGTCGAATTTTTCTATACAAATGGTCCCATAAGTGTTCAATTGGGTTAAGTTCCGGTGATTGCGGGGGATGATTAAGCTGTTTTGGGGTCCTATAAAGCAACCATTCCTTAACAAGACGTGGTTATGCTTAGGATCATTCTCTTGCTGAAAGATCCAATTCCTAGCTAAACCTAATTTGTCTACACTCGGTTGCAAGTTGGTCCTGAGAATATTTAGTTAATCTTCCTTTCTCATTGTACTATCAATGAAGACAAGATTCCGGACCCCAGATGCTGCTACACAGCCCCACACCATCACTGAACCTCCACCATGTTTCACGACGGGCCTAATATTTTTTTCAGTAAATTCTTCATTTTTTGCTCTTTAAACTTTTTTATTCATATGGCTCTTAAAAATTTCGAATTTGCTTTCATCACTAAGTAAAATGTTTTTCCAAGACGAAATGTCATTGTTTATATATATTTTATATATTTTATATATATATTTGTATATATATATATATTTGTTTATATATATTTTATATATTTATATTTTTTATATATATTTTAAAAGTTTTTGTTTATTAATTTTTGAAAGCATTGGCTTCTTTCTTGCACTTCTGCCATGTAAGCCTGCTTTATTTAATACGCAACGAACGGTACCGCGTTTACACTTTTTCGAGACGTTATTGAAATGTTTTTACTTCATTCAAAATTTGTCTTGTTTCTCTTTGTATTAATTTCGTGGAAAATTTTTGTAATGTCTTAAATTTTTCAAATTTGTCAATAACTTTTTTTACACGACTCGTAATGCCTGTTCAGAATTTCTTCAATTTTCCGAAAGGTTTTTCCTTTTTTTCTCAAATCCACGATAATTTTCCTAGTTTCCGAAGAAATTTTACCTCGCATTTTAAAATAATTATACTTTTGAACTTTAACACGTTTGTATTTAATAAGGGTCCTCTCTGAACGAAAGCAAATGCAAAGACTTGTCATCCTAAAAATATTACTCACGAATTTTAGCGGTAAAAATAACTGATTCACAAGAAAGGCAAAATGATTGCATGTTGCTTACTCACTTTTGACTCGTAAAATATTAAGTAGTTATAATTTTTATTAAAAAATGTATTTGTTTTTGTTTTTACCGTACTTTATTTTTTGAATAATTGATCACATTGAATAAAGCTGTTTTTGTGTATCAATGGAACTTAAGTTTTGTTGCTGTTTTGACCCAATTTTCATCTTTATACAGTAATCAGACATTTGCTTACTCACTTTTGACGCTCACAGTGTACCTAATAACCATATCACAAGAGTAAGTAAACGTTTACCTTTCGATCACATTTTTCTTTATTATATAACTTATGTTCCTTCTTGTAACTGTAAATTGAATTTAATTATGTAACTTTTTCTTTATGTTATCTCGTTTATATGCTTCTAAAAGATATATATATATATCTTGTGGCATTATGTTAAAAATATAACTTAATAAATGAAATGAAATGAAAAGAAAAGAAATGAAATGAAATGAAATGAAATGAAATGAAATGAAATGAAATGAAATGAAATAAAAAAATGAAATGAAACGAACAACGACCTCGCAAAACGAGCTGATATTCGGAGCTTACTGCTCAAACGACACATATCATGAGAGCGTTCGCCAAAGTGGATCCATTCCGCCCGGGAGCGTTCTTATATTTGGACCGACTTGACTTGGTTCATCTTGGGCATCCCTCGTCCACCTCTCAACCACGTTGTAAGACGGACAGTCGACAAGCGGCTGCTATACGAGAGTAATGTAAGAATCATAAGTCCGGGAGATCTTCGGTTCGGCATATCCATTCCCATTCGCGACAGATATGAGGGGGAAAGCTTAAAAAGCTGATTGTTGGTCCCCTAAGGCCAATTTACTTTTAAGTTAGGTTACAACAAAAAAAAAAAAACAAAACGAATTTTATTATCTAGTCTCTGACCTTTGTTAACGACACAGTTTTGGAAATTAGAACTTAGATCTCGCTAGAGCTATGGATTTTGCGTTACGCTACAGCGTTTACTTTACGTCGTGGTTAACCGTAGTTAGCAACCTTCCCAAAAGCCCCAACTCAAATCTCAGTCAACCTAACCCTTTCATGGCGTTCCGCGAACAGTATACGATGTTAAAAAAAACATTTAATTTCTCAATTTCTTCACCTTACCATATTTTTTTTTTTAGAACCGTCCCTCTGGCTTATGGACAATCGCGATGCCCTGGAGGCTTCATCCCCTAATTTTTTATTTCCTTCAGGTCCTAAAGAGACCTATCCCGTCCGCATATCTGGCGATTAGGGCAAATTGTCCTTCCCTCCAGACGCCGTTAGTGGCACCTCAGATAAGAAACAATTCCCCAACTGAAAAGTACCGACAGTCCTCAGGACAGATAAAGACCTTCTCCCTCCCCCGTCGACGTTCAGACAATGTATTCATCGAGAGGTGCTTGTCAAAGCATCCATCAGCGAGGGCAGGCCCGGTACGGTTCAAAAGGCTTTCGTTACATAAATGACAATTTTTACGACGCGGCGCTCTGTTTGTCTTACAAATTCATAGGGTGTGTCGAGCAAACATTCAGCATGCCAACACCACCGAAGGCTGCGTGGGACATTATCCCTGTGGAATTAGCATTTCCAACGGACACTTCAGGCGACCCCAAAAAAAAGTTTTCCTCCTCCCCCTTCCGCAGGACCCGATAGAAAAGTCAACAGTGCAAAGAATAAGTTTATCCGCAGCCCGAGGCCGCTATCGGCTGGGAAGCGAGCTCCTTTGATATTCTTCTCGGTCCCATCAACGTACTTCCGCAATTTAGGTCATTCCATTGCAAATAAAGCAGATAACCACATTTACCCACTTCCCAGCAGGGCCGTCGAGGGCGGCTCATTCAGATGAACTACTCCCGGCTGGCTACTGGGTTAGGACTCGCGCGTAAATAATTAACAAACGAGAAGCCGTTTCTCGATGGCAGGCAATGTTTGTCTGCGATTTCACATTCCGCTGCACCAATTAGAGGCAGCGGCGGCGTCGCGGGTTCACTGCTCCTGACAGCGGCTCGTCAATGATAAATGATAGGCAAATCTGAAGTTGGCAGCTACTTACCTTTCCCGCAGGGAGAGCGACTTCGGCTGGATGACGTGCGGCGCTGATTTGGGGACCGTGGGTCCCGGAACTGGAATCGGCATTATTCGGTGTGGCTGGGGTGGCACGACGATTACTGGCTCCGAGTCGACTCCGGTTAGTTCTGTGGCCATGGTCATGTTGCTGCTGGCTGCCGGGGTCAAGTTGGCGGAGGCGCCCGAGAACCCGTTGCTCGCCGGCGTGGTAATTGTGGTTGACGAGTCGTCATTGTTGCCGCCGCTGATGCTCTGGCACTCTTCCGGTTGCGGTGGGTAGTCTTGCAGACCGTTTATGGGGCCGGTAACTGCATCTTCATCTGCCTCATCGTCGGCTTCTTCATCTTCATCGGGCAGCTGGGTGGCCGCTAGCTCGTCGGCGACAGGACGAGGCTGGTACTCTGTTTCGTCTTCCTCGTCCGCATCGGCGCCATCGTCGTCGTTGTCGTCCGCGTGTTCCGGCGATGAGGAAGTTGGACCATTGCCACTGTTAATGTCGTCGCTAATGCCACCTGGCGGAAGTGGCTGCTCTTGATGTATCATCAGCGGCATTGGGGGCGGAGTGCCCGCAGGCGACATTGGCAATGGCGGCAGAGGCGGCGGTGGCGGAGGAACAATGGAGAGCGGTGCACATGGTGGCGGAGTTGGCGGTGGTGAGGGCGACGATGAACTTGGCGTCGTCTCCTCTGAATCGAGGACATAATGCATGTTAGGAGGCAGCGGGGGCAGCGGTGGGGGCATCACTGCTCGATCCCCATCGTCGTCGTCATCCTCGTCCTCGTCGTCCCCCTCGGTGTCGGTCTGCAAGTCAACATCATAGTGAGACGTCGGCACTTCGGGCAGCTGCGGAAGTGGGTGATGATGGTGATGGGCCGTGGACGCCGAAGACGGAACTGTCGGTATCGCAACTGGTATTGAGTGGGTAGCCGGTGAGCTGGAGCTCGGCTTTTGTTCCGGGAGCGTCTGCGGCGGAGGCGGTGGAGGCGCTGGTGGCCGCGCAATAACCGTGGTGTCCACCTCCTCGATGTCAGAGTCAATTCCTTGCGCGAAATCCATGTAGAACGAGTCCCGTGAGTCGCTCGACCCGCGACGTAGCTTCAACGACAGGTCCGGAGAGCTATCCATGGCTAATCCTGGGGCACTGCACTCTTGTCTTTGGCTTCTCTAAATCTCTGACTAAATGAACACTTTTTGGTAGAATTTATTAGAAACTTTTTTCGCCCTGATTTGCTTCTCACTATCTCCGCTTGCGTTTGTCGCAATCACACTGATTCATTGAGATTCATTCCGCTTTTTTGCGATCGTAACGCGCAGCGACAGCGACAATGGCAACAACGACGACGACACAAATTTTCATCACAATTGTTATCATCCCCGAGGGGTGTGAGATGGCAGCGCACACATTCGCAGGCACGCAGCGCGAGAGGGCGCAATATCTGCGACGTCACCGAAAATATAGTGCAAACTTCCTACTACGACGGCGACGACTTCTTCCTCCTCTTCCACTTCCCGTGCTGTTTCACCCTCACTGAAAAACTCCCGAAATCGGCACAGAAACGGGAAACAACGCAAAAAAGGGAAAAAAACGCGATTTGCTGGGGGCGCGTCGAAGGGTGGGAAGCTTTACTACGTTTCGCCGTGCGCCCGTACACTAGCGCTGCAATGGCACTTGCACCCAATTACACCAATTTTACGTTAATCACAATTCACTGCGCTCCCGGGCGCGCTTAGACAGAATAATTTTTTGAAAAAGAAACTAGCTGTAGCATAATTCAATGTCTTTCACTGAAACGACTGGGGCTTGGAGCGAGGTTCACTCTGGCAACGACCCTTCTGCGACAACACTCGCCCGAGGAATAGCGTTCCACCAGCGTCTGCGGCTGATTCAGAGTTGGGCTCTCGCTCAGCGGCATGTAAAAGCGTCCTAGAATACGAGAAATTCGCTTGCTGCTCCCTTCTCCCTCTTTCTCTGTCACTCTCTCGTGGAATATGTTCTGCAGGGTTGTGCGCTTTTTCCGACGTTTTGTGCTTCAGACTGAATCTCCAGCGGATTCCGAAATGTATCCACTCCCGAGATACTACGCCTGACACTGGAATGTTGTTAGATTCACTCTCAGTCTCAGGGCGGTACACCCGCTCGCCGATGTGGGGGGAGAGGCACAGTTGTGGCGGAATTTTTTCGCGTCGCTGCCGTTGCCTGTTGGGATTCCATTCATTGAGTAGTTCCAGTGGATGGTGTGTATGCGCTTCCAGTTGTACAACCCTTAAAGCACACGACGGGGGGCTCTGACATGAATGAACCGGGAGTGTGTTTATGATTCCCGTGGAAGTGTGATGGGGTGGGGTCGGGTTGCCTAGCGACCGTGTTCATTTTGGATGCGCGCGATTCAGATTTACTTGCGATTCACTTGGATGCTGAGAGAAAGCATCTCTTGAAAGCTATCTGGGACTTAGGGTTGCCAGGTGTACGGAATCGATAAGCATTGGCAGAAGAGGCTTAAAAATGTGCGGCTGAGATGTCAACGCGTGTTGGGCACACGATCACGTCAACGATAGGGGAAAAACCTCGACTAAATGAGAAAAAGAATTGGCCAATGGAAGGACTTTGAATTGAGAAAGTGTCAATACTCGAAATTGGAAACCTTCTGCTGAAAACAACAATTCTTTCAAATTGGCAACGACCCAGGTCATAACTAGTGTCCAATGGGGACTTTATGTTTATAGAGTGAAAATCAAAAAAGGGTCGTCTGTGAGGAGTGAGCTTCGATTGCCTATTCATGATGAATCTTGGGTTTTCGTCGTAGCGGATTTTCTTCCATCTCCTTCTTTGTGTGGGGTGCATCTGGCCACAATCAATCTCTCGCCGATTGGCCAAAAATGTCGAATCGTCATCACTCATCTCCTACATACCCATACAACTTAAGACATCACTCAAAAAGTCCCGGAACATATAGGGGGTGTCACTAACAAAAAAAAAAATTATATTGAATTAGTTATTTTAGTTAGTGGCGGCCTCTATATGTCACGAAACTTATTGAGTGATCTGTTACATCCCTTCTTTCTAAGGTCATGATAATGCTGATAATCCGAGAGCTTATGAAATATCTTGCAAACAGGCAGCTTCTTAATGACCGGCAGCTTGGCTTTCGCGGCAACGAGTTAACTGGAATTATGGAACCGGCGGTGCATCCAATCCCGAAGCGGAGCAAGGATTCCCCAAATCCGAGAGCTTATGAAATATCTTGCTAACAGGAAACTTCCTAATAACCGGCAGCATGGCTTTCGCCGCAACAAGTTCACAGGAGTTCCGATGGCATATCTCACTGAATTATGGAACCGGTGGTGCATTCAATTCCGAAGCGGGGCAAGGATTTTTCAAATCCGGGCAATTTCTGGTCAATAAGTCTCCTTTCGAACATTAGCAAGGTATTCGAGAAGGTGATCAATAGAGTCCTGCAAAAGTGTGTTTAGGAAAAAAACATAATTCCAAATAACCAATTCGGTTTCAAAGCGGGACATGACACTATCCATGCCGCGTGGAAACTTGTATCGGACATTGAATGGAATAAAGATCTTCAAGCGGTCTTCGCATCACTAAAAAAGAAAAAGTCAATTGGAATCGATGGGATCTCCAACATTTTGCTAAGACACCTTCCCATGGAAGTGGTTACTATGTACACAATCCTGTTTAACAATGTTCTGAATAATGCACATTATCCGGGGCATTGGAAAACTGCGATTGTACAAAACATATCCAAGCGAGGAAAAGATTCTTCGAATCCGTGCAACCTCCGGTCAATTAGTATCCTCCCGAACATCAGCACGGTATTCGAGAAGGTAATAAATAGAGCTCCGATGAACTGGACAGAGGACAAACATATCCGGATAACCAATTCGGTTTCGGAGCGGGGCATGACACTATTCATGCCGCGTCGAAACTGGTGTCGGATTTCCAATGGTATAAGAGCCAAAAACAATGTACGGGGATTGCTTGGAGAAGGCCACCGTATGGTTGGAAGGACTTTTCTACAAGCTCAATCGGCTAGGCATTGGTAAGCCACTGCTGTACCTACTGCGTAACATGCTTACTGGTTGGCGGTTCGTAGTCAAGAATGGCAACGTGACCTCTACACATTAAAGTAAAAAATGGTCTCCAACAGGTTGCCGTTAATTCGCCGATCCTGTTCAACATTATCTTGAGTGATCTAATAAGTTATTTTCCTCACGCAATTGCGTATGCCGACAACTTGATCGTGTACGGATCAGGCAAACAAATCGAGGACATCACTACGCTAGCGCAGGGTGACTTCGACTCATTCACGAGAGCGACTGGAAGTTGAACTTTCAGAAGTCGGAAGCCATTCTCTTCAGAACGCCGTTGTATAAGGCTTCGGCGGATACAAAAAAGAATTGGCGAAACTTCTCTATTGTTGGACGACACGGACAACCACTGGCACAAAGGACTGTAGTCAGATACCTGGGGATCTGGCTAGATCAGTATCTGTATTTAAACAAACATGTAGACGCAGCTCTGGGCAGAGCCCGAGGCGCTTTTGCTCTTACAAAGAGACTGTTTTACAACAGCCAGCTCGATGCGAGGGTGAAGGTAATCAGTTACATGGCCCTCATACGACCAATGCTCACCTATGGCTGTTCAGTGTGGTTCAACGTGAGTGCAAGCTTGATGGAAAAGATTAGGGTGTTTGAGAGGGCTTGTCTTAGGGCTTACCTTCGCCTCTACAGAGCACCAGAGTCCCAGTACATAAAATTCTACTCCAATGAGGTCTTATACAACAGGGCGAACCTGATACGAGTGGACAATTTTCTGGGGAAGTTGATTCGAGGTCACACTGCGAGACCGATGAACTCGGTCAATAATTTGATCTCTGGGGCGTACTACCGCAATCCACAGTATCACGAAAGGGTACGTAAAACTGGATTCGTCCCCCCAGAAGCATTTCTCAATTTTGATAGGCATGGTCTTGTATAAGACATAAATGGGGTACCGCTCCTCTTTCCAATCGCCTGTTCAACTGCGGATGGGAGACTTAACTACGACCGTTCCGTCGCACAAGGAGCTAAGAAAGATCTCCTCCGCTTTAGTATGTCGGTATCGAGTCGGGATAAGAGAGATGTTGCGTTACAACATGGAAAGTTTTGGTGGCTGAGTGAGGGAACTCCTTCGTTGAACTCTTTAGACCCGGGGTAGAAACGGTAGCACAGATCTCATTCAAGGGAGTAGTCGGTCTTGCAGCGGATGTGATTCAGCTACCTATGGCAGACTTACAGACTTAGTGTAAGATAGTGGTAAGTTTTATATATAAATGTAATAATTGTTGGCGCTATAGTTCAAAGGGGGACCAGGGCCGAGCTTGCTCATCAACTACTCGTGTTGTGCGCGCTACTGTTCTCTCACGAGTAGAAGGGACCTACAGTTTTTTTTGCCGACTCCGAACGGCGAGATTTGAGAAGCTTTCTTAGACAGTTATTACTCTTTGAGTGTTGTCAGCAGCTCGAAAGAGGTGGTATCGTGAAATATTACAAAAATTGGTATTGAACTGGGAGTCGAACCTAGACCCTTCGGCGTGTGAGCGTCACACTCTACCCACTCGGCCACGGCGACACTGTACACAAAAAAAACTCACAGTCGTTGGCAGACTTCCATACCATTCAGACGTGCACCGACTCCGGAAAGGCCAGTGCAGTGCGGTTCTTGTGTAAACGTTGTTACCAATTTTCAATAAGGGCAGTAGCCTAGTGGCAGTGTAACTAACCGCGAATCGAAGGGTCCCGGGTTCAAATACCGCGGGTACCAAAAGAAAAAGTATTTTTTTTTTTTTTTCTTTCTATAAGTTAAAGACACTAAGTGTGAGTAGAAAAACTAATGGAGAGTGACGAGCGACCCGAGCTCAGCAAATCGGGTGACTTTAAGACACCGTTGGCTGGTGGGACATCAGGCCACCAAACGAGTGATAGCGAGCGTGCCGCTAGCCCAGCAAGCAGCAGAAGCGGCATGAAGAAGAGGAGGAAGACGATGCAACCGCAGCCGAATCCACGCCGAACTAAAATAACGTCGGATGAAGAAGCGGTGGCTTCCAGCAAAGGAAGGGGAGCGTCAAAAAAAACATCGCCCCAGAAAAGTGCAGCTGTAGTAAACAGCGAAATGGAAGTGCTCCAATGTGAGTCGGAGGGCAATGAGTGCCGATACTCATATAAAGGGAGTGACAACTCCTTTCGGGTAATGGCCACTTCCGACGCAGATGATGAGGCGGAAGAGATTAGGGAGGAGGAACAAAAACTCCGCCATTTGAAAGAAGAGCAGGCAAAACTCGAGGCCTACATATCAAAGCTTCGAGCTCAATCAGATGCCCGAAAAGCTGCTGAAAAAGCCAAAAAAAACGAGCAGCAGAAAAAAGAATTGCAAGAGCTGCAGCAAAAAAGACAGCAGCTGAGGGCACAGAGGCAGAAGCAACAGCAGGAAAACGAACCACTGCCCTCAACCTCCAAGGTGGCACAACGCCTGCAGCAGCTACAACAGCATCAACAAAATCAACAACAGCAAAGTTCAGCCAGGAAGACTACCAAAACATCCAAGGTGGCGCAACAACTGCAACAACAAAAACAACAGCAGCACCAACAAAAGAAGAACCAACAGCAGCAGCAGCAACAACAGCAGCAGCAGCAACGACAGCAGCAGCAGCAGCATCAGCAGCAGCACCAACAACAGCAGCAACAGCAGAACCCCAAAGCTAATAAGCGAAGCCCCCCCATTAATGTGTTCGGCATGGAGACATCAAAACTTAAAAAACTATGTGAGTTGGCCCTAGCGATTAACACTTATTACATTAAATATAAGACTCCCCTTAGTCAAACGGTCCAATGCTTATCAAAGGACTCGTATGACATTTTGTTAGAGAAGTTGGTGGCATCAAATGCCGAATTCTGGACATACCCCCCCAGAGGAGAGAGGCCACAGACACTCCTCCTCAAGGGTATAGATCCCTTAACTGACCCGAAAGAGATCCTCGAAGAGCTGCGCCAAGTCGAGAGCGACGAGGTCCACTTCGTAGGAGTCAAGCCATTCACCACTGCGGGTGGAAAATGGAAAAAGAAGGCACTTCCCTTCTTTTTAGTTCAAGTCACCCATAACACTAAAATCGATAGCCTACGGAAAATTCGTTACGTAGGTGGTCTAAGTGTTGTATGGGAGAAATTAAACAGATCCAATTACGTACTTCAATGTGCGAATTGTAGAAGGCTGGGGCACGTGGCGGCGAACTGCCATATGGAGTTCCGCTGTGCACGTTGTACATTCAGTCACAACAAAGGAGAATGCCCTTTAGGCGCGGATGAAGTCGAAGATAAGTCTCTCCTCAAATGCGTACTATGCGAAGGAAATGGGCACCCCGCAACTTATCGGGGATGTCCAAGAGCCAAAGAACTCCAGCAGAGAATGAAGGTGGCAAGGAACACAAAGAAGGTAGAAGCCAGGCCAGAGGCCCGTGCTTTGGCTACCACTGTTACGCGGAACATCTCCTACGCCCAAGTGGCGTCAGGCAGTGGATCAGCGCAACAGACAGCGCCGAAGATGGCGCATCAATCATAACATCAATAAGGGATGTTATGTCCACCATCCAGTTGATGCAAGCACAAATGCTCGCTTTGCAGAAACAAATGGTCGACTTACACACCAGCTTCCTTGCGCAGTCGGCTCGAGTAGATTTCCTCTACTCGCAGTTGCCTGCGAACCAACGCGAGCAGATATAATGGGCTCACGCGAGGCTAGAACACTTAAGATCCTAGCAGTGAATGTAAATTCGCTGATTAGGATCGAACGAAAACTAACGCTTTCCAACTTGCTGCAAACCCACAATCCTGATGTGCTGATGGCTAGCGAAACCAAGCTAAACCAGACGCGCAATCTCAGGTATAAAAACTACCACGTTATTAGAAGAGACCGACCCCAATCCACTCGAGGTGGCGGGGTGGCTCTACTGATTAAAAAAAACATAAGTCATAAGGTTGTGTATAGCAATGAAGTACGAAGATGTGGTGTGCTGGAGGCAGCCATCGCGCGCATCCCTCTCCAAGGTGGAAAGAGGTTGTTTGTGATTGCTGCCTATGCAGCAGATGCTCAAAACTCTAATTTCCTTTCTGAGCTCGAAGCTCTTTTCATAAGCCTTCGTTTAAGCTCGGAAGAAAACTATTATATTCTAGCCGGAGATTTGAACGCTAAGCACGGTGAATGGGGTAACAGTGCCCCAAATGAAAGAGGAAACGCTATCTTAGGTTGGATGGATCAAAACAATATCGAGTTCAGGCTAGATTTGCTTGCAACCGATAGACCATCTTTTCCCAGAAGCGGGTCTTTTCTCGATGTGATGCTTTTTGACAGACGACTAACGGTACTTAACGTGGAAAGACACATAAGAAACTGTTTAACTACGGTCGAGTACGATAGTGACCACTGTGGTCTCGCCGCGGTTATACAGCTTCCGAATGAGCTGGAGGAACTGGAGGAATATGGCCAATCGTTTCCTTATAACTATAATAAGGCGCGTTGGCCACGTTTCACCAGAGCCCTTGCCAGAGAAATAAATTCGAGTGCGATCAATCCCCCTACGAACAGAAACCTTACGAACGAAGAGGTTGACGGGTACCTCAGACGAATGGACGACGCCATTAAACGTACAATGGACAGGACCATCCTAAAAGTGGTACAAACCGACGATGGCGACATCTATCGGAATGCTACAATCGATGCACTTCACGTGCAAAAGAGTAGACTCCTGTCAAGGTTAAAATTCCTATACAGGCGGTTTACCGATCCTCAAAATCCGGAGGTCCGTTCGCTGAAGTCGCAGATCAAAGTACTCCAGCAGTCGATCCGCCAAAATTACAGTATAGCTGTTAGCTTGCACTGGGGCAATAAGATTCGGGCTATAAGATCCAATAACCCGAGCATGTTCCCGCAAGTAAATAAAATTTTCCGGAGGAAAGATCGTAACGATATTCAAAGCGTTCGACTGGACAGAACAACAGACAACGCAAGCCTACTGACGTCAGTTGGCATCGATCCAGATAAGGCTGTGCTTGACAACAACTTCTTCGTAGTTGAGGATCCCCAGGAAAAGGTCAAAGCAGTTGGTGCTGTGTTCCAGAAAGTGTACACGGTCAACGAGTCGCGTCGTCCGAACCACGACCTGGAACACTTAGCCTCGCTTAATCACGTTAATCTACGGAATAATATAAGTCAATGGCGATCCGAGAATCCTGGCTTCACCAGATTCAATGACGATTTACTGGCAAACAATGTCATCGCCGATGACGGAAGTAATTCCATCTTAATTTCGAGAGATGAACTCCAGGGTATCTTCAACTCACTAAAGAAGAAGAAGTCAGTGGGAATTGATGGAATACCGAATATTGTTCTGCGCCATCTCCCCTTTGAGGCGGTGGATGTGTACACAACCTTGTTTAACAATGCGTTGAGTAATGCATATTACCCAGCGCATTGGAAAACAGCAGTGGTACAACCCATCCCGAAACGGGACAAAGACACCTCCATTCCGACAAATCTTCGGTCAATAAGTCTTCTTCCGTGCGTAAGCAAAGTCTTTGAGAAAATAGTCATCAAGGCTCTGAAAGAGTGGGTCGAGCAAAAACAAATTATTCCGGAAAACCAATTCGGCTTTAGGGCGGGGCACGACACAATTCATGCCGCGTCCAAATTGGTTTCCGACATACAATGGAACAGAAACAAGACACAGTGCACAGGTGCCTGCCTGATTGACATGGAAAAGGCGTTCGACACCGTATGGTTAGAAGGACTCTTCCTCAAGTTGGTCAGGCTTGGCATGAACAAAACGTTGCTATATATGATCTATGACATGATAACAGGCAGGAAGTTCGTTGTGAAAAATGGCAACGTAACTTCCTCCACTGTTTTTCACATAAAAAATGGGTTGCAACAAGGGGCGGTTGGTTCGCCGATTCTATTCACGATATTCACTAGTGACCTTATAGGTTCCATGCCAAACTTAATTGCGTTTGCCGATGATCTAATCGCGTACAGATCAGGTGCAAAGATTGAGGTCATAAATGGCCTGCTGCAACGTGATTTCGACTTGATTCAACAATATTGCGATGACTGGAAGTTGAAAATCAACTACCAGAAGTGCGAAACTATTCTTTTTAGAACCCCGTTGTCCAGAGCATCAAGGGACACGAAAAGAAATTGGCGCAAGTTCAGCATATTGGACCCACAGGGGCAGCCATTAACTGTTAAAAGTGTGGTTAGATATCTTGGCATTTGGTTGGACCAGTTCCTGTATGGTGGTATCCATGCAGCAACAGTTTTGACCAGCGCTAAGAAAGCCTTCGCTATGGCAAGGGGGCTGTTTTACAGCAGCCAACTTGATACCAGAGTGAAGGTGATCTGCTACATGGCCCTAATACGGCCAATTATGGTGTATGGTTGTCCTGTGTGGTTCAACGTGAGTCCTTCCCAGATGGAAAAGATGAGGGTGTTCGAGAGACAGTGTCTTCGGGCCTGTCTCCGTTTATATCGTACACCCGAATCCCAGTACAAAAAATTCTATCCCAACGAGGTTTTGTACAATGAGGCAAACCTGATCAGAATAGATAATTTTATTATTAAATTAATTCGGGGTCACATAGCTCGAGCCATGACCTCAACCAACAGTCTGATCTTTGGGGCTTACTACCCTAATGAAATGTACCATGAGAAGGTGCGTCTTAACGGCTTTATCCCACCTGAGGCGTTCCTCTATTTGGACACGAAAGGCCTGATACAAGATAGGGAAGGCTGCCCTATCATCTTCCATGTCGCACGCCGAACAGTGGAAAGGCGACTTCAATACGAGCCGGACGTCGCTCGCAGCCACGAAGGCCTCTTACGGTTCAGTAGAGCGATCTCTGCCCGCGATAGAGCAGTCTCTGACAAAGAACGGCTTTTCTTCTGGTGGCTGCATCAGAATCAGCCTTCGATGCCGCCAACTTCTCACACAGGACCAGGATAGTTGACTCATTAGGGCCAACTTACATAGTTTAAGGTAGCTATAAGGTAGATTAAGACAAAAAAAAAAAAAAAAATAAAAAAAAAAAAAAAAAAATATAAAAAAAAAATAAAATAAAATAAAAAAAATAAAAAAAAAAAAAATAAAAAAAAAAAAAGAGGTGCACCACGGAGTATTCGATATATATGCCGAGCATATAAAGAGCATATACTCCCTGGTGCACGCGTCCGTATTGCTTACGGATATAGTTGTAAGATATCTGTAAGTATGTTTAAGTTTGATTTAGGATAAGTAAGTTAAGTTAGCAAGTAAGTTAAAAACATACTAAAGGACGTCCAAGTTTTTTTAATTTTCTTGGGCAACAAAAACAAAACCACAACACTTAAGATATAATAACAATATAAAAAATGTCGAAAGGCAGAAAAAACTAACATAGATTAGCTTAGAGTACTTGTTTAGAGTCAGTAAGTTAGATATAAGATTAATATTACAGATTAAATATTTAAGCTAGTTTTAAGCATTTTTGTCTAGCAACTAAGTTAACGAATTGTAAAGTGTTAATAAAAATGCGTTACAAACAAACAAACAACACAAAAAAAACTAAGTACACACATTTCTACATTCATTGTACTCATGTGTATACAAATGTACATAGGTTAGGTGCACTCATGTATATATGGGCGTATAGTATTATATATACACAGGCCAACATAATTCATCGTACGACAGGTAAAATCCAAATATTTTCTATAAATGTGGATGAATGTTTTCTTTTTATGCATTTCTAATTTCAATAGTTTATTGCATTTTATCACCCATGTGTAGCTTTGCTTTCTGCTTTTATAAGTCATAGGAATTAATAAAAAACTGGAGCGAACAAACGACATAATTTATCGTACGCTACTTGTTCTCGTTCAATTTTCTCAGTTTATGTTATAATAAATTGGATTTATTTATTAATTTTGCACAAGAATCATAATATTCTTGAAACAGTGTTTGGTGTATAAACTTACTTTGCTCAGAGAAGTTATCATGTCAGCTAAACAGCGCAAAAAAGAAACTTCGGTAGATTTCGACAAGTTGTAGTGAATTTGTACTTGAATGATAAAAAATCATTGGCAGAAATTGCTGAATGCGTTGGAAAAAGTAAATCAACCATTCAGTATATTATAGAAACCTATAAAAAAACAGGAAGTTTTGAGTACGTGCGAAGATCAGGCCGTCCACGCAAATTGACCGCAAGAGATGATGGTCATTATCAACACTGTTCGCAAAGAGCCAAAAGCTAATTGTACCATCATAAAAAATAAAGTGTCGGAAACCTGCAGCAAAGAAGTCAGCACGCGCACGATCCAAAGAACCCTAAATAGACATGGATATTATGCGAGGACACCACGGAAGAAGCCGTCGATAATAAGAGCTGCCAACCAGATGAAGCGCAAGGAATTTACAAATTTGCACAAAGATGACGATCTGTCATCTTTTTTTGGAAGAAAGTGTTGTTCACTGATGAAAGTAAATACAACATTTTTTTAACAAATTTTCGTAACATTTTCGACCACCATGGTCCATCGAAAGTATGGCGAAAGAGTGGTACAGCATTGGAAATAAAAAATGTCCGAAGAACGATTAAACATGGTGAAGGCGGTGTTATGGTTTGGGGGTCCATGTCTTGGTCCGGTGTGGGGAAGCTGGTATTCATAGAAGGAAATATGGACCAGCACATGTATCTGGATATACTGAGGGAGAACTTAAAGTTATCGGTGGATAAATTAGGTTTGAATCCTGGCTGGATATTTCAGCAAGATAACGACCCTAAGCACACAGCTAGAAAAGTCAAGGAGTGGTTATTGTACCATGCTCCGAGGCAGTTGTATTCTCCTCCACAGAGTCCAGATTTAAACCCCATTGAGCATTTGTGGGACTTCTTAGAGAAACAGTTGCACGGGCACACAATAACTTCAAGTACAACACTCAAGGAAGCTCTGCAAATAGAATCGAATAGGGTACCCGGAGATTTCGCCCAGAGGCTGGTTTCTTCAATGCCCCGTAGACTGAAAGCTGTTCTCAAATCCCCCGGAGGTCGAAAAAGCCATTAGGAAACTTCTGCGGTGTAATAACGCATACTTTTTAGCAGGCGTACGATGAGTTTTGTCGTTTAAATGAATTATAAATTTGTTATTTTTTTCAAATAAAGTCCAAAAATTTAAAACTGGATTTTCTGTTATACATAAATAATCTTCGTTTTTCATTAGAATTCTGAAATGTAATCGATTATTTTATCAAACACAGTTGGTGCTGAAAATGAGCGTTTTTGAACGTCGTACGATGGATTATGTCGGCCTGTGTATGTGTGTATGTTTAGTTAAGGTAGTTTTAAGTTATTTTAAGGTAGTATGTAAGTTAGCATATAAGTTTTAAGTAAAAAAACAAACGTTCAGTTATTAAGTTTTTTCTTTAAATTTTTTCTTAATATTAAGAAGTAAACATAATGATAATGAACTCCATAAAAATATGAAATGTAAGGTTAGGTCGAAAGACAATAGATTAGGAATAAGGTTAGCTTAAAGTGCCCGTCGAGGGCCAGTAAGTTAGATTGTAGGCAAGAATGATAGAAATACAGATTACGCATTGCGCATGTCTGTCACCTTCTGTCAATTTTTGATGACGTAGGCTGAGACAACGGATGTTTACTTTTTATATACGGATGTAAGGTTTGACTGCGATTTCCGCGCGTTTATTTGAAAAAAATTAAAAGAAATATATTTTGTAATTTATTAACAATTAAATAACGAGAAATTTTTGAAAATGAGGTGCGCTGTGTTTGGCTGCAATGCAAACAACAACAAGGGAAAACCGAATGTACGGTTTTATTCGGTTCCAAAACACAACATCATACGGAAGCAGTGGATTCACTTATGCAGGAGAAAGGATAAGTGCACATTTCACTGCGGATAGTTTTGGAAGAAACTTACAATTTGAAATGGGCAAGATGATTTGTTTATTTATTTACATATTAAGTCACAATTTTATAACAGGTCTTTGCAAAAATAATGGATATAAGTTGAAGGCGGGAACAATTCCAACAATTCCAACAATCCAACTGAGAGCAATAGTCGCTCCTTCATTCCGCGACATCAGAATGCAATCAAAGGCAATACATGAAATGATTGCAGAGCTACTAGCGGAGAAACCAGTGGCATTGACATTTGATTAAACTCCTTCGGAATTATTTTATTGACCAAGGGTTTAAAATAAATGGAAAGGAAGTAAAAAAAAATAATCCTTACTCTTCTAACGTGCACAGCGTCTGAATGTCAGTCACCCATGAGATATCGGCAGGCCATTTAAACGTTATTGAAACTGAAAGACAGAAAGTTAAAATGGCTACAGTTACAGTTGCTTCAGATGACACGCCTGACTTAGTTTCCGAATGTACTCTTACAAGTAATGTTTTGTCTACATACATATCTGAATTATATAAATATGTTAATATTCTTTTTACTTTAAGGTACGATACTTAAGAGTATAACTATAAATCTTCCGAGCACTGATGTCTACAGCCAGGTGGACATTGAATTGGAATCTTTAGCTCACGATGGGCTTGAAAACTTGGCTGAGTACATTTGCCATAAGTTGGGGGATGAAATTCCCGACATACATACGTGTTCTTCAAAATAAGGACACGACTTTTACGTGGGTTAACCATCTCAACGAAGGAGGCCTGGATAAACTCACATCTGCACTAATGGTTCACATGAAGCAACTCGAAGAAATTTTCGAAAGTGTGAATGGGGTTGACCTCTTGATTTCCCCCGAATATCTTAAGACACATTTGGAATTGACCGAAAATGTGAACTGTGAGGAGAAAATAAAAAAAAAACTTTATTTTAGAGCACGAATGTATTGTATAAGGATAAGGAAACTAAACAAAGAAATTACAAAGTTTCAATTCAGAAAAAAAGAAAATATAATAAAATTGTCCATTAGTTCAAAATTTAAATCTAGTCTTTTATTTCAATAACTTGGTTGTTACAATACTCTTTTGGAAATAAGACATGCAATAATAAAATTTAGTTAAATTGATTTATTAATGGTAATTCTAAAACTTTACACAATTATGATTATTGCTTTACGAAACTCTGTGAAAGTTTTTTCCACTCTGCATGCAAAATGCTTGACTTAATAGCTCGGAAAGTAATTGGATAGTCAAATTAACTCAATTGGATATACACTTAAAAATTATTTTATGTTAAAAAGTTCTTAAAAGGTGAATAATATTAGAAAAAAAATCAACTTATAACTTTTCCTGCTTCAATTTGTATGAAGATATTAAACAATAACAAAGAGCTGTCAAATCAGAAGTCTCGCGTGACGTAAGCTGCGTAGAGCGAAAGAAAATTGAACACTCTATTGCGCAATCTCTTTCTTTATCATTCTTGGATTGTAGTAAAAAGAAAACAAAGTACGTCCAACTAGTTTTAAGCATTTTTTTTCTAGTACGTCTGCAATGAATTGGAAATAAAAATGTATTAAAAATGAAAAAAATGGAATGAAGGTAAGAAGCAATGCACCAGTGCCTGCCTGGTCGACTTGGAGAAGGCCTTTGACACCGTGTGGCTAGAGGGCCTGGCATCAATAAACCACTACTGTACCTGCTTCCTTCTTCCTAATATGCTTGCCGGTAGACGGTTCGTCGTGAAACACGGCAATGTGACCTGTACCGGTATATTTCAAGTAACAAATGCCCTGCAACAAAGAGCGGTTAATTCGCCAATCCTGTTCAATATTTATACGAGCGATCTCGTAAGTTCTCTTCACCATGCAATTGCGTACGCAGTTAACTTGGGAGCTTACAGAATAGCTCTGGCTCATAGAGGTTATGTAATAGAAGCCCAATCTTCCCAGAATAGGTCGATTTATAGCCAGCTCAGCTATAACTTGCAAGATAATTCTTATTTCTTAAATAAATTACCAATCTCAATGATAAGCATTATATTTAAACTAAGGGGTGAAATTATAAACCTCAACAACATTCCGCACCGCCCTGAACTTCCTATACTGTGTGATATATGCAATCTCAGGGAAAGAGAAGACGTTTCCATTTCATTGCTAGATGCCCGATTCTAAAAGAGTTTCGTGTGATACTTTTTGGTAAGCCCATCCTCGATTTAAACGAAGCGCTATGTATTTTGAATGGAAGTCCCGGCTGGGAAAACTTATATAAATACTCGAAATTAGCACTGAGTTATAGATCCCGAATAGTCAAAGGTGACTTTTAAATCTAAAATACCTATTTGTCAACATCAATTAAACTTAAAGCTGTTATAAAGGCCTTCTGATAGACGGCCATAGGCCATACTATATTATACATTTTGTTAATCTAAATAATTGTATTAATGTATATGAATTTTTTTAAAAATAAAGTATAACTATAATAACTAACAGAACAGCTCTGAAGATGGAGGTTACTGTCATCCTCTGTCAGCGTGACTTTGAGTCGATCCAGCGTTATTGCGACGACTGAAAATTAAAGATCAATTTTCCGAAGTCGGAAACAATTCTGTTCAGAACGCCACTGTCTAAGGCCTCGGCGGATACCAAAAAGAATTGGCGTTAGTTCTCAATCATTGGACAGCACAGGCAGCCACTGGTATGTTGAACTGTCGAACACCTCCTTTGATCTTGGATCTCCTTTCTCTGAAGAGAGCCAAAGGTGCTTTTGCCCTTACAAAGAGACTGTTTCAAAGCAGTCAACTCGATGCGAGGGTGAAGGTGATTTGCTAAATGGCCCTTATCCGGCCAATGCTTGTCTATGGTTGTCACATGTGGTTCAACGTGGGGCCTAGCGTAATGGAAAAGATGCGGTCGTTTAAGAGGGCTTAACTATAACAATAATAATTGTTGGCGCGACAGTCCACAGGGGGACTTGCTCATCAACTAGTCGTGCTGTGCGCGCTATTGTTCTCTCACTAATAGAAGGGTCCTACAGTTTTTTGCCGACTCCGAACGGCGAAGTTAGAGAAGCTTTTTCTTAGACAGTGATTACTTTTTGAGCGTTGTCAGCAACTCGAAAGAGGTGGTGCCGTGAAAAATTGGAGTTGTTCAATGGGGAGTCAAACCTAGATCCTTCGGCGCGTGAGCGCCTCACTCTACCCACTACACCACGGCGCCTACGTGAGAGAGCTTGCCTTCGCCTTTATCGAACTCCCGAGTTGGAGTGCACAAAATATTACCCCTACGAGGTCTTATACAATAAGGCGAACTTGGTAAGGGTGGACAATGTTCTGGTAAAGATGAATCAGAACATTGTCATACTGCGAGAGCGATGAACTCGATCAATAATCTCATCTTTGGGGCTTACTACCCTAATCCCATGTACAACAAAAGCGTACGTCATATTGGCTTCGTCTCCCCAGAAGTATTCGTCTACCTGTATCAGAATGGCCTGATTCAGGACAAAGATGCGGTTTCGATAATCTTTCATATCGCTCGTGACGTTGAGGATGGGCGACTCATCTGTTCGACCGTTCTGTCGCCGAGCTGAGCAGTGAAGATCGTCTCCGGTCCAGTAGGTCTGTCTCTTTCCAAGACATCGTTGACTGTAGACGTCAATACCAAAAATATTGGTCGTTGAGTACGAATGAGGGAACTCCGTCTTTGAACCCTTTAGACCCGGGGTAGACTGGGATTGGTTAAAACCTAGTCGGTCGCAGGCAATGGAATGGGCGTCTGTCCCCGTCCAATGTCAGTCAGAAAAAAACAAAAACACAATATATACTGTAAATTTTTTTATTATGCACAAGATTTGTTTTAGTTTAAGTTTAGGTCTAGATATTAAGTTCTTTTAAGGTAGTTTTAGTTACAAGTTGTTAGAATACTAAGTTTTTCCATTCAAATTTTTCTAAGTTTACGTTAAGCTCTCCAGGAAGAGAGAAGAATTTTTGTTGAGACGTCAAAAGACATATCATTAAGTTAAAGTAAGCTTAGAGCGCCCTAGAATAACTTGTTTAGATAAGTTAGTTTTAGGCGTTTTTTGTCTAGTTCGTAAGATATTTTTAAACTTAATAATAAAAATGCAATTAAAAAAAATGGAACCAATCTTTGCAAATGTAGACTAGAACAAGATTGTTGCGTTTGATATTTCAAAGGCATTCTACAAAGTCTGGCAACAGGCTCTCCTATCAAAAATCCATCCTTTTGGTGTCGATCAATCTCTTTCTCAAGTAATTAGAAATAGCCTTTCGAGCCATTCACAAATTCAAGCCTTTCTCTTCTTAGGCTGTCCTCTCTTGCAATGTCCCAATGCTTCAAGATCAAAGACTCTTCGGGCCGGAGTAGTGGTGTCCATACGCCCTACGTGGCCTAGCCATCTTGAGCGTTGTATCCTTAGACGCCTGACTATTCGCATGTCACTGTACAGCCCATTTAGTTCGTCGTTGAATCTTCTCTTCCAGAAGTCATCAACGCAAAAAGGACCAAAAATACCACGCAAAACTTTTCTCTCGAAAAGACTAAGAGCTTCCTCATCCGCCTTTGGTAACGTCCAGGTTTCCGCTGCATAAAGTAAGACTGGGATGATCAAGTTGTAACATAAAGCGATCTTAATCCGTCGAGAGAGGGCTTTATCACTCAATAGCCCTTGATGTTTCTGCTGCTAGTGTGTCACTCTGTCCGAGACGTCGATGTTGTGTGTCCTTCCTTGATGACAGCATGTACTTAGTTTTGCCCTCACTTACCGCCAGACCCATTTTAGCCGCTTCCGCTCCAATGCCATCAATCGCCTCATTGACGACTCGCTGTGTTCGTCCAATCACGTCAATGTCATCAGCGTAAACTAGCAATTGAAAACACTTCTGGAAGATCGTGCCTGTGGTGATGACTTGTGAGTTACGCACGATCCTCTGGAGGATGATGTTGAAAAAGTCACATGACAGTGCGTCGCCTTGTCTAAGACCTTTTTTGACATTGAAGGTCTCGGTGTGTTCGGTACCGACCTTGACGGAGCAGCGAGAGTTCTCCATCGTCATCCTACACAATCTGACGAGTTTGGTAGGAATGCCAAAACTAGACATGTCACTGTAAAGCTCGTCTGCATGCACACTGTAATATGCGGCCTTAAAATCGACGAATAGGTGGTGAGTGTCAATTTCCATTCCTTGTGTCTCTTGCAGGATCTGCCGTAATGTGAAGATCTGGTCTAATGTGGACTTCCCTGGTCTAAAATCACACTGATAAGGACCTATCAGTTCATGGACAAATGGTTTCAGACAATTACACAATACGGCAGAGAGGATCTTGTATGCGATGTTCAGGAGACTTATCCCTCGGTAGTTGGCGCAGTCAAAGGGGTCTCCTTTCTTGCGACCGGGCAAACGACGTTGAGATTCCACTCATCGGGCATGCTTTCCTCCGAACATATCTTTCAGATGAGCTGGTGCATGCGCCCAAAGAGGTCATCTCAAGCTGCTTTAAATAGTTCTGCGGGCAGTCAAGCCACCCCAGCAGTTTTGTTAGAGTTCAGCTTGGATATTGCTATTTTCACCCCGTCTAAATCAGGGGACGAAATTCTTGTCTATTATCGTCTAAATCGAGCAGAACATTCGGTCTAAGAGCGGGATTACGGCCGTTATCACCGTTCTTCTTCTTCTTCGGATGGCGCTACAGTTCGGGGTGGACCTGGGCCTCAACCAACATGCCTCTACCGCTAGCACGATCTCTTGCCAGCTGCCTCCATTTGAGGACTCCAAGTTGGTTCAGGTCCTTTTCCACTTGTGTGCGCCATCTCAGTCTACGACGTCCTCTGTTGCGTTGTCCCTGTTGTTCGGAGCAGTGCTGTCCATACGCTCTAGATGGCCTAACCACCTTAAGCGTTGTATCCGTAGACGCTTGACTAGACTCATGCCGCCGTACAGCCCATACAGTTCGTGGTTAAATCTTATCCTCCAGATGCCATCAACGCAAACAGGACCAAAAATCATCAAAATCGTCATCACCATTAGGCATGCAGAAATGACCCTTCCAGATTCTCAACACAGACTGCGACTCTACTACGGGTTGTCCATTTTGTTCTTGGCAGTCTTCGGTCCGAACCTTGTATCCTCCGGATAGCTGTTTTACCTTTCGGTAAAACTTTCGGACTTCCCATACCTACTTAACCTCTATTCCCTCCTATCATTATCAACATTCTGGTAAAAAATTTGGAACTGATATGATGTCATTATGGCTCTTTTCTTGGGAGGATACAAGTCTATTCGGTTAGTCGGTTTTATTGAACAACATCGTGTTTTGCCCCTTCGCAAATGTCTCGATTTGTCTTAAGTACCAGGTATACCGGTATGAGCGTCTCGATAGGGAACATTTGTTGTGAACGAGCCCTTATTTTTTTTTTGTTTGTTTGATATGACATCTGTGAAAAATATTTAGTATACATCAAGTCATTGAACAGGCAACATCATATTTTTTCATCGTGTTAAAAATGTCGAATTTTGTACCAGAAAGTGATGCGGAAAGCATTAATTTTTTGTTTTCATTCGAAGAAAAGTGCTGCAGAGTCGCTTCGAATGCTTGTCGAGGCATATGGTGATCATGCTCTATCAGAAGCAACATGCAAAAATGGTTCAGAAATAATGATTTTGATGTGAGAAATGGAGAACGTGGAAGACCACCGAAAAAGTTTGAAGACGCCGAATTGCAACCGATATTGGATGGAGATGACACTTTGAGTCAAAAGCAAATGGCAGCAATGTTAAATGTTGCACAACAAACAATTTCTGACCGTTTAAAAGCTATGGGAAAGATCCAAAAATGTGGAAAATGGGTGCCACATGAATTGAATGAAAGGCAGATGGAAAACCGAAAATACTCTTGTGAATTTTTGCTTCAAAGACACAAAAGAAAATCGGTTTTGCATCGGGTTGTTACTGGCGATGAAAAATGGATTTATTTTAAGGATCCTAAACGGAAAAAATCGTGGGTTAATCTGAGACAACCATCAACATCGACTGCAAAACCAGATCGATTCGGCAAGAAGACAATGCTGTGTGTTTGGTGGGACCAGAAAGCTGTGCTGTACCACGAGCTCCTAAAACCTGGTGAAATCGTCTATACTGATCGCTACCGACAACAAATGATCAATTTGAACCATGCATTCATCGAGAAACGACCAGAATGGGCCAGAAGACCGGGCAAGGTAATTTTTATTTATGATCATGCACCTGCACACAAAGCAAAACCGGTTCAGGATACAATCAAAACACTTGGCTGGGAGCAGCTACCCCACCCGCCGTATTCACCAGACTTGGCTTTTTCCGACTACCATTTGTTTTCATCTATGGGACACGCATTGGCTGAGCAGCACTTTGATTCCTACGAGGAGGTCGAAAATTGGGTGTCTGATTGGTTTGCTTTAAAATACGAACAATTTTATTGGTGTGGTATTCACAAATTGCCAGAGAGGTGGTCAAAATGTGGAGAAAACAATGGTCAATACTTTAAATAAAATTATTTTACTTTCACGTTAATAATTAGTGTTTTATTTTAAAAATACCTGGTATACAGCATTTTCTGGAAATTTTGAATTTCCTTTCAATTGGAAGAAAAGTGAAGCTGAAGCTCATCAAATGCTTGTAGAAGTTAATGGTAAATATGCTTGGATCGACAACTTATATTGATTGAATATCATTTTTCAAAAGTGGTGAACATAGCTTCGTAGACGAAGACCGTAATTTGAAGAGATAGGGAATTAGAGGTTTTACTGGATCGAAACGCTGAGATAGCCGGCACTGTTATTCAGATTGTGCTCCTTCCGACTACCGAGTTTTTTGACGTATACTTAATTACCAGAGGGGTCAGCGGTTCGTGTCTTCTGAAGAAATCAGAAATACATTTAAAAAAAATCCATTCAGCAGCTTTGTTCGATTTCAATCTCGATAGTAATATCTGGATCTCGTCTAAGTCGGGAGACATAATTCTTGTCTATCATCGTCCGACACTCTGCCGCAGAGGATCGCAGACGCTGTAGAACTCTAGGTTGATATCGCTATCGGTGACAGGGTGATGAGAAAGGATCATTCTAAAACAAGCGAATAAGTGAAGTGGCGCAGACTTTTTAGAATGCCGCCAAATAAAACCACGATCTCTCAGTTAACTTTATTGATTTCTTGTATTCTCGACGCAGTATTAATGCAAAGATACAGAGAAAGCAAAGTTTCACTATCAAAGTTCGGTTTGGAGTTAACCAGATACAAAATATTTAAGCTAGGTATGTATGTATATATTTATATTTGTAGGTGTGTATTTTATATGTATGTATGTATATGCGTATGATTTGAGAAATGTAAGTATGCTAGGCTAGCAATAAATAACAAGTCTGGGCGTCAGTGGGACTGTTCACACCAGACTTAGTCTGCTGTTGGTCTTTCTTAGCTGCGCCCGCCACGGTATGATGTTGTCGGTGTCCGCCTCTGGCTCTTGACTCTTGTTGGTGTCGTCGGTTGAGTCTGTGGGCTTCTCCGTGCAATTCGTATTCGCACTCATGACTTGGTAGTCGGTTTCGTTTTCCTTGTTGTCCTTGCTGTTGTTGTTGCTGTCCACCGGGAGGGTCTTTTGGTCGTAGTTGGACTCTGTGCAGTAGGAGGACATGCTGATGTTGTCGATGGACACGGCCTTGTTTTTCATTCTCCAGGTGTCCGACACACGGTTGCCCTCCTCCACTCGGGGTGTGTATATGGTGGATCTGAAATGACATGAAATGATTAGACACAGTAGTGGGTGGTATGTGTGGGTTGACCTTACTTCAATTTGTTCTCTGCCTCTTCGCGTCTGGCTAGGAGATCTCGCTTCCACTGTGGGATCTGAGACAGACGACGGTTCTCCGCCTCACGGGCCATTCTCTCTTCGAACTCCTTCTTGGCGCGCTCGGCAGCCTTCTTTGCGAGCATCTGTCGCTTCCAGTCGGGTATGACGTTGCCGGCTTGATCCTTCTCGGGGATCTGCAATTGAATCTTTGAAATAGTATGAAAGCTCCGCAGGGAATTAACTGAGTGCGCGACAAATTCTCACCTGGTCCACAAAGTTGCTGGCATTGAATTGTCTCGAAATCTCGGAGTAGTGTTCTTGGTCATGCTTGTCGGCTAGGCGGGCCTTCTCCACCTTCATTTTCTTAATGCCCGAGATGTCCTTGGACATCTTCAGCTCTGCAATGAGGTCTGTTTTGAGGAAGGTCTCCGTTGTGGATGACAGGCATTGCATGCTGAAGCTTCGTGTAGGCGCGGCGAATGATTTCTGCATGATTTTCGTTTCTGTCCTTCGAAGCTTAAAAAGGAAAGAAAAAGGATGGCGTTTGATTACATTTTTTATTTTCGGGGTTCATTGTGAATTCTATTTACCTGAACACTGTTAAGGTCTTGGATAGAAATAGCTGACAGGGGCTGATGCTGTTTTCTGGTCGCTGTGTCCTGATGGGAGGGTACTGCCGGTGTGGCTTTGTTGAGGGTTAGGTTATTGTTGAGTCCCGGCAGTGGCAGGGCTGGCATAGGGGGTGGCGGGGGTGGCTTTGGGGGTTCAGGACCGCTTGTGTGATGGTGTGAGATTTGTATTTGCATATAATCCTCGGTATCTGTCGATCTGGAATAAAAAAGATCGAATTAAATCGTGTAGATTTTACAAAGTCGATAATGAAAAAACAAAAACAAAATGTCTGTTAAGTTGTAATATTTCAAGTCATTTAGTGCGTTGTATACAATGTAAACAAAAATAAAATTACTCCATTGATAACAGAGTTTGAACAATTTTAAGTCTTGACAATGGCTTACCCAGTTATAATAATAATTGTTGGCGCTTCAGTCCAAAGGGGGACCAGGGCCTAGCTTGCTCCTCAACTACTCTTGTTGTGCGCGCTACTGTTCTCTCACGAGTAGAAGGGACCTACAGTTTTTTGCCGACTCCGAACGGCGAAATTTGAGAAGCTTTTTTAGACAGTTATTACTCTTTGAGTGTTGTCAGCAGCTCGAAAGAGGTGATGCCGTGAAATATTAGAAAAATTGGTGTTGAACTGGGAGTCGAACCTAGACCCTTCGGCGTGTGAGCGTCGCACTCTACCCACTACGCCACGGCGACCACTTTACCCAGTTATAGTATAAGCAAAAAATAAGTCTTTAATATCTTGCCTAATACAGAAATATTTGGCAAGTCTTGATACGTTTACCCAGCAATCCGTAGGAAGACCGCGAAAACCGACTTTAAGGTTGTCGCAATAAAACGGGAAACACCAAATATCCTTCGATTTACACAAAATGAATTGCAACTGTCCGTATGTGCCAGGGTGGTTCAATGAAGGGCTGTACAGGTTGGTCTATTCGGCAGATGCCCAGGAAAGAAATCGAAAAGAATCGAAAATAAAGAAAACAGAAAAACTGGAAAGTGGAAAACGCTCCTTTTTTCTGATTAATCCAAATATAACAAATATTCAGACGGGATCACAAGAATAAGGAAACCGGCGGAGAAAAGATTGGATCAACGACACTGCAACAATAAAATTTGGAGGAGGAAATGTGCCCGTGCGGGGTTGTTTTCCTGGTTGCGGAAAAGTGCCAATTTACAGAATAAATGGTAATGAATTGATCGATTCAAACGTTACATAGTGCTCCTTGTGGTCTTTGTTATCCGGTTAGTTTCTCTGGGGGTGGTATTGTTTTGTCAAATACTGTACATTAGGATGTAGAAATGATAACAGAAATTGAACAAGACATACATCTCTTTTAATAAAAGGCGCGCGAAAAGGATTGATTATATCCTTAAGTGACCGGAAATAAGTCACAGCACGGGCCGAGGATATAAAAGAGAGGGAAAGTTTGTAAGTTTAAGAATCGAAATCATGAGTCAATTTACACAAACAACTTCTAGCAACTAAATTTCGTAACGCACACAAAAGCCGATAAGTCTCCTCACGGATTTGTGTTAAATGTTCAAGAATATTGTTATTAAATCTGTATTTGATCGTAGCATAGTTTTTTATAAAGAAATTATTCTTTTGACTCGCCTTCTTTAGTTAGGCTTATTTAAAAACTCATGCGTGGAAAATACAAGGTTGTCAAATATCTCCCCTCCTCCTTTTATGCTCTTCATTCAGTGCTTTATAAAAAGTGTTAAAGTGATCGGATATAGTTCAAATATGCGCCGTTTTGTTCGCTGTTTCCATCTAGACGGCAACTTCATAATACTCCCCTTGTAGAAGCCCTCTCCTTATTTGCGAAGAAGTCGGACAGCCACTTCTCACAAGCCTCTTTCGAGTTCAACGCCACACTACCAAGGGCGTTCGCCATCGAAAGGAACAGGTGGTAATCACTTGGCGCTATGTCCGGGCTATATGGTGGATGCAATAAAACCTCCAATCCGAGCTCCCGTAGCTTCTGACGAGTCATCAATGAAGTTTGTGGTCTGGCGTTGTCCTATATATATAATACACCCTTCCTGTTGGCCAATTCTGGACGCTTCTGGTCGATCGCCTGCTCCAAGTGGTCCAGTTGTTCGCAGTAGATGGTAGAATTAAGCGTCTGGCTATATGTGAGCAGCTCGTAGTGGATGATTCCCCTCCAATTCCACCAAACTAACAGCAAAACCTTCCTGGCCGTCAATTCCGGTTTGGCCACTGTATGCGACGATTCACCGGACTTCAACTACGACCGTTTATGCTTGAAATTGTCGTATGTGATCCATTTTTCATCGCCAGTCACCATTGGCTTCAAAAATGTGTTGAATTCGTTCCGTTTCAGCAGCATATCGCAGACGTTGATTCGTCCAGAAGGTTTTTTGCGTCAAATCATGCGGCACCCAAACATCAAGCTTTTTCTTGCCTTCTGCAGATGGTTAGGCTATGTCAAGACGTTTCAAATGATGTTTAGAATTGCAAAATAGGAGCTCTGTAGCACTTTGTACATAGCCGGCATATTCAAGAGACAAAACCGCGGAAGTGATGTTAGGAGAGATTATATTAAAAAATAAAAACAATTGAAAATTGAATTTAAAATTTCCTTCATATCGATACCGAGAATATATTGAACGGTCCTCGTATTATTACTTACAAAAGTCACACCTATGCATTGAAGTAGGAAATTGTTGAAAACGGACGAATTAATTTAACAATAAATTAACTGGGTGGCGCGACAGTCAACAGGGGGACCAGGGCCTAGCTTGCTCATCAATTCCTCGTCTTGTGCTCGCTAGTGTTCTCTCACGAGTAGAGGGTACCTACAGTTTTTTGCCGACTCCGAACGACGAAGTTTGAAAGGCTTTCTTTAAAGTTATTACTCCTTGAGTGTTGTAAGGTAGGTGGTGCCGTGAAAAATACGAGGTGTTCAGAATCGAACCTGGACCTTCGGCGTGTGAGTGTCGCACTCTACCCACTACGCTACACCTGTCACACGAATTAATTCGTACCTCTTATTAATTCATTTCCAAATTAGGAAAGGACTTTTAGTCAACACCGATCTAAATCGCCGAATGTGAGGAGTTTCTTTAGCTACGTTGGCACTTTGAAATGGTGAAACCTTAACAATAATAATAACCTGAAATCATGGTCACTGGCTTAATCTATAATTTTGTTGTGCCAATCCACGGGAGCCACTGCAGAAACATGTTGAGAAGACGGAGCCTTATAAAATACACAGATGTAGTTAAAATGAAAACTGTATGCTTCAATCAATTATAATCTGCTTAGTTCAGCCAAGAGTTGTTCCCTCAAAAACACACAAAATAAGTGTAAAACTATGAAAATTTTACAACATCCATATAATTTAAGCATAAATAAATTTTGCACTACCTTGTGTTGTTACGACGCCAACTATAATCCGGAACGAACTGATCGACTTTCTATTGCGTAATATAGGCAGACAGTATAAAAGAGACTCTTACTGGATGTGGTAACAGCCAAGACTTTCCAATAAGTGTCACCTTGTTGAAGCAACAACGGCGACTTGACAAATGACAAACGATTTCAAAAGAAATGAATAAACATTTATTGGAAAAGAGTTAAAGAGTTCACACACGTTGAGATTCCAAACAGTTGGAAGGAAAATGCACACAAACCTAGAATTAAAAAAAAAATTTAAGTGACGTTTCCACCAGATTCAGTGCAGTCGTGTGAATGTTTTTTTCCTCTACATGAATTTATTGCTTAGCACACGAAAACTAAAATTGGAAAATTTACGTGATTTGTCATATTTTTTCTCCAAAGCGGCAAACGCTGGCATCTATCACTGTAATTTTCAAAATTCAGCACAGAGCGCTGTAATGATCTTGCAAAACAAACAAATTCTGACTACAACATTGAAAAGGTACACATACAATTTTCAGCAAGAATTTGTTAATTTGAAATTGCTAAGTTGGGTTAAGTTTACGCAGAAACAGGGTTAAAGAGGGCTTGACAAGTCCTAAATGTTCAACCATACTTGCCAATGCAGCTGCCAAAACTCAGAGAAAAAGAAATGAAAACAACGAATCATGAAACTCACGGTTCAAATTAAACTACAAGTTTACCCCACAAGCGTGGGAGGGAGCACGGACTACACTAGTAGATGTTGAAGAAGTAAATTAAAGAAGAAACCTGTCATTAGTCACCAGAAATAGGTTTCTCCCCAAAAAAAAATAAGATGAATAGGTTATCAGTCCCAAGATTCAACTCAACAACTATTGCGTGTGATTCGTTGAACGAGGTCTGTTTCATAATCATCGAAAAACACTGGGGCTCTTAAGTCTCGGGAACAAGAAAAATTCGCAGAGGACCAAATCTGGTGAATACAGTGGCTGAAGCATGATTCCAGTGTTGATTTGTGCCAACAAATTACGAATCAACAATTGCGAGAGAGCAGGTGCATTATTGTGACGCAATGATCTATGACTTGTTTTTTCACAATTCCAGACGTTTTCTTCGTATTGCTTCTCGGAAATGGCACAAAACTTCTAGATCAAACTCCTTATTGACCATTTGGTAGGACCTTCTTTATTATTCTTGCTGTAAAATAAACACCATTCTTAGTCGCCAGGTTTGAGATCGATTGAGCAACTGTGACCAACTTAAAAAAGAAACGACACGTTTATCAAAAAACCAGTCAGCAAAGCCTTCACATTTGGTCGAACTTGGTGTACCTTTTTTGACCTCCGCTTTCCTGGGACTATTGGGGTTTGGTTTCGGTATCATAACCATATACCCATGATTCGTTACCAGTTATGACCCTTTTAAGTAAATCCTTTGACTTTGACGTCATTCAACAATTCCTTAGCGATGCTCATGCGACATTTAATTTAGTCAAAAATTTTGTAACTTGATTCGCTGCCACACGCTTTATGCCCAAAATTTCCGACAAAGTTGAATGGCATGAGCCAACCGATATGTCGACATCATGAGCAACTTCCCTAACAGTGATTCGATGATTCTCAATAATAATTTAACAAAAATTCATAGTCGACTATGTATATTATTTTTTAGTGGCGCCCTCTATATGTCTTTCTAAATATTTTCATTAGTTGTTGATGTGCTTTTGCGTCCAGGGCGAGCGTTGTTATTCAAATCTTCTCAACACTTTTTGAAAAGCTTGTATCACTTGCACACAAGTTTTAATACCCAGAGTACACTCCCTTATTTGTTATTTTTGAGTACTTTATTCCATTATTCGTACAAAATTGAATGCAAATTCTTTGACCCATATATTTTTGCAACAGCAAAAAATCACCCAACACGCAAAACATGTCTAATTTTGATGCCCTCAAAAAAAAAAAAAATTATTATGCTATTTAACTGAAACTGTAAACAAAGGTTCGATAACAGTGTACCAACATAACAAAAAAAAAATCGATAACCAAATGTACGAAGGTTGCCTTTTATATTTCGGGATCTGGCAACCCTAGTGTAGCAAACTGGCAACTGCCAACTCTATCGGAAAGTTTGACATTTTTGACGTTATACGTACTCAGAACGTTTTGACATACGAGCTCTGTTTGTGTTGTTTACAGTAACTTAAAAGATTCATCTCGCCATAAAAATGGAATTAAATCGTAAAAATTTTCGTGCGATTATATTTTACAACTTTCGACATGGATTAACTCAACAACAGTGAATCGATGAACTTGATTCAATTTTTGGCTCCATCAAGGATCAGTGTTTATCGATGGTATGTTGAATTCAACCGAGGTCGTAGTTCACTCCAAGACGAATTCCTTGTCCAGCATCAGTTGTTGTTCCGGAAACCATTGATGCTCTGCGCCAACTGATATTGCAAGATCGTCATGTGATCTATCTTGAGATTCAGACAACCTTAAACATTAGTGGGACCAGCATACATTCAGTATTTCATGAACATTTGAATGTCAAAAAATTTGTTCGAATTTGATCCCACACAATGTGTCAATCGCTCAAAAAAAGGCTCGTGTCGATTGGTCGAAAGAAATTTTCCAAAAATACGATCGCAGTGCGTCGAAACATGTCAATGACATCGTGGCAGGTGATGAATCGTGGATTTAGGCGTATGAGCCCGAAAGTAAGCAGCAGTCGGCTGTATGGGTGTTTCAAATTGAGCCAAATCCAACAAAAGTTTCTTCCGCACGAAGCACTTCCAAGCAAATGGTCGCCTGTTTTTCGGAAAAACTGGACAAGTCACAACCGTACCACTAGAACAACGCAAAACAGTCAATTCTGAGTGGTACACAACCATTTGTTTGCCAGTTGTCTTCCAAGAAATCAGGAAAACCAACCGCCGAAGACGAATCACTGTTTACCATGTTAATGCAAGCTCTCACACATCGGCTCAAACAACTGCATTTTTGAGCACTCATAACATCGATTTGATGAGTCATCGGCCGTGAAGTCCTAACTTGGCACCGAATGACTTCGTTTTATTCCCGTACGTAAAAAGATAAAATGAGAGATCAACGTTTCTCAACACCTAAAGAAAAGGTTAATGCGTTCAGAAGGCATGTCTTGGAGATACCTCAATCAGAGTGGCAAAAGTGCTTCGACAATGGGTTCAAACGAATGCAAAAGTGTATATATCTTAATGAGGAATATCTTGAAAAACAATGAAGCTATTTTCGATGATTAATATTTAGTTTTGTTCTCTTATCCCGAAATATGAAAGGCAACCGTCGTACGTAGCTTTACAACTTATTTTTCGAACAGACCTTGTATTACACGTTTTCGTTGTAACGTTGGCAATTTTTCTCCGTGACAACTCGACATTTGTAAGGAAAGCGTTGATATTTTTCGATTTCCATGTGGATTGTAATGGAATATACTCGTTTTGAAAAAGGGTTCGGAAAGGAATGAAATCGGAAGACTTTTCAACAACCTTCGTAATAATAATTGTTGGCGCGGCAGTCCACAGGAGGACCAGGGCCTAGCTTGCTCAGCTTGCTTGTTCTCTCACGAGTAGAAGGGACCTACAGTTTTTTGCCAACTCCGAACGGCGAAGTTTGAGAAGCTTTCTTAGACAGTTATTACTCTTTGAGTGTTGTCAACAGCTCGAAAGAGGTGGTGCCGTGAAAAATTCAAGATTTTCAGCCGGAAGTCGAACCTAGACCCTTCGGCCTGTGAGCGTCGCAATAAACACACTACGCCACGGCGGCCATAACCTTCAATGATAATGATTAAATAAACATCATTCTTAGTCGTTAGGTTTGAGATCGAGAGAGCAACTGAGACCAAAAAAAAAAAACAAGGAAAACATAAAGACAGAGACAACATGATTGAAAAGCACCTTAAAAGACAGATGCTGTGAATGAAATCATATAATGAAATCAAAAAATGCATTCAGAGCAAATACTGATCTCAGCTGTTTGGTTTTTATTTGTTGAAGAAACTTTCGCTACAGTCCGACAATCGTATAGTCCAGTCTCGTTGTACGCGTTCTAACTTCTCCTTAGGAGGTGCTCATTACAAAGAGTCAGTCATTATCACACGAATACAACTCGATTGAGATGCAGTATGAAAGTTCACAAACCTTGCATAGGCGATTATACGCGTTCCAATTGTTTATTTATTGTCTTATCCAAAATCTCCTTCACATCTAGTAGGATGTGTAATTAATTCGCGAAAAGTCACTTCTGTACTGTAGACTCACATTAGTCAAACTATGCTTCTCAAGCCACTAAAAGCGGATTCAATCTATGATGCGATTGATACCAAGCTGCTTATATGGTATGCGCAGAGGTCAATTCGCCCAAAATTCGCACTTCACATTGAACCAACTATGAACATGGTCCCCGAAAAGTCAATGTCAGCCCTCAACAGAAAGACTATCGCTGAACCACCGTTATCACTAATTTCTTTCATTTAAGATAAATGACCCACTCCGTGTCTTCATTTCACACGTGCACTTCAAACAGCAACACAAAGCACAAAACTTGCAATCAACAACGGAAGACACTCACAAACCACTTATTCTCATTCCCATTTGAAAATAATTTTTTCCCCGAAATCTATTCCAACAATCCACGTAAATAGACCGATCGTAACTGGAGCAAATCGAACAGTGTTCAGAAAATGAAAAATAACTGCACGTTACGCACACATAGGCACCGACTGACGATCAAATGCATTGCTCCGTTTTTTATGGCTTCAAAAAAATTTCCACTCACCTTGCAGACGACGTACAGGACCTTTTGTCACTTATGCTCTTCAGATACTCGGATGGCTTGATCAGATGCGTAACACCATCCTGTGAGTTGTTCGGGAAGCTGGGCGGAACAAACGGCAACACCAACTGCTTGTTGACGAGATTTGGTCCTCCGGGGCGTCCACCAGCACGATCGTATCCTTGTGCCGAATAATTGCAATGCTGCTCGTTATAGTCGCTCTCCGAGCATGCGTAGCTCTGCGATATTATTCCAAGTCCGGGCGTGTGATGGCTGTGCTGCTGGTGCTGCTGCTGGTACGAGGCTTCGAATGTGGCCGCAGAAGACGACTGCACCGTTGAGGTTCCATTAAGAAGCTTGGCTTTCTTGTTCGCTGAAATTGAACCAATTTATGGATGAAAACCATCTGAGTATGTCTGTGCCGTTTACTTAAACACTAAAGTGTACCCAAGCCGCACGGCACAAAATCTACAAATTGTAATTACGGACGTTAAATTGGCTTAAGCTTCAGCTTGCTGACGAGCGGGTGTTTGGGGAGTGGGGACCATAAGCGGTAAGCTGATTCGAAAGGCGTTTAATAGTGTGTAGTGACTGTGTGTGTGTGCGTGTGCGTGTGTGTACATATGTGTGGTGAACATTACTGTTTTGAAGTCGTCTTTCATGCCGGGGTGCCGCGGTAGGCAGCGCTGAACAGAATTAATTGCACCGTGATGTTCAAGCCAGATGCGGATATGGTTGTGGTCAATTATGTAGACTGATATTTTGAGGTCGTTTAACTCTCTGATGAAGAGATCGATGGAGATAGAGAGTTGAATAACAAATTAGTCGTTTTTGTTGGGCTGCCCCGTCATGGTGGGGAGCGGAAAGGGGAAAAAGTAAAAGTTGGGCGACAGAGTCTACAGAGATGAGCAGATGCGCCGCCGCCAGGCAGAAATTGTGTCAAATGGAAGCGGATAAAGTGACAAATCTGTCGCGAGTGACGCGATGCGATGTGACGTTATGTATGGGCCGAAATTTGATATAAGCGAAATATAACAAAGCGTTTGAGTCAACAGTTGCGTATGCAGTGGAAAGCCGTTAGATTATCTGATGCGCTGTATTTGCAGACGGCTGAAAATGCGTAACAGCGTGCATCGTAACCTGTGCACATGTACTGTGCGGAGCGGAAAGCCCTTTCATCCCTTTCACTGCATCAGCTCCGATCTAAGTTACGACGGCACTAAGTGTGTTGAGTTGCCGAGCAGCTGTGAAAGCCCAAGAAATAAATAAGAATTTGTTTAGGGCTTATAAAAATATGATAGACTTCATGAGAAAGTGATTTTATTTGGATTGCTGCGATGCCATACCGAACGCGGCATTTTGTCATGGGTGGCCACCATGGCGTAGTGGGTAGAGTGCGACGCTTACACGCAGAAGGTCCAGCTAAGAAACTCCTCTCGAACTTCGCCGTTCGGAGTTGGCAAAAAACTATAGGTCATTACTTCTAGTGAGAGAATAGTAACACGCACAACACGAGTAGTTGATGAGCAAGCTTAGCCCTAGTCCTCTGAGGTCTGTCGAGCTATACAATTATTATTAGGAGGCTCCTATGCTAAATGAGTGGCTCTGCACTTAACCCTACATTCTAAGTGCAGAAATAACCTCGGCGGTCACCCGTAATTTAATTGATTTGCCTGCATCTCTATGGACGTTAATAAATTTACCAGTGTCTCGATAGGGAACATTTGTTGTGAACGAGTCCATATTTCATTTTTGTTTGTTTGATATGACATCTGTGAAAAATATTTAGTATACATCAGGTCATTGAACAGGCAATATCATATTTTTTCATCTTGTTAAAAATGTAGAATTTTGTACCAGAAAGTGATGATTTGCGGAAAGCATTAATTTTTTGTTTTCATTTGAAGAAAAGTGCTGCAGAGTCGCATCGAATGCTTGTCGAGGCATATGGTGATCATGCTCTATCAGAAGCAACATGCAAAACATGGTTTCAACGGTTCAGAAATAATGATTTTGATGGGAGAAATGAAGAACGTGGAAGACCACCAAAAAGGTTTGAAGACGCCGAATTGCAAGCGATATTGGATGGAGATGACACTTTGAGTCAAAAGCAAATGGCAGCAATGTTTAATGTTGCGCAACAAACAATTTCTGACAGTTTAAAAGCTATGGAAAAGATCCAAAAGTGTGGGAAATGGGTGCCACATGAATTGAATGGAAGACAGATGGAAAACCGGAAAAACACTTGTGAAATTTTGCTTCAAAGACATGAAAAATGGATTTATTTTAAGAATCCTAAACGGAAAAAATCATTAGTTAATCCGGGACAACCATCAACATCGACTGCAAAACCAGATCAATTCGGCAAGAAGACAATGCTGTGTGTTTGGTGGGACCAGAAAGGTGTGCTGTACCAGGAGCTCCTAAAACCTGGTGAAACCGTTTATACTGATCGCTACCAACAACAAATGATCAATTTGAACCATGCATTGACCGAGAAACGACCAGAATGGGCCAGAAGTCACGGCAAGGTAATTTTGCTCCATGACCATGCACCTGCACACAAAGCAAAACCGGTTTAGGATACAATCAAAACACTTGGCTGGGAGCAGCTACCCCACACGCCGTATTCACCAGGCTTGGCTCCTTCCGACTACCATTTGCTTTCATCGTTGAGACACGCATTGCCTGAGCAGCAGAGATGTAAAAGAATGAAATCTTTTGGTTAAGGAAATCAATTGACTTCATGTATGTGACTTCGCATTGGAATTAAGATTTCAACAAACAAATTCGCATTCATTTCTGAATTCTTGATTGTATAATTCCTTCCGAGCAATCTTATGACTGAAATCAATTGAATGCAAGTCTTTAGAATTACCTTGCAGTCACTGAAGTCACTTTGAAGTCGTTAGCATTCACTTGAAGTCACCTGCATTCAATTGAATTTTTTGGGACTTCAAAAAACTTCGGTGCATTCCTTGGGACTTCAAAAATATTGGTTGAAAATCTTTGGAACTTTAAACGATTTCGTTGAAATCTTTTAAGTTTGAACATGCCTGAAAGGCTAATGCTTTGCAATTTATATCGATAGGTGATGTGAGAATACATAAATAGTGGGCGGAGGGGAGTGCTCGAATGTGATGATGTTGGAAAGGAGTGGGGGGGGGGGTACTTTTATTTTACTCCCTTTATATATATTTTAGTGTACATTGGCTACTAAGTATCGTGGGTATTAACCGAAAGAATAGGATCGCGAATAAAAGCTGCCGAGACGAGATTTCTTCGTGCTGTTGCTGAAGTTTTTTGGCGGGATAGGATGCGAAACACAGCGGTGCGGGGGAAACTTAATGCTGAGCAGCTACTTCTCCGAACGGAAAGGACTATACTTCGATGGTTTGACCATGTGGCGCGGATGTCCTTTTCATCACGACTTCTGAGGCGTACCATAGATGCAGTTCCAACGTGTAGGCGACCTCTTGGCAGACTTAGAACGAGGTGGTTGGATCAAGTCCATAAACTCGCCTGGTTACGTCTGAGCATTGCTGAGCAGAGTCAATGGCGGAAGATCGAGCGACCTTGAGATCGCTCGTGCGTGCGTTGCCTTCGCGACCCAAAGTGGAACATGCTGGCAATTGAAAATGAATGAATGAATGAATAAAAAAATACAACTGATAACAGCCATACTAATGCAAACAAAGAAAAAGAGATGCAAATAATTGTTTTCTTCTTTCGAGACCCACTGCGTAAACAAACAACAGGTGCAGTTCTCTTACCAGTTCAGTCACTATCAGTTGCTTGGATTTTGTGGCGCGAAAGTGTTGTGTATTATTAAATTCAACTAAATTTGTGGTAAACAAGAATGGAAGTTGAAGGTGACTTTTCATCAGATGACTACGAGGCTGACCCCAATTCCTGCATTGAAACCGAAAGTTCAAATCGTAAGAGATCCTTCTCGATAAGCCTTCTGTTAGCTTTAAAAGGCGCAGAACCGAAACAACACCCTCTGTCATCAAAATCAGTGGTAGTGAAACAGAAGCAAAATCTTCACAACAATCAGAAGAATCACTGGATCATGTCTTTGGGAATAAACTTCTTTTATCCAGAAAATTTTTTAAAATAATAAAGCAAGGCATCAGCCTTTCGGGCATGTTAAAACTTTAAAGGCTTCAACGAAATCGTTTAAAGTCCCAAGGACTTCCAATATTTTTGAATTCCCAAGGAATGCACCGAAATTTTTTGAAGTCTCAAAAAATTCAATTGAATGCAGGTGACTTCAAGTGAATGCTGAAGACTTCAAAGTGACTTCACTGACTGCAAGGTAATTCTGAAAACTTGCATTCAATTGATTTCAGTCATAAGATTGCTTGGAAGGAATTATCCAGTCAAAACTTCAAAAATTAATACTGATTTCAATTCTGAAGTCAGGGTCATCAAGTGAAGTCAATTGATCGACTCATAAATTATGAAATTCGTTTGTACAGTTCAGGGATTGCAATACAAAAGATTGCAGTCTTTTACAACTCTGCTGAGCAGCACTTTGATTCCTACGAGGAGGTCGGAAATTGGGTGTCTGATTGGTTTCCTTAAAGAGACGAACAATTTTACTGGCGTGGAATTCACAAATTGCCAGATAGGTGGTCAAAATGTGTAGAAAATATACTTTGAATAAAATGTTCTTATTTTCTAATAAGTAATTAGTGCATTTTTTAGGAGGCCTAGAGCTTCTCTGTTCTGGAAAGCAATCAATAGAGGACGGAAATTGGTGCTACAACTGGCAGTTGGTTCTAGCCTCGTTCAGCAATTCTTTCCACCCAATGATGGCCGATGACGTCCAGTTTGTCATCTTTACTACTTCGTTGCCTACCTCCACAAGAACCATCACTTCTGTCCATACAGACTTTTCTTCGTTAGGAAATACTGAATGTCCTACCGACTGGAACCTACCGAGCGACTAAGTAAAACTCATAACCGTAGCCTCGTCGGCACGCATGGGATCCACAGTTCTCCATAAATTCTTTCACTCAACCGAGGCTTAGCATTGACATTCCTTTTCCTCAATCGTGTAAGTTTTGGCTGCATTAATATACGTGTACTGTGTCTTATACAGAAAAGGAATTGGAACTTATCCTATGGACTTCATTTCTCCAAGACTCGTACATAGCAAAAGACTAGATGCCTTAACTACTCAGGTACCAAAATGAAATCATGTGTGAGGGACAGTCAGTCACTCCCCTTGGTGGACAGCGAGTTCTTTCTTAAGCCCCGGTCGCTCTTTGGGTCGCAGCACCTGGTTGAGAATGCAAGTCCATACAGAGCCGCGGAAGCCCCCTTGCCGTCTGATCTGAAACTTTGAGCTAAAGAATCAGTTTCAAGACCAGTCAGTACAGTAGACTTATTCCGGGCTCATCTGTGGTATTGTTGTGTTTAAAACCACAGCCACCATGATGCTTCTACAACCGCATAGTTAGGCTGAAACCGAAGTTCCAGGAGCTCCCGAATTATTGTGGCTCCAGAATAGAGTCTCTGGTCAACCTGCCACTATCAGTCAGGTTCCCTCAACGACTGCATCTGAAAGCCGCCGTCGCACCCAATGGTCCTTTGAGCCATCAGTTTCTTCGTTGACACTGAATATAGTGTAATGGATGTGATTTTGAATCAGGTGGTTCACAAATCGAGTCAAGCGATCTAGAACTTGGTGCTATACAGTAGTCGTTAGTTAGTGTAAGGGTTTTGAAGAACATTGACACACTGTAGTAGGAATTGTTGGCTTTGAGCAACGACGCCTTTTTCTGTGTTTCTCTAGCCCGATTCTAAGAGCACAGCGGACAAACTTTATTTTTAGTTTGCCTTTCCTCTACGATTTTCTGCATCGCCCGCTTAAATTGATTGAAAGCTTCAGCAAGGTTTGGTGGTATCTTGGAATGATGGCTACATCGCTTGCTTAAACTAAAATCTGTCTACACTTGGTAAAAACCATTTCCTTCACCATTAAATTAAAGGAGAGGTATTTCTTTTAGACTTGGAGCCAGCTAGCGAAAGATCGTGAGGGTTGGAGAGGCATGTTGGCTGAGGCCCAGGTCCACCCCAGACTGTAGTGCCACAGGAAGTTCTTTTTGACGTTCATTCCAAATGTATGTAAATTTGTCTAGGTGACTGTTTGGCTTAGATTAAGCCTAGTGCTGCTCATGATATACGAAGGTTGCCTTTTATATTTGGGATTGGGAAACCCTAGTGTTGCAATATGGCAACTGCCAGCTCTATCGCAGAGTTTGACATTTTTGAGGTTATACGTACTCAGATCGTTTTGACTTACGACCGCCATTTGTGTTGTTTACAGTAACTTAGAAGATTCATCTCGCCATAAAAATGGAATTAAATCGTAAAAATTTTCGTGCGATTATATTTTACAACTTTCGACATGGATTAACTCAACAACAGTGAATCGATGAACTTGATTCAATTTTTGGCTCCATCAAGGATCAGTGTTTTTCGATGGTATGTTGAATTCAACCGAGGTCGTAGTTCACTCCAAGACGAATTCCCTGAAGGTTGTCCAGCATTAGTTGTTGTTCCGGAAACCATTGATGCTCTGCGCCAACTGATATTGCAAGATCGTCATGTGATCTATCTTGAGATTCAGACAACCTTAAACATTAGTGGGACCAGCATACATTCAGTATTTCATGAACATTTGAATGTCAAAAAATTTGTTCGAATTTGATCCCACACAATTTGTCAGTCGCTCAAAAGGAGGCTCGTGTCGATTGGTCGAAAGAAATGATCCAAAAATACGATCGCGGTGCGTCGAAATATGTCTATGACATCGTGGCAGGTGATGAATCGTGGATTTAGGCGTATGAGCCCGAAGGTAAGCAGCAGTCGACTGTATGGGTGTTTCAAATTGAGCCAAATCCAACAAAAGTTTCTCGCGCACGAAGCACTTCCAAGCAAATGGTCGCCTGTTTTTCGGAAAAACTGGACAAGTCACAACCGTACCACTAGAACAACGCAAAACAGTCAATTCTGAGTGGTACACAACCATTTGTTTGCCAGTTGTCTTCCAAGAAATCAAGAAAACCAGCCGCCGAAGACGAATCACTGTTTACCATGATAATGCGAGCTCTCACACATCGGCTCAAACAACTGCATTTTTGAGCACTCAAAACATCGATTTGATGAGTCATCGGCCGTAAAGTTCTAACTTGGCACCGAATGACTTCGGTTTATTCCCTTACATAAAAAATAAAATGAGAGGTCAACGTTTTTCGACACTTGAAGAAGCGGTTGATGCGTTCAAAATGCATGTTTTGGAGATACCTCAATTAGAGTGGCAAAAAAATTGATTCAAAAACATGCAAAAGTGTATAGACCTTATTGGGGAATATCTTTGAAAACAGTAAAACTAGCTCGATGATTAATGCTTGTTTTTGTTCTCTAATCCCGATATATAAAAGGCAAGTCTTGTATCCACGAAGTGGTAAGATTTTGTCAAAGATGGCTAATTCTCTCACGGCCTAATTTTTGAACACTGTTTTACACAGCTTAAAATTATATTTATGTGCCGTCGTAGCGTAATAGGTAGAGTGCGACACTCACACGCCGAACATCCAGGTCCGATTCCCCACTGAACACGTAGAATTTTTCACGGCACCACCTCTTTCGAGCTGCTCACAACACTCAAAGAGTAATAACTGTCTAAGAAAGCTTCTCAAACTTCGTCGTTCGGAGTCGGCAAAAAACTGTAGGTCCCTTCTTGAGAGAACAGTATCGCGCACAACACGAGTAGTTGATGAGCAAGCTAGACTTTGTTACCCTGTGGACTGTCACGCCATACAATTATTAGTTGAACTTTGATTAACACACGTTATATGGCATTTCCTTGGAATGCCATATGTGGTACAGTGGACTAGTTCAACGGTTATACACGACATTACTAGAGAAAACTCAAGAAAAACACACTCTTTAAACGCATACGTCTCAATTGAATGCAAATGGTAATCAGGCATTCATCTGAGGAGCACCGGAACAAATTTGTAGGAATTACGTTAAAGTATTGAAGTGAGAAACGATCAAAGATATGGCCATTCAGTAACGCATGAAATTTCAAGTTGCTTCCACCGAATATTGATTACACATTCCGTCGAAATCTCTTTGAGAAGTTGTTTGTATCAGGAATATGGGAGTGGAACTTCAACCCATGCTGCAGGAGGATCTACATTCTATTCAAAAATGATTGCAGAGGTAAAAGGTGATTTTTTGAAAGCTATAGGAAAGTTTTTCAAAAAAAAAAAACTCATAAGATTCAGAACAATGCATGAAATCTTTATTTGAATCGATAGTACGGTCCATATAATTTAATGTTTGAAGATTATTTCATGCAAATGTTGACTTTGACTGCGCCTCAAATGGTTCATCCTCGTAGTCGAATTTTGGTATACTCTTTCCAACATTTCGGCCGGTATCTCACGAATAAATGCTTGTCTTCCAATGCGTCAATTGAAGCGGGATTGTCTTCATAGGCATGAGCCTTAACATAGCCCCACAACATAGTCTTAAGGCGTTAAATCGCACGACCTAGGCGGCCAATTGACCGGTCCCGAACGTGAAATAAAATGTTCACCGAACTCGCCTCTCAATGAGTCCATTGTTGAGCGTACTGTGTGGCATGTGGCACCGTCTTGTTGAAACCACATGTCATGCAAGTCAAGCTCTTTCATTTTGGGCAAAATAAAGTTGGATATCATCTCACGGTAGCGCTCACCATTCACAGTTACGTTACAATTCGCATCATCTTTGAAGAACTACGGTCCACTAATGCCAACAGGCCATAAACCGCACCAAACTGTGACTTTTTCTGGGTGCATTGGTCGCTCTTGCAATGCTTCTGGCTGCTATTCACTCCAAAATCGACAATCCTGCTTATTTACTTGCCTATTGAGCCAAAAATGAGTTTCGTCCATTTTTGACCATAAGATGGAAGAAGCGCGCGATAAACTTTCTTAAAGGAGCACGCATTTTGAAAATAAAATTCAAAGCTTGCAAGCGTTGTTCGTTTGTAAGACGATTCATGGTTCAATTATAAACCAAACTGAAGATGTTTGACAGTGAAATAAAACACGAAACGTGCATCAGCTGTTTAAAACAGTGTTGCCAAAACGATAATAGCTAAAAAATCACCCTTTATGAGCTTAAGATTTAAATCATGCCCTCACCCTAATATTGTAGCTAACTAGCAATCAAATTCGTAAACTCATGATTTAGGAATATTAGGATATTTAAATGTTTGGGCACTCGAACTGTAGTTTAATATCTCGAAAGCAAAACTTCGCCTCTAATATTTTACTCAACTGTGGCTTATCTATTTAAAAATAGCAACGTATTTAAGAAAATGGAAGTGAAAGACTGTAGAATTGACCACTTTAATTGCAGTATAACATCCAAAAAACATTTTTCCAACCACAAACACAGTGAGTACACTTAGTACGAGGAGGTGACAGAGCTCCACATATTTTGCAACAATGTGCATTTGGCGGTACTATCCCTGTCGCGCGCATTTCAACAAAATACTTTTAAGGATAAGACGTTATTAAAGGTCACTGCCCTTATAAAAGTTTAGTCACCAGCCGTTGTGTCCTTTGCAACTAAAAGTTTGCTGCAATTTTCGGGGTGACGTATTCCTCTTCGGTTGCTGTCATTATCGTCAATAGTCAAAAATAGCATCTTCGAAGGATCTTCTTTGATAATAAAGGCAGACTCGCTGACAGAACGGCTATAAACCTAACACACGTAAAGAACAAGATGGAAAGAAGAAGGATTCATTTCTGTAATGGCACCCAGTCCTTAGTCTTCCCTAACTGCGGCGAGATCCATTTGCTTACCTTACCGATATCAGTGATGAACTTGTGACGATCGTGAAGATAAGGAGGGACTCTCATAGAAGCTGATCTCGCTGAGGAGCCGATCTTGGTTGACGTCTCCACATATTGCGTGGCCTCTCTGGAGTTTGGATGCTTCTCAAGAATGAAGACAAACAAAGTAAACATTCCATACAATTTATTTTCTCAGAATACAGAGCATACACCTATCATTACTTCATATGCGTGCTGTTTTAGGGCCGACCACTTTTTTGTTTTATTTTTTTGGTATACAATCATAACTGAATACGTATCTTAAACAAGACTATATGCCAAATTTACAGACAGGCAACTTCCTACCGGTACTTTTCGCTTGAAAAAGGAAACAGCCCCTGAAATCGACACACAAAATTGAGCATACAGATGTCATGTGTGCGTTATACACAAGCTTAGCAGAATCGATACATGCAAATTTGTTCAGGAATGAAGCAACAAATGTCCCTAATGATCATTTCTGCACACGCTTTCGAACTGAAAACACCGATATTCTCTTCTTTGTGCGAAAATATGGAAAACATGCGAAAACAGACTACTTTGTCAACGAGAATGCTCAAATTTAGGCTATTTTGCGAGGGGAAGCCGATGCGAAAAAAGCTTTCCATCGTAAGAGGCAAATCCGCTAGACAAACGTTACGTGAGATAAATGGTGTTTTGAGTGATGGTACTCTATCACTTCGAACCGCGGAGGAATGGTTTCGACAATTCAGAAGCGGTGAAAACGACACCATGGATATGCCAGCCGGCGGAAGTTTTGTGATGACGAATACCGATCGAATCATAGAAATCATCGAGTTAGACCGGTATGTGGCATCTCGTGACATCTTCTAGGAGATGGGATATAGTCACCAAACCATTTTAAACCATCTGCAGAAGGCTGGATACAAGAAAAGGCTTGATGTTTGGGTGCCGCATGATTCAACGCAAAAAAACTTCTGGACCGAATCAAAGCCTGCGATATTCTGCTGAAACGAAACGAACTCAACACATTTTTGAGGCGCATGGTGACTGGCGACGAAAAATGGATCACAATTGACAATATCAAGCGAAAACGGTTGTTGTTGAAGGCCGGTGAATCGTCCCAAACAGTGGCCAAGCCGGGATTGACGGCCAGGTGCGTGTATGTTTGGTGGGATTGGAAGGGAATCATCCACTATGAGCTGCTCCCATATGGCCAGACGCTTAATTCTACCATCTCCTGCGAACAACTGGACCGCTTGATCAGGCGATCGACCAGAAGCGTCCAGAATTGGCGGCCACCAGGAAGACTGTAGTGTTCCACCAGGACAACGCCAGACCACACACTTCGTTGATGCCTCGTCAGAAGCTACGGGAGATCGGATGGGAGGTTTAATCGCATCCATTATATACTTCGGACATAGCGCCAAGTAGTTACCACTTGTTCCTGTCCATGGCCAACGCCCTTAGTCGTGTAAAGTTGAACTCAAAAGAAGCTTGTGAAAAGTGGCTCTCCGAGTTCTTCGCAAGTAAGGAGGAGGCTGCTACGAGGGGGGTATTATGCAGTTGCCGTCTAGATGGAAACAGATTGTCGAACAAAACGGCGCATATTTTAACTAAATCCGATCACTGTAACACTTTTTATGAAGCATTGAATAAAGAGCAAAAAAAAAGCGGACAACCTTATAAAACGCCTAAAACAACTACATTACGTCCTAGCCTTACAATGTTGTGTTTCATTCTTTATTTGACGGCGACGGAACAATCTGCGACACTTTCAAAGCGGACACAGCTGAGCACCTCCAAGGGCACTGATTCTGCACTGCACTGTTTCAACATTTTTGTTCGTTCTGGTTAAAGTCGACCGATAATAAAAAATATGGTGTAATTATATTAATAATAATTGGTGGCGCGACAGTCTACAGTGGGACCAGGGTCTAGCTTACTGTTCTCTCACGAGTAGAAGGGACCTTCAGTTTTTTGCCGACTCCGAACAGCGAAGTTTGAGAAGCTTTCTTAGGCAATTATTACTGTTTGAGTGTTGTTAGCAACTCGAAAGAGGTGGTGTCGTGAAAAATGTGAGGTGTTCAGCCGGGAATCGAACCTAGACTTCTCGGCGTGTGAGCGTCGCACTCTACCCACTGAGCCACGACGGCCACGGGGGGTACGAATTAATTCGATTCAATGGCGATATCTATAAGTGGACATAATATACCAAGTCTGCTGAACCTCTTCCGCTACCTTCTAAATCGGCGCCAAAGAAACACTTATGTGGTGTACTTTGAGCTGCTATAACCAGAGCCCTTGATGAAAGTAGTTTTCGACTACGACAAATGCGCTTAGGTGGACAACTGTCAGAAACTGATTCTGCAACATAATAACACTCGGCCGTCAAAATCTACATGGAAACGTTGAAATTTGATGTCGTACTCCATCCGTCGTATCCTCTAGATCTATTTAGAATAAACTTTACAACCATGGGATCGAAGAACTCTATCATGAACTCCAACACCTTGCCGCAAGAGTTAAGTCAGTACTCTAATTTAACGTAAAGAGATCGGTGCATCTATTAATCGGCCATTTTTACAATTTTGTCATATAGTGGAGAAACACCGAAAATACGTCAAATACTTTCTCGTAACGATATCCTCAAGCAGTGTGAAATATACACACACTGAAGCTGTAATGATTTATTTTCAGAGATCGAAACCTTAAAAATGTTTTGAGAGCGAAATAGAATTCAACGAAATTTAGCTACTTTGTTTGTTTATGGGAATATGCCGTTAATTATCGTTATTTTATTGATAAATAAAACCTAAATGGACCAAAGGAACTCGAAATATCCACCCATTGCTTTATGATGGTAAGCCTTTCTTTCCACTTTCTTTTAAGGGACAGTAACGCTCTTCCAGAAGCATAAACCACAAATATGAGGTTCTGACATTGAGCCCGAAGTACAGGATCGAAAAACAGCATTTCGCGGAGTGACTAGTACTAAGCAGAGTTTAAATTAATCGTATTTTCATGTTCGCGTAGTTTATATGGAAAGGTAGTTAATAGACACTCGGGAGTTAACTTGGGACACGTTAGTAAACAAAAGTGGAACTTTAATTTAAGCGCACACATAGAATAAAACTAAACAAAAGTTAACAGAACTTACTTAGAAATTTACCGACAAGCCCAAGGTTCAACATATCGACATGCACACTAATACAAGTTAGATACAACAGACAATTGTTACAAAAAAACAGGCACACTTATAGTTTCACTGGTCCTCAATTTTACACTGCTTTCTTCACTGAGACGCTCCTGCCAAACACGCTACAGATAATTACAAACATTGAATGCTTGGCATGCACTGAGAAGGGGGAAACATGGTTAGCCCAGGTTTGACATGTTGTGGCACTTGTTACACGATCAGGATCCGTTCACATGCAGAACTGGATGGAAGTCATGCATCAAAACGACAAAGAAATACCTCGGAACTTGAAACAGGACAAACTGCTCGACTCGTCGCGAATCCTCCACTTAAAGGTCATTTTCATAAGTCAAACCTAATTTCCAAACAAATCAAAACTTCACAGCGCACAGCCTCAATCACTTACACAGAACTGAGAAAAAATCTAGATTGTGGAGTCGCACAAAATAATTCATAATTCACGTCGATCACCGTTGAGTAGTCTTCCTTGCAGGCCTGCGCACCGATGTAGCATACGTTCGAGCGGTTCACCCCGAACTGTGCAACTGAACAAATGTCCACTGATAACTGCTTCACAAATTTTCCGACGCGCAACTGAAAGTTTTTCAACTTCCCAACAGTCTTTCTAACGAACTATAATCTGTTCACGGTTGCAGCTTGCCACTCGCTTGCGCAAAGAAAGTTACCAAGCAAGATCCAGATCGATCACATTAAGGAGCTTCGATGGAATTCTCATTGGATTGGACACTGAAGCGGTTGAACTTAGCCACACCGAGGCGGCTTATTCTCCTTTTGGATGCCCACCACAGCGGTGGCGAGATTTTTCCTGCATTTCTCACCGATCGTGGACGCGGCTGTGAGGGTAATTGATTGTTGATCGTACGGGATTTCGTAACCTCAAGATATCGCAGCAACAACAACAGAGCGCTGGGGTCTCTGACTCTGTTGCTGAATCTTCGCCGCCGGCCGAGGAAGAAGAGAGGGAACACACCGGCGATGGTTCGTCAGTGGGGACACTTTCATTTGTCCAAACGTCCGCAAGAAGTTTGGTAACTTTCTATTATTTTGTCGGATTGCAATTAGATACGAGTGCAGCTCCCCAAAAGTGGGATTGACCCACTGTCACGCGATGGCGATTCAAACGAAAAGAGGCTTTTGTTCCTAATGCAAGACGATTGATGAATCGAAATTCAAAAACATTGTGAATCGACCTCAATTTGACGCGGCAATATGAATTCAGTGGATGATGAGGACCAAAACAAATGCGTTGATGATAGGCGCTACACTTTTGCTTTTTTCAGACATTTTCGACAAGTTTTTGAACGGAATTGACTGTCTTTTAGTTTCTGTTCTAAATGGTGTATTGATTGAAGGAACTGACAAACTGACGTTCTTAATTAAAAAGGAAAGAAATGGTGGAAGTAAGAAATACCGCTATTTCAAAGGAAATCTCATGGGAATATCTGAAAATTATTTAAAACTTCGGATAGTAAAGAAATGTAGCCTAAAGGATACCGAAGACAGAAGCGTTGATACCTTTGTCAAATTCTCGCTAACTTAGAAGCTACTACTTCAGAACTTCTTCGTTCGAAATCGGTATTGAACTTCAAGTTCTCTTCGTTGTTGTAGAATAAAATGGACACACAAAACTACGATTGCTGTTGAACTAAAACGTCATCCTATATTGAAGATAATTTCATAATCATATTCAAAAATCAGCAATCGCCGCTGTGCCCGGCTTAGAGCTTTGACTGCAAAAATAGATTTGACGACTTATTGTAATCCTGAAATGCCCAAAATTTCCTTAAATTATAACTTCTTAATATACAAAGACAAAGAAAAAACTACAGTCCCTCAGCAAGCAGTTCTCTAAAGGCCGCTAGCTTCGATGGACTTGTTGACTTATAAATAGATTTAGGTAGTACATCTATACGTGGTCGCCGTGGTGTAGTGGGTAGAGTGCGATGCTCACACGCCGAAGCTCAACATCAATTTTTCGAATTTTTCACGGCACCACCTCTTTCGAGCTGCTGACAACACTCAAAGAGTAATTACTATCTAAGAAAGCTTCTCAAACTTCGCCTTTCGGAGTCGGCAAAAAACTGTAGGTCCCTTCTACTCGTGAGAGAACAGTAGCGCGCACAACACGGGTAGTTTATGAGCAAGCTAGGCCCTGGTCCCTCTTTGGACTGTAGCGCCAACAATTATTATTATTATTAGTACATCTATACATTTCAACTAACCATGCCTTTAAGTAAAACGATTTAACCTATCCTTTTTTTGTTGGAGGTTGGGATAAACTGCACTGAAGCGCTCAGACTCAAATACTAGTCCACAAATACTACCAGGCTATCCCTTTGTCATTAAATTCTTTTTTGGAAATTTTCTTCGCCTAATCCTTGAATATACTAGCCCCATATGACCCACCCAGGTGGCTGGGTGATGTGGGAACAAGGTAGGCACTGATTGGTATCAACCTGACGATGCCCAGCTGTTATAACTGCCTTCCACACATCAATTGTGCTTATTCTACCTCCACGTTGGTAGCCACCGGGCACTGGTTGTTGTTCACCCAAACTCAACCTGCTAAACGCATAAATGCGACCTCCGCCCAAAAGGTATAAAAAAGGGTCTGGTCCTCCAGGTTTGGGGTTGTTCGTCGGGGTAACTGCCCGGCCACATAAAAAATACTAGTTACGAACCAACCGAATATCTCGGATATGGATGGATACACTTTTGACGACCCACGCAAACGAAAAAAGGATAATGCTCTACGGATATGCACGTGGAATGTGAGGTCCCTAAACAGACCACGTGCAGCCGATGAACTTGCGGAGGCCCTGGACTGCTATAAAGCAGACATTACCGCAATTCAGGAAATGCGGTGGGATGGGCCGGGCAAGAGAGGAGTGCGAAACTGCCACATATACCACGGCGACTGCTACAGGGAGTGAAAGAAACGTTTATTTGGATGCGGTTTTGTTGTTCGAGGCAGACTTAGGCAAAAAGTCTTAAGCTTCCAATACATAACGCCTCATAACAATCCACATCAAGGCTTAATTCGGGAATATAAGCCTCATATGCGCCCACGCCCCGACAGAGGAAAAAGATGACAGCAGTAAAGAGCACTTCCGTCACCACCTAGAAAGGACATATGGTGGATGCCCCAGCTACGACACCAAGATCGTTCTAGGAGATTTCACCTCTCAGCTGGGAAGAGAAGAAGTCTTTGCTAAAGTCATCGGAAGACACAGCCTGCACTCCAACACCTCCGGAAACGGACTCAGGCTAGTTGACTTCGCCTCGGGGCGAAATCTCTCTGTGGCCAGCACGCGGTTCCCACACCTCAACATTCATAAAGGTACCTCTCGATCACCTGATCAATCAACCGTCAACCAGATTGATCATGTTGCGATCGACGTCAGATATTTCTCTAGCATTCTCGATGTCCGAACCTTCCGAGGTGCAAACATCGACTCTGATCATCACCTTGTTGTAGCCAAGGTAAGAACCCGGATATCGAGAGAGCAACCGAGTCGAGACAGGCCAAGACGATTTGATGTCGGAAAGCTACAATCGCAGCCGATCGCTAGAGCTTTTGCCGATCGATTATCCCTGAAACTATTTCAAAATTCGACGCTGCCTGCACAAACAATAGAAAACAAGTGGAAACGTTGTCAAGAAGCCATCAAAGAGGCCGCCACTGATGTGCTGGTTTTCACGCCACCATCTAAGAGGAACCCATGGTTTGACGACGAGGAATGGAGAGGTCCTATGGCACGACGAGGAAATGGAGAGGTCCTATGGCAGGAATGACGTCCGGCAGTTATCCGGCAGTTATAAGCCTCGGACAGTAGCCTGCCGGGACCAAAATGGACTACTGGTGGTAGAGTCGCAGTCGGTGCTAAGAGTCTGGAAGGATCATTTCTGCAGACTCCTAAACGGCGATGACGACGCAAATTACGCTGTTCACTCAATTTGGACGACAATGGACAAGAATTCCGTCCCCCCGACTTCGACGAGGTCAAGATAGCAATATCGAGACTGAAGTCGAAGAAAGCTGCTGGCGCGGACCGATTATCCGCAGAGCTATTCAAATCGGCTGGGGATGAGCTGGTTGGAGGCATCCACCATCTCAGCTGTAAGATATGGTCGGAGGAAAGCATGCCCAATGAGTGGAATCTCCCCTTCGAATGCGCCAACTACCGAGGGATCAGTCTACTTAACATCGCATATAAGATTTTATCTGCCGTACTGTGTGAGCGCCTGAAACCGTTCGTCAGCAACCTGATAGGTCCTTATCAGTGTGGTTTCTGGCCAGGGAAGTCCACAATCGACCAGATTTTCACACTGCGGCAGATCCTGGAGAAGTCCCAAAAAGTAAAAATCGACACCCACCATCTATTTGTCGATTTCAAGGCCGCGTATTACAGCGTAATATTAAAAGAGCACATATCGCAGATGAACTGAAGTGGCGCACACAAGTGGAGAAGGACCTCAACCAACTTGGAGTGCGCAACTGGAGACAGCTGGCGAAAGATCGTGCTGGCTGGAGAGGTATGTTGGTTGAGGCCCAGGTCCACCCCGGACTGTAGCGCCACAAAAAGAAGAAGAAGACATATCGCAGATACCGAAGAGGTAAAACTTTTGTGCAAGCAGCTTCATTGTATGTTACCCCGATATATATCGATAACAAGATCTTGAGGGAACAACTCCTAGAAGAACACTAGTACCACAATTTACACCTCAGAGACTTAAATGGCGTTCACCCTATAAACCTCTACTTAAATCTTTCGTCAAGTCTCTTATATTCGAAACCTGAAACCTTACCGAGACAACCCAAAAAAGCATTAAATAGAATGGGGATTCAGTTTACACAGCATTCTGAGTCTCCGAGTTGTCAATCTTCAAAACTGCGCTTCAAATTTAGGCTTCAGTTAGGATTATATTCTTCAGCATGACAATGGACTCAACAAACAGGCAGTTCATTGGGTCAAGCTGTTTCTACCCTGTAGCCAAAAACAGCCTCTACGCAAAGTCGAAAAAAGGAACTCGTCCTGGACTTAATTTTCAATATTACAGAACTTCATTTTCCCCGAAATTCGTAAAAAAACAAAAAACAAGGTACATTAACATGGTTTAGTAAAAGTCAAGTTTCATTGAGTTTAATTGCTCATCTTTTCTACTTCGGTTCTTTAAATTATTTTGTGTGTGCCTTTATTGACTCTGTTTATTGATTCTTTTTTTTTTTTACTTCAACGAACCACGCAATAGTCCAAAAGGATGCTAAGACCTAGCTTCTAGGCTTTTCCTAGCAGATACGTGAAAGAGGTGGTGCGGTCAGCCGAAGAATGACTCTCAGCGTGTGAATGTCTTACTTTTCCCACTTCGCCACGGCAATTAAAATTGTGTAAGGTACATAATAGTATTTGGATTGCGTGACAGTCCACAGGGGGACCAGAGTCTAGCTTGCTCATCAACTACTCGTGTTGTGTGCGCTACTGTTTTCTCACGAGTAGAAGGGACCTGCAGTTTTTTGCCGACTCCGAAAAGCGAATTTTGAGAGGCTTTCTTAGACAGTTTTTACTCTTTGAGTGTTGTCAGCAGCTCGAAAGAGTTGGTGCTGTGAAAAATTCGATGTGTTCAGGCGGGAATCGAACCTGGTCTTTCGGAGTGTGAGTGTCGCACTCTACCCACTACGCCACGGCGGCCACAAAAGCTACATATGTACGTTTATGAATTATAAAGGCTACCGTGTTTTAAGGTGCCGTTTTCATGGTGGAAACCATTGTAAATTTGTTATTAGCCCGGTCTATCACATTTGCATGACTATGGTATATCCTCATTTTGGGCGTTTCAATCAACATAGTAAAGACTACGTCGAAAGAAAAATCGCTTCGAAAAATGTCAAAGTATCAAAATGACAGATTTAAGTTTTCCATGTTAGTTAAGTGACAATCTGCGGTTAATTTTCACACATTGATTTAGCCTTTCGAAATATGAACTTAGAATGCATATGGAATCAGTGAGAAATCAACACACTTTTATGGGTAGTTGGCACATGTGCATGTATGTACTATGAGTTAGTACACCAAATAAAACAAAAAAAAAATTTAAACGAAACCATGTGTATGTGAGTGTAACTTGTAATTGTCGATTTTATATATTTAATGTTTTATATTTAATTCTAAAATTTTGCGACGCAAAAAAATCGTGGACAGAAGCACTGATGCATATTCAAAACAATTTCCCTTCGCATAAGCGTTTTAAAAGCGTATCAAGCAGACGTTTTGTTTTCAGTTTACTTATTAGTAAATATTCTGAGGCACTAATTATAAATATTACTTATACTACGTAAAAAAAGAATCCTCACCTGATATGGTTGACATTGTGCGATTATGGTTTCCACGAACCAGTTCCGAGGGCCTGAGGCTGGGCTCCTCAACAACTTCCAGTCCCGAGTCCGAGTCAAATGTTTCCTGCTGCACATTATTGTTGGATCTTGAGTTGCTGTTAGACATGTCATCTGCATTTGAATTGTTCTTATTCACTGGTGCTCTCAATGGTGGTGGTAGAGGTGGCGGTGGAGGTCCATTTACTTAAAGTAACAAAAACGATTCAAAAAAGGGAAAAATTAAATTGAGGGCATTGATATGATTTCGGTCTTGATACAATAACATTAATTTACTTGGACGTATTAAGACAGGTTAATAGGTTTTTTTTGTGGGGATTTTGTGGGGAACAGTACGCTCAGTCAGACTCAGACTACCACGGGAGGTCTGATAAGATGCCTGATGTTTGAGACAATGTCCCTTAAGTCATGCAAATCCACCAGAAAGGAGTGTTCAATATTGTCAGATGCCTAGCAAACAACGAGCAGAGCAGAGTTTTTTTCATGCATGAAGGAGAATTTAAGCAAGTCTATTATTCCTATCGGATGAGTGAGCCGCTTATGATCGGAGAACGGCTGACATTTTTTGTAAATCGAAGAGTTTTTGATCTCTTTGCGATCGGCAGTCTTAAGCTATGTGAAATTCTGTTCGAAAATGTTGTGCCGTGTGTAAGCTGTGTTTCATTCGCTGCATGTTCCTTTTTAGAAATTTCACAATTTGGTTGAAATCTTGATATTTATGGGGTATTTTATTTCCTAGGGATAGCATGGGACTAGATCCTAGGGTCGAGAATATGCAACTACGTTTGATCCTTTGATGAAAGGCTAAGTGCATTACATAAACTGGAAATTTCTTTCTCCAATTCCTTAAATCACAAACAATGCAACAAAGTCCTCAAGTAAACATTAACGTTCCAAGTTTACCTTCGGACGTAGTGTTAAGTTTAGAAACTCGTCCCTTAGCTGCACCACACGCATATGGAGTGCTCTTTCCAACAAAATGTTTTCCTTACTGCAATCCAGAAGCATTTATAGAAAATATTCACCGATACCCCTTCTTCCTCCCCTTCTCTATACCTTTGTTCAGGACTGTGACAAAAAGCCGGTCAAGTAAGGGTACCAAAGATTCCCCCAGCGAGGCAAATATAAAATAATATTTCCACGAAAATAAACATTCTAGATTATAAATGTAAGTGTGGGAGAAGCTTTAATCACAAGCTTATCACCATCCCTATGTAAAATTTAGACTCTTGAGAACACTCTTAATTCGATCTGCTGTTTTTTCATAACTAAAAAATATAACCTACAAGTTTATATCGAAAATATGCGAATCGAGGAGGACACAAAACATTTGTGTTCAAAGCTATCACTTATCTTTAAAAAAAAATAAACACTATAAATATAAAGTGACAAAAACGTCAGTTAGATCCTGGAAACAAAAGGGCTGATCATTTGAAAGGAAAGAAAAACAAATTTGGCGATATTTGTTTTCTATATTGCCTCATGGATATCGAAATTATCGAAATTTCCGATGCATCGAGTGTTCAGAACTAAAATTTGACTAAAATTTAACTAAAAATCCCATTTCTACTCCTCTAAATTTCTATAAACCTTTTTTCCTTCACCCTCTTACGTAACAGACTGAAAACCTACCACACCCGAGTCCGACTGTGGTCGCAATATTTATAATTCTCGTGGAAGAGATTTTCAAACGAAACCTTAAAAATTCCACCACTTACAATAATACACTTCGATTCACCGCTCTATTTTGCCTATTCCTAACAATCAACTTATTAATCCGGTTTAAGTCTTCTTTAAGACGCATACGACTCCTAGCTTAAGACAACGTGGTCTCATGCCACCATTGGCAACACTTGCCCTCGTTAACCTCCCTTGTAATTTGACTCAAATTACACACTTTTCGTTTCTGCCGGTCGCATTTGAGAATAATCAACGATATGTAATTCCTGCCGCTCTACTTTTCGCGGCGGCTTCTGGAATATCCTACTTTCGTGCGCAGCGTGGAACTGTCTACAGAAACACAAGAGAGCAGAACTCGCCCGGCACAGAAACCAAATGGCAATAACAATTAATTACCGATTGCGTTGCTTTGAATGGGCGGCGCCGAGGAGACCCGCTTGAGGAGCCTGCTGCTGACGCTGCTTGAGCTGTTCGCTGTGTCCAGGTTATTGCGGATCACCGTCGAGTTTCGGTTGGCCTGCTTGGTGCGTTCGGCCACGTCCTCCGGCGGGCAAACGCTCTCGTACGTGTCGCTCTTGAGGCCGCTGTTGATTTGGTTCTTCAGGTTGACGTTCTTCGCGGTGTACGCGTCTTTGCGTGGCGAATCGTACTTGGAGTGGAGGCCGTTGATGGACTGGGACTTGTAGCGGTTCAGCAGAGCTACATCGCGTTTGTTGTTCAAATCCTGTCAAAGAGAAGCCCACGCGGGGCAGTGATTAGACGGGCGCATGGATTTGGGTCAGGGCGAGTGTTACCTGTTTGGTGTAGTGTATGGCAACGTCTGTGCTCCGGGTGGAACTGGCACTTGCCGAACGGCTGTGCGATCCGCTATCTCGCGACCGAGATCGCCCGATGTTGTACTTCTTCTTGATCGCGTTTCGCGCCTCCTCGCGAACCAAATAGATGTCTTCGTAGTCGTGGTTGTTGCTGTTGCTGCTGTGGCTGTTGTTGTTGTTATTATTATTGTTATTGTTGTTATTGCTGTTGTTGTTGTTCTTGCTGTGATTGTTTGAATTGTTATGAACGTTCCGGTTGAAGTTGTGGTTCATGCGGACATTATTTTTTGGCGAGTCCAAGCTGGACTGGATTGAGACCGATTCGTCGGAACCGCTTCCGGCACCACTGCTGCTGGAGTGGACGTCGGCCTGGATGATCATCGCCTTGTTGGCGTGGTCCTTCGCCAGCAGGGCGTTCTTGTTGATGCTGCTGCAGTCGGAGTCGAACAGGTCTCTGACGCGATTGTAGATTATTTCCTGGGGATCATGCAAAAAGAACGATTCCCCGGATATGCTGCCGTTTGGTGACGGAGGTGTAAGCGAGCCATTCCTCATTGGGTTCACGTACAGACCGTCGTTTGGGACGATGCTCCCCCCGTAGATTTTCTCCGAGGAGGATCGAGACTGCGAATAGATGCCGTCGTTGCTCTGGCGCACCGACGGCGGATGCAAGTAAAATGGCTCAATGTCGGAGCTGCCTGTGGATGACTTCGATTTGATGGTGTAGCTGCGGCTGGTCTGCTTGCTGTTATTGCTATGCTTGCCGTACGACTTCTGACGGGAAGCATTATTCTTTTCGCGAGTATTGTAATCGGCAGACGTTCCGTGTTGCACCAGGATGTTAAGACACTAAATGGACCGAGGGGTGAAGAATGGAGAATGATTGATACGTTTGGTTCAGCTGGGGAACGGAATACTTACTTCGACTTGTTGGTTTTCTGCGGCGTCGTTAATTGGACTTTTACCATATTTATCGAGTGATAACTTGGCACCGTGATTGAGAAGCCATCGGACGGTTGTCAGGTGACCTCGAGAGGCTGCGAAATGAAGCGGAGTAGCACCGTCGCCGTCTCTGAGATTTGGATCAACGCCTTGTTCTTCAACCTAAATGAGAATTAAATGTTGGGTGATTAGCGAGATGTCTTGTCAAAGTTGGTAATTGTTACAAAAGATAAAAAGTGTCTCAGCTGACTTTCTAGCGTGTTACTTTTTGCCATTTTATGGGAAAACTAATAAGAACGTTAAGTTTCTGCATGTGTGTACGGGTAATTCACGTAATGGATAGTTTGTTGGCTAGAGGGATAGGTGTCATCAGACCTGCATTCAACTAGGTTATACTCAAGAGTGGGGAGGAAAGAAATAAATGATACCAAGCTTGTATCATTTATCATTTTCCTCTATGGCATAGCCTTAGTTCTCAGAATTAAAGAAAAAATCAGTAATTGGTATGACCTAAAATTAGACGTGCCTCAAATAAATGTGATATAAGAGACGTTACGCAGCGTGGGGATATAAAGAGACTTGTGATTGCCTGCGATTTTTGGGTTGAGGTCGTTCTGGACTTATGTTGTTACACTAAAATCAAACAAAAATAATAATAATTGTTGACGCTACAGTCCAAAGGGGGACCAGGGCCTAGCTTGCTCATCAACTGCTCGTGTTGTGCGCGCTACTGTTCTCTCACGAGTAGGAGGGACCTACAGTTTCTTGCCAACTCCGAACGGCGAAACTTGAGAAGCTTTCTTAGACAGTTATTACCCTTTGAGTGTTGTCAGCAGCTCGAAAGAGGTGGTGTCGTTAAATTCGAAAAATTGGTGTTGAGCTGGGAATCGAACCTACACCCTTCGGCGTGTGAGCATTGCACTCTACCCACTACGCCACGGCGGCCACAAATCTCACCAAAAACTGAGTCAAATTAATGTTTCCTTAACAGGATGGTTGAAAAAAAAATCTGTTCATCAAATTTTGTTCCTACTTTCATTTTCGGCCGCTTCGCGACAGCTGTGATACAATGATGCACAATGGTACAAAATGCGAATATAGGTGAACAAAAACATTTTTTCGATTAAATAAACTCTTTGTTTCGTTCGAATTAGTGTTTGATTGCTTCTTAATATAATACATAACTGTTCTGGTTAAAGTGACAAAAAATCTTTAAAAAAAACAAAGAAGCATAGAAAATGCATTTGATGCAAATAAGTGGCAATATTTCTTGATAAACATTTATTTACTTTTATTTTATGACTCATTAGCTAATTAACTTAGTCAACCGAACTCTGAAGTAATTTTTAATTGATTTAGAGTAGGGCTAGACCAGTCCAAAAATTGCAAAACTTTCAATTGACTTATCTGGTCCTGAAACAGCCTTCCATTTAGTTTTCACAACTACGCAATTACAATTGCAAATATTCTTTTGCCGCGATCGTCGATGAGAGCTTAGAATGAAATCAGGGTGTACATGAAGGATGTGGAATAAATTTTCAATTTTCAAATTTGTAGTTGCTTGTTAAAATGTACCCACTGGAATATAAGGTTGTCACATATCCCTTCCGACTTTTCGCCCTTTGAATTTTTCGGCTATGTACAAAGCGCTACAGAGCTCGTATCTGGCATTACTATACATCAATTGAAAGGTCTTGACATAACTTAGAAACGACGCTTGATTAAATTACTTTGATTAATGCATGATTAGTTTGGATATTGCGTTATATACAGTTATAGACGTATAAGAATGGAGTTCACTAACGCCGAAATTCGCGCTATTTTAAAGTTTTCCTTCGTTGAAGTCAAATCCGCTAGAGAAACGTTCCGTGAGATTAGTGGTGTTTTGGGGGGATGGTATTCTGTCACTTTGAACCACGGAGGAATGGTTTCAACGATTCAGAGTCTGTCGAAACGACATCATGGATAAGCCAGCCGGCGGAATACCTGTGACGACGAATACCGATCTAATCATGGAAAACATCGAGTTAGACCGGCATGTGGTATTTCGTGACATCCTTCAGGAGATGGAAGTTAGTCACCAAACCATTTTAAACCATCTGCAGAAGGCTGGATACAAGAAAAGGCTTGATGTTTTAGTCAGATAATACAATTAAGCGTCTGGCCATATGGGAGCAGCTCATAGTAGATTAATCCCTTTAACTGCCACCAAACACACAGCAAAACCTTCCTGGCCGTCAATCCCGGCTTGGCCACTGTTTGGGACGATTTACCGGCCTTCAACCACGACCGTTTTCGCTTGATATTGTCGTATGTGATTCATTTTTCGTCACCAGTCACCATCTGCATCAAAAATGGGTCGAGTTCGTTCCGTTTCAGCAGAATATCGCAGGCGTTGATTCGGTCTACAAGGTTTATTTTTCGTCAAATCATGCGGTACCCAAACATCAAGCTGTTTTTGTATCCAGCCTTCTGCAGATGGTTTAGAATGTTTGGTGACTAAATCCCATCTTGTGGGCGATGTCACGAGATGCCACATGCCGGTCTAACTCGATTATTTCCATGATTTGATCGGTAGTCGTCGTCACAGGCCTTCTGCCGGCTGGCTTATTTATGGTGTCGTTTTAAGTGGCTCTGAATCTTCGAAACCATTCCTCCGTGGTTTGAAGTGATAGAGTACCATCCCCCAAAGTACCATTAATCTCACGGGATGTTTTTTTAGCGGATTTGCATTTAACGAAGGGAAACTTTAAAATAGCGCGATTTGCGGCGTTAGTGAACTCCATTCTTATACGTCTATAACTGCTGAACGCAATATCCAAACTAATCATGCATAGCATCATTTTATAGGTAATGACTTTTCAAGTGATGTATAGTATTGGCAGATAAGAGCTCTGTAGCGCTTTGCACATGGCCGGAAAATTCAATTGCACATGGCTGAAGGGAGATATTTGGTGACCTTATAAGTATGCATAACATTCTGCATAAAAATTTAGTTTTATTTGTTTTATTATAAAGAATTTTGGAAATTATATAAAAATAAATTTGGACCAACCTAAATGAAAATTCTTTATTTCATATACATTTAACAACAAATCAACAAATATCTGCATTGAATAATAAAATCGATAATGTTCTTAATTACCGGTAAATTTGACCGCGCGCGGTAGGAATAGGTATACAAGAATTTTCGGTAGCCTTAGTGTTAAAAACAAGAATGTGGAAGAAAAATAGATGAAGTAGAATTTTTTGATCTAAGAAATCAAGTATAAATTGAGTTTCACAAAAGATCACTTTAGACAAAGGCCTAGCTTAATCAGCAACTATTCAATTTGAGTGTTTTATTGTTTTCCATAAGCAAGGGAGGCTGCAGTTTTTTGTCGACATCAAACAAGTTTTAGAAGTTTTTTGTACACAATCAGCAGTCTTAAATGTTGTTTGGAAAGTGGGGCGTTAACGAATTTTATATTTTATAAAAATGGGAATCTTAAGCATGAAAGTGGGAAGGGAGGAGGGGAGGGGAGGGAAGCGTATATAAGACGCTCTGCTTAAGATTTCAGTGCATCACATTTGCGAAGCAAGATTCAACAAATAACTATTTAGAGCGCACGGAAAATATTGGCATAATCAACCCTTCAGGAAGAAGCGACGTAAGTAGAGCTTCTTACCAATACAATCCGGAGGTGTTAGGTTTGGTATCCAAAATTTTAGGAGAGGTCTAAAAATAATGCACTCATCGAAGGACATAGAGGAGGACACCAACAAACTTGATATGCCAAACTGCAAGCACCTGGAGAAAGACAATGTCAGCTACAAAGGCTCGCAGGTTGAGAGATCTAGGTTTAATTGGAACATATGAATTGCCGCCTTGCACGTAAACAGCCTGGTGAGTGATAATGTCAGCTACAGAGACTTGTAGGTTCTAGATTCAATTGGGATGTACCATTTGACTTAAGCCTTATCTTTCTCTTAAGTCCAAGGTAACTGCAATTGGCAAGTTTTCCAGTATGAAATGAGCGTTTTTTTAAATAAAACACTAATTAATTAATGGGAAAGTAAAAACATTTTATTCAAAGTATTGGCCATTGTTTTCTACACATTTTGGCCTATCTGGCAATTTGTGAATACCACGCCAATAAAATTATTCGTCTTTTAAAGCAAACCAATCAGACACCCCATTTTCGACCTCCTCGTAGGAATCAAAGTGCTGCTCAGCCAATGCGTGTCCCATCGATGAAAACAAATGGTAGTCGGAAGGAGCCAAGTCTGGTGAATACGGCGCGGGTGGAGTAGCTGCTCCCAGCCAAGTGTTTTGATGATATCCTGAACCGGTTTTGCTTTGTGTGCAGGTGCATGGTCATGGAGCAAAATTACCTTGTTGTGTCTTCTGTCCCATTCTGGTCGTTTCTCGATCAATGCATGGTTCAAATTGATCATTTGTTGTCGGTAGCGATCAGTATTAACGGTTTCACCAGGTTTTAGGAGCTCGTGGTACAGCACACCTTTCTGGTCCCACCAAACACACAGCATTGTCTTCTTGCCGAATCGATCTGGTATTGCAGTCGATGTTGATGGTTCTCCCAGATTAACCAATGTCTTTTTCCCGTTTAGGATTCTTAAAATAAATTCATTTTTCATCGCCAGTAACAATCCGATGCAAAACGGATTTTCTTTCGTGTCTTTCGGTTTTCCATCTGTCTTTCAATTAATTCAAGTGGCACCCATTTTCCACACTTTTGGATCTTTCCCATAGCTTTTAAACAGTCACAAATTGTTTGTTGTGCAACTTTTAACATTGCTGCCATTTGCTTTTGACTCAAACTGTCATCTCCATCCAATATCGTTTTACAATTCGGCGTCTTCAAACTTTTTTGGTGGTCTTCCGCGTTCTTCATTTCTCACATCAAAATCATTATTTCTGAACCGTGGAGACCATCTTTTGCATGTTGGTTCTGATAGAGCATGATCACCATATGCCTCGAAGGGCATTCGATGCGACTCTGCAGCACTTTTCTTCAAATGAAAACAAAAATTAATGCCTTCCGCAAATCCTCGCCTTCTGGTATAAAATTCTACATTTTTAACACAATGAAAGAATATGATGTTGTCTGTTCAATGACTTGATGTACACTAAATATTTTTCACAGATGTCATAGCAAACAAACAAAAATATATAAGGGCTCGTCCACAACAAATGTTTCCTATAGAGACATTTGTGTCTTGACGCGCACTTCATACCGGTATGTTGGTTTCCATGCAAACATAGTCCCTTACATGAGTTATGGCTTTTTTCGAGTGAATTTATTGGTCCTTGAGTAATGATAGCATATGTTATAACCGCTGTAAGTATCACAGAGTTGATACCAGCAAATGGCTAGTTGCGTCCAGTCAGTCGTATTTCTACTAAATTTCCAACGAAACCAGTCAGAGACACATGCGTGGTGACTTAACAACGAACACACGCATTTTTTTATTTAAAGTTTAGAAAGGAATGCTCCAACCTTGAATTTTTTTATCATCGATCTTAAGAAGAAAATTGCTTCAAAGCGATTTTTGATGTCATCCCACTGACGGACAGTCTCGATTTCCCGCCACGCAACAAATCCAAAAGCCCACCCCAATGAATTTATTTTATGTGATCTTGAATAAAATACGTTTTATGAAAAATCAGTTTAACAATCACCCCAATAACATAAAACATGCGAAAGCGACTCCGTAATAGCTCTCTGAAACGGTCAACGAATTTCAAATGACCGTTGCTTACATGAGCATAATTCACAGGCTGTCAGTAACGCGAAGCGAACACACAGGCACACACATGCTGCCATGCACGGCTCTGCGTCAAATGGTTTTGCCACATGCATCTTGTGCACAAATCAGCATCGCGAAATGCGCTCGCAGCATTCACTCGAATGTGCAAGAACGTGTCGAATTGCATCGCAGCGGTCATGTGTGTGCTTGTATGTGAAGAAAGAAGAAAGTTGAGATAATCTCTCTGCACGTTTTTTTTTGTGATTTTCTCTTCTTCCCGTCTTCCACTTTAGAAAGGTGAATTTCAACTCTTCACCGTTGTTGCGTTTCTTTTGTGCCCCTGAGATGTGCGCGCTCACATTTGCTGTTATACATAGTTTACATCAATGGAACCGAATCATTAGCATTGGTGTGGAGAAATCGCGATACTGTATGCAGACGTTTGGGTTTTTTTTTATCTTCGGGTTTATCACAAGATGCGTGGACACAGTTCTGTTGCAACTGATAGCAAATGAGAGTCAAGGCCATGGGTTTATAGGTTTCTTGTTTGTTGTCGTTTCTTTTGCAACGTGCACTTTGCATAAGGCATAAAACTTAATAGCACCAGTCCAGGTTCGTAAAAGACGACGCCTTGGAGCGAAGGGTTAATTTGTTATGACTGCCCACTAACTGGAGGTCTGTTTAAATGTTATTTTTGCCTATGAGTGGACTTGTTTGATGATGAAATGTGGGGGGTTTCGAAATGTATAACTTTTACCTCACCAAATAAATTAACAAAACCCAATTTCAGGTGACATTTGAATGGGTCTTTCTCCGAGCAATCGTGCTTGTTTTTCACGATAAATTTTATTCGATGGAGAGAACATGAAAATGATGTGGGAAAACTGATGGAAAAGCTGTAACTAGTAGCAACTGTTTCCCGTTAGGCTGAAATCAACTCAAGTTCGAAAGACATATATTAATAACCGTTAGATAAAATTCACTGAAGACCAAAATGTTATAAGAAACGTAGATAAGAGGCTAAAGTGTTACGCTTTTGAAAACTTTTGTACATGAGCTGAAAATCCGTTTAACTCGGTACGTATTGAAAGTGTGGTGGTACGCACTCGAGTGGTCATATCTGCAATCTCTTTGAAAAGCCCAGCTCAACTCCATGTAAGCTATGCTTCCCGGGATAGATTTGAAATATTAATAAGAAAATATTTCACATTGTGAAATTGTCCGCTTTACGTCTCCTTCGCAGAACAAACCTTATCCCCACTTCGGTCAGGTTTGTTGTGCCTGTTACTAAGCCTAGACCTTGTCTACCGTGGAACGCATTTCGTGTTATAGACAAAGAAATAATCCATGGAAGTCTTGCAAACATTGCTATTGAAAACAAAACTTAAGTTCTGGACAGGCGAAAACACTTTGCTCACACATAAAGTATTCTTAAAAAAATTTGGTTTTGCTTTTTGTTTCGCGATACAAATTAGGTGTTTAGGAAGCAAAGCAAAATAAAGGCTGGCACATGGCCCCAATTGTGATGTCGCAGAAAATCAAACACTGATAGTTCTTTCCATTTAAATTTCCGACTCACCTGGGGACCTTTTAAAGCAATTTTCATAAAATTTATCAGAACATTGTAACACACCAATCGAGACAAATGTTTACTTTGCTTGGGTGCATCGACAAGACTGTAAATGCAAGTAATGGGTATATTTTTTATTATTTTTTGCTGCTATGTATTGGGGAAACTAATTAATTTCAAAAGATGGCGTCACCTGCATCTTGGAAGCGATTACACCCTTCATTGGAAAAGTATGACATTAAAAATCTATTATCAATATATGCAATAGGGTCTCTGTAACACATATTTGTTTTTTGCCTTTTTGAAAATATCTGGATCCGTTATAAAAAACAGCACTTGCGGGAAGTTTTGATGTTCGTTCTATTTTTTAAGATAATTCCAGCTAAAGCACACTGAATACTTGCAGAAGTATTGGAGAATCTACTGCCGCCGATAGGCTATGCAGAGGATGGTTTCGACGGTTAAAATTTGGTTTTAATTTAAGCTCCGAAAACAAATAGCGACTTAACAAAACCCAAATTGAAGATGAAGAAATGTGGGCTTTACTCAATCAATCTCTGTGCCAAACGCAAAAGAAACTCGCAGTATTCTTGGGACAAACAAATAATTTATCTTTGTTTAAAGAAATTTGCGTTGAAACGGAGGGATGTGGAATGGCGATTTTTGACCAAGGAACTGTTTCTTGAACGAGATCAAAGGAAGGAGGTTTTGCACCATATCGAGACTGGAGATGCAAATTTAATATACTATAATAAATCCAAGAAAAAACAATTATCATGCCAAGTACAGCCGCCGTGGCGTAGTAGATAGAGTGCGACTCTCATACGCAGAAGGTCCAGGTTCGATCCCTACTGAACAACACGAATATTTCACGACACCACCTCTTTCGAGCTGCTGACAACACTCAAAGAGTAATAACTGTCTAAAAAAAAGCTTCTGAAACTTCGCCGTTCGGAGTCGGCAGAAAGCCGTAGGTTTCTTCTGTTCATGATAGTAGCATGTACCATACATGTACAGTAGCGCGCACAACATGAGCAGTTGATGAACAAGCTAGGCCCTGGTAACCCTGTGGACTGTCAAGCCATACAATTATTACTATAACTCACATTGACAAAGAAAAACATCAACGATTCAAAGATCATGCTCTGCATATGATGGGACCAGACGGATACTATGATCTGTTAAAACCAAGCAAAACTATTGATGGAAAACATAGTGGACTGCGAAAAATGCCCGAAAGGTATTACAAAGCGATTTTTCAATATAATGACGTTGGGACCAACGTGGTCAAAAACTACCTGAAAACACTGAAATGAAAGGTCTTACCCCAATGTATTCTTTTCTTTGACTAACTTTGATAAACTCACCACTCAATAAATCCCGGGACGTATAAGGGGCGCCACTAACATAAAAAAATTAAATTAAGCATTTTTGTTTGTGGCGCCCCTATGTGGGGGCCTGCAATATATTCTCGGTATCGGGGTGAAGCTGTGGTTATATATGTAAATTGACTCATTCATCAAGTAATACTATTATCTTAGTGCATTCGTTAAACATTTTATAAAAATGTGATTATCAGATCGCGTTTTATCTCTAGTTAAACAGAATCATAATGGCAACTGAGACGATGATGTTGAAAATTGAGCATCATACTATAGTTAAATTTCTTATTAAGCTAGGAAAAAGTCAGAAAACTCTTCATGAAGAGATGGCGGCTGTTTACCAGGGTTCCGCACCTTCATTATCAACTGTGCAAAAGTGGTCAAGTGAGTTCAAGAGAGGCTGAGAGAGCATTGAAGACGACCCCCGCTCCGGCGCCCCAGCTACTGCTTGTACTGGAGAAAGCATCAAAGAAGTCGAAAAACTTGTTCTTGAGGATGCCCAAATAAAGGTGAAAATGATGGCAGAGATCACCAAGCTTTCAACTGGTACCATTCACACCATTCTTCATAACCATCTCAACCTTTAAAAGGTCAGTGCAAGGTGGGTGCCACGAATTCTCACAGCGCCTCAGAAAAAATTGAGAATCGCATGCTGTAGAGATCTTTTGGAGATGTGTAGTGAGAAAGCGGACGGTGTTATGCATCGAATTGTTACTGAGGACGAAACATGGGTTCAACACTATGACCCTGACAGCAAACAAGAGTCCACGCAGAGGCATAGAGAAGGAATAGACCCCCCGAAGAAGTTCAAAGTCACTCCGTCTGTGACCGGCTTTTTTATAGACAATCTGTACATCTTTTGTGTTGTCAGTAACGCGAAACAGATTCAATGTGTTCAGTCCAGAAATCGATCCTTAACCAACTTGAAGTGCGCGACTGAAGGCAGCTGGCGAAAGAACGTGCTGGCTGAAGAGGCGTGTTGGTTGAGGCCCAGGTCCACCCCTGAAGGTAGCGCCACAGCAAGAAGAAGAAGAAATACATGGCCAAGACGTTTAAAGCGTTCTATCCGAAGCCGCTATGCAGGCGCATGCCGGTATGCAGGCGCATGCCGCTATGCAGGCGCATGCCGGTATGCAGGCGCATGCCGCTATGCAGGTGCATGCCGCTGAATAGCACATTAGTCGTTGAATCTTTTCCTCCAAATGATAAAGCACAAACAAGAGTAAAGATCGCACACACAACTTTTCTGTCGAAAACACTAATGGCTCCCCCATCCGCTTTTAGTAACGTCGATGATCAAGTAGTCTGACGTTCTTAAATAAGTCCATACGAAGCACGAAAAGCACGGCAAAGTCTGATCTAATCTCACGCTTAATTTGAGTTTATGAAAACAAATATACCACGGACTTCTGTAAGAGCTGCTTGGCAGAGAAGAACAACAAGGAAAGAATATCAAATGAAGGTCATTATGATCGGAACCTTATGAACCCTTTAACTTGCTGATAAATCTTAAAGGTAAGACTGTGTGACCTTAAATGAACCTTCGCCGTGTGATCACTTTATCCACCATGCCACGGCGCCCGAAATTCAAGCAATGCTATGCACGAATTGCAAACACAACAAATTTACAAGGTTTGTTGGCCGTTTCTCTTGGAAATTCATTACAAATCAGTGATCATTACAAATCAGTGTTATTTCACAAATTGACCGTAACGCTGTGTAACATCTTGTGTCTTCTCTCTTAGTTCATCATCGTTGGTCGCATTTTAACCATTCAGCTGTTAAATGGAAACGTCTGCAGTGATAGATCTTCATCAAATGCAGTTATTTTCTTGTCTCTTTTCCTTGTCCCAGGCATTTGCCCGTAAAAGAAAATTGCATTTTGATTGATGCGTAATGGAGTCGAACGTCGTATATATGCAGGGGAATATTGGCAAGATGACAAATGAAGCTAAGGAGTAATCAGCTGAGTAAGATTGCGATTGGAAGAATGACATAGAAAACCCCTTTTTTGTAAAAAAAAGTGCAACTGTTGGATGGACTAAATAAACTACACAATTCCAGGACATCGATTTTACGGATCGATGCCAAGACATTGAATTACAAAACCTTTTGAATTCGAGGGACAAGAGGAAAATGAAACTCGACGTTTGTAATTGGTGTCAAAATAAATAAATTCAAAAAGTACAAGAAGAGTTACATTCACAATTTTGTATGTAAACAAAGATTGTTTAAGCCTCCATGGACCGGATAAGGGGTTTTTTCTCAGACACCTATAGGAGTTGTTGATAAGACACTCTGGTACAGTGGGTTGTTTCCTTTCTACAATAAGTGGATGTTCGTCCAACATTTCTTCCCTTTGACGATGATGAAAACAATCAAAGAGATCTTTCGTCAATGCACCATCTTTCCCTAACGAATCAACGACAGATCTAAAGGTGGGTTATATTCACTTAGACCAAAGCCGATTAATTGAGCTTACACATGAGAAGGTGTAAAGAGCGAGGTAGCTCATAGGAAGGTAGCCTAATCATCGTCAACGTTACTTTCGTCGAATCGCATATTCGACATAGAAGGATTAACGCATAAGAGGCGTCTAGATCCTCAAGATCGACTCCAACTTATCAGGAGCTATTCCCAAGCGCGAATTTATGGCATTAATCCAGTCATATCGCTTAGGGTTTGCCGAGCTTATGGAATGGCATTTAAGGTCACACAGTCTTACCTTTAAGATTTATCAGCAAGTTGAAGGGTTCATAAGGTTCCGATCATAAGGACCTTTATTTGATATTCTTTCCTTGTTGTCCTTCTCTGCCAAGCAGCTCTTACAGAAGTCCGTGGTATATTTGTTTTCATAAACTCAAATTAAGCGTGAGGTTAGATCAGACTTTGCCGTGCTTTACGTGCTTCCTATGGATCTATTTAAGGACGTCAGAATACTTGATCATCGACTTTATTAAAAGCGGATGAGGATGCAATTTGTCTTTTCGACAGAAAGGTTGTGTGTGCGATCTTTACTCTTGTTTGCGCCTCATCATTGGAAGGAAATGATTTAACGACTAATGTGCTGTACAGCGGCATGCATGTGCATAACGGCATGCACCTGCATAGCGGCATGCGCCTACATAGCGGCATGCGCCTCCATAGCGGCATGCGCCTCCATAGCGGCATGCGCCTGCATAGCGGCATGCGCCTGCATAGCGGCTTCGGATAGAACGCTTCAAACGGCTTGGCCATATACATATTTCATCTTCTTTTTGTTGTGGCGCTACAGTCCGGGGTGGACCTGGGCCTCAACCAACACGCCTCTCCAACCAGCACGATCTTTCGCCAGCTGCCTCCAGTTGCTCACTCCAAATTGGTTGAGGTCCTTCTTCAATATGCGCCATCTTAGCCTAGTCCGTCCTCTGTTGCGTTGTCCCAATGACTCTGATTCAAGGATTTTTCGGACCGGAGCACAGTTTTCGATACACTATATTATACATGGCCAAGGGGGGCATTGGCCTGCCCACGCGGGGTAACGTTGTTCATTGCGGTAAACAAGGCGAGCGGCCAACACTATTAGCCATGTATAGACATCTGTGCTCCGGTCCGAAAAATTCTCGAATCAGAGCCATTGGGACAACGCAACAGGGGACGGCTTGGTTAAGATGACGCAAAGAGGAAGCTGGCGAGAGAACTTGCTGGTTGGAGAGACTTGATCGTTGAGGCCCAGGTCCACCCGGACTGTAGCGCCACACAAAGAGGAAGAACACTACTTGACCTCCTTAAGCTGAGACCAGACTTACAATCAAATATCACAAGGTCTGAGGACGTGTACAAAACTTTGATAGTATTTTGTGCTCTTCTGGAAAGAATAGAACTTCTCCACTATGTCCACGTCTTTGCAACATCGCCGCATGCGTTTCTATTAGTAATAATTCTTATAACGAGCCTACAACTGCTCAGCCCTCCTACTCTCTTTATGCATTGTAAAGATACCTCAAGGCTGCATCCTCATTTTAAAACAGATTCACTGTGAAAACAGTACACCCTTTCACTTTCATCTCTTCGAATTTACGCATCAAGTTTAATTAATGATTTTCGAACAATTAATAGCACGCTAAACTCCAAATACCACATGAGGAGTTGTAGATCAGACGTTTCTTTCCCACAGACTTTTAGACAAACAAAACAACCTCTCCTTCCCCTTCAACGAAAATGACACAAAAATAAGAAATTGATCCATTTGTTAAGTAAAACCTTAATGACATCCATTGTCACGCAGTTCCAGTGCGGCGATAATTTAGACAAAGCAGATTTCTTACAGGAAATCTAAGCAAGTGTTTAATTAACTTTTGTTTTCGTAATTGCAAGTGCAATTGACGGCTGAGGCGCGATACATTTCTCTTCTAATGACTTACCATCCACTTGAGACAATCCAAGCAACCCATTTGGGAGGCGGCATGAATCGGTGCCATTCCATCGCGGGCCCGCACATATAACGATCCGCCGGCTTCAAGCACCAAAAATTTCAAGACCTCCAAGTGTCCTTCTTGCGCAGCTAAGTAAACTGGTGTGACATCGTTATCCATTTGGGTATTTGCACTGAAATGAGAGTGGGGAGAATGTAAGTCAATGAAATACGCACGAAAATGGAAGAGGAAAGATGAAATTAATATTTTTACAAGCATTTTATAAATTTCCAGTTGAGATACTAATAGATTTGGTCGTGTAGGTGGTTTAGTTGCAATTTATTGCTGAAATTAAGTTAAGAGGTGCTAGGAACACATTTCAAAATCGCGAAACAAGTTGGCTAAAGCGTAGTGTCCTAAAGATAAGCTAAACTTTTGCCAACTATTTTTTCTTTGAGGGAATGAAATAAATAAAAATTTGTCGATTTATAGATAACCTCTAGAATTATGTAACACAATAATCACTCTTAAAGTTTGATAGCAAAGTAAAGACGTCTCCATTTGTCGATTCAATACTGTTTCCTCGTTCTTCCATGTCGAATATGGGGCGCTCGCTATTGAGGAAGGAATTCTTTCTTCAGTTCGAGGTAACCCAAGAAATGCCTTTGTGATGTGGATCAAAGATTCATGAATTGAATGGCTCTACAGTTCTCAAGAGGTCCTTAGCAACCACTCCTGTTGTGCTCGCTGGAGTTTAATAATGACTGGAGCAGACCTAGAGTATTTTGCATTCGGCCAGCGTATTTTGAGAAGGTATTCATAGGCAGTTGAAGGTCTTTAAGTGCTGGCAGCAACTCGAAGAAAAGGTTGAAGAGGACTTGACATGTTATCTGTCCTCAGATCGAACGGAATTACTTTTGGGAAATGCCCTCGAAAAGCATTTGAATCACTTTTGGTTCGTGTCTTCAATCACTTTCAGCTAACACATATGGCATGGAAGGAAATTCACCATAAGGGGTGACTTGGTGTTGTGGCCTGATGTTGATGGGGAGTTCATTGATCTAACATTTTTCATGGTTGTCGAAGTGGTTCTGTACCCGAATATGGTGATTGTTAAGGTACCTGGTTTAGGAGCACGGTTAAATGTGAAATTCACAGAATTAATATCAAGAGCGTTGATATACTCGTTTTCGACTGTCCACTCACGTTCAGTGAGTTGTCCACTCACTGGATGTTACGATCTTATTTGAAAGTAGTTGAAAACTGACTACAGAAATGATCCTGTGAAATATGGTCTCACTAGATGTAACTACCCAGTCAAACGTAGTGAGAATGCGAAAAAGATTAAAAAAAGTTCTTGAAATCGGGCACTCCCTTATACAGAATTAATGATATCATTAGAACCTTGTAGCTCTGCTGCTGTAATCTGTCTTCCAACTAGATCTAAGAAATGCAGAGCTACATTGGGAGTAGTGGTTGGGGTGCTCATTAGGTCAGGAATACAGATCTGTAGACACGATTTGATAAATTGGAGGTTACGATATGTGTACAGTGGGTTGCCAAGTTAATAGGGACAGTCATGAAATAAAGATATTTTAGACATTATTGGTCCATAACTAATTAAACACTTCGTTTCAAGTTATAACTATGTTTAATAATATTAAATACATATCTTAGAAGTTGTATAAAAAATAAAAAATATAATTGAAACACTAAAATAAGAATTAAATGTATTCAGAACACAGCCTCGAGAAATTGCTAATATTTTGTGATATTTCCTTTGTCTTCTAAGAGTGCCTTAATCCGCCTCGGCATGCTTTCTATGTATTTTTTTGCGCTTTCTTATATTTAAGGATTCTGATGCCAGACATTTATTAGCTTTTCTATTAATTTTACCTTGGTGGTAATTACTTCTTTGGCAATTTCCGCTTTCTTGATCTCCCATAAGTTTTCTATGGGGTTCATATCTGGAGAATTCGCAGGCCAAGGTAAAACCGGGATATTGTGGTCTGCCAAGAACGTGGTTATACTCCTAGCTTTATGGCACGGTGCTGAATCGTGCATAAACACAGGTTTGAGTTATAAAGGCCTGGCGAAAGTAACGATATACTTTAATAATCCTTAAACCACTTAAAAGTGCATTCAAATGTGCCCAAAGGAGAAATGGATAAAAAAAATTTGACTGTCCCTGTTAATTTGGCAACCCACTGTAGAGCCACTGTAGGAGAATATATCACAAAATATCGAGAGACGGAACATCCCAATCGCATTTTATATTTTTTTACGCAGCAGTAGAACGCTCTTCTTTAATCTCCCTTGAATGTAATGTTCCCATCAGAACTTTTTTTTTAAATAAACCCAAGAATTTCAGAGCAAAGTTGCTCCAAAGTACAGACAAGTTTGAATTTTGTACCTTCTAAAAGGCAGAACACAGAGGCACGTTCTTCTACAAGTCAGTGCAATTGCTAGCTTACGCTGATGACGTGATTGGACGAACGCAGAGAGCCGTCAAAGAGGCGTTTGCTGGTATAGAAGCGAAAGCGTCTAAAATGGGTCTGGCGGTAAATGATGCAAAACAAATTGCATGCTGTCATCAAGAAAGGTCGCACAACGTCCACTTACTGGACAGAGCGTCACATTAGGCAGCAGAAACTTCGAGGTAGTCAAGGACTTCGTCTATCTCGGCTCCGCGGTAAACAGGGACAACAACATCAGTACCGAGATCAAACGCAGAATTGCTCTTGCCAATCGTTGTTTCTTTGGGCTCAAGAGACAATTGACTAATAAAGCCCTCTGCCGAAGGACTAAGTTCGCTTTATATAACAGCTTGATCATCCCAGTCCTACTCTATGGCGCGGAGACCTGAACGTTACTAAAAGCGGATGAGGAAGACCTTAGTCTTTTCAAGAGAAAAGTTTTAAGTGCGATTTTTGATCCTGTTTGCGTTGATGGCATCTTAAGCAAAAGATTTAACGACGAACTCTATGGGCTGTACAGCGAAATGCGCCTTGTCAGGCGTCTACGGATACAAACGCTTAAGATGGCTAGGCCATGTAGATCGTATAGACAGTTGCCGTGGCGTAGTGGGTAGAGTGTGACGCTCACACACCGAAGGGTTTAGGTTCGATTCCAGGTTGAACACCTCGAATTTTTCACGGCACCACCTCTTTCGAGCTGCTGACAACACTCAAAGAGTAATAACTGTCTTCAAAAACTTCTGGCTTCTCAAACTTCGCCTTTCTGACTCGACAAAAAACTGTAGGTCCCTTCTACTCGTGAGAGAACAGTAGCGAGCACAACAAGAGTAGTTGATGAGCAAGCTAGGCCCTGGTCCCCCTGTGGACTACCGCGCCAACAATTGTTATTTTTTTTATACAGCAAGTTCCATATTGTATTTTTCAGCAGTCACACACATGGAATCAGTTCACCGCGAAGGACAATTGATGTCTTCTCTTTTTGACATCGTCCACTGATTAGTTTTGGAAACAAATAGTTTAGTAGGAAATACCACTTTAGGGGTGCTTCTTAGCATTTTGTTTTTTACTGATTTTTGAAATAAGTTGCTTCATACTTTCGTTGTGTTTCTTTTTTAAATTTTATAAATTTGGGTGTTTTCCATTATTACCGTCTTGGTTCAGTTTTTTGTTTTTCAAATCGATTATGACAAGAGGATCAAATTTACCTTTTGCTGGTTATGAAATCGATCGTTCCCCTGTATGGTTAAGTCAATATTGTGCTAAAAGTATCACGGGAGATATGTTTTAATCAAAGACAACAAATAAACTTTATGGCCTTATCTTAATAATAATAATTGTTGGCACTACAGTCCAAAGGGGGACCAGGGCCTAGCTTGCTCATCAACTACTCGTGTTGTGCGCGCTACTGTTCTCTCACGAGTAGAAGGTACCTACAGTTTTTTGCCGACTCCGAACGGCGAAGTTTGAGAAGCTTTCTTAGACAGATTTTACTCTTTGAGTGTTGTCAGCAGCTCCAATGAGGTGGTGCCATGAAATATTAGAAAAATTGGTGTTGAACTGGGAGTCGAACCTAGACCCTTCGGCGTGTGAGCGTCGCACTCTACCCACTACGCCACGGCGATCACTGGCCTTATCTTGCCAAATAAAATTATAACTAAATATACGACCAATAAAATACGACAAAATCGGCTCCAAAGGTGAATTTGCTTTTTGTGAACAGGAGCATCAATTCGCAAACATACACTTGCCATCCTCCCACACTGACCCACATTCTATGCAGCAATCTGATGAGAATTCTGAACAAATGCCTCGAGTTATCCACTTACAAGTTTCTATTGACGTAGCAATATTCCAGAAATGCGCAAGCTATTTTTTATCATGGCAGCTACGATATCTCGAATCGGAGACGTGAATCCTCCATAATTTATTGTAGATAAGTCAATGCACACACTATGAGTTACAGTTTTATTTAAAAAGTGAAGCGTTTTCTTCATTCGAGTGTGAGGGAACGGTATTATGTAAACAGTAAGGGGCGACTCTTGCATTCGAATCCAATACTATCAACAAGGTCTTGGAGAATTTAAGTGACATAATGCGCTTCTGCGAAGTTAGCCTAGGCATCAACTTGAATTTCATAATTAATGGCGATGTTTGTTTACACAAGTTTATTTGAAACTTGTATCTGACCCACATAACGTGTATGTAAGTATGAATCGGTCGACATTCTCTGTGTTGAGCCAATCTCTTTCTGTAAAGTTTGCGCAAATGTTTTAATGGAATACACAGCCAATTTTAAACTTCGGTGAAGACTTGATTTGGTTTCCCAAATTTTGCCTTTAGTACACGATTCCTAGAGTCATGTGGAATGAGATTAAGTTAAGCAGTGTTTCTGAAGTTTTGAGTAATGGATGTGTTAAGTTTTACACACTAACGTGCATATCATTTACTTAAAATTAACTTTGTTAATAACTATGTTACGGCAATTTTACCAACATTTAAGTTCAGACAAAAATAGATATTGCAATTCTAAAACTATGCCCGTCCGCCAGTCTAAGTCGATCAGTTAATTATATTGTGTAACATTTTAAAGTTTCCATGATTAGAATATACAAATATCTCCCTTCCGTGTTTTTGCTTCTTGAATTTTCTGGCTATGTACAGAGCTCGTATCTGGCAATACCATACATGATTTGAAAGGTCTTGACATAACCTACAAAGTGACACCATGCATGATTAGTTTAGTAAGGTTAGTTTGTAAGAATCTAGTTCGCCGAAATTCGGGCTATTTTAAAGCTTTCCTTCGTTAAAGGCAATTTCGCTAGAGAAACGTTGCTTGAGATTAATGGTGTTTTGGGGGATGGTACTCTATCACTTCGAACCGCGGAGGAATGTCTTCGACAATTCAGAGCAGGTGAAAACGACACCATGGATAAGCCAGCCGGCGGAAGACCTGTGACAACGAATACCGATCGAATCATGGAAATAATCGAGTTAGACCGGCATGTGGCATCTCGTGATATCGCCCATGAGATGGGAGTTAGTCACCAAACCATTTTAAAACATCTGCAGAAGGATGGATACAAAACAAAGCTTGATGTTTGGGTGCCGCATGATTTGACATTAAAAAAAAAACCTTTTGTACCGAATCAATGTCTGCGATATGCTGCTGAAACGGAACGAACTCGACTAATTTTTGAAGCGGTCGGTCACTAGCGACTAAAAAAGGATCACATACGACAATATCAAGCGACAACGGTCGTGGTTGAAGGCCGATGAATCGTGCCAAACAGTGGCCAAGCCGAGATTGACGGCCAAGAAGGTTTTGCTGTGTGTATAGTGGGATTGGAAGGAAATCATCCACTATGAGCTGCTCTCATATGGTCAGACGATTAATTCTACCATTAACTGCGAACAACTGGACCGCTTGAAGCAGGTGATCGACCAGAAGCGTCCAGAATTGGCCAACAGGAAGGGTGTAGTGCTCCACCAAAACAACGCTAGACCACACACTTCGTTGCTGACTCGTCAGAAGCTACGGGAGCTCGGATGGAAGGTTTCATCGCATCCGCCATATAGCCCGGACAAAGCGCCAAGTGATTACCACCTGTTCCTGTACATGGCGAACGCCCTTGGTTGTGTGAATTTGAGCTCAAAAGAGGCTTGTGAAAAGTGGCTATCCGAGTTCTTCGTAAGTACGGAGGATGCTTCTACGAAAGGAGTATTATGAAGCAGCCGTCTAGATGGAAACAAATTATCAGCGCATATTTGAACTAAATCCGATCACTGTAACACTTTTTATGAATCATTGAATGAAGAGCAAAATAGCGGATGGGAGATATTTGACAACCTTATATTTTGACGTCCGCGTTTTTGGTCTCTGTTGAAAGTAATAAACAGGCTTATTTCATTTTGTCGATAAAGAAAATAAAACTGGTGCCTTCGACAGAGACTGGCTGGTCATAAATCAGACATTAACAACAAGAACTCAGTGAAAGCAGCATTGGTCAACCATTGTGTTTAAACAAACCACATAGCAGACCTTAATGTAGTGCTCCACCAGGACAACGCCAGACCACACACTTAAATATAATATTGTACATCTTAAAATGCTGAACAAATTTTGGAGATATATGGAAACTAATTTAATTTCCACTTATTTTAATTTCGATTGTTTCTTGTTCTAAGAAGTTCCCTTACACGTTGAAAGTAACAACAAATAATAAATATTTGTATGTTAAAACGAAAAATAAGTAAAAACCAGGTTTCGTCAAGAACATAAAAGAGAAGAAACAGAAGACTACGTCAGTAATTTTCAAGTAAAAATGTTTGGTTTGCGGCTATGACGGGATTGCACCCATGCCGTAGTTACTTCAGGTTGGCGAAAAAAGCTATTAGCAGGTGAACATTGTTTGATTCGAGATTCAGCATCAAAAAGGGTGGCTCTGTCTGTTCTCCCATCCGATCAAACAGAAAATTCATTGAGCAGGTGCCTTTCCCATTATTAATATCCAATTGTTTATAGCCTTTTTCATCTCCTTCTTGTGTCTTCTTCTACAATCAACATGCCTCTCCAGCCAGTTGGTTATTGTCCTTCTTCACATGTATGCGCCACCTTAGCCTAGGTCATTCTCTGTTTTGTTGGCCCAAATGCTCAAATTCAAAGACTTTTCGGTCCGGAGCAGTGGCGTCCATACTCTCTATGGACCTAGCCATCTTAAGCGTTGTATCCGAAAACGCTTAATCAGGAACATGTCTCCGTACAGCCCACAGATTTTGTTTGTAAATCCTCTCCTCCAAATGCAATCAACGTGAACAGGACAAAGTACAATATAAAGTGAACTGCAGTTTCGACCAAAATTGAAACAACTCAAATGCAACTTGGATTTCCATTAGATTTCTCTCAAGCTTCTCTCTTTATATAAGTCTGAGTTTAAGAACAATGATTTTTATGGTTTTTGTACATAATATGGACATAGCACAACAGAGAACCAAAATGAAAATAATGCCTCTACTTATTCAGTGCACAAATTTAGTCGGTCGAAACTACAGTAGCTTATGTCAAAAATTGTTCACATATGAAAAGGCTTCTGCAATAGGGAACTACCAAAATTGTGTTTAAATAAACATGTATAATTAGCAGACTTTATTTGTAAATAACCAAACGAGGGTTGTCTATTTCGGGATTAGAGAACAAAAACAAATACTAACCACCGAAAATAGCTTGATTGGTTTCAAAATATTCCCCTTTGTGATCTATATTTACATATATTTTCACGGCACCAAATATTTCGAGTTGCTGACAACACTCAAAGAGTAATAACTGTTTAGAAAGCCTCTCTAACTTCGCCGTTCCAAATCCGCAAAAAACTGTAGGTCCCTTCTACTCGTTAGAGAACAGTAGGGGTCCCTCTGTGGACTGTCGCGCCAACAATTATAATTATTGATTGTTGTATTAAATAACAATTATTAAGATCGATGCTCATTTGAAGGCATTTGAACCCATTGTCGAAGCACTTTTGCCACTCTGATTGAGGTATCTCCAAAACATGCATTCTGAACGCATCAACCGCTTCTTCAGGTGTCGAAAAACGTTGACCTCACATTTTATTTTGTACGTACGAAAATAAAAAGAAGTCATTCGGTGCCAAGTCCGGTCTATACGGCGGTTGACTCATCAAATCGATGTTTTGAGTGCTCAAAAATGCAGTTGTTTGAGAAGATGTCTGAGACCTCGCATTGTCGTGGTAAAGAGTGACACGTTTTCGGCGGTTGGTTTTCCTGATTTTTCGGAAGACAACTGCCAAACAAATGGTTGTGTACCACTCAGAATGGATTATTCTGCGTTGTTCTAGTGGTACTATTGCGACAAAAAATAGGCCTAAAAAACAGGCGACCATTTGCTTGGAAGTGCTTCGTGCACTAGCACCTTTTGTTGGATTTGGCTCAATTTGAAATACCCATGCAGTCGACTGCTGTTTACTTTCTGGCTCATTCTCGTAAATCCACGATTCACCACCTGTCACGATGTCATACAGGTGTTTCGAAGCACCGCGATCGTATTTTTAGAGTATTTCTTTCGACCAATCGACACGATCCTTTTTTTGAGCAACTGACAAATTGTGTGGTATCCAACGCGAACAAAATTTTTTGACGGTCAAATGTTCACGCAATCTTGAATGTATGCTGGTCTCACTAACGCCTAAGGCTGTCTCAATCTCACATGACGATCTTGCAATATCAGTTGGCGCACAGCATCAATGGTTTCCGAAACAACAACTGATTTTGAACGGCCTTCACGAAATTCGTCTTGGAGTGAACTACGACCTCGGTTGAATTCACCATACCATCGATAAACACTGGTCCTTGATGGAGCTTCATAGCCAAAAATTGTTCATCGTTCAGTTCATCGATGCACTGTTGTTGAGTTAATCCACGTCGAAAATTGTAAAAAATAATCGCACGAAAATGTTCACGACTTAATTCCACTTTTTGGGCGAGATGAATCTTTTAAGTTAAAACTTAGAAAAAAACTTTACTTTAACTGTGAACAACACAAATAGCGCTCGTATGGCAAATGGTTTTGAGTATGTACAACCTCTCAAATGTCAAACTTTACGATAGAGCTGGCAGTTGCCAGATTGCAACACTAGGGTTGCCCAATCCCGAAATATAAAAGGCAACCTTCGTACATCACGTTGAATTTCGTTATTTTGAAAACTTTACTTGGAATGAACGTAATGAGCGCATTTCAAATTGGTCAAAATCGAAATGTGAATATTTAGTAAAATTAAAAGATGTAAGGAAAATTGTGTGTGGTCGCCGTGGCGTAGTGAGTAGAGTGCGACGGTCACACGCCGAAGAGTCTAGGTTTTTTTTATATATTTCAGGGTACCACCTAATATTTCAGGGCACCACCTCTTTCGAGCTGCTGACAACACTCAAAGAGTAATAACTGTCTAAGAAAGCTTCTCAAATTTCGCCGTTCGGAGTCGGCAAAAAACTGTAGGTCCCTTCTACTCGTGAGAGAACAGTAGCGCGCACAACACGAGTAGTTGATGAGCAAGCTAGGCCCTGGTCCCTCTTTGGACTGTAGCGCCAACAAATATTATTATTATTATAAGGAAAATTGTACATATTTTAGAACATACATGGATTGCATAAAAAACCTTAAACCGAAACCTTTCGTATGCCAGTATAACTCACACTTCCTTGTGTACCTAGAAAATGTAAAACTACCCGAAACACTGAACTTTGCAGAATGTCCTACAAAACTCATTAACACAAGTGTATTGCTCCTGTTTTGGGAGGCATTTGTGGAGTCTGACGTGCTTTTTACACTATTTCAGTATTGTTTCATTTTTTTAACACCTACAATGTGCTAAAGCAAACTTCAATACTGCAAAACAGTGTCCTGTAGGATAGTAGAATTAAATGAATAAAATTTCAACCGACATCATGTGAGACAAGGACCGATCAATCAATGAACCATAAGCTGTTGCTTGCTTTTCTTTGAAATCAAACCGATGGAGCAGACGAACAAAGGACTATTTCCTCTAAGATGGCGTACGAAAAAGAAACGGAACCTATTTGCCGTACTTAAGAGGAGATAAATCTTCTAGAGGTAAACCTTGAAGCAGTTGATAGATTTACCTCATCATCAATAACAAAGAAGACTCGATCTCAACCTTGAAAATATTAGCTCAACATTTATTTTGCTGCGTCAATACCGATTCTTTCCAAAATAAAATTTAAAAAAAAATAATGAAGATTGATTGATTGATTCGATTGTGAATGCCAAGCAATAGCAAAAGATTTTAAATCTACATGACATGTCAACACTCCACATAGCTTGTCATCGAACTCAAAGAAGATCCAATCAATCCGTGACAAACTCACGTCGCCGCAGAACTTTCTTTCTGAACAAAAACTCATAAAAAAATGTAACGGACAGAAAAGTGAACAAATTCACACACATCTGTCGCAGATCAACGTCGGCGGCGGCCACACCAACACCACATACAGGATTAGAATTGAAGCAGCGTTCATTGTGAATACAAATCAGCGCTGTGTCCGTCGTCGGCTCGGCGGCTCTTCCCGCGATGGTTTAATTAATAATTCCCATTCAACAGTTATGTTAAAACTTTTACTCGAATAAATCTGAGACCACAGAAGCAATTATTTTCCATCTCATAGATGCGCTTAAATATTCAGACGAACTACCTACAAGCCGTGATATAAGACTATGACGTTGAGTGAATAAAATTTGTCGTTTTATCGGAGCTTCGTCTTTCCTAATCTCCCGCATTCAATGTGCCACGGATCTGCGACTTGTTTCACTTTCTGAATATTCCAGATGACGACGACTCTCACTTTGAACCACATCGCGGCGACACGAGGTGCTTGCATAACCCTATAGTCTGAGACCGTGCTGAGGTACACAGCCAGAAGTGATTGGAGGGAGAAAGGGAGGGCAGAGCGGATGATTCTTGCTGACGGAGGACACACTCAGGGACAATGATTACCTTACGACACTCCGGCGGTTGTTTCGTTCTTTCCGCACCAGAATCTTGTTGCTCTCTTCCGGCTGCTGGACGTGCCTGCTGAGCGGTGCATCTTTGCAGTCGTCCGGCGCGACCATGGCCACCGCATCGTTGTTTTCACCGAACTCGTTAATCACAGACCGTATGTCGCTGTTCGACGAGCTCTTCGTCTTGCTCCGACGATAGGCTGTCAAACTTGTCATTTTACCGAGCAATCCCTTCTTAACATTGATCGTCGAAAAGTAGCTAAACATGAATAAAAATATTTCTCTTTAAATTCTCTGCACTCGAGTGTGAGGGGGTTGCAACGAAGATGCTGCGCCGTGTGATGGGTGGGAGTTTTGGGGGATTTTTGCAATTTGAGAGATGTGCGATCGGCACTGGTGCGGCTACAAACTCAAAACGAAACCCACCTTCATTCTATAGTGACACACTAACAAACACAAGCGACATTTTTATGTTCACGAAACTTTGACACTTTTTTTGGACACTCTACAGGTCAGGAACTTAACATTCTAAAGGCACTTCTTGGCTGAACAAATCTAGACGAGCGACTGTGGCGGTGAAATTGCAAAAATCGGTCGTTACCGATTTTGAGTAACACTTCATTATCCACTACACTGCACTGCACTGCACTGCACTTCACTTCACTTGTTGCCTGCAGTCGCTATGCGCCTGGCGCGCTATTTTTCCTCCAAAGCAGACTAACAAGTCGAATGGGTATCTGTGTGAAAATGGAGCGAAATCTCGCCTCGCTCACGGAATTTACCGGTGTGTAGTTTTGATTTTACAGTTCGTCTTCGTTGTTTTCTGCAAATAATTGCTTGAATTTAAATTGAAACCCAGTGACCATGGAGCCGAGGCGGAGGCGAGCACTTAAAGACGGCGGCCGAAAACACAAAGCACTCGCGTCCGGTGGTGGTGGATGGACTGCTGTTGCACCAATTCAAGTGACAGTTGCTGCTGCGGAGATGCGATCCCTACTCGTTGACCGTGCGCGAACGAAAATTAGCACTGACCATCGAACCGAACACTTCAGGGAGCCGATGACGATTAGATTGAGTCGTACGGCTCGTCGCAGCTAGCGGAAAGCGGGCCTCTTCGCTGGCGTCGAACTCGTTCGCTTCTTCCCCTCATTTAACTTTCTGGTTTCTTGCGCGGACAGTCGATACTCTGCAGCTTTGCTATGGAGCCACAGTTCACCACCCATCCACTGGTTCGCGCTGTAAGTCAGTGGGTAAAAGCTGAGAAGCAGTCGCAAGCGGTCTGCGGGGTCTATGTTTTATGTGCTCATCGATTGGGAGCTGAGGATGATTTTTGTGCAAGGAACCAGATGCGTAGAACGGTGGAGTGCAAGTCTATTATTTAGCGTTTGGCTGGTTCGCTGCATGAAATCGTGTTGTAAGTGGAATTTTCCGGCTTAGTTCGTTTGTTTTCTGTTTTCTGTGAACACTCACTTGCTGGTGGTATGAGGACGGGTTGGGATCTTGCGACAGCTTGTCGGACTGAAGTGAATTGCTAATTAAAAATGGATGTGTTGAGTAACGCGGCAATTATCCTACTTCTGGGGAATGCCAATGCAACTTTGGCGATGAAAATAGACAAACAGGTTGCTTTCAAATCTATGTTTCTATGAAATGTAGAACTGAAATTGTGACGGCGATGTTCTTGGTGTCCAGGCCGAAGCGCAAACAGGATTTGAGAGGAATTTGGTTGACCCAAAAATGTGCAAGAAATCGCAAGATTTTATGAAGCATAAGCCGAGTGGAATTGACAACAATGTAAGTTACGAACTTTGAAAGTATTGTTTTAATCTGGGCATTGGAATGGTTGTGAAAATATGGGAACAGAATGAACCACAAGATTAACTCAACATAGACAAGGACAAGTAAGCATTCAGAGCTTGTTCACAATTGTCATTTTTACACAAATTCGTTTTTTAACTATGACAGCGAGTCTCTGTGTGCACGAATGGGTGCCCTTAACAGTCGTTAATTTTGGCACTTGGGATGATAGGTTTCACGTGAGTTTTCTTAGAAATAGTTGGTTTGAAAATTACGTCGATTCCAATCCTCAAGGTCGGATTCGGAATAATTTTAGCCACTATAAAATTCACAATAAAGAATTCTTGCTTTTTTTGCTGCATGGAGAGTTATCGAAAAAATTCTGGACAACAGAGCTGCGTCGCGTTACACAGAAAGGTGAAGAAGAAAAGTCAATGTAGCGAAAAGAGATGAAATTTTGAAAGTGAGTGAGAGTGCGACCCCACCTCAACTTCTGTATGCGTGCAAACCTTTTAAGGCTGGTATGCACCCTGACACCTCGCATGTTGCACAGGGGGTAGAATTTGCTTACTGGTGCAAATCGTGTGGGACTGAATTCAAGGATATCAACCTGGCATCTATCTTTATTTAATATTGGATTCATTAGCATGAGTGTGGTCGCCGTGGCGTAGTGGGTAGAGTGCGACGCTCACATGCCGGAGGGTCTAGGTTCGACTCCCAGTTCAACACGGCACCACCTCTTTCGAGCTGCTGACAACACTCAAAGAGTAATAACTGTCTAAGAAAGCTTCTCAAATCTCGCCGTTCGGAGTCGGCAAAAAACTGTAGGTCCCTTCCACTCGTGGGAGAACAGTAGCGCGCACAACACGATTAGTTGATGAGCAAGCTAGGCCTTGGTCCCCCTTTGGACTGTAGCGCCAACAATTATTGTTATTATCATTAGCATGAGTAGAATTCTACGCAAAGGTTTCGAATTATTTACTTTTTGAGCAGTTTTAACCTGCGACTTGTTTGAACTGGACAACGGTGTTGGGTAAAAGATCATCTTGTCGGAGTAGTCATAAGTTCACCTTCACGTCTATAAGCCAACAAAGTTGCTGCATCTCGACTCGAAAAACCGGCATATCAATTTCCGGTAACCACCGCGTCCACGGAAAGTGAGACTTTAGTTTGGATTATAGAGTAATTTCATTACCAGGTAATTTCTCTTTAGAAATCAGAACGAGGATGACACTTCGGTTGAGAATACATGTTTACGCAAGCGATCAATACATCCTGTTGGGTAGCAAGTCTGGCCAGACAGTCCGTCTAACTATTGACTCCTTGTGTGCCAAGTTCGTAAAAAATTGCAGGTTCCCTATCTTGGCACTGATTTTGTTGCGAGGGTCGCATGTGGTGCTTATCGTAATAATATTAATAATTGTATGGCGCGACAGTCCACAGGAGGACCAGGGCCTTACTTGCTCATCAACTTCTCATGTTGTGCGCGCTACTGTTCTCTCATGAGTAAAAGGGACCTACAGTTTTTTACCGACTCCGAACGGCGAAATTTGAGAAGCTTTTTCTTAGACATTTATTACTCTTTGAGTGTTGTCAGCAGCTCGAAAGAGGTGGTGCAGTGAAAAATTGGAGGTGTTCAGCCGGGAATCGAACCTGGACCTTCTGCGTGTGAGTGTTGCACTCTACCCACTACGACACGGTGGCCACACGCTGCTACTTATCATATTCTTGTTTATGGTGGGAAAATAAATAAGTTGCATTTTCAGAAATAAGCTCCGTGTACTTTTAGTCAATTTAATGATGAATATAACATAAGTTAGAAGAAAGAACGGCGGTAACTTAAGTGGCCTGATTCACATTGTTTTTTCCAGAAAGAAACGAATGTGGCTCGTACTCTTATGGTCACAAATGGGTGATGATACGCAAAGAAAATTGTGTTTTTTAGAGACATCACTGCTTTGCACTATTTGTATGCAAGCAATTTCCTACGCGCAACTCCCCAAAATGGACAATGTAATTAGCAACTGAACTGAACTAAGTAAAACTCCTGTACAAAAATAACACCATTAACATTTTTTCACAAACATTTTGTCAGAAAAGTATTGCAACTATTCATTCTTATTTTATTTTGTACACGCTGTTAAACTTAACGAACCAATTAAACGGGCATTTATTAAAAAACTCAAAATCGGCGATCGGTAATTTGCTTCTATTCCAAATCAAGTCTGTGTAAATTGCACATGTTTTCGTAGCAAAGCCGGAGTAAAATTCTTTTACACTCGTTTTACCTCGATTCAGAATAGTTGTTGGCAATTTAAACACCTGCTGCTTTTCAAAGAATTTACTTGGATGTGACCGGTCATAAGCAACGTGCACACAACTAGGAGAAGTTAGTTTTTCTTCCATAGATTCTATTTCCTAAGACAGTGGTAAAGCATATTTTGTTATTATTTAGGGATATTTTTCTGGAAGACTTCTTACTTGTCTTTTTCGTTACTGTTTGGGATTGATCTGAGAATCCATCAAAATGCCGCTCTGACAACACTCACTTTGTTGAAGCCCATCCTTGGGGACACATGCAGAGAGATCGAATCGAAGGTCGGTTACTTCGTTAGACTCCTTTACTCTCTAAACATCACCCTTTCAAACTATACTCTATAAGTCTGATAAACGGAACTGACTTTACGAACACTTCACAGTCTTTGAATATCTCTCTAGACAAAAATAAAAGATTTTTCTACATTAACATAAATCCTTTTCCCTTGCACTGTCTCTACACTCACCGATTCAATTATGTCTCGTAGTAAAAAAAACATGTCAAAAAGCAACATGGCTGTCACAATGTTATCTTTAAATAAATCTTAATTTTTGAATTTAAATCGAAGCTCTGTACAGACTGAATTTTGAAAGCCTTTGACTAGGTACATGACTTTTTGCCGACAGCTTAAGTCGCTGGGCACATACTCAACAATATTAGAGTGGGTTACAGGAAGGAAGCAACTGGAAAAAATTGGAGGTTCTACATCTTGTTTGATTAGCGCCAGGTATGCCACAAGGTAGCCGTCTGGGGCCGTTATCAATTATTTTATTTGAAATCATCATAATCCTTGACCGTAAGCGTTTCAGGAAATTTCGCGTCGGTCTTCCAGGCGGAAGCCTTCGCGATCCTAATGGCCACCAACTACATTGTGAAGAATAGGTGGAAGGGAAGAAGTATCTGCGTCTGCAGCGAAAGTCAAGCTGTGCTCAAGGCCTTACTCAACCCTTTAACCACTTCCAAGGTAGTTCAAGAATGCAAGTCTTCCCTTAATTCGGTCGGCAGGCTGAATTCGCTAAGACTTGTCTGGGTCCCGGGTCATCACGGTATCCTGGGAAACGAAACTGCCGATGAACTAGCTAGGCTAGGTTCAGCAGAGGCATTCGTAGGGCCCGAACCCACCTTGAGATTACCCGCGTCCCTGGTCAGGGCCTCCATCGATGGTTGGGACTCCCTACAGCACAACCAGAGATGGCGTGACTCTCAAGGATGCAGGGTGACCAAGAGTATGCTCCCAAACGTCTGCAAGAAATCCGCCTTTTTTTTCTGCTATCTCTAGACAGAAACGAGTGCAGAAGACTTGTCGGCGTATTAACGGGACACTTTACCTTCGCTATGCACCTGAATCGGCTTCGGCTTAGTGATGTCACACTCTGCGACGCCTGCGGAGAAGGTGAATACCTTCAGAACATTTTCTTTGTCAGTGTCCTGCTTTCGCTCGTATCAGGTGGCGCTTATTTGGCGCTGATGTGGTGGGGACTGAAAACCTAAGTTATATATCACAGAAGCGCATCTTGGTTTTTCTTCGGAAAACTATGAAATTACATTAAATGACGGTTACTGCCTGATAGTACAATGGACTAGTATTTGAGTCTGAGTGCTCTAGTGTAGTTGATCCCAACCTCCAACAAAAAAAAAAAAAACAAGCGTTTCAAAATATAAAATTTGAACAACCTATTGAACAACGGTTCCGACTATTATTACTTTACTATTTTTGTCAGAAAAAATAAAAGATCAAGGTGTAAATTTTGATCTGAAATTAAATTTTACATTGCCCTTCATTATTGCAAAGTCGAAAGCTATGTTAGATTAGATTTTATTTTAGATTTCTTAAAAATAAAAACTTTTCAAATATATATTGAAACCTTATTTAGAATACACTTCCATTTCTTGGAGTTTCCCTTATGACACTTAAGAATTAAGACTGGATGGATATTAAACATGACATCAGCACCAACCCAATTTACATGCTTACATAACATAGCCATGTTTTCGTAATGTAATTAGTTACCATTAAAAATGTACAAACAGAAAGGAGATCCAACTATAGTTGCAAGGTGCACAGGTTTATAAGACTCATGCAACAAAATCGATTAAAGCATATCACAACACGATTGAATTTATTATTCTTTAAGTATTTATTTGAAGTTTCCTGTGAGATGAATAATCGATGGATAATCCTTAGTCAGGAGTCAAACATCTGTTGCATTAAGCGAGAGACCGAGAGTCAATATTTTACTTTTAGTGTAAAAGAAATATACAGTACCTCACAAAATTGAGCATACACCTATCATTACTTCATATTCGTGCTGTTTTAAGGCCGACCACTTTTTTGTTTTATTTTTTGGTATACAATCATAACTGAAAACATATCTTAAACAAGAGTATATGGCAAATTCACAGACAGGCGATTTCCTACCGGTACTTTTCGCATGAAAAAGGAAACAGCCCCTGAAATCGACACACAAAATTGAACATACAGATGTCGTGTGTGCGTTATACACAAGCATTGCAGAATATATATAAATATATCAGTGAATTTGATGCATCTACACGCAAGTCATTCAACTGTCAGCATTTAAATAAATTTTCGTATTTTTTTCTTCTTCTTTTTTTTGCAACGCTACAGTTCGGTTTGAACCTGGGCATCAACCAATATACCAGCCAACACGATCTTTCGCTAGCTGCCTCCAATTGTGGAGGTCCTTCTCCACTTGTGTGCGCCATATTAGCCTAGGCCGTCGTCTATTGCGTTGTCCCAATGGCTTTCATTCGAAGACTTTTCGGGCCGGAGTAATGGTGTCCATACGCATACGAAGACGCTTAAACAGGTGCATGTCGCTGTACAGCCCACAGAGCTCGCCGTTAAATCTTTTCCTTCAAATGCAATCAACGCAAACAAGACCAAAAATCGCACGCAAAACTTCTCCCTCGAAAATACTCAGTAACGTCCATGTTTCTGCGCCATAAAGTAGGACTGGGGTTATCAAGCTGTTATATAAAGCGAGCTTAGTCCTTTGAGAGAGGGCTTCATCACTCCATTTCTTGAGCCCAAAGAAACAGCGATTGGCAAGAGCGATTCTGCGTTTGATATCGGTACTGATGTTGTTGTCCCTGTTTACCGCGGAGCCGAGGTAGACAAAATCCCTGACTACCTCGAAGTTTCTGCTGCCAAGTGTGACGCTCTGTCCGAGACGTCGATCTTGTTTTTTTTTATAAATGGGGGGCACTAAATTGTTGTTTGTACCCTTAAATGACTGGAATTAAGTCGCGGCACGTTCCGAAGGTAAAGAGAACGACAGTAAAAGGAGGTACAGATGCACATTGGTTCTAAATGTCTGTGGATTGTAATGGGGAGGAAAACTTGGGCTGGGAACACACACATATTTGTGTGGTTCAGCTGAAACTAGTCTCTAAACTTAAGTGCACATTCGAAGGTGGGGTATAGGGGAACAGATGAGCATTCCTAGCGAGGCGGGTATTGCCGGTGAATTCTTTAAGGGGAGGAATGCAGCTGGCTAACACATTAGAGCAGTTTTTGTTTAAATAGCGATAAAATAGTGACAGAGACGCAACATTTCGTCGATGTTCGAGCGAGTCGATTGACTTCGCAGCATTATTATCACCAATAAGTTTTATCGCTCGCTGTTGGATTCTATCCAATAGGTGCAGAGAGGTCTTAGGAGCACCGGAACAAATTGGAGCCTTGTACTCAAGCTTTGGGCAGATGTACACCTTATATAATGCTGCCAGGTCAGAAGGGGTGAAGTATTTCATGCATCGCTTTCGGAAACCTAGAAATTTTGCTGCATTTTTGGCATTCTCGAATATGTGATCGTTCCAACTTAGTCTTGAGTTGATACACGTACCGAGGATGGAAAGTCGTTCAGTTTCAACAATGCAGGAGCCATTCATAGATGAGGGGAGATTGTTTTGAGAACGCTTGAATGACTGAGTGACAGCACTGAGTTTTGGAAGTATTAAATTCCACTCTTTTCTTTTTACCCCATTCAATTATGCTGTCAATGGCCGAAGAGGAACGAATATGAAAAGCTCAGGGTACTGTCATCAGCGAAGAAGTGAATTAGATTAGAAGTGACAGACAGGGGATCATTTATAAAAATGAGGAAGAGTGTCGGAAACAAAACGGAGTTCTGGGTAACAGCATTAATAAGATGAATATCAGACTTGAACCCATCCAATACAACTTGTGTTGAACGGTTCGAAAGGTAATTTCTAATAAATTGAAGAAGAGACTCATCAACGCCATAAGCACGCATTTTCGACAAGAGCGCCTGATGCCAGATGTTATGTGTCCTTTCTTGATGACAGGATGTACTTTTATTTGCCCTTATAAACCACTTGACTTATTTTGGCCGCTTTCGCTTCAATGCCAGTAAACGCCGCATAGACGGTTCGTCCAATCACGTCAATATCATCAGCGTAAGCTAACAATTGAACTGACTTTTGGAAGATCCAGCCTCTGGTGCTGACTTGTGAGTTAAGCACGATCTCGAGGATGATGTTGAAAAAGTCACATGACAGTGCGTCACCTTGTCTAAAACCTTTTTTGACATTGAAGGTCTCGGCGATTTCGTTACCGACCTTGACGGAGCAGCGAGAGTTCTCCATCGTCATCCTACAAAATCTAACGAGTGTGGTAGGAAGGTCAAAATTAGACATGGCACTGTACAGATCGTCTCTATGTACACTGTCATATGCGACCTTATAATCGACGAATTGGTGCTGATTGCCGATTTGTACTTCTTGGGTCTTTTCCAGGATCTGCCTTAAAGTGGAGATCTGGTCTATTGTGGACTTACCTGGTCTGAAACCACACTGATAGGCTTTATCAGGTTATGGACAAACGGTTTCAAACGCTCAGACAATACGGCAGAGAGGGTCTTGTATGCGATGTTAAGAAGGCTGCTCCCCCGATAATTGGCGCAGGAGTCTCCTTTTTTGAAGATCTGGCAAACGACGCTGAAATTCCACTCATCGGGCATTCTTTCAACAAAAACATATCCTACTATTACTATTTTGTAACAAAAGAAAAATATAAAATATATCTCAGTGTAAATTTTGTTCCTTAATTAAAGTGTCCATTGCAACGTCGAAAGCTATGTTAGGATTTCTTAAAAATAAGAACTTTCAAATTATATGTTGAGACCTTATCTATAACACTCTTTCATTATTTGGAGTATCCCTTATGCCACTTATGAACTAAGACTGGATAGATATTTAACATGACATCAGCAACAACCCAATTGACGTTTTAACAGAAAGTTACAAAACGCAAGACTACGTTGGCCATGTTTTTGCAATGTAATTAGTTACCATTATAAATTCAAAAACAGAAAGGAGATCCAACTCTAGGTGTAAGGTGCACAGGGTTATACGACTAATGCAGCGAATAAAATTAAAGCATATCAGAACAATTTTGCGTTTATTATTCTTTAAGTGCTGGTTGATTTGAAATTCGATGAATAATCCTTAGTCGCTCAGCAAACATCTACTGCATTAAGCGATACTGAGCCTTCAAAAATTGTTCTTTATGTAAAACAAATATACGAAGGATACCTTTTATACTTCGGGATTGGGCAACCCTAATGTTGCAATCTGGCAGCTGCCAGCTCTATCGTAAAGTTTGAGGTTATACGTACTCACATCGTTTTGACATACGAACGCTATTTGTGTTGTTTACAGTAACTTAAAAGATTCATCTCGCCCATAAAACGGAATTAAATCGTGAAAATTTTCGTGCGATTATTTTTTACAACTTTCGACGTGGATTAACTCAACAACAGTGCATCGATGAACTTAATTCAATTTTTGGCGATGCAGCTCCATTAAGGACCAGTGTTTATCGATTTTATGGTGAATTCAACCGAGGGTCGTAGTTCACTCCAAGACGAATTTCGTGAAGGTTGTCCAAAATCAGTTGTTTTTTCGGAAAGGCACAAGACCGTCATGTGGCCTATTGTGAGATTGAGACAACTTTAGGCATAAGTGGGGCCAGCATACATTCAATATTGCATGAACATTTAACCGTTAAAAAATTTGTTCGCTTTGGATCCCACACAATTTGTCAGTCGCTCAAAAGGAGGCTCGTGTCGATTGGTCGAAAGAAATGCTTCAAAAATACGATCGAGGTGCTTCGAAACACGTCTATGACATTGTGACAGGTGATGAATCGTGGACTTACGCGTATGAGCCTGAAAGTCAACACCAGTCGAATGTATGGGTATTTCCAATTGAGCCAAATCCAACAAAAATTACTCGCGCACGAAGCACTTCCAAGCAGATGGTCGGAAAATCTGGACATATCGAAACCGTAGCACTAAAACAACGCAGAACAGTCAATTCTGAGTGGTACACAACCATTTGTTTGGCAGTTGTCTTCCAAGAAATCAGAAAAACCAACCGCCGAAGACGGATCACTTTTCACCACGGCAATGTGAGATCTCGCACATCGGCTCAAACAGCTGCATTTTTGAGCACTCAAAACATCGAATTGATGATCATCCGCCGTATAGTCCTGACTTGGCACCGAATGACTTCTTTTTATTTCCGTACGTAAAAAATAAAATTAGAGGTCAACGTTTTTCAACACCTGAAGAAGCGGTTAATGCGTTCAGAATGCATGTTTTGGAGAAATCTCAATCAGAGTGGCAGAAGTGCAATTGTCGAATGGTTTAAACGCATGCAAAAGTGTATAGATCTGAATGGGGAATATTTTGAAAAACAATAAAGCTATTTTCGATGATTAATATTTGTTTTTGTTCTCTAATCCCAAAATATAGAGGGCAGCCTACCATATATTATAACAAGTATAACAAAATATAGCAATGAATTGGATGGAGCTGCACGGAGGTCACATAACACCCTTTAGAGTAAAAATGTCAGCGCCACATCCTTTTTATAACATTAAATTTTTGTATTTCATTTATGCAAGTGGAAAATATATGGCAGCTATCAATTGCCAAAAAACACATTGTATTGTTTAGAATTTTTATATAATTTGAATGTCTTCCATTTTTCTTGAAACCCACTCTGAAACCATTGCTTCATAGTCTTTTGCAGCACACTTTACTTTCACCGAATGCAGAAACCTCTTTGCAGTTGATAAATTACTTGACCCAGTTCTACCTTGCACTTTTCCGCGAGCGTATCCTGCCTTATCAATTTGTCACGTGTGGAACTGGTTGTTGGTTGAGTTTGTACTAGATTGAAGAAAAGAGGACAGAGCTTTTTGTTGGATATCCGAAGACCGGGTAGTGCTCATTTTAAAATATGCAATGGCAGTAGTAATATTGTTTGCCCCTAAAATTCTGCAACTTGACGAAGCCTTTAAATATTAAACGTCTTTAAACTTTGATGCCTACTGTAGTGGTGTTGAAAATTATTGCAACTCCCTTAACGTATGCAAGCAACACATTGAACAATTCTTCGACACTCTCTTCTTATTAAATCCAATGAATTTATTGAAGTATTCTCTTCCTTCAATGAATTCATTCAATTTAAACATTAATTTCTGGTAAATAAGGAAAGTAAAGTGTATTATTTTGAGTTATTGTACAACCACATAAAGATGGTTGTGGTTTTTGCCTGGAATATGTTGAAACTATAAGTGGCTGTTCGTTATCTGTTCATGTGTACAGACTTATAAAGATCTTGTTGGGATCACAATGGAAAGTAATAAAACTTGAAAACTGACAAACTTTTACTCTTTGTCATTTCAGGAATTCAGGCGCTTTCAGTGAAAGTACACAGCCGGAAAATTAAAAAGACAAAAAGGCGGAGATATTGGACAACCTTATATAAAACAATTGCCTGTCACCAGAGTCAACAAAAAAGAGTTTGCTACTCACACCGAAAGCTATCCGCATAAACAAACAAATAATTGAAATCAGAAAAAATTATTTTCCGGTTTGGAATTAATATTTTAGTTAAAGCGTATTTCTTTACTGGAATTACTGATTATCATCTTCAGAAAGGAAGAGCATTTGATAAAATGTTGAAGAAGACTCCTTTGATTTAAATAATAAAAATTAAAAAACAAATTGAAAATGATTAAAATTTAAAAAGAATACAAATTTCTGCAAATTTCTCTAGCGGTCCATGGAGATTGACTTTCACTTCAGTAAGAAAAAGGAATCGTTTGGCAATAGCTCAGAGCCTACACTTGTGCAAGTTTATTTCTGATTTTTCTAATGGATTCCCGTGACAGATGACTTCCCGAAGTCGTGCAAGGTTATATCTTCTCTACGTGTCCAGCACAGCAGAAGTGTTTGGAATTCTACATAATGAATATATGTGAATACTATTTTGTCATTTCATAGTTATTATAAGTTCAAAAATATTTATTAGTAATTTTATTTGAAATGCAATTTCATTCGCATGGCCACCATTAGTACCTTTCCACAAGTCCAGTTGTTAAACCAATATTTCCGCCACTTTTGGCATAAATTGGCCAAATTTAATTTATGTCCCGTACGTGCTTTGAGGCATCTTCGATATGTTTATTTAAACCAATGGCTTAAAAAATGGGCCTCCGGCATGAAATCTACATCTAAAGGAACATTTTTTTAGGTATTATCTTCTTGACAACACTGGTTTAAACAGCTGACGTTTCGTGTTTTGTTTCACTGTCAGACATCTTCAGTTTGGTCTATAATTTAACCATGAATCGTCTTACAAACGAACAACGCTGGCAAATTATTGAATTTTATTATCAAAATGCGTGCTATGTTAAGAAAGCTCACCGCGCGCTTCTTTCATTGTATGGTAAAAAATGGACGAAGCTCATTTTTGGCTCAATGTGTACGTAAATAAGCAGAATTGTCGATTTCGGAGTGAATATCAGCCAGAAGCATTGCAAGAGCTACCAATGCATTCAGAAAAAGTCACAGTTTGATGCGGCTTATGGGCTGGTGGCATCATTGGACCGTACTTCTTCAAAGATGATGCGAATCGTAACGTAACTGTGATTGATGAGCACTACCGTGAAATGATATCCAACTTCAACTCTGTTTCTCTACAGAGACAAATGATTTTGCGAAAAAAGCACAACAGAGGAATAAACATTCAGGTATACCGGTATGAAGTGAGCGTCAAGATACAAATGTCTCGATAGGGAACATTTGTTGTGAACGAGCCCTCATTTTTTTTTTGTTTGTTTGCTATGAAATCTGTGAAAAATATTTAGTATACATAAAGTCATTGACCAGACAACATCATATTTTTTCATCGTGTTAAAAATTTCGAATTTTGTACCCGAAAGTGATGATTTGCGGAAAGCATTAATTTCTTGCTTTCATTTGAAGAAAAGTGCTGCAGAGTCGCATCGAATGCTTGTCGAGGCATATGGTGATCATGCTCTATATGAAGCAACATGTAAAAAAAGGTTTCAACGGTTCAGAAATAATGATTTTGATGTGAGAAATGAAGAACGTGGAAGACCACCAAAAAAGTTTGAAGACGCCGAATTGCAAACGATATTGGATGGAGATCACACTTTGAGTCAAAAGCAAATGGCAGCAATGTTAAAAGTTGCACAACAAACAATTTCTCTCCGTTTAAAAGCTATGGGAAAGATCCAAAAGTGTGGAAAATGGGTGTCACATGAATTGAATGAAAAACAGATGGAAAACCGAAAAAACACTTGTGAAATTTTGCTTCACAGACACGAAAGAAAATTGGTTTTGCATCGGATTGTTACTGGCGATGAAAAATGGATTTATTTTAAGAATTCTTAACAGAAAAAATCATGGATTAATCTGGGACAACCATCGACATCGACTGCAAAACCAGATCGATTCGGCAAGAGGACAATGCTGTGTGTTTGGTGGGACCAGAAAGGTGTGCTGTACCATGAGCTCCTTAAAACCTGGTGAAACCGTTAATATTGATCGCTACTGACAACAGATGATCAATTTGAACCATGCATTGATCGAGAAACGACCAGAATGGGCCAGAAGACACGGCATGGTAATTTTGCTCCATGGCAATGCACCTGCACACAAAGCAAAACCGGTTCAGGATACAATCAAAACACTTGGCTGGGAGCAGCTACCCCACCCTCGCCGTTTTCACCAGAATTGGCTCCTTACAACTACCATTTGTTTTCATCGATGGGACACGTATTGGCTGAGCAGCACTTTGATTCCTACGAGGAGGTCGAAAATTGGCTTGCTTTAAAAGACGAATGATTTTATTGGCGAGGTATTCACAAATTGCCAAAAAGGTGTTTAAAATGTGTAGAAAACAATGGCCAATACTTTGAATAAAATGTCTTTACTTTCCCATTAACAATTAATGTTTTATTTTCAAAAAATTTCATACCGATAAACCTGGTACATGCTTCCCCTATCCTCGAAGATAGAATAGAGTGTGAAATTGGACCAAAATGCGAATAATGCAATCTACGAGGGGCGTATAATTGGTATACATTGACTTATTTATGAAGTAATACTATTATTTAAGTGCATTCATGTAAAAATTCATATAAATGTGATTGTTAATTGGCGTTTTATTTCTAGTTAAACAGATTCATAATGGCAACTGAGACGATGATGGTGAAAATTGAACATCGCGCTGTAATCAGTTTTCTCACTAAGCAAGGAAAAAGTCAAAAAACTATTCATGAACAGATGGTAACTGTTTACCAGGGTCTCGCACCTTCATTATCAACTGTGCAAAAGTGGTCAAGTGAGTTCAAGAGAGGCTGAGAAAGCACTGAAAACGACCCCCGCTCCGGCGCTTCAGCTACTGCTTGTACTGGAGAAAGCATCAAAGAAGTTGAAAAACTTGTTCTTGAGGATGCCTGAATAATGTTGAAAATGATGGCAGAGATCACCAAGCTTTCAACTGGTACCATTCACACCATTCTTCATAACCATCTCAACCTTTAAAAGGTCAGTGCAAGGTGGGTGCCACGAATTCTCACAGCGCCTCAGAAAAAATTGAGAATCGCATGCTGTAGAGAGCTTTTGGAGATGTGTAGTGAGAACGCGGACTGTATTATGGATCGAATTGTTATTGGAGCCGAAACATGGGTCCACCAGTATGACACTGAAAGCAAACAAAAGTCCATGCAGTGGCATAATAAAGGAACAGATCCTCCGAGAAGTTCAAAGTCACTCCGTCTGCCGGTAAGTTCATAGCCACAGTTTTTTGGGACTCAAAGGCAATCTTGCTCATTGAGTACAAAACAAGGTAAAACCACCAACGCCACAACCTACGCTTCCATTTTGCATAATTTGTGGGAGGAAATCTAAAAAAAGACGGGATAAACTCGCAGCGGGTATGTGGCTTCTTCAAGACAGAGCTCCTGTTCACACGGACCGAGTTTCCAAGGCTGCTGCGCGAGATTGTGGTTTCGAAGAATTCCAACACCCACCCTATAGTCCTGACCTTGCCCCTAGTGATTATTTCCTGTTTCCGGATTTGAAAGAATGTCTTCGTGGAAAAAGGACGTGGACGTTATTTCGGATGATGAGGAACTCAAGTCGGCAATAAATGGGTATTTTGCAGAGAAAGAGGAAATTTATTTTTTTGAGGGTTTAGAAAAGCTTATCTCAAGATGTAACAAATGCATTGATGTTAGGGGAGATTATATTGAAAAATGAAAACAATTTAAATTGAATCCGCATTTTCCTACATATCGATACCGAGAGTATATTGAACGCTCCTCGTACTTCAAAACATCTTTTTTGGAGAATGTCAGATTTAGTCTACCGGAATTTCAGCTATTCAATATTTAGCGGCCTGCCCAATTTTGCATCTTTTTTTTTTCTTAAAGATTAAGGTCAACGATTCTTAAACAATCCAAAAGTGAAGAAATTTTAGAAAAAATAATCTGACGTACGCAGAATAGATTGTAGATATAAACTTGGTGTGCAGACGCAAAAACTTCTGATTCTAATTTGTCTTACATGAATCTTCAATTTATGTGTCAACAATAAATACGACATGTCGCAACCGTACCACTAGAACAACGCAGGATAGTCAATTCTGAGTGGTACACAACCATATGTTTGCCAGTTGTTTTCCAAGAAATCAAGAAAACCAACCGCCGAAGATGGATCACACTTCACCACGATAATGCGAACTCTCACACATCGGCTCAAGCAACTGCATTTTTGAGCACTCAAAACATTGATTTGATTAGTCATCCGCCTTATAGTCCTGACTTGGCATCGAATGACTTCTTTTTGTTCCCGTACGTACAAAATAAAATGAGAGGTCGACGTTTTTCGACACCTGAAGAAGCGGTTGATGCGTTCAGAATGTATGTTTTGGAGATACCTCAATCAGAGTGGCAAAAGTGCTTCGACAATTGGTTCAGACGTATGCAAAAGTGTATAGATCTTAATGGGGAATATTTTGTAAAACAATAAAGCTTTTTTCGATGATTAATATTTGTTTTTGTTCTAATATAAAAGACAACCCTCGTATAAAGATGAGCCAAAATGTTTGACCTGCAGTGTAGGTCCAACGTACCCAATGATTCATCAATTCGCGCAAGGCAGTCACTATCTAACTGGACAGTGAATTTGTGAAGTTCCATTCTCTATGGTGCGTGCAGTTATGCTTGACTGCTTAGTTCTCAATCGGACAGTGACCTGCTTTACAAAATGCCCCGTTTAAATAATTATTTGTTTGGAAGAGTTCACGAATTGGATTTAATTTGGCGAGCAATTACTTTGTGTCATCTGATAAAGGAACCGAATATTGAAACTGGAATTCGTGGTTAGTTCGAGAGAATTTTTTTTTTTTTTTTTTTGTTAAAACGAAAGGACCGTAGAAAACGATTACAGACTTCGTGCCGTCCACTTTGACCATTAAAATTAATCAATAAATCGAGTGACGACACAGTCCACAAGAGCCTAGAGCATAGCTTCTTAAGCAACAACTGTTGTGCGGGCTTCGAACACAGCAGACTTACGATTAATTATTTGTCTTCGAACGGCGATGCTTTTCATAGCCAGTTGACTGGTGTCAGTAACTCGGCAGAGGTGTTTTGTAAAACCACGTAAATTGTCAGCCTCACAGTATGATTTGGTCTTTAGTAAAGAGAAAATATGAGCAACAAATTAGCTTATGCCATTTCAGGTATGTGAGGGCGTAAAAGTTGTTGTGAAACCTTAAAACATTACTTCACATGACAAAGTGTCCTTGAATAGGAATATCATGGCCTACAGATCGACGATTCTTATATTGCCGTATATTATTGAAGCGTGGAAACACAAGAAAAGGGCTGACCCAATGAAGCGTCGGGCTTTCAACCCACTTGTAAAAATTTAGAATGCTAGATTTTAAAGCAGAGAAAAATAAAAAATATAAAAAAAAACAATTTGTTTTAAATATGCCACGACTACGATTCTCCATCCAATTTAAGTAATTTTGAAGACTAGAACTAAAGAAACTCTGGGACTTTCTTGGTGGATCTTGAAAGATGATTCTAAACGCATGGACTGTATGTAGCGGTTTTTATATAAAAGAAACATTTTTTGTATGACTTACCAAATTTCAGCAGTAGCTTCTACTAGCAATCGCACGCAGTCCAAGCAGCCGCGTGCTGCTGCATAGTGCAATGCCAATGCACCTCCATTGGGCCTTTCGATAGAAGAAATGCTCCCCGAGTGCAATGAATCGTATTTGTCAAACTGGTGTGAGTGCATTTTCTTAGAGGAGTTTAAACTATCTGTGCAGTCAACCGTTCTGGAAATGAGAAAGAAAACATAGAAAATTAAACGTGAAGAAAAATTAGTGCATACTTTTCGGATATTGAGGAAACCATTTTATTGTCTACTTTATGAGTAAAAAGCTTTTAAGCACAACAGGGTGCCTCTGGAGTGTACAACCAATATTTTTTTGCCCTGGAAGTTGTTTTCAAACAAAGCTCGGTTTCGGATCTGTGTTTGTTTATCGATCCATGCTGACTAAACGGGAAATATTTGAAATTCTATCAAAAATGAAAGGCAATTGCATATATAATGTCAACGTCAATCGTCATTTGTCGGCAGCTGGACACACAGCGCTTGTAGCGAATTAGATAAAGAAATTGAAGCGCAACTTAATTATAAATTACAAGTGAGTTAATCCTAACAAACTATTTAGTTATCGAGCCATTACTTAGTACTTGCTGGAAGCAGTCTATGATGTCCACTTCGTCAAACTTGCCTCTATCATTTCAATATTGACAAATTTATCTAATCCACAAGCATATGTTTAGCCTCTGCTCCATTGGATGCTTTGAGGCAACTCCTTCTTCTTCTTATTATTATGGTGCTACAGTCCGGGGTGGACCTGGGCCTCAACCAACATGCCTCTTCAGCCAGCACGCTCTTTAGTTATCTGTTGGTTATCAAGTTGATTAAGGTCCACTCGACTGCGCCATCTTAGCCTAGTCTGTCCTCTATTGCGCTGTCCCAATGGCCCTGATTCGAAGACTTTTCGGGCCGGAGCAGTAGTGTCCATACGCTCTACATGGCCTAGCCATCTTAAGCGTTGTATCCGAAGACGCTTGACCAGACGCATCGCGCTGTACAGCCCTTAAAGCTGGTCATTATATCTTCTTCTCCAGATGCCATCAACGCAAACAGGACCAATAATCGCACGCAGAACTTCTCTCTCGAAAAGACTAAGGGCGTCCTCATCCGCTTCGCAACGTCCATGTTTCCGCGCCATAAAGTAGGACTGGGAAGATCAAGCTATTATATAAAGCGAGCTTAGTCCTTCGAGAGAGGGCTTCATCACCCAATTTCTTGAGCCCAATGAAATAGCCATTGGCAAGAGCGATTCTGCGTTTGATTTCGGTAATGATGTTGTTGTCCCTGTTTACAGATGAGGCGAGGTAGGCAAAGTCCTTGACTACCTCATGTTGTGTGTCTTGATGACAGCATGTACTTGGGTTTGCCCTCACCTCAACCACCAGACCCATTTTAGCCGCTTCCGCTTCAATGCCAGCAAACACCTCATTGACGGCTCACTATGTTCGTCAAATCACGTCAATGTCATCAGCGTAGCAATTGTTACCCACGATCTTCTCGAGGATGATGTTGAAGAAGTCACATGACAGTGCGTTGCCTTGTCTAAAACCTTTTTTGACATTGAAGATCTCGGTGAATTCGTTACCGACCGTGACGGAGCAGCGAGAGTTCTCCAACGTCATCCTACAAAATCTGACGAGTGTGGTAGAAATGCCAAAACTAGACATGGCACTGTATAGCTCGTCTCTATGTACACTGTCATATGCGACCTTAAAATCGACGACGGTGGTGGGTGTCGATTTGCACTTCTTGCGTCTTTTCCAGGATCTGCCGTAAAGTGAAGATCTGGTCTACTTTGGACTAACCTGTTCTGACGCTACACCGATAGGGACCTACCAAATTATGGACAAACGGTTTTGGACGCTCACACAAAACGGCAGAGTGGATCTTGTATGCCATGTTAAGAAGACTAATCCCTCTATAATTGGCGCAGTAAAAGGGGTCTCGTTTCCTGTGGACCGGGCAAACGACACTTAGGTTCCAATCATCGGACATGCTTTCCTCCGACCACATCTTTCAGATGAGCTGGTGCATGCTCCCAACCAGGTCATCGCCAGCTGCTTTCAATAGTTCTGTGGACAGTCCATCCACTCCAGCAGCTTTGTTCGACTTCAGCTTAGATATTGCTAACTCCACCTCGTCTAAGTCGGAGGGACGGAATTCTTGTCTATCATCGTCCAAATCGAGTAGAACATTCTGCCTAACAGCGGAATTCGGACCGTCATCGCCGTTGGGGAGTCTGCAGAAATGATCCTTTTAGGTTCTCAGCAAGGCAACTCCTTACCTATATCATAATTGGAAATGAGGAGATTTTCCGGAACAGTTTTTGAGGTTTTCAGTTTTTAGGGAGGACCATTTCAACAGTGGCCGCCTGCTAAGCGGGTAAAGTGAGCCACTTAAACGACGAATATCACAAGTTTGTTTCCCGGACTAAGCAAATTGCATATTTTCAAGACACCACCTTTTCAAGCTACTGAAAACTTTCAAGGCATAAAACTGTCCACGAAAAAAGCGTCTGTAGGTCCCTTCTGCTGGAGAAAGGAAAGAAGCAGGCATTTCATGAAAAGTTTTAGCCCAGGTTCGTGAACTGTTGCGCTGTTCAGTATATAAATATATATTTCTGCAGTCAATAGTTTTCCGAATTTTTGTTCACGTTGATAAAAGTATGAACATTCAGAAAATTGTCCTATTAGTTGCTTTGGTGTGAACAAAATTTACTACTGCCTTGGAGATAACTGTATGAACAACAAAGCTTATGAGGACAGTTAGCAAAACATATTGAGTGAAGATGTCTAAAAGATGCTACTAGTTGAACAAAATTTTGAAGAAAGCACGCTTTGAGCTTATGCTTATGCGGTAAAGCATTGACAAAAATTCAAGAGGATAGAAAAATTTCTAGGAGAAAAAAGTTCACAGTGCCATCTGCCTTTACATTTATTGCATCGTTATCGAACAATCAAGGCCGTACGGCAGCATATGCCTAGTCAAGCATCAAGTATTAAGTACGCCGCTTAAATTATCAAGAATAATAATAATTGTTGGCGCGACAGTCCACAGGGGGACCAGGACCTAGCTTGCTCATCAACTACTCGTGTGGTGAGTGCTACTGTTCTCTCACATATAGAAGCGACCCACCGTTTCTTGCTGACTCCGAACGGCGAAGTTTGAGGAGCTTTCTTAGACCATTATTACTCTTTGAGTGTTGTCAGCAGCTCGAAAGAGGTGGTGCCGTGAAAAATTCGAGGTGTTCAGCCGGGAATCGAACCTAGACCCTTCGGCGTGTGAGCGTCGCACTCTGCGCACTACCCCACGGCGGCCACTTAAATTAACAGGGCACTTAAAAAGCATAGCCAACACAATCAGGTGAAGAAGTTTTTCGAAAATACATTCTTCCTTACAAACTTGCGCTCAGCTGTTGACCGCTGGCAGAGGATCGTGCTAGTTAGATTCCATTTTGTCTAAAAAAAAATATTAGCTGAAGATTATTAATCAACTCAAACTTCGTTCTCTTTTCCATAGGCTTAAAAAATGTTAAAACTTGATGAAACATACAAAGTTAGCACTTATGTAAGTAATTTAAATCAATAAACTGAAGACGACTAGCTCAATTAACAATCAACACGACGCATTGAAAAATTATTGGAAAGCGTTTAGTTGTGTAGAGTGACTTAAAAAAAAGTCTTAAAGAGGGATGTTTCATATCTGTCAACTTTATAAAAGACATTAAAATAAGAAATAGGGTGTGTTCCCGTACTTTCTGTACGAAATTCTGAAGTCTGCCCTTTGGTAAGGAGTGGGGGTAAGTCTCTATCAGAAGGAGGCATAGGAACTCATCTAAACCAAATGTTTAAAGTATGTCATTAAGAAATGTCAAACTTACTTCTTCGATACAGAAAACAAAAACAACAACAAAACTTGAGACACATACACAGAGATATTCGGTCAATGCGCACCAATTTGACAGGCAACCAACAACCGGCCAACAAATATTTCTTGTGTTATAATGGGCAGTGTGGGGAAATAGTTTACTATCTCGAGAGAGCGCTAATTTGACGTAAAACCAATTTTTTTGGTATACGGGAACAGACTTTGTGTTAGTTGGTGTCGTTTAGCACTGTTTTGCTTTGTTTGTTTCGAGTACCGGAACACACCTATTGCCTTTGAATGCCAGGTAACATTTATTCCTTTGGCCCGGCAATGGCACGAGGAAGTGCACTGACATCTCTGTGGATCATTTTTTAGACCATTCTGATCTGTTTATACTCCAACACTGAAAACGTTAAATATTTGAACAGCTGATATGGAAAGGCTTATTTGTACCAGTTTTATAATTTTTTTGGAACACTTGTTTCTTGGAGCCCTATCAAAGATTAAATATCAATATCAGCATTTTCGGTATATTTTACTGCTTTTCTACCAAAAAGTTAAAATCGCGCTTCCAGTAAGTCGAAATTTATGTGTACGAAAATGTGTTAACCGATCGCCAATCCCAAAATTGGTTTTCAAAGTTTCGTTCCACCCATTTCGCTCTTGAGGATGTATCCTTTGGAAGGCCTCTTGAAGTCGATGAGGATAAAATAAAGACATTTGTCCACATCTATCATGGAATAACAACTCGGAAATTGCTAAGAGATTTAATTTGTCTAACGCGGCCGTTCACAAGCATGCCTAGGATTAATTTCGGAGCTGGACCCATGGGTTACTTATGTTCTTACAGAATAAAATTTGCTTCGTCGCAATTTGCTTCAGAGACGGTGATTTGCCTATCAAACGTCAAGAAGTTTATTTTGGAAGTGCATTGTTATTGGTGACGAAAAATGGATTGTTTATAGAGTTCACGATAATGATGGTCATGATGGGTAAACCAGCTCACACCACTACGAAGGCCGATATTTACAAAAAAATAAAGGTTATTGTATGTTTGACGGAATTTGGCTAACGTTTATTTGAAGGGTTGTCGGAAATTTTGAAGTTCTGAAGTGTATTGTGGACAAATCAAATGATGCACTCAAACCGCTCTGACAGAGTGAGTAGAGTGCGACACTCATGCGTTCAGGCGATTCCCGGCTGAAAACCTTTCATTTCACGGCACCACTTTTTTCAAGTTGTGGCCGCCGTGGCGTAGTGGGTAGAGCACGACGCTCACACGCCGAAGGGTCTATGTTCGATTCCCGGCTGAACACCTCGAATTTTTCACGGCACCACCACTTTCGAGCTGCTGACGACACTCAAAGAGTAATAACTGTCTAAGAAAGAAATCGACAAAAAAAACTGTAGGTCCCTTCTACTCGAAAGAGAACAGTATCGAGCACAACGCGAGTAGTTGATGAGCAAGCTAGACCCAGGTCCACCTGTGGACTGTCGCGCCAACAATTATTATTATTACTTCTTTCGAGTTGCTGACAACACTCAAAGTGTAACAACTGTCTTAGAAGAAGCTTCTCCCACTTCGCGGTTTGGAGTTGAAAAAAATAATGTAGGTCCCTTCTACTCTTAAAGGGAACACTAATACGCATAACACGAGTAGCTAGGTTCTAGTCCCCCTGCGGACTGTTGCCCTATCCAAAGATGATTATTATTATTATTATTATTCAAACAAAAGTGGCCAGTAAGTTCATAAAATTTTCATAAAATATTTTAAGCAGTAAAACAAATAGAGTTGAAATTTTACTAAAAAAAAACAAAATTTCTTAGTGAACGACTGAAAGTTTGATCATTCTTTATGAAAAACTTGTACCCTAGGTCGAAATGAATGGCTGTTTTCGTATTATCTGACAGTGGCAGAGCAAAATTTTAAAATCTTTTGTTGCCCAGGGTGCACTTATTTTCAAGAGTCGAGTACAATATGAGATTCCGTATAAGAACATGAGCAGTTGGACGGCAAAGATCAACAGCGTATGATTTTATTGGTGCAGAAAGGCTGTTTACCGTCTAACGACTCCACTGATACGAGAGTTGCCTTTTATATTTCGGGATTAGAGAAAAAAAACAAATATTAATCATAGAAAATATCCTTTTTGTTTTACAAAATATCCTCCATTAAGATCTTTTGCATGTGTTTGAACCAATTGTCGAAGCACTTTTGCCACACTGATTGAGGTATCTCCAAAACATGCATCCTGAACGCATCAGCCAACTTCAACAACCAACATCAACAACTTCAGGTGTCGAAAAACGTGTACCACTCATTTAATTTTTACGTACGGGAATGAAAAGAAGTGATTCGGTGCCAAGTCAGGACTATACGGCGGATGACTCATCAAATCGATGTTTTAAGTGCTCAAAAATGCACTTGTTTGAGCCGATGTGTGAGAGCTCGCATTGTCGTCGTGAAAAGTGATCCGTCTTCGGCGGTTGGTTTTCCTGATTTCTTGGAAGACAACTGGCAAACAAGTGGTTGTGTACCACTCAGAATTGACTGTTCTGCGTTGTTCTAGTGGTACGGTTGCGACATGTCCAGTTTTCATAGAAGTCAAATATCCTCATATTTGAGTTTAATTTATGCCATGACCGCACTCTAACGGTTGGGAAACCGGCGGGCCAATAATATATTGGCTGAAAGGAAAAAATAGTTTTGCGTGCGATTTTTGGTCCTGTTTGCGTTAATGGCATCTGAAGGAGAAGATGAAATGACGAGCTTTATGGGCTGTACAGCTACATGTGCCTGGTCAAGCGTCTTCGGATACAACGCTTAAGATGGCTAGGCCATGGAGAGCATATGAACATCACTCCTCCGGCCCGAAAAGTCTTCGGATCAGAGCCATTGGGACAACGCAACAGAGGACGGCCTAAGATAAGATGGTGGAGAAGGCCATCAACCAACTTGGAGTGCGCAACTGGAGGCAGCTAGCGAAAGACCGTGCTGGCTGAAGAGGCATGTTGGCCCAAGTCCACCCCGGACTGTAGCACCATAAGAAGAAGAAGAAGAGTAAAATTCCTGAAGCCTTATCTTCTCTTTCTTCTTGAATTCTTCCATTCATTACCCAGAGTAGCCTGTTGGGAATTTCAGTGTTCCTCTCGAAGTGAAACCTCTCGCATGGTATGTCAGTTTCCTTTGAAACTGCTTCCTCAATTGTCTCGCTCCAGAGTTCTCATCACTGCGCCAATGATTGCTCTCTGTTGAATTTAAAGCTACATTGTTGGCCGTCATCAACACTGTGATGGAAATTAAAGGCGATCAATGGGCCTCTTCAAAACCGTATAATCACATATTTATTGCTTAGTTCTGGTAACGAAATTGCAAAAAATAGGAACTAGCATCACAATGGCTGCATATTTCATGTATTAGCCATTTGGGGGTCACGGCCTTTTTAATAATAATAATTGCTGGCGCGACAGTCCACAGGGGGACCAGGGACTACATGCTCATCAAATACTCGTTTTGTGCGCGCTACTGTTCTCTCACGAGTAGAAAGGACCCACAGTTTCTTGCCGACACCAAACGGCAAAGTTTGAGAAGCTTTCTTAGACAGTTATTACTCTTTGAGTGTTTGTCAGCATCTCGAAAGAGCCGTGAAAAATTCGAGGTTTTCAGCCGGCAATCGAACCTAGACCTTTCGGTCTATAAGCGTCGCACTCTACCCACTACGCCACGGCGGCCATTTTACAGATTCGAATATTAACACAACTCGCAATAAAATATGTTCGTACTCTCAAAAGAAACTCTAAACATTGCTCTGCTATGTGAATCTAATTGTTTGATTTCTCGCAGATCTCAAAATATGGAATGGACTGCGGAAACAAGTTGGAACTCCATGTTTTTTTGTTGATAAATTTTATTGACAAATACATGCATTTTCGTATTGTATCAATAATTTGAAACAAGTCAACACATGGCTCGAATAATGACTTTGAGACGGCCGAACTGGCTTGGGATGGCCGAAGAAAGTACTTGAGACAACCGAAGAAAGGCCTGGAAGCGACAAAAAAATGGCCTTGGGACAGCCAACAAATGGATTTGAGATATTCAAAGAAAACAATCCACTGCCGAGGAAAGCATCGCAAGCAATTGGCTCTTCGGTATTTTGGTTCATTTCTGGCAAAGTACATGTTTGAGGTGATGTTCAAAGTTCGTTAATTTTAGTGTCGCCTTTAAAATACCCCAGGCAGAGAAATCCAATGGATTTGCACTCGCAGAATCCAAGTTTGAATCGGTGTCAAAGAAGTGAAGTGAGGATCATTTTTTGTAATTATTCTTGGTTGGAGCTCGCTTTGTGAGACGGTGCTGATTCTTGTTGACTGTCACTTGTTCACTGTCCCGATCGAAATGTTGATGTGCTCAAGACTTCAAATCTGCGTCTCAGACAGTTTAACGGTACATGGTCGCATTAACTTTGACTTCACCGTCCAAAAATATAAGCAAAGAGCGAGAGTAGTCCGGAGCTTGAAAATTAAAAATGAGCGCAAATAAACGTGGTCATTTTGTTTGTTCAAATATTCGAATTACTAAATATACGAACTGTCTACTTTTACTTGCACGACCAAACCTAAACATTACACCGTCAATGTGCCGTTGAAAGGCGTAGTTCTTGCTGAAAAGTGTATACAGTCGTCAGAACGTGACTTCCCACAATAGGTATAGAGAAGCTGGATAATTTGTTTGACCCTACTACCTACGTTGCAACTTCACCTAGACAAAAATTTGGATCCCTTAAGCCTGCTACCTACGTTGAGACATCTTTTAGACAAAAATTGTCCCTAAAATCACAAAAATTTGAATCCCTTAAGCCTACTATCTACGTTGAGACTTCTTTTAGACCAAAATTGTCCCTAAACTCACAAAAATTTGAATCCCTTAAGGATACTACCTACGTTGAGACTTCTTTTAGACAAAAATTGTCCCTAAACTTACAAAATTTGAATCCTCTAAGCCTATTACCTACGTTGCAACTTCTTTTAGACAAAAATTGTCCCTTAACTCACAAAAACTTGAATCCCCTAAGCCTAGTACCTACGTTGCAACTTCACCTAGACAAAAAATTGAATCCCTTAAGCAAACTCTTATCCACCACGCAAACCCTTCTCCTAACGTTTTGCTAGTATGGAACTACCCCAAATAAGATTTGTAAGATTACGCTTCAGTGTTATATGTGCCAGATGCCGTAGGTTCTGCTTCCCCCTTCCCAATTCCAGACAATCGTATTATAAGAGTTTACCAAATTCCAAGTCCTCCTCGCCACTGCAGCTACTCCAAAAGTCGTTACGCGAAACCCTAAGCCGCAACGCAAGGGTTCCGATGGAACAGTGCCCTGCCAAAACTCCAATGAGTATTTACAACTCTCCCCAACTTAAACTTAAGCCCAAGCTTACTTTAAGAAATCGAGAGAAAGACACAACTATCTTCTTAATCTCTAGGAAAGGGGCCTCTGCGATGAAAAAAAGGCATCATTGAACCATCGAAAAGGAAATTTGCCTGCTGGTGGACTGCCAAATAGGTCCAAAGCACACTTCGAGAGAAATGTCAAACGGTTGTGTGTAGATATTGTAGACGGCCATAGGCCAAATCCATTATGACTTATGTTAATATCCTTTTAATGTAATTTTTATATTTGCTGAAATAAAGTCAATTATAACTAACTAACTAAACCAACTAAAACTAGATATTGTAGAGGCTTTAAATTCCATAAGGGGAGGGGTTCAGCACATAAGTCAAGTGAAATTGTTTTTTTTTTTCAGGCCGAAGACAGCCTTAAAACCGGATTTTGAACATGCTTTGTTGAAAGTTCACAAAAGATTTGGCTTTGACAGAGTTGAACGCATGCAGCATTCGAAGCCGAGGAATCAAATGATTTATTTACTTTAAAAATCATTGACCTGCTACAAAACGTATCAGGATCCCCGGACTTTGTTATTCAAATATCGGACCTTGTTGTCTTGCAGATCGATATCGCGTTCGCATTTATTTGAATTTCGCAACCGATCGCAACACTTGACTAATTTAACTGCGGCCCAAGCAGTATATGTATTTAAAATGCAGACAAATTAAGAGCTTGGTCTTTTTACAGGCCACTTTCTTTCACAACATCACTTTCAGCAATAACTCAGCATGATACTCATTATCCGTCGTTCGCCACAGTCAGCACATTAAGCCTCAACTAATCCATCATGTAATTGGAAAAAGCTGCAGGGGCAATTCGAGAGCGAAGCGAAACTTGTGCACTCACAAACTAAAATCAGCACACTTTACGAGCAATTTGAGGCACTTGCATACTTAACGGTCGTGCTTTTAGAAGGAACAAACGACAGACAGACCGAGGGAGAAAGTCCATCTACATAATCACAGAGTTCTCAATTCGGCTTAGGTGATTTACCTTAGACGTACCGCGGTCTCTTTGCACTTTCTACACGGAACACTTCTACTTTTACGCGAAGACGCAACCTTTAGCTGCACACGGTGCGGTTTCGATCTCAATTTTCCAGCACTTCCCGCGGGCACGTACTTTCTTTCGCATTTGCCCGTTTCAAAGCTTCGCATTACACTTGCACTTCTCTGGCTGAAATAGCCATTTCCACTTGTTAGAATCTCATCGTCACTGACGTAGCTGCTGCTCGTCAAACCGACACTCCGCTTGAACACCCGCGGCTGGTGGTAGCACTGCCGAAGCACCTCCATCTTCTTGTGTCGCAGTTCAAACGAAAATATTAATCGAACGCGAATGAAGCGCTGCTTGTCGCCCGATTCGAGCTGCCTTAAGCGCCGCTTATTCTTGCGCACCTCCAAATCGTGCAGCCAACAGATTCCGCGCTCGATATCGCGCACCGATTCTCGGTCGTCCCGCCGCAAGGTATTCGCCGAATCTAAGTGATTTCTTTGGCTGCGCCACGGCAGAAGATCAAATTGAGTGAACTTCTTGCCAGTGCCGTGAACCCACGGGTGAAAGTTTGTCTCTGAGTCACTATAACGTAATATCCACGCGTCTGTTAGAGCGCCCGGGAGAATTTTGTAAGAACCGTGCAATGCGGCCGCTGCCGCTTTGCCATCTTCACTTTTTCGGTGGATTGGTGAAACTGCTCTATTTCGTGAAGCGACCGGTTTAATTTGAATACGATTCCAGCCCGGCGCGGATGAATTATTAAACATTTTCAAATGGGGCACGGGCGACAGAAATCAGGCGAGTCATTGTTCACACGGACGGACTGCTGACGCTCGCGCGACTGCCGCCACAACAGGGACTGATGCAGTGTCCGGCCGAAAACGCCAAATTATAACTGAGCTGATGAACTCTTGACTATTTTCGTTTCAATGGCCACCTGGCTGTCGCTGTCTCTTTGTTTGCTTTTCAAGTATAGTTCGTCTAACTCTGCACGGTCTGCGAGCTGTGAATATTCGTGCACAGAGCGGCAGAGCAGACCGCTCTTTGAGCTCTGGTCACCGTGAGTAGCGCCATCATCGTCCGTTTCGGTTCGGTGGGCTCAGTTTAAGGTCGACTCTGGCTGATGATTGAGCTCCGCCACACATGCGTCCAGAATCGTCCCCAGAAATCGTAATAAAAATTATTCACCTCCCTTGCACAATGTACGAGCATAATTTACTTCCTTTGTTGAAGCGAGAACCGCTGAACCGTGGTTGGAAGTTGGTCATCGTGCAGTCGATGCCCAGACAGCAACTAGTACATTTTTTAGTTACGCTGCTGCATCCGATTTAAGTGAAGAATGTCTTAAGGAATGAAAATGAGCAAGCTAGCAGTGAGTAGTAAACTGTCGTCTGCTTGTTTGAAGTCCTAACGAAATTGGGAAATTTCAGCCTACACATGAACCAATCGAAGAGAAGAGCCTGCAAAATTGTTCCATCGCATGGACTGTTAAAACGAAGAAGTTAAATTCGAAGTGTTTAAAATGTGTCCAATAAACTTCAGATCATTTTTATGTGACCTATTATACATTATCAGACTCTAGGAGTCTTTCTGAACGGAGAGCAGGAAGGGAGGCCGAACTAGTTAAGATCCGGCAATGCCTTTGGATTGCTATTTTCATTGGCAGTAAAGTTTTCTTAAAAACTTAAAACTTAATACAAGTTGGTCTCAAAGTGCAAAACGGAACGCAATGCTCATGCTGGCTCACAGCATTGACTTATGTAGTCTTCGATGCACCTCAGGTGACACAGGAAGATCATCGAGACTGAGAAACTTACCGAAAAGATGACCGAAAGAGTTGCATCAACAGTCAATCTAAATGTTGAACCCCCTATTCTAAGGAAGCAAGAAAGGAACAATATATGGACATAAACAAACCCCAAGTGGGAATATTCAGAAACAATAATTATTACAACTATTGTATCTCACAACAGTCCACACGGTTTCGGAGCCGAGATTCACTAGCAGGTACAGTACTCCACAAAATTCTGCTTCTAAAGTATTACTTCCACTTAACCAACTACTGATGGCACCCAGGCTCATAACCTCCACAGTATCGGATTATGAGCTTAATATTTTTTTCAACCGCAACTTTACGTTGAAAGTCTGGATGTTGCTTTTGCTTTCTGTGATTTATCTTGCCATCTTGCCTACTAATGGCTTTTACTAGGCTAACAGGTTCTGACAACCACTTCAGAAATCGTTCTTCTTACTCTTTCAGCGTGCATACTGGTATTGTCAAATTATTTAGGTTCATTACTTTCTGTTATAAAGAGTTTACTTTCAACCAATGGCTTATTTGTCCATTCATCGCTCGTCAAGATTGATGGTCGGAAAGATCTGAACATTGATTCTGTCATAAAATTTATAATGTGTTCAAGGTGTAACTTCGACTCAGATGCCGATACAAAAACAAATAAAACCACCTATCAAATTGAAAATTTAAAATGGGTGAAATAAAAATTCAAAATATTCCAACTATAGATCTCAGTAAACCGGAAAAGGAACTATTTTAGTTTTCTTTGGAATCGGAATACGAGCGGAGGAATAAGTAAGTAAGTAAGTCCTTTTAATCATTTGCATACCAGTATGAAGTGAGCGTCAAGATACAAATGTCTCGATAGGGAACATTTGTAGTGAACGAACGAGTTTTTTTTTGGTTTGTTTGCTATGACATCTGTGAAAAATATTTAGTATACATCAAGTCATTGAACAGACAACATCATACTTTTTCATCGTGTTAAAAATGTCGAATTTTGTACCAGAAAGTGATGATTTGTGGAAAGCATTAATGTTTTGTTTTCATTTGAAGAAAATTGCTGCAGAGTCGCATCGAATGCTTGTTGAGGCATATGGTGATCATGCTCTATCACAAGCGACATGCAAAAGATGGGTCAATTGTTCAGAAATAATGATTTTGATGTGAGAAATGAAGAACGTGAAAGACCACCAAAAAAGTTTGAAGACGCCGAATTGCAAACGATATTGGATGGAGATGACACTTTGAGTCAAAAGCAAATGGCAGCAATGTTAAATGTTGCACAACAAACGATCAGAAGATCGTTTAAAAGCTATGGGAAAGATCCAAAAGTGTGGAAAATGGGTGCCACATGAATTGAATGAAAGACAGATGGAAAACCGAAAAAACACTTGTGAAATTTTGCTTCACAGACACGAAAGAAAATTAGTTTTCCATCGGATTATTGCTGGCAATGAAAAATGGATTTATTTTAAGAATCCTAAATGGAAAAAATTATGGGTTAATCTGGGACAACCATCAACATCGACTGCAAAACCAGATCGATTCAGCAGGAAGACAATGCTGTGTGTTTGGTGGAACCAGAGAGGTGTGCTGTACCACGAGCTCCTAAAACCTGGTTAAACCATTAATACTGATGTCCACCGACAACAAATGATCAATTTGAACCATGCATTGATCGAGAAACGACCAGAATGAGCCAGAAGACACGGAAATGCACCTACACACAAAGCAAAACCGGTTCAGGATACAATCAAAACACTTGGCTGGGAGCAACTACCCCACCCGCCGTATTCACCAGACTTGGCTCCTTCCGACTACCATTTGTTTTCTTAGTTGGGACACGCATTGGCTGAGCAGCACCTCCTACGAGGAGATCGAAAATTGGGTGTCTGATTGGTTTGCTTTAAAAGACGAACAATTTTATTGGTGTGGTATTCACAAATTGCCAGAAAGGTGGTCAAAATGTGTAGAAAACAACGGCCAATACTTTGAATAAAATGTTTTTACTTTCCCATTAATAATTAGTGTTTTATTTTCAAGAAAACGCTCATTTCATATCGTTATACCTTTGTAATATACACACATGGAAAGAAGTATTGGCACACCTTTATTTTTCAAAATATAATGAATATAACATTAAACCAAGAAATAATTTTCAGGAAACTTCTTAATAATCTATAGTGTTTATTCATTTACGGTACTAAATGATATGAAATAAAAAAAAAGTTTTTGCATTGACAAAAAAATAACAATAAATATAAGACTTAACCTCCGTTTTTCATGGAAAAGAGTATTGGCACACCCTTTACATTTTTTGAAAATGTACCATTATATTTCAGTGGAATATGCTGTCTGGTCAGAGATCCTTACAATTCAATACAAGCCGTAGTCATAGCAACCAAAATCAATCCTGCAATTAGCAAAAGTAAATTTTTTTCAGAACTTTATTAACGCTCAATTTAAAGATGACTGGAAAGGGCAAAGAAACCACAACAGCTGAAAGAAAAATGTAGAAGAAGCGGCCGTCCTAGGAAATTAACTGAAAAAGAGGCCAAGTCGGTTGTGAGATCCATCAAAAAAATCCAAGAACCACGTCCTCTCAATAAGCGGCAGAGATTTCCGAACAATTGGACAAGATTATTTCAAACAAAACCGTAAGAAACATCATTCACAATGCTGGTTACTTTTCAAGGATTCCAAGACCAAAACCATACATTAGCAAAGTGAACAGATATTGATTTCGAAACTAACTTTGTTAATAAAGAAATTGACTTTTGGGACAATGTAATTTTCTCTCATGAGAGCAAATTTAACAAACAACAACAATAACAAATTTAATTTTTCAAGATGATGAACGAAAATTAGTGTGGCGTAAACCGAATACTGCTCTAAAAAAAAGAAAATTTGCTTCCAACCGTAAGTACAGTCAATCAACCTCATATTCGTACAGCAGATACAAAGTAAGTTTTATTCGATCTATTCAAGAACTTAAAAAAAATTAGTGTTATTTGGTTATGAATTCAAATACCTAATGTACATCTATTGTGGAACACAGAAAAAGCAAGATTTTTCAACAAAAACAGAACATTTAATCAAAAAACCAAACAAAAACAATTAACAGGCAACAAATTCATATCCTTTAATTTTACAAAAATGGTATTCCCAGCCCAACAATCCCTCTAGTACGCGCCAATCATTTTTAAAATTAATGGTTAGAATCTTAAAATGTTGCATTTAAAAAGGGGTGAGCCTATCCTATTACATTTAACACTTTTGTCGACAATTGCGTCTGGTCTAAAAAACTGAGTAAATATTCCAAAAAACTTAACGTATCTTTCTTTCTGATTTAAAGGATTATAACGCGATCTTTCTTGTGGCCGCCGCACTATGGGGCAGCTCTATGGCAGGAGCGGCAAGAAGTCGATTTTTAAAAACGTAACCGATCTCAATAAAATTTACCTTTCCGGTTAGCTGATAATATGGGTCATATGGTTTGGGAATTTTTTTTTCCCAATAAGTGGCTTAATCACTCAGCGTTTGGCATCAAAGTTGTAAGAATAGGGAAGTTGCGTTCATTCAAAAGTACTTGACGCAACTTTGTTCAGTTGGTACATTAAAAAACAAGTGTTTGTAACAAATGTTTTGGATTGAATTTATCAATTCGAATATGTTCTAGTTTTCACTCGGTTATAAAGTATCGTTAGCCAAAAAAAATGGCAGATTACAAGAACCTAAAAGTTGTTTTTAAATAACGGTACTTTTTGAATAGGCAAACATCGAGCTAAATTTCAACTTAATTTTTTTAGCTTAATCATTTCTTTACTGAACACCGAAGTCAAAAGTCACCAATGTTTGCTTAAACTATTTTTTTTTTAATCTTTTGTGTATATACAGCACTGTTTAGAATAATGGCACCATTACTGATTTTGCTAATAACTCCTTCCCATGGTCAGGTAGGCACTTCATATTCATTGCACAACATCTTTATTACATTAGTCACAAAGGTAATAAGCAACATAATAATAAAAATGCATCTTGTCATAAAAAAAAACATCCGAGTACCGGATATATATATATATCGGCACGTTATTCTGAAGAGTAGTTAAAATTTCTTGACTTTAACCCTTATTTCACACATATTATTATACAGTTTCAAAAGTGCAAGTACAAGTGTAAGTGTCGAAAATATTGAACTATTGTTATTATATTCAAGGTGTCAAAATGCAATTCTTTTCTTGCGAAAGGCAGGAGTTCTTTGAAATATTTTTGAATAGTAAATTTTCTTTCGAGAAAAGAATTGGAGATGTTGAGACATTTTTAATAACAAACACAAACTGCTCTGAAAACAATGTATCAGAGCTAAGGAAAGAGTTAACCCGTTTCAAAAGTGAACTCAAATCTAAATGGAACAAAAGCCACCGCACAAGGTCGGTGTTTGAAAAAAACGAATCAATTTGGCTTCAAGAAAAAATACACTTCGCAATGTTTGCACAACCCTCTGGACGTCCTCAGGTAAGTTTTGATCAATTGAGGAATAGGATAAAACGTTAACGAATAGCCGATCTTAGGGACACATCCGCTGAAGAACTTCTTTAAAAACGCAATCAAATCAAGCGAAATAACAGGTATTATATGAGTACTTCAGTTCACAAGATATTGATACATGGGCATGAAATAGTTTCTCTGAGTGTGTTACTAATTGGTGAATTAAGTGAGGAAGCATTAGAAGCAAGCAATAAGGATCTTAAAATGTATAGAGAGAATTTTAGCCGAAAAACATCTAGACAAGACACTCTTACAGGTATTATGAATAGAATGTTAATATCTTCAGATCCATTTATTACAAACCAGAGAGTAAGGAAGCATGCAAAAGAAGTTCCATTTGATACTGAAGCTATTGATATGTTCTTGCAACCCGATTTAAACAAACAGCCTCATATTGACTGCGATTACTTTTCGAACTCAGAATAATTTGTAAATTAAATCTTGAAAATGTAAATAAAATGTTTGACTTTTATTTAAAACCCAGATACACAAAATATTTTATTTTCAGATTTCCCAACTTTGTAAATTGTCTCAACTTTGTAAATTGTCTCAAGTATAAAGTTAAAATTTGAATTTAAAAAGTATATAAACTGTTAATTTATTATATGATTTTATTTTAAATTGACTGCAGAATAAATAAAAATAATAAGTCCATGATTGTTTACTTTATTTTGTAAATCCAACCCCTCACTTCGCAAAAACTACCAAACAAGTACCACTTTTAAAATGTTATAACGGTTCTTTCGGAAACCTGAGCTGTTACAGTTATTTTTACTTCGGAATCAGCACACCCAAATCCTTTAGAAAAATATATTTTGGTTAACTCAACTAAAGGGCCATTTCTGCTCCACTATGCACCGGTGCGTAGTGGGTAGAGTGCGACGCTCACACGCAGAAGGTTCTAGGTTCGATTCCCGGCTGAAAACCTCGAATTTTTCACGGCACCACCCCTTTCGAGCTGCTGACAACACTCAAACAGTAATAACTGTCTAAGAAAGCTTCTCAAATTTCGCCGTTCGGAGTCGCCAAAAAACTGTAGGCACCTTTTACTCGTGAGTTGAAGAGCAAGCTAGGCCCTGGTCCCCCTGTGGACTGTCGCGCCAACAATTTTTATTGAGGCGATCTTTCAAAACTCCAAGATATTTACACAAACGAAAAGTGGCAAAACAAACAGCATTTTAAACAAATTAATATCGAAATGTGAATTTGTAAGAGAATTCGGAGAATGCTCAAAATATTAACAGAACAGCAAAACCTTGTATACGTGAGTGCCACTTGCACTTGTTAAGTTAATTTAACAATTCAATTTAGTTATAAATCAGAGAGTCAAGGAATGCACTTATCTAAATTCAGCCTCAACACTTGCTCCAGATGGCTGGACTGTCGTCCATGGGCGGTTGGCGATAAACAATCGCCTTACTCTTTCACTATGTTATTCACTTCTCTATGCGCCAACCAAAGTTCAACGCAGCACATTTCCTTATGTATCGGTTTTGAGTTTAAGAAGATGCACCACACTTGGAATGAATTTATATCGTTACTTTATTTTTTCTCACAATAATGAGGGGTTCACGCTTAATGCTCGTAACGCATTGCTGAACTCTGTTAGCCTACGAAGGTGCAATTGTGTGAAGTTTTAAGATTTATGGCGCACTCTTCTTAGTGGGGTTTCTGTGAGGATTTACCCTACAATTTGGAAGTCATTTTTTTCAGAAATTTTGTTGTGTTTATAAAAATTAAATTTTATCAACCAATTTCCATTTTTTGAAAATGGTGTCTGCCGCCTACTATCGTCCTGTTCATATCTCACTGCAGTGTTATTTGCGTACCAACGTCGCAAGCAGCAGACAGAGAAAGCAAAGAGGTACCTCACCAGCTCGAGGCAGCTTGAAGAATATTTTTCCAGCGGACGTCTCACAACTAAGTGGCTTTCTTTGCTTTCCTCCTTGAGAATACTGTTCGTTTGAACAGAAAACTGTGCATTCACTGTTGCGATTGTTGGTTTTATCGCATAGCTGGGAGATGCAAAAATCATGGAATAGTGGCAAGCGTTAGCACGAAGTGCTACGGGCAAACACTGAAATGTGTTATTTGAATTGCAGGGTTAATATTAGCTTATCGGCGTGTATTCAGTTCTTCATCGCAATAAACTTCAGCTGTAATGAGCGGGATTTATTAAATAAATTGCTGTTCTACTGTTTGAGGGTCTGGCCTGATATACGGCGAATGTTTGTAAATCGTCTGAACGCCCGTGGTGTTGGTTTGAAAATCAGAACAAACACACTTATGGTAGACAGACTTGAGCCCCACTGTGATGTCAGACTCATCCCATACCCGCTGGCATTAAATAGAACTATCGTACCGTAGCAGAAGTGTCGTTAGGAATTAGAATTGAGCACGTCTCAAGACTGATGCTTCGTCCAACATCCAGGTGATGTTTGCGTAACCGTGAGATCGAATAACTATTTCATTTTTCCTTTGTTGGAGGTTGAGAAAAACTGCACTGATGGGCCATTTTACCACCAGCCAGACACCTTCATTTATTATAATTTTTTGGTCTTCTGGAGGAAAACCAGGTTTACAGCTCCGACCACATCAGTGACAAATAGCCACCACCTGATCCTAGCACAGGCGGCCATTGGCAAAAACTGTACCCTGCAGTGTCATCACATTCTTTATGTGCTTAGCGAAAGTAAAGTTCCCGTTTGTACACCAACAAGCCGTCTGAAGTCTTTCCTATGTGGAGATAACAGAGAAGCTAACGTTTGGGGGCATACATTTAAGCATCATCCTGGAGTGTCATGCCATCTCTGGCTGCGCTCTTGGGAGACCCAAACGTCGACGAAACCCCCTCACCATGGACGCGGGCAAGGTGAGTAGAGTTATTTTCCTTTGCTTCATAAACTCAGAGATGCAATATTGTTAAGTGCAGTGGGTGAGCGTACCTTAACGACGGACAACTTCCCCTTTGTCTAAAATCAGATCAGTGTTTTTATTGGAGGCATAAAACTTTGAAATAAAATGCAGCAAAGATGATTATCTCTAATGAAATTTTCTTCAATGAAATTTTCTTCAATGAAATTTTCTCCAATTAAAAGATATTTTTCTGGCATTATAATATAAAATTGATTTCTGAGCTGACGCGGACGTAGTTAAATTTCGACGACAAAGTACCAAAATGTATAGCAATAAAGATCCCAATTTCATCCTACAAGTGATCAATCGTTTAGGACTTATCGGCGTACCATAGAAAGGAGACTTAAAATATTCACTCAGGAAATAGTAGAGCGGTGATTGACCTTAAAGGCCAATTCAGGCTTCTGTAATATAAAACTAAGCAGAATCATTCTCATCTTTCATCTTTCTCTATATCAAATTCGTAAGTGAAATTCGTAATAGAAGTAAGAGATATAGGAGATGTCACCGCCGAGTTTTATGCTATTATTGATGAAAGGTTTAGTACAAAATCATCAAACGTTTATCTCCGCGACGCAGAAACACGCAGTCCTACGGCAAAGTTTATCACTACAAATCGATAAAATAAAATGCACAGGCATGCACGGCAAAGTTTATCACTACAAATCGATAAAATAAAATGCACAGGCATGCACGGCAAAGTTTATCACTACAAATCGATAAAATAAAATCCACAGGCATGCAGAAAAATTAAAAATTTTGGGGTTTGAATTTCCAACCTGCAAAAGCAAAAAGAAAGGGTAACATTTTTTTAAAGTGAGCAACCAGTCGTGGCCGCCGTGGCGTAGTGGGTATAGTGCGACGCTCACACGCCGAAGGGTCTAGGTTCGACTCCCAGCTAAACACCAATTTTTCGAATTTTTCACGGCACCACCTCTTTCGAGCTGCTGACAACACTCAAAGGGTAATAACTGTCTAAGAAAGATTCTCAAATTCTGCCGTTCAGATTCGGCAAAAAACGGGACCTACAGTTTTTTTCCGACTCCGAACGTGAGAGAACAGCAGCGGGCACAACACGAGTAGTTGATGAGCAAGCTAGGCCCTGGTCCCCGTGTAGATTGTCGTGCCAACAATTATTATTATTAACCAGTCAAGAACGTTGAAAGCATTTGGAGGAGAAGATATAACGACGAAGTATGGGCTGTACTGGGTCATGCGCCTGGTCAAGCGTCTTCGGATACAACCTTTAAGATGGCAAGGCCATGTAGAGCGTATGGACACCCCTGCTACTCGTATGGACTGCGCAACAGAGGACGACCTAGGCTAAGGTGGCGCACACGAGTGGATAAGGACCTCAACCAACTTGGAATGCGCAACTGAAGGCAGCTAGAGAAAGATTGTGCTAGCTGAAGAGGCATGTTTGTTGAGGCTCAGATCCATCCCGGACTGTAGCGCCACAACAAGTATAAGAAGAACCGGGCAAGAACAACTGTAAAATGATTTTCTCGCAAGAAATGACAAACCTCATTCATCCTTCTAAAGAAAATCTGGTTTGAATTAATGACTGATTGTTTTACGTCAAAGTGCAAAGTTTTGAAGCACTAGATACAAGATCTTTTTGTTTTTCTATATCTCCCTTCCGCCTTTTTGTCTTTTGAATTGTCCGACTATGTACAATGCGCTACAGAGCTCATATCTGACATTTGAAAAGTCTTGACATAACCTACAAAGCGACGCTATGCGGGCTTAGTTTGGATATTGCGCTCAACAGTTATAGACGTGTAAACATGGAGTTCACTAACACCGAAATTCGCGCTATTTCATAGTTTTACTTCGTTAAAGCCAAATCCGCTAGAGAAACGTTCCGTGATTTTAATGGTGTTTTGGGGGATCGTACTCTATCACTTCGAACCGCGGAGGAATTTCGACGATTCAGAGCAGGTGAAAACGACACCATGGATAAGCTAGCCGGCGGAAGACCTGTGACAACGAATACTGATCGAATCATGGAAATCATCGAGTTAGACCGGCATGTGGCATCTCGTGACATCCCCCAGGAGATGGGAGTTAGTCACCTAACCATTTTAAACCATCTGCAGAAGGCTGGATACAAAAAAAGGTTGATGTTTGGGTGCCGCATAATTTGAGGCAAGAAAACCTTTTGGACCAAATCAACGCCTGCTATATGCTGCTGAAACGGAACGAACTCGACCCTTTTTTGAAGCAGATGGTAACTGGCGACTTAAAATGGACCACATACGACAATATCAAGCGATAATGGTTGCGGTTGAAGGCCGGCGAATCGTCCCAAGCAGTGGCCAAGCCGGGATTGGCGGCTAGGAAGGTTTTGCTGGGTGTTTGGTGGGATTAGAAGGAAATCATCCACTATGAGCTGCTCCCATATGGCCAGACGCTGAATTCTACCATCTATTGCGAACAACTGGACTGTTTGAATCAATCAATCGACCAGAAGCGTCCAGAATTGGCCAACAGGAAGAGTGAAGTGTTACACCAGGACAACGCCGTACTACACACATCGATTATGAATCGTCAGAAGCTACTGGAGCTAGGATGGGAGGTTTCATCGCATCCACCATATAGCCTGGACATAGCGCCAAGTGATAACCACCTGTTCCTGTCCATGGCGAACGCCCTTGGTGGTGTGAAGTTGAGCTCAAAAGAAGCTTGTGAAAAGTGGTTGTCCGAGTTCTTTGCAAATAAGGAGAGCGGCTTCTACGAGAGGGGAATTATGAAGTTGCCGTCTAGATGGAAACAGATTATCGAACAAAACGGCGCATATTTGAACTAAATTCGATCACTGGAACACTTTTTATGAAACAAAAAAGCGGAAGGGGGGTATTTGACAAACTTATATTAACAAAATTAAACAATCAGCTGAAAGTTGAAAAGAAAAACAGATATGCTTTTCATATTCTCTATTATATTCTATATATTATTCATAATCTCTCATATTATTAAATATTGATGACTGTCGTTCTTAACTTACAATATTCGGAATACATTTAAAGAATCGTAGGACGTAGTTTGAAAATGTCCAGACCGTATTAGTTATGAAATTATAACAAAGACTGTTGAGAAATTAATCAAACTTATATTATAATAATAATAATAATTGTTGGCGCTACGGTCCAAAGGGGAACCGGGCCCTAGCTTGCTCATCAACTACTCGTGTTGTGCACGCTACTGTTCTCTCACGAGTAGAAGGGACCTACAGTTTTTTCCGACTCCGAACGGCGAGATTTGGGAAGCTTTCTTAGACAGTTATTACTCTTTGAGTGTTGTCAGCTGCTCGAAAGAGGTGGTGCCGTGAAAAATTCGAAAAATTGGTGTTGAGCTGGGAGTTGAAACCAGACCCTTCGGCGTTTGAGCGTCGCACTCTACCCACTACGCCACGGCGACCACAAAACTAATATTAGAAGGATTTATTTAATTTATTAACAAACTGAACCTGAAGTAAACTAGAGAAAACTATTCGGTGAAGGTTTTTAATTATGTAGGAGAGAATTGCAAGACTCAGCGAAGTGTTCGAAAAAAAACAAATTTAATTTTTATACAACGTAACAAGAATTCAGCTTATATTTTAAAATAGATTGCATTGCTTAGGAATTATAGGTTTCTATTTACTTTAATTCGTATTCTTTCGGATTTTTATATTGTTCTTAAATTATTTCACTAGTATTTTTTACGAATCGCCATTATAAACAATAAACTAAGTAAGTCATAGAATGAAAAAAAAAATTAGAAACTCTTACGATCAAATCCAACATACCCTATAACACGGTACACACCCCGACACGTTGTTAAGTTTTCAACTGGTTTAGATGCTAAATATACCTCGCACAAGCATTTTTCCTTACTCTAATTAAAAACCATGAACTCTTCTTCAGTTACATGTACAGTTAAAACAAGGAACTAGAATCCATAGAAAATTAATCTGAAATAACGCCAACCCGTAATTGAAGCCTAAGATCGATGATTTCAGTTGTACGTGTGTGTCCGAAGATAAACTGAGAAATAACCCCCCAGCTGGAGGTGCAATCAATAATATTCTACCGTGTGCAGAGGCGCATAAACCGAATGGGCCTGCATAGGTGCATATCGTAAAAATACTCCGTGTTCTGCTATTTGCTTATGAGCCGAAGAAGTGAAGACATGCAAATAACAGCTATTTGCTCTGACCAAGGTAATGAATATAGCACACGATAGGAAGATGGTTTTTCAGAAAAGCAGCTGTACTTCGACATAATAAAAAATAGATTTGGAATAACTGCGGGAGTTTCTAGATAAACACAAATACACGATAACACAAAATTTTTATAGACGAAATAAATATCAATAATACACAAAAACTCAAGACTTTCATGCGTAACGTAAACAAAATACAAGTTATGATCTGAACAAAATGCTCCCTTTCAAAATAATCTCCTTTACTTGCACCAATGCTTTTTTTTGTCAATCTTTAAGGGCTTTTTAGATGTAGGGAGCTAATAGTTGGTTCGTTTGTTTGTTTTGTAAGTTATCCAACTCGTCATTTACGAGGAATGTATATGGTCTGGGCAAGACGCCTTTTGTCTTCGACCATCACGACTACAGACTAGGTGGTTTGCGATCATGACTTCTGAAGCGTTGAAACCACTATTTATTCGTGGGACCAAATTTTCCACAAGCTCCTTCTTCTAACTAAAAAATTTAAAAACTTTCCTCCAATTCCTGTTTATTAAAAAACAAAAAAATCTAGTGGGACCGACGCTAATTATTGCTGATAAATGTCAAACCTTTCCAATGAAATATGTATTTGCTTCCAGGTAGCTAAGATTGTAAATTATCATATAACTGTGCAAGCTGTGCTTTTTTTTGTAAATGCTGTATTATACTATGTACAATAAAGTAAATAAATAAATTGTATATGCTTCTAAGATCATTCAAAAGTTGCAGGTGGCGCCTCTTTCGAAATTTGTTCTCCCAATTTACGCTTTTTATTTTGATTGTTTTTTTAAGAGCTTCTTTTGTTTTCATATTTGTCCTTCTATTCGTAAAGTAGAATTGTGATTTCATGTTTCCCCTTTGTTTCCATAAAAAAAAATCACGTGGAACCAAATTTAACGGTCTTTAAAGCCAAGCCCCTCCACAACCACAAGGGAACACCATCAACACACGAATCTGAACACGCCCATGTTAAAAAAGGACATCGCTGAATTGTAAATTATTCACACGTACACATTACAAAACTATGTACAAGTAGACAGGGCCCCTGTTGTCATTCTAATCTTAAACTTTAGAATTTTCAAGTTGTAGGTATTTTTGTTCAATAAAGAAATTGAATTGAATTGAGTCTCTGCGGGTACATCAAACTTGCAGTAAAAATCCTATACTGTAAACACACGTGGAACAATGAGCGTGAAACGAAAAAAATCAAAGACCTAACGTGGCGCTTTTTTTTGATTTGGAGCATGCTTCAGATTCCCTAAGGATAAGATTGATTTCTACATCTTAACCACAAACCCATGAACGGTATTCCATTATGGTTAAATATTCGTACGTCACAAAAGCCTTCCAACAACACCATAACCTTTTCTGTCAAAATTGCGATATGGTGGCCCGGTGGCGACTGCATGGTTATTATTGGTAGTTAGGTGGCTATTGACCTTTGACCAACCAGCGTTTTATGAGTGTTTGATTGGGTGACCGACATAACATAAGCTGAAGAAATTCTTCTTTATTTTACAGGACAGCCCGATTTTGACAACGTCCAAATCCTGTAGGCATAAAGACAGTCATAGTGTGATGGCTACAAATTATTAAGAATTATCACAATGTGAATAGAAAACTATCCGCACAGAACATATCCGCTGTTTGTTAATCACGTCTTATTGCTAGAAGTTTGAAAATAAGTGCAATAATAGTTAGTTAGTTAGTTATAGTTAGTTATACTTTATTTATAAAAAATTCATACACATTAATACAATTATTTAGATTAACAAAATGTATAATATGGTATGGCCTATGGCTGTCTACCAGATAAGTGCAATAACATCATTCAATACTGAGTTTCATACAGAATAAGGACACAAAACAGTTTAACTTTGCGTTCAACGTGTTTTGTCCTTTAGAGCAATGTTATTTATCAATATTATCGAAAACCTTATTGACGTGCCAAATAAGACATACAAAAAATTCGAGGTGTTTAGCTGGGAATCGAACCCAGACCTTCTGCGTGTGAGCGTAGCACTCTACCCACTACGCAGCGGCAGCCACGTTATGTCTTTTAAATATGGAATGTGTAATAACATAACGTGGCTGCCGCTGCGTAGTGGGTAGAGTGCTACGCTCACACGCAGAAGGTCTGGGTTCGATTCCCAGCTAAACACCTCGAATTTTTCACGGGGCCACCTCTTTCGACCTGCTAACAACACTCAAAGAGCCTTAAAAGCTTCTAAAAATTCTTCGGAGTCGGCAAAAAACTGGACGTCCCTTCTACTCGTGAAAGAACAGTACCGCACACAAAACGGGTATATGATGAGCAAGCTAGGCCCTGGACCCCTGTGGACTGTCGCGCCATACAATTATTATTATTATCATAACATAATTTTACGCTATGAATTCTGTTAGTGACGTACTACTTTTCGTAGAATTTCCAATTTTTCCTTTATCTGTCACATAAATCGGAATGGTTTTGACAAATGGCAACGTTTGTGATTGCATGCGCCTTTTGACTAAAGAGCATGAGCTCATCATCACTTTTATTTGACATGATCGTTCTAGCAAACCTCTGCTGCAGAATATTCAATGTGGCAGGAGCAGCATGCCGTTCAATGTACATGTGCGTTTCTATTAAATTTAATTCAGTAAAAAACAAAAAAGTGGCCGCTGTGGCGAAGTGAGTAGAGTGCGACCCTCAAACGCAGAAGATTGAGGTTCGATTCCCTGCTGAGCATTTCGAATTTTTTGCGGCACACTCTTTTCCGCTCTGCTGACAACACTCAAAGAGTCGGAGTCGACAGGAAACTGTAGATCCCTTGTACTTATGAGAGAACATTAGAGCGCACAACACGAGCAGTTGATGAGCAAGCTAGGCTCTGGTCTTCTGTGGACCGTCGCGCCATTCATTAAAACCAAAAAAAATATAATAACTAAGTTAAAGCACTTGCTCTAATAAAGGCACATACATAATATATAATGGGTGACGTATATGAAGACTATGGCCCTTGCTCGTGTTGTTCGCATTACTGTTCTCTCACGGGTCGAAGGGATCTACAACTTTTTGATTGATTCCAAACGATGAAGCTTGAAAGGCAGACAGACAGGTAATATTATTTGAGCGTTGTCAGATGCTCGAAAGATGTTAATAATAATAATTGACGCGGCGTCAACAGGGAGACCGGGGCCTAGCTTGCTCATCAACTACTCGTGTTGTGCTCGCTACTGTTCTTTCACGAGTAAAAGGGATCTACAGTTTTTTGCCGACTCCGAACGGCGAAATTCGAGAAGCTTTTCCTAGACAGTTATTATTCTTTGAGTGGTGTTAGCAGCTCGAAAAAGATGATGCCGTGAAAAATTCTAGGTTTTCACCCGGGAATCGAACCTAGACCCTTCGGCGTGTGAGCGTCGCATTCTACCCACTACCCCACGACGGCCACGAAAGATGTTATGCCGTCAGAATTGAGAGGTTTTCAGCTTAGAAGTCGAACGTGGGATGTTTGGCAGTATTGCAATCTATCGCCACGCCTCGGTGCCACCAAGTTACTACGCCATAATTGGATGGCACCTACCCATATCGAGCTCATTGTCCAAAATAAAAAGTGCAAAAAAAAAATGTGTTATGTTCTGTTCTGAAATCGAACCTGGGACTTTCGGCGTTTGAGTGTCGCACATACCCAAAATGGTGCATTGGGTAGGTGCGACACTGGTCACGGTTTGCACAATTCGTCCACAAAATAGTTTCGATCCATATTTTATTCTCATTTTTTCACATCTGGTAAAAGCAAAGGCGGAACTATGACGAGTTTTTTTTTTGTGTCTAAGCGTAAGGCCGCCGTGACGTGGCGGGTGGAGTGCGGCGCTCACACGCAGAAGGTCTAGGTTCGAATTTTTCACGGCACCACCTCTTACGAGCTGCTTACAACACTCAAAAAGTAATAACTGTCTCAGAAAACTTCTAAGCCTTCGCCATTTGGAGTCGGAAAAAAATCATTGGTCCCTTCTACTCTTGAGGGAACTGTAGCGCGCATAACACGAGTGTTTGATGAGTAAGCTATCAACAAGCTGGTACCTTCTGGACTGTCGCGCCATACAATTAATTATTATTAAACGTAGGGAGTTTTTTCTATAAACTTTTTTTCAGAATTAGTTATACCTGAGTCTGCAGTGTCATTTTTTATCTATGACAACATCCCCAAATATGTTATTTAAAGTTTTTAATTCGTAACGTTGAAAGTAATATATTCAAGAAATCCTTCTCTTCTGAAAAATGCACGTATACAATATGCAGATAGGTCTAAAAGGTGAACAACAAACAGAGAATCTTCCCGTTTATTGTGCAAAGACTGTAGAAGAGTGTTGCATTTTTTTTAATTCGATTGAAGAGTTATTTAGACAGACGACAAAAGAACCTCTTAACTTCGGTTTGGTGACAAACACCAAAATCGAAAAGGTCCGAAATGTTAACAATTTTCAAATGCCAAAGTCCCAAACTGGCAAGATTCTGAAAAGCATTATTCCTAACATAAAATCCTAAACGAAATACTTGAAAGAAGGAGGTACAACCAACATGTTGGCCTCTTGCGAAGTAAAACCGGCTCAAAACCCCTTTAGAATTAAGAATGTCATGCCAATTTTCCGCGATTTTGAGATGCTGCGCATTTTAGGATTTCAGGTCTCTCTTATTTTAGGCGCTTTGAAATCGTAGGTTTCACACATCTCTCCGCCTGTTCGTCCACACAGATCAATTATGAGCTTAGTTTCCTCATCAAACAAATTTTGGTTTGAAAGTATTACACGTAGACGGGAGTGCAAATGTTGCTTCTTTGTTGACACTAATTTGAAGGAATTTAAAATTTTCAACATTTCGTTTTCATTCAAAAGCCATCTAACCAGAAACTAAATAAATAAATAAGAGCGAGCTTAAGTGACCTTAAAAGGAATAGTTATTTACGATTTGTTCCGAAAATTGGCTTCTGTTTGAATATACATAAAACGAAATTTTAATATTCAAAATACGCACAATCGGCCATCAGAAGCCGCTCAGACCCCGTCAGGTGCGACAAGAAAGCTGGAAGTAAAAGTAAAACTCAATCTAGAACGACACCATTAGAAAGGTCACAAAGAATATAAAGCGGGATTATGTAAATTTTACACTAAAAACCCCAAAAAAAATATAAAACGACAATTAATCAAACTGGAAAAGCGGTTACTTATCGCCGATCGTTGAGCATTTCCGACACCGCCGAAAGAAAGCGCAAGTTTGCGTTGTTTCAATCAAACTAGATGACTGCCAAAGTTCAGAAGTCACCAAACACCAATTGACCCATCGGCACTTGCAAAGATGCCACGACCCCAATCCTTTGCGACCCGCTTTAGGCAGCGACCAAGCACAAGTGTCAACCGCAAGTTCGACGTCCGCTGTGTACCGCTTGCGGTTTGCCGTTCGCCAATCAATCAGCGCAAAGACTCTGGTTAATAACTTCTCATTGAACTAATCGCCAAAAGAAAGTTAAACTGCCATTAACGTTTCGCCTAGAAGTTCTTTGAAGTATGAATACAAAACATTCTCGGAGGCAGCTTTGTTGCGGGAGCTTCTTCTTATTTTTTCTTCACTTGTTTGGTTCGCTTGTGAAAAGATGTTTTCAAAGAAAACCTCAGCACATATTTTAATACCGTATTCTGTGAAAGTGTGTCAGCCCAGCACTTAATTTGATGTTAACATAGGCAGCGGCTCCAAAACGTTGAAGAGAAAGAAAACAAAAGTAGAAACCTGAGATAGAGTGCTGCCGCTGCTGCGGAGAGTTACCTTCCGCTTTGGCGTTGCGGACCGATACCGTCGGATGTGGTGTGCTAGGCTGACTGGCGGAGCTGTAACGGCGAGGCGATAAGTATTACTTAATTAAAGTGCCTACATGTGCTACCTGTGCAGCATGCAAAGCATCGGCGCGCGCTTCATTTGCATGCCTGCGTGCGAAATTGCATTGTAGATTTTTCAATTAGGCGGAGGTCCGCTCATGGAAATTGGATTCGGTGGAAAATGCTAATTGTCTTCAGCCGGCGTGAGAGATGCACTCGGTTTGTTTGTTTATCTTGTTTTGCAAGCAACTTAGCCTAGATCTTGTGCCGGACTCAGTAGGCTACCTTGATCTAAATAAATTCGACTCGAGGTCTCTTTAATTCCCGAAAGCATAAAATTGACTGTCTTGTCCGTAAATGGATCACGAATAGTCCAGATACGAAGTCGAATTTTGTCTTTTATTCAGTGACAAGTCGCCTTACAAAACCGAATGGAATCAGAAATGAATTGAAATGAAGCGCGAACAAGATTATTTGTCTGTTCATAGAGCGGGTGATTTACTGTTCGTCTATGGCAATGTTGAGGATTTACGTTTTTGTTGCGCCTGCACAATGTCGGCTTATATCTGAAGGACAATGTCGGCTCGTGGCAAATGTTTCAATCCAAAGAAGTGGCAGTGGACAATATTTAATGAAATGCAATAATAGAAAATGTTTAAAAAGTCCCCACGCGAGTACTCTTAGATACGTTGGCGAGATGGATTAGTGATGGACCGAGCGAAAAAATCTCTTAACCGTCGACTTCACACAGGGATAAAAAATGTGATGCACCAGCGAAAACAGAGGGCCGGCAATAAATTTTCTCAGCGGCGCGTCGCTTTTGAAACATTTGGTAGATTTACTGGACTTGCTTTGCGCATGTGTAATTTTGCCCTGTAAGTCTATGCACATAAGAAATACGAAACAGTGACGGAATCTACGATGCAAGTTGCATACCCAGACTACTCCAAATGATGTGACTTATGAATCATATGATTTAAAATCACATCCAGCACTATTTATAGTGGCAACGGAAACACTGATGGAGGAAAGAAAATCTGTGGCAGGATGGCAGCTAACAGATCCAGGCTTTGAGGGAATTTGACTGTTGTGATAGCTTGCCGAGAGGCTATATTCTAGTGCCACAGGAGGTCAGGAGCCCCTGAAACTTCGGTTCCCGTGGGGTAGGTCCCCTTGTGGGAGTATCGGGTTTGGCTTTGGTTTACCACCTAACATCGCGGGTAGAGTCGAGGATAGTATACTGTGCTGACTTGTCTAGTTGATTGTTCACCCACAACTAGGAAAGGCGGTTAGGGGACTACCCCTTCTCACTGTGGAGTTGCATTCTTAACCGGGCGCTGCTCCCCAGAGAGCGGAAGAGGTTTTAGAACAAACCAAGGTGGGGTGATTGCCCTCAAGCATGATCCCAGTTTGGTACTTGGGTAACTAAGGCGTTTAATCTTGCGTTACTTACGATTCTTGGAAAAACAGACCCCGTGATATAAGCAGTAAAGGTGATCACGTAAAATCAAATCCCACATACCTAGACTACACAAAGTACAGACATGAGTAGAAATATTCGCGAAGAATATTTAAAAATAATATTATATGTAATTAATAATATTATATGTAAATAATAATGACAACATATGCCTTGTCCTTACAAGAATGCGAAGTAACGTCGCTTACTGAAGGATGTGATGATGTTACTCGACCTGAGTAAAAGTTTTCAGGGGACGACTATTTTCCAACACAACAGCTCGAGACTCCAAAATTGTTTATGCTTTGGTGTTTCTTGTGAAAAAACGAGTGACGGTTTTAAACCGCCAGAATGCTGTCAGTAAATTGACTTCAAACTGCTTTCATAAACCCCTTCAATTTCTGTTAGATATTTTTTTGAAATCATTTTCATTTTCTGACATGTAAGTAAATTTTTTCAAAAGCTCCCAGGATGAGTTTCTTTAAGAAGAGAGATGGTGAGAATATAATAATAATAGTAATAATTGGTTGGCGCTACAGTCCCAGGGCCTTGCTTGCTCATGTTGTGCGTGCTACTGTTCTCTCATGAGCAGAAGGGACCTACAGTTTCTTGCCGACTCCTAATGGCGAAGTTTGAAAAGTATTTCCTCTGTGTCGCACTCTGCCCACTATATCACTGCGGTAAGAATATGGTTGTTCCCTTATTCATTCTTCTATGGCACCAGCCTTTATATAATAATAATTGTTGGCGCGACAGGCCACAGGGTGACCAGCTTGCTTGCTCATCAACTACTCGTGTTGTGCGCGCTACTGTTCTCCCACGAGTAGAAGGGGCATACAGTTTTTTGGCGACTCCGAACGGCGAAATTTGAGAAGCTTTCTTAGACAGTTATTACTACCTTGCCCAACCATTTATTTCATAACTAATGTTTTATTTGTAATAAAATGATTTTGTTAAAGGGAAAATTTTCGGCAATCGGACTTAATACATCCGCCTGGAATCTTTCCAACCGCCCAAACCATTAGAAACCTTTTAACCAAAAATGGTTTCCATGGTCGACTGAACCGGAAGAAGGCATTCATTTGAATGGCAAATAAAGAAGTTAGACTGGAGTACAGTTGGAGAAGGAAATTACTTTTGACGGTCAACTTACAGTAACTGACGAAAGTAAATACAACATCTTCGGTTCAGGTGCCGTATGGTGTGCTCTGAAGCCTAAAACTTGCTCTGAAACCTTAAACTTATTCTGAAGTCTTAAACTTGCTCTGAAGCCTAAAACTTCCTCTGAAGCCTATAACTTGTTCTGAAATCTTAAACTTGCTCTGAAGCCTAAAACTTCCTCTGAAGCCTATAACTTGCTCTGAAGCCCAAAACTTGATACCAACTATGGCCACAGGTGTGAGGGGGCTTTACATCTTCTGGCGGTGAAAATCTGGTATTCCCATGGGTTAATTTGAATACTCGATTTTCTTAAAGAAAATCCTTATTAAAGTGCTCAAAAACTAGGTTTTCATATTCGAACTGTACAATGACCCTTAACATACTTCCACTGTGGTAAAGAAATGGTTTCTGTACAATGTTCGTTAGATAGAAAGACATCCTTCTTATCATAATCTTACTGGACACCTGTGGCATCACTCAAGTTCATCAACAACTCAAGTTCAATAACATACAATCGCCAACAAAAACAACATGAAAAAGAACCTTAAACGATGCTTGCCCACTCAATGAGACACAGATTGCAGGAAGTGGTCAAATACAGATGAACCCCTGCTAGTTACTATGTTTATTTTTTTCCTTAAGTTGACTGATTTTATTTTTTAGTTTTTCGACGATAATTAATTAAAATATAAACTGAACGTACCCCTTTTGTTTCTATTTTGATTTCTTTTTTTACTGTGAATTTGTTCAAATAAAATGCCGCATGTTTTGTTGAACAATTATTTGTTGATATAATTTTATCATTGGTGGTACTTTTCAAAAAGATCGGATAGCTTGAATTCCATATTTTTAAAAATTAAATAAATCACATGAAGATTGAACAGCAACATTTATTTCATTTCATATAGCGAGGCCTTTCTGGCTACGTCTATGAACATATTAGCTTCCGGTGACAATAAAACCCTTTGTTTATTTTTCAAAACAATGTACTGTTGTTTTTTTAGACCACAAATGGTGGAAGACAAAGTTAGGAACTTTAGTCGCAATCAGTACAAAGGTTGTTTTATTTTTTCCTTCGGGAAGACTTCGGATATCGAATTGAGAATGCATGTAAGGTTTTCTTTATTTACAATAAATTTTAATAAACACGCAATTATTCATAGGGGGGAGCACATAGATTAAAATGTATTTGCTCACTGCCCAATGAAATTGGTCGTCTGACTTTGATTGTTTTTTGGTAAGAAGATAGTACTATAGAGAAGAGAGTACTATAGTACATTATCAGACTCATGGAGTCTTTCTGAACGGAGAGCAGGAAGGGAGGCCGAACTGTTCCGGAAATGCCTTTGGATTGCTACGAGCGTACAAAAACAAATATTAATCATCGAAAATAGCTTCTGACCGTTAAAAGCTATGGGAAAGATTTAAAATTGAATTGAATTGAATGAACGACAGATGGAAAACCGAAAAAATACTTGTGAAATTTTACTTCAAAGAAACGAAAGAAAAACCGTTTTGCAACGGATTGTTACTGGCGATGAAAACTGGAATTATTTTAAGAATCCTAAACGGAAAAAATCATGGGTTAATCTGGAACAACCATCAACATCGACTGCAAAACTAGATCGATTAGGCAAGAAGACAATGCTGTGTGTTTGGTAGGACCAGAAAGGTTTGCTGTACCACGAGCTCCTGAAACCTGGTGAAACCGTTAATACTGATCGATACCGAACCATGCATTGATCGAGAAACGACCAGAATGGGCCAGAAGACACGGCAAGGTAATTTTGCTCCATGACAATGCACCTGCACACAAAGCAAAACCGGTTCAGGATACAATCAAAACACTTGGCTGGGAGCAGCTACCCTACCCTCGCCGTATTCACCAGACTTGGCTCCTTCCGACTACCATTTCTTTTCATCGATGGGACACGCATTTGCTCAGCAGTACTTTGATTCCTACGAGGAGGTCGAAAATTGGGTTTCTAATTGGTTTGCTTGAAAAGACGAACAATTTCATTGGTGTGTTGTACACAAATTTCCAAAAAGGTGGTCAACACGTGTAGAAAACAATGGCCAATACTTTGAATAAAATGTTTTTACTTTCCCATTAATAAATATTGTTTTATTTTCAAAAAAAACCGCTCAATTCCGTTTTATGGGCGAGATGAATCTTTTAAGTTACTGTAAACAATACAAATGCCGCTCGTATGTCAAAATTTTTTGACTATGTATAACATCAAAAATGTCAAACCTTACGATAGAGCTGGCATTTTCCAGATTGCAACACCAGGGTTGCCCAATCCCGAAATGCAAAAGGCAACCTTCGTACTATAGTACATATCCTATGTAAAGATCTGAAACTTTTGTCGTTTCAATAAATATTTTGAAATATAGAAAGCACAGTTATAACGCAAATGAAAGCATTTTATATAATCATAGTCATAGATCAAACAAGTTATAGCTGACAAATATTGTATTACACCTTTCCAATGAAGAAGGTAAGCGCTTCCAAAAATTAGCCCCGACTTCTAGCTGGCGGCTTCTTTAGCAAACGGACTAAAATAGTTTGTACCCCAAAAAAATGTTTATCCTTCTTAGTGCTTGGAATTTTATTAAAAGATTTCTACATTATGGCGAAACTGATTAGTTTGAACTACAGCAGTGCACACAAGTTGCATGGGAGTCAAATTCGTCTTAAGTTAAGTTAACACGCCAAACCTCATCCATACATTTTTTATCCACCTCGAAAACCAGTTGCTAACTATATTTACCATAATTTTACCATTATTTACAAAAAATTTACAAACCTTACATTTAAATGTGTGTTAAAGTAAATGATCACATTTTCTTCTCATTACAACCTGGCTAAAGAAGAGTAGAAAAATATGCAAACACAAAAACCCGAGGCAGTTTTTTATGATCTCTTAAAAAATATTTAAATTGCTAAAGAACGACAAAAGCAACAAAAATGCACCTTAGTCCATAAGCACATACAGATTTCACGACTGCTGAGCTATAGCGTTGATCGTTAATTTACAAGGTGTTTGACTCAGGTACTCTCTTCAGATGCACAGTAAACTCCTTCTTAATGGACACCCATCTTAGGTAAATCATTTCTTTGAACGAACAAATGTGTCTACAGTCGTCGGTAGGAATTATTTTTGTTTTCTTTTGTGATTGATTTATTTGGTTTGGCATTTCAGGATGATAGACTGCCGGCTGAACAACACTGATAAATGGGCCAAAAACAAATTTCGTTTAGCGATGAGAATCTCTTTCGGTTGAATGTATATTTCAATAAATAGTCATCAAATGTATGTTGAGACACCGTTTTATCCACAAAAACTGAGTGTTTGATATGTTTTATGGGTTGGTTGAATATCTGGTCATAATTCTTTAAGAACACTGCTAACCAAGGGTGAGTACTCTAGAGCCAAGAATACTGATATTTCCATTTATGAATTGAACAATCATGACGTGAGAAGCTATGATTTCAACTAGACGGCAAATTTGATTTATTGAAAGAAACGTTTGCATAGTAGCCCCATAGTTTAATGCTATGTACGTTCACGTGAATTGACCTGCAAGATCGTACTTAACGCCGCTTGCATACATTCTGTAAATTCATGTGAAGCCTCTAGTCTATGTCAATAAGCCAGCCAGCTGCCTATGTTCAGTCAAAAATTGTAAGAAAAGTCAACGAAAATTCAAACCTCAGTTTAAGTCCGTCTAACTCCGGGCCATATATAGGTATCAACTGATAGAAGTTATATTTTCACAATAGTGCCAGAATATTATCTTTCAAACAAATTAAATATTATGCCAATCCACAAAATCATGTTTCACTTAATTCCATTCAAAGTCTTATACCTTAAAAAAACACCTTTTATTTACATGAACTGAAAATGCTGGTCCCTTGGTTGTCCAATTGAGAGAGAGTTTACTGTATTTTGTTACATCGCTTTATGGGTACAGTTTTGAATGATTAACCACACATAATCATAGTATAAACTTTCACTGGACCTGTAATCCATTAAAGTTGCAACGATTCATTGACTTTTTCTAAACCTTTCATATCAGCCTAGTGGGGGGTTCCGATGTGTTTTGGTAGCACCAGTTTACACATTTTTGATGAGTTGGTTATAAAAATGACTTTTCACTTCAGTGGGATAAACGAGTATGTGTCTCATATTTAATTCATCAAGTTTCTGAAGTAGGGAGAAAGAGAGTTTTCAAGAAGCTTAATTTTAATTGAGTTGGGCAAGTCGTACGAGCTTTATCCGCTTTGCTATCTAGTATTGACAAGCCCAAACAACAAAATGTAATATAAGGTTGTCAAATATCCCTTCCGCTTTTTTACTCTTCATTCAATGCTGCATAAAAGTGTTACAGTGAATGAATTTAGTTCAAATATGCTTCGTTTTGTTCGATAATCTCTTTCCATCTGGACGGCAACTTCATAATACCCCCTCGCAGAAGCCCCCATCCTTATTTTCGAACAACTCGGACAGCCACTTTTCACAGGCCTCTTTTGAGTTGAACACCAAGGGCGTTCGTCATGGACAGGAACAGGTGGTAATCACTTGGCGCTATGTTCGGGCTATATGGTGGATGCGATAAAACCTCCCATCCGAGCTCCCGTAGCCCCTGACGAGTCATCAACGAAGTGTGTGGTCTGGCGTTTTCTTGGTGGAATTCTACACCCTTTCTGTTGTCCAATTCTGGACGCTTCTGGTCGATTGTTTGCTTCAAGCGGTCCAGTTGTTCGCAATAGATGGTAGAATTAAGCGTCTGTGCATATGGGAGCAGCTCATAGTGGATGATTCCCTTCCAATCCCAACAAACAAACAACAAAACCTTCCTGGCCGTCAATCCCGGCTTGGCCACTGCTTGGGACGATTCATCGACCTTCAACCACGAACAATTTTGCTTGATATTCTCGTATGTGATCCATTTTTCATCTCCAGTCACCATCCGCTTTAAAAATGGGTCGAGTTCATACCGTCTCAGCAGCATATCGCAGGCGTTGATTCGGTCCAGAAGGTTTTTTTGCGTCAAATCATGTGGCACCCAAACTTCAAGCTTTTCTTGTATCCAGCCTTCTGCAGGTGGTTTAAAATGGTTTGGTGACTAACTCCCATCTCCTTTGCGATGTCACGAGATGCCACATGCCGGTTTAACTAGATGATTTCCATGAATCGATCGGTATTCGTCGTCACAGGTCGTCACGGCTGTCTTATTCATGGTGTCGTTTTCACCGACACTGAAGTGATAGAGTACCATCCCCCAAAACACAATTAATCTCACGGAACGTTTCTCTAGCGGATTTGCAGTTAACGGAAAAAAACTTTAAAATAGCGCGAATTTGGAACTCCATGAATGAACTCTGTGTACACGTCTATAACTGTTGGACGCAATATTCAAACTAATCGTGCATAGCCTTGATTTGGTAAGTTTTGTAGGTTATGCCAAGACCTTTCAAATGATGTATAGTATTGCCAGATACGAGGTCTGTAGCGCTTTGCACATAGCCGGAAAATTCAAAAGACAAAAAGGCGGAAGGATGATATTTCGTAACAACGCTGTACCAATGTGTTGATCGAATTTAATGGGAGAGCATGCATGGAGGCTACAGAATAGGGACGACTATAAAGCTAAAAAAGAGAGTTATCAAATGGAACAAATCCGACATCTAGGACTGGCATGAAGTTTAACTCAGAGCCGCAACGACTAAATAAACTGAGAATTATAATCTCCATTTGGACATGAGGTTGAACTTTTTAGTGGACTGCACCAATCTTAGGGTTGAGCATGTTGCAATCGAAAAGACTCTCCCTAAACCATAAGTTATACACATGAGAAGTGTCGTGATAATAAGGCCGCCATAAAGCTTCTTGATAAATCCACTTTGAATGCCAGTATATTTCGGTCGAAATAGTCATAAACTTCAATAATAGACTAATGTGTAGTGTTTGATACTGCCACATTTGGGAAAATTGCAAAGCTGATAAATATTTCAGAAGAGGGACTAATTCGCTGCTCACTCAATGGTCCTTATTCATACTCTTCTGAAGAACCTTGATTTACATAAGGTCATCCCACCATAAACTCCATTGCCTTGCAAGTTTTTTTCAGACCGTGAAAAATTTGAGGAGTTCGAGGTGGGAGTCGAACCTGGACTTTCAGCGTTTGAGCGTCGCACACTACTCACTACGCCACGGCAGCCTTTGAATTGCCTATAAAAATATCACTCGTTAGCAAACAGAAGACATTAGGTAGGTACATTTTCAATGAAAATATTTGACTGTTCACAGACAAAAAACTGGCGGTTAAGCTTGCGTGTCTGTGTCATACATCTCCCGTTAAAGGGAAATCCGAAAATTTAATTGAAGGAGAATTCGAAAATCTGTCTCAGTAGGCAATGTCTTCAAAGCCAAGGCGTAAAAGATCAAATAAAAGCCAACGTTTTAAGATTTCGTTCTCACCACATGAATGGATGAGTTTTGTTGTTAAATATTCACCAGCATTTGGCCTGAAAATTGCAAAAGAATTGTTTAAATTGTTCAGCATTTGCTTCAAGTTCACTCTTTTCATTTGTTCAGATCCAACCGAATAATTTTAATGAGTGGGAGCCGCATATTATTTTATCTGACTACAAATTTAATCGTAAACAGGTTAAGGCACCTTGCCACTAGAAGTCTGTGACTGTTTAATAACTTCAAGAACTATTTGTGGTCCACCATAGTGTTTTTTATTTGCAATGAATCACAAGAAATTCAAGCAAATCGTAGTTGCCAAAATATTTGTGACTGAGATTGCTTTCTTTTCTCTAAATTTAATCCTCGAAGCAAAAAATGTTCTGATAGCATTTTGCGTCAAAGAAAGACTTTAGCTTTATCTTGTGACCATGTACGTCTATAGCTCTGTATTTTTGTTACAAGGTTGTAATAAAGACAAAGTGAGGCGGCCTGACAACAAGAACAACTAAGCCATCTCTTCCAAAGATGTGAGGAAACCAATATCCGTTTCTTCTTATTGTTCCTTTTGTTTCGCAATAGTCCAGGGTGGGGTTCGAGCGGAACCAACAGTAACAACCTCTCCAGTCAACACAATCTCTAGCCAGCTCACTCAAATTGTGCACTAAAAGTTGGTTGAGGCGTTTTTCCACATGTGTGCGTTACTTTAGCCTAGGCCGTCCTCTGCTGCGATGCTCGAATTCGAGATTTTTCGAGCCTACCCTTTTTTAGTGTTGTACCTGAAGACGCTTCACCAGGCACATGCCACCGTGTAACCCGTAAGGTTGGTCATTAAACCTTCTCCTCCAAATGCTATCAACTCAAACAGCGTTACACGCAAGTAGTCTCTCGGAAAGACTAGGTTTCCAGGCCGTAAAGCAGCACTGGAATGATGAAGCTGTTATACAAAGCCAGCTAAGTATTTCTATTACTCAGTTGCCAGTTGAACACAAAAAAAAATTGCCAAAAATAATACTTTGTTTGATTTCGGTACTGATGTTGTTCCTCTTTACCACGAAGCCCAGGCAGACGAAGTTCTTAACTTCCTCGAAGTTTTAGCTGCCTAATGAGACGCTCTGTCCGACAGATGGGTGCATACTCGCATGTTTCGATTTGCCTCATTTACCGCCTGATCCATTTTAGCCGCTTCCGCTTCAATGCCAGCAAACGCCTCATTGACCGCTCACTACGTTTGTTCAATTACGCCAATTTTTTCCGTGAAAGCCAGCAGTTGAGGTGACTTTTAGAGGATAATGCCTCTGGTATTGACTTGTGTGTTTTGCACGATATTCCCAAGAGTGTTGTCGAAGAAGTCACTTGAGAGCGCGTAATCTTATTTTAAACACTTTTTGACATTAAAGGTCTCTTTGAGTTCGTTTAAGTTCGCAATTAAAAAAATTCCAAGGTTGGCTCGAGAAGCTAAAATGTCTTCGAGAACATGAAACTCCGCTTTTTGTCAAGACTGCGCTCAAGAGTAAAAGGTAATCGGCTGTTTATAACAGCTTACACGCATTGCCAGATAGGGATAAAGAATGCTTTCAAATAAAGTAAAGGAAAGCTGAAGAAGAAGAGTATCTCTGCTTTCACGGGTGAATATTTCACGATGAAATGATTACAATGTGTTAATGATAGAAATATTGTGTATTAAGAGTAAAACCCACTTTTGTACTCGGCCCATCCCTGTTGATACAGATGTAGAAGGAAAAGATTTTGATTATCTTATCAAACAAATGCCGTAAGTTTTAGCACTTCACACTTTCGTGTGTTTCAACAGCTTAAAAGAGGAGCAAGGCTTAGCTTTTTCAACAACTTCCTGTGATGTGCATACTATTGTTCGGCTTCAAAGAAGGGACATCAACAGTTTATTTGTCAACTCCGAAAGTTTTCTCAATTCGAGAAGCTTTTTCATAGTCAAGTAGTAGCGTAACAAAACAGAGTGCTGTTCAGGCCACAATTCAAACTTGAGATCTACGACGTGAGAGCATCGCACTTCGTCACTGCAGATATCCTTGCAATAAAGTTCATTGAGATGAGGACATCAGAGCTTATGAGTGAACCAACCCAAACAATTCTGGAAATTCTTTACTACTCTTGCGTTCCAACTATGGCGCTATTCGAATTGTCATTGTTTAACATTTAAACAATTACTAATGTTTGTTAGTAGAAGGTTGTGGTCGCCGTGGCGTAGTGGGTAGAATGCGACGCTCACACTCGGAAGGATCTAGGTCCGACTCCCAGTTCAACACCAATTTTTCGAATTTTGCTGACAACACTCAAAGAGTAATAACTGTCTAAGAAAGCTTCTCAAATTTCGCCGTTCGGAGTCGGCAAAAAGCTATAGGTCCCTTCTACTCATGAGAGAACAGTAGCGCGCACAACACGAGTAGTTGATGAGTAAGCTAGGCTCTGGTCCCCCTTTGGACTGTAGCGCCAACAATTATTATTATTAGTAGAAGGTATAAGGTTAATGAACAACGCATTCTCATTGTGAAATTTTTTACCAAAATGGTGAAAGTTTTGCGGCTACAGTTCGCAAATTGCGATCAATTTGGGGTTACAATAATGCTCCAAAAGAATCAACTGTAAAGCGATTTATGGAAAAAATTGCTGAAACTGGGTCTGTTACTGATGTAAAGACAACAATGCGCCTTCGACCAGGTCGATCGACCGAAAATATCGCAGCAGAACGTAATGATGTCGCTCAAACTCCATCCACTTCAATTCGACACCGAGCTCATCAAGTTGGTGTTTCCAAATCCACTATGCAGTGAATTTTGATGAAAGGTTTGCATCTTCATGTATACTAAGTTCAATTGACTCAGGAACTGAAGCCAGCTGACCATGCACAGCGAAGGGAGTTCGTTAATTGGGTATTGGAGAGATAACATGAAAATGCTAATTTTGCCGATAAAATCATCTTTAGTGAAAAGGCCCATTTCCATTTTGATGGCTTCGTCAATTTGTTGCATTTGGGGCGAGGAAAATCCTCGGGTGATTCACGAGAAGAAAAAACATCCTCAACGTGTCACTGTATGGTGTGGATTTTGGGCTGGAGGAATCATTCGACCTTTTCTTATTAAAATGAGTGAGGTCAAGCGCAAACAGTCAATGGTGTTCGGTATCGTAAATGATAACCAATTTTTTCGTGCCTAGAATTGAAGAAATGAATGTGGAGGGGATATGGTTTCAACAACACGGTGCCACATTTCATACAGCCAGAGAAATAATTCAGTTGCTGCATCAGTCATTTCCCGGTCGTGTTATTTCGGGTTTTGGAGACCAGAATTGGCCGCCTAGATCGTGCGATTTAACACCTGGACTCAGGAACTGAAGCCAGCTGACCATGCACAGCGAAGGGAGTTCGTTAATTGCGTATCGAAGAGACAACATTAAAATGCTGATTTTGCCGATAAAATCATCTTTAGTTACGAGCCCCATTTCCATTGCCTAGATCGTGCGTTTTAACACCATCGCATTTTTTCTTTGGGGTTTTTTGAAGTCGATGGTTTATGCGAATAAGCTGACGACGACTCATGCCTTAAAAGAGTAAATTCGACGCTGCATTAATGAAATAATGCAGCATTTATGCAAAACGGTCATTGAACATTTCATTAAAAGATCGCGTATGTGCCAGCAAAACCGCGGTGGCCATCTGACCGATGTGTTATTCCTGTCTACTTTACGATATAATAAAGAATTCACGAATATTTTTAAATATCTGCGTTTTATTTTAAATTAAAATCTTGCGTTCTTGTTGGGACACCCTTTAAAAAACCACAATATTCGGAAATTAATAGGGTTGTATCAGACAAACAACAAAAATTCAAAATTGTAATCCTTTAGCAACAAAAACCAATTTACAAGCAATTAAAATAAAGTTTACCAAAGACATTAGGTACGTTAAAGTTGCACCATGCTTTTTTTTCACCAAGAAATGTCAGGTCGAACATATTATGGTCAGCGGAAAGTCAATATTATTAAAAAAAAAAACTTTAAAAAATAAATTTTTGGTATGAATAGATCAATGGAGTGTCTCATTCATACCGAAAATTAAATGTAACTGAAGAAAACGCAGGAAGTGCCTGCTGAGCAGTGATGCCAAACTTGCATTCTTACAAAGAAAGACGTAAGAGCTACGTAATTGTATTTTTCCCCTAAGTCCGATTGACTGATCTGTGTTATAATCAATATTATGCACTCGGCTTACGTATTCTTTGCTTCATGCACAAAGCTCTATCTAATTAAAGGCGTTCAATAATTGTTTTTCATCTTCAGCCATGCATTAAGATCAAAAACCGTAATACCGACAGACATAAAAACTGTAAAAGTAAACACAATTAAATGACCACCACAAAAAATTGCATTACCGTCATAGTTACACTTCGTGAAAACTGTAATTAACTGGCATGCGTGGCGCGTAAACTTCAGATTAACATGGCGCGCATCCAACGCAAAGAAATCGACAAATAATGGCCCAACAAAATTCAGCTTACATCGCAGCAGCAAACGAGCAGAAGAAAAAAAAACTGTAAGTGGAAAACTGGAACCAAACGCAGCAATTACCAATAATAACTTTCTGATAAGTTTTCACTTTTTGATAAACTTTCATTGCCGATGCCGATGCCGAATGCCGTCGCGACGAACATCAACGGCAAAAGACATGAAGCGTAAATGCGTATCTGGAAATCGCCAAAGTAAGAAAAATGAACATAAAATAGGCTGCTACATCCAAGAACCTGTCTTTCTGAAAATTAAAAATTCGTGTTGATGTCGAGACGTACATCGGTGCTTCAGAAAAAAAAGAAGAAGTATAAATGAACTGCATGGTGTGGTGGAAGCAACACCGCGCGAGAAAATGCCTGAGTCACAGGAGAAAGGAGCACGCCTGCTCACGATATCGCAATCACCGTTATTAGATGATCACTTTGGAAAGTGAAACATTTTATAAACCGGGATGTTGTCTGGCTGGGATCTGGCAAGATTCATAATTGGCACTTTTCAAAATTTGCTTAAGCACTTTGTTTTTGCTTCCGTGTGGGAAATAAATTAGCGACCACGGTACTTTGTCTCAAATGGTGCAATTAATTTGAGGGAATTTATGTCCGAGACTGGAAGAAAGTGAATTTGGTTATTCTTGCGTTATTTTTGGGGTTGACTGCGAAAGTGTCAGTAGCAGCAGTTCGCAATTTTGATTGAAGTGGTATGAGTTTCAAAAATCATAACATGGACCAATTAATTTACAACAGAACAGACAGCACCCTGTAAGTGACACAAAAGTTCACCAATCGCACTGGTGGCGTTCTTAATTGGCATTCTTTAAAAACGCAGGCCAACTGCAAGAAAATTTAATACACAGCAGAAAAGGGAATGTTCGTCGGTCTCGGTCCCAGTTTGTATCTTTATAATCAACGCACAGATATGTTATCGAACAAAGGGGTTGTCTAACGTCCGATATTTAACGCCATGAATTTTAGTGCATTTCTACATTTTCGGTCTAGACTTGCGCGAAAAATTTTTCAATCAAGATCATTTGAATAAGAGTAGTCGTACAGGTAGCTGCCAGATTATCGACTTTCTTGTAAAAATGTTTTGTCAATAGTTGATTTTCGTTGGCAATAAATCCAAGTTTATAGTTTGACTGTTGTATGCATTGCACTTTGACTCGTCCAATGGCAAATTTCCAGTGATATCAATGAAACAAAAAGACAAAGAAGAAAGAACCATTAAGTTCCACTCTACAAGGGACATATTTATCCAGTCTAGTTAAATACCTGGATTCAACTAAACAGTCAGCACTACGATAAAACTGCTGCCTTATTATCGTTTAAATCAAAATTTGGCGCTGCAGAGAATTGCTGTGACTGTGATTGGTTGACTGCATAAAACTATACGCGGTGTACAGGTTGTTGTATAGAAAGGATTTGCCACATTGGATGGAAAACTAGGAATGACTTCGAGTCGGATTTTTCAAAAAGTGCCCTTCGCTGACGAGGCTTCTTAAACAGTGGATAAAGTGTTTGACAAAGACGCGAGAGATTTGAGTTCGATTACTGAATCCAAAGCCGTTGAATGTGTTTTTTTTTTCGTAAATAGCAACAAACAAGCCGAAATTCAGCATTAGAGTTTGTAAATGGTCAGTATTGTAATGGCTACTATGACTTTGTTGGAGATGATACTATGGTGTGTTAAATCATATTTCGAAATCTAAGATTCTACTCCGCTTTAAGGTCTTGGTTACCAGATAGCACTTTAATTATTATTTCTTAAATATGATTAAAACTACAGGCCGTTATTGAACATAATTTAAATGACCACTAACCAATCAAGTATTCATTAAAATAACCACTTAACTGTATACACATCCGCGAATAAAACACAACTGTTTACTCATATCAAGTCTTGAGCGATGCAGAAGCGACTTCGGAATCATTTTATACAATGACTTACGATTACATTTACAAAACGAAATATTCTCAATTGTACTCAATAAATATGATACCAATCATGGTTTTTTTTATTTAGTAGTAGCAAACAAGTGGTAACCACCGAAAGCACTTCAACTCTTGTTTGCGCAAATTAAAGACAAACAATTAAAAGAAAAATGTTCGATGAAGTATCGCATGTCGTAGATATTCGAGTATCGAATGACAAATTGACGAAGTGTGTTCTGTGTGTCTGATAAAGTCAGAATGTAATTAAAATAGAAGACAACAATGGTGGTTTGATGGTTCGACAACTTTAAGTTTTTTTTTTATTTTGCATCATCACTTTACATATATTTTTGTCTATTTCGACAAGTTCTTTCTTCAAAGAAGAAGGCGGTTGATTTTGTTCTCATTCCTGTTATTGAACATTAATTTTAAATCTACATCTTAAGCTGAAGTAAGCAGCTACAATAATGTGCAAAACATTTGCAACTATCACCACCTATCAAAAAAAAAAAAAACAAAAAGAACGAACATTCGTATATATAAAAATTGTTTCAATTAAAATATTTCTATTGACTTTTTATGAGCCACCTTAGGTAGTTAGGTAGGTTAAGGTGGCTGATGAATACACTTAGTCCCATACAGGACCATTGTGCTACCACACCATGTAGGAAGAACCTAAAACCAGCTGATGATAACGTTTAAAATGTCGGCGGGAGGAGTTTTATTGAGGATGAACCACCTTACTGAGCACCGATCCCCAGACAAATTCAACCAATCCAATAGAGAACCTATGGGAAATTATGATGAGAAGAATAGGGAGTAAAATTTTTAAGCACAAAAGTGACCTATTCAATGAAATTGAGAGGCAGTGGAATGACACTCCCGAAAGAAGCATATATCTTCGATGCCCAGAAGATGTACAGCCGTTATAAAAAATAAAGGTTACGTAATTATGTATTAACATTTCCTTCCCTGGAAATAAGAAATTTAGTTGTGACATCTAAGTTGCAAATGTTTTGCACAACAATTTAACCAACTGTTGAAGTATATATATATATTTACGGTAGTTCTTTTTTTTTTTTTTTTTTTTGTTTAAGTAAAGAATGTTAATTTTGTTTAACAATTGTAACGTATTATCAATACAGTTTAAAAATTTGAAGAAAGAATTTTATTTTTTTAGGTTTTTAATTTATATATATTTTATTGTATATTTTTAACATTTTTTTTTTTTTAATGAGAAATGTTGGAGGTTCTAACTACAAATGTTTTGCACAGTTTTGTATACTTAATTCAAAATTCGTCAATTTTATTCCATTAAAATTTTCACGATTTGCATCAATTAAATTTTCTGGTAAACGATCCTTATAAGGTCTTACGCTGGGCCTCCATTTGCCTATTCTTTACCTATGAAAGTTCCACTACTAAGTACACATTGCGATTGAACAAAGACAACGACATCATAGCTCTGGTTCCTTCATGCATTCAATATGATAATCGGCATCCAGCATTCATTCGAAGTAATAGAGTAATAGAGAAGTAATAGAGTGGAATTTAATGCTTCCAAAATCCAGTGCTGTCTACTGTCGTTAAAGCGATCACATAACAATCAGCCGTTATCCATGAACGGCACTTGCGTTGTTGAAACCGAAAGACTTTCCATCCTCGGTATGTGTATCAACCCAACAATTAGTTGGAATGATCACATATTTGAGGTCGCCAAAAATGCTGCGAAATGTCTAGGCTTCCTTAAAAGATGCAAGAAGTACTTCACCCCCTCTGATCTGGCTACAATATACAAGGCCTACATACGCCCAAAACTTGAGTATAACGCTCCTATTTGGTCAGGTGCTTCTAAGACCTCCCTGCACCTGCTGGATAGAATTCAAAAGCGAGCGATAAAACTTATAGGTGACAGTAATATTGCGAAGTCGATTGACTCGTTAGAACACCGACGTTATGTCGCGTCGTTGTCACTCTATTGCCGCTATTTAAACAAAAAATGCTCAGGTGAATTAGCCAGTTGCATTCCTCCATTTCAAGAATTCACCCGCAATACACGCCTCGCTAGGAATGCCCACCAATTCACCCTCAAGCCCTCTTTCGAACGTACAGTCAAATTCAGAGACTCGTTCTTCAGCCGCACTACACGAATCTGGAATGCTCTTCCCAGCTCGATTTTTCCTCCTCATTACAATCCACAGGCATTTAAAACCAATGTGCATCGGTACCTCCTCTTCCTCTCTTCCTCTATACCTTCGGCCCGTGCTGTGACTTGATCCGGTCACTTAAGGGTACTCGCAACCCCTTTTGCACGCGTCAATTATAAAAACAAAAAAAATGCATTTCTTAGTTGCTGGAATGTCCCTTATCAACACTCATTACATTGATCCCACATTTTTAAGAAACGACTCCGCACATTCTCTTAAATATATTTCCTTGTATTAATACTCTTACTGTCTATTACTGGTCTAATTTATTTAATGGCCACAAACATATTGGCAATGACGTAGGAGACTCTTTAAAATCCAAAATTCCATTTTTGCACATTTAACGATTTAATATATATAAATTCTTAAATAAATTTAATTTAAAAAAATTATATAAAATTAAATTTAAAAAAGTTGCTCATCGCAGTTTGTAGTCATAAATTTTGAAGCTTTCCGTAGCAATAAAAATAAAACTTTCTTCATAAATCTAGCAGGCTTCCGATTGTGTCCGATCTATTGCAGATTTTTGCTTTTCTTGTGCAACGCACCGTTACACGGCTATTTTTATGACATTCAAGAATTAGTCCTTCGAATGTGATCACAAACTAAGCAAACAAATAGAGGGCAGTTTTTATTATTCATGAATAATAATGGCAAATGCTCAAGTTGTTTTCTAAGATTCAGAATATCACAGAACAATTAATGTTGTTGAGCATACTCTCCAAGACTATCAAACACCAGTGCAATCAACGCTGACTCCTGTTTTGTGTATTTAAAATGTAAAACTGTTGTTGAATATTAACTGACACGCAAAACATATCCGTAAGGCTAGCTTCAGAAAAATTTATAAAAAACCGAGATCACAACAACGAACAATAAAAAAATCAATATTTTCAAACAGCCAAATATTGAACTCGTGGCCGCCGTGGCCTAGTGGATAGAGTGCGACGCTCAAACGCCGAAGAGTCTAGGTTCGATTCCCGGCTGAACCCCTCGAATTTTTCACGGCACCACCTCTTTCGAGCTGCTGACAACACTCAAAGAGTAATCAATGTCTAAGAAAGCTTCTCAAATCTCGCCGTTCGGAGTCGCCAAAAAAACTGTAGGTCGCTTCTACTCGTGAGAGAACAGTAGCGCGCACAACACGAGTAGTTGATTAGCAAACTAGGCCCTGGTCCCCCTTTGGACTGCAGCGACAACAATTATTATTATTGTTAGTAAAGATTTTAGCGACATATCCAGTTTAAGGACCATCTTTGTTTCGTTAGTAAGACCCTATTTGGAATATGCATTCATTGTCTGGGACTCACCTTACGATAATCAAGAACTTAGACTCGAACGAGTTCAAAAGAATTTCACGAGATATGCTTTCCGAAAGTTGTATTCCTTTGAAAATCATCGTTGATCTTTGTTGAAAGATGCAGAACAATTGGCTTGCAAACCTTAAGTTTCAGGCGTTAAGCAACGTCAGCCATGTTTATTCGTGGTATAATTAATTATCAGTTAAATTCACCAGAACTACTTTTACTCATAAATATATATGCCCCCCAAAGATCTCTACGGGTGAGAAACTTACTTTTTGACAAAAGGCATAGAACCAATTATGGTCGCAATGAACCTATTACAAGGTGTATAAATACATTTAATGATCTTTGCAACGAATTTGATATTAGCTTGCCACGATTAGAACTTAAAAACTGATTTTTGCATCGAATTTAAATTAATATTATTTACTGAAGTAATCTGTAAGACGATAATAGTCGGTAGATGATCCTTAGTCGCTCAGCAAACATCTGCTGTGTAAAGCGATACTGAGAGTTACTATCTAGGGAACGTACTGTTTTGTATTACTATGTAATGGATATAACAAAAAAACAATGTTTGTTTTAAATCGTTAATCACGTTATATGAATGGATTGTTGGTGAAGCAACCGAACATTACTTGATCTGTTAACATGAAAGGGAAATGCAAACCATCCTCCTTCTTTCATTTGTTTACAATATTTATGGAAATTGAAAACAAGCAGTGACATCCATTTATACATCTTACCAAACAGCGAAATCGGTTTCCTTAACTGCTTCAAAAAATTTGACTTTGCGAAAGAACGACAGTCATTGTAGGATCTATTACAGCATTAATAAAACGAAAAATGTTACATTTCTCTTATTCTGGAAATTTGACTTTGCGACAGAACGACAGTCATTGTAGGATCTATTACAGCATTAACCAAACGAAAAATGTTACATTTCCCTTATTCTGGGAATTTCATCAATTTACACTTAATTTTTAATATTTAAAAGAATTGTTGAAACTACAACGCATACTTTTCAAAATCACAAAACACAGAAATATTGGAAACCAATGAGCACTGGCAGAGAAAATTCTTCCTCTTTTAACGTGTTAAGGATTTTTCAATAGGGACTTGACAATTGTTTTTAAATATTTTTTATAAATTTGGAAACGTTCCTTGGCCGTTACTGTATAAATTGATACTGATAATTTAATGTTAAGTGAAGAAGTGAATTTACAACTTAAATTCAAAAGCGTCAAGTCTTTACTGAAAAACGCCTTAATTCTTGGAATCCATTTACTCTAAGATTTCATGCAAAGCATTCGCCTATCCTAAACTTGGATGTGGTGGTACATCATCGCAATTCAAATGTAAACTGTCTGCAAACCTGAGAAATACCCTGTTAAAATGATAAACATCACTCGTGCAGCACTATCTCATTGCAGAATATACACTCCGAGGGGTTAGAGTACTCTTAATTTATTAATATTATTTATAAAAGCAAACCGCACATGCACTTCAAGTCAAAAAAGACGTTACCCATGTCGCCGCAGACGCGTGAAAACGCATATAAGTGCACGTCCCTTAAATGCGTTTTGAAGCGCCTGATGAACATACATTTTAAAGACACAACAAAACTTACTTTACTCAAATCCAAGCAGAAGTGTATTTTTTATCCAAAAATCGTAAATTTTCTCATAACTCTCACTTGAAGCATTCAGCGGTGATTTATAAATATTTATCTTTCGTTGCCTTTGTCAGCGTGCCACTTGCCTAGCTGTGTTCAACATTTTCCACAAACGAAAACGGCTAATAAATGCGGTTTTTTTTCGCGAACAGACCACGCCACGGCGACAGATAGTGCACTTCAACTTTCAAATACACGACACAGGCAACCTTTCGAGCGTTTCAACTGCGGCCGGATATCCCAGACCCGTTAGCAGGCGTCCACACAAACGGTTGGAAAAACAAAATTTAACCAAACGAAGGAAAATAGAGCGATGGTATCAAATATGCAGATGTTATGGGCACCTCGAAGAAGACACAAACAGAAACTATCTCACAGATTTACTGCGCCGCAGAGAGATCACGTGCTATCGCAACAATGGGCGAAGAGTGTATGAGCCAACAGAAGATTTCTCGAAGAAATTGGTCCCGAAGAAAGGCAATTAGAGGTGGCTGGCTGTTCATCTCTTCATCATCGCCGCATTATAGGTGCACGGTGCGGCCGGCGGTGCTTCTAGACGCTACCATGCATTGCTGAGGAACAGCTGAGAGATCGCTGGACGCGCAGAGCAAATGCACGTTCGATGGGGGAAAATGTACTTAAAAGCTTTGCTATTGTCAGCCATTCATCACTCCGGCGTTTACTGTTGTGCTTGGTGATTTCAGCGGGCCTACGTGTGTGTGTGGAATGGGAGAATCCATAGCACGTTAGTGCGTTGATAATCGGGGAATTATTTTTTTAATTTCTTTAACGGCGGAGTGCGGTTTTTTTTTTAAGATTTCTCCATGTCTGTGTAGTTGCAGTTTGGCATGCATAGGCCTTTGACTAGACGTCACAAGTTTACTCTCACTTTCCGTAATGCACCTCGTAAGAAGTCAAATGGATGTGCACTCGTGGAAAACGTGTGTTCTGTCTTAATCAGTACGCATGTGTTTGATAATTACCGTGGGTGCGCAAGAGCAGTGGCCAAATGAAATGCACGGCGTTTGTATTTCGATGGTTGCGAACAACTATGCAATGACTTTTTTATATATTTCTCAAATTTGAATTTTGTGTTCTGTTTTAAGTTTCATTAGACTTTACGATGGGCTTAACGAGTTTATTTTTGAGCAGTTGTAAATGATGCGATTCAATTAAGTGCGCGTAGTTTTAATTGGAATTTTTTTCTCATATATTTTTTTTTTACTGTTATTGAAAAGTTGAGTAAACAAAAACTAGGCGTTTGTTCGTTTAAATCAAGTATTCGCTCGCTCGCTATGAATTGATTTAGATTTCCCTTTAAAAAATGACATAAATCCCATTTCTCACTTTCTTACTTACAAGTAGATGTACTTTACACTGACTTTTTGAAAGCCTTTGATAAAATGCATTACACTTTGCTTTCAAATAAGCGTTAATCCTTGGAAATTAACTCAGCAATGCTAAAATGCATTTTCAGTTATTTAATGGGGAGAAAGCAATTTGTAAAGATCGATAGTAATAAATCTCGCGGAATAAAAGAAACATCTGGCGCACCACATGGTAGTTATTTGCGCCCGGTACTATTTCGTTTAGTTATTAATGATGTTAATACAATATTTAATTTCTGCGGAGTGCTTACATTCACGGATGGATTTAAATTCTTTTTTTTTTTTTTTGATATATAGTGTAACTGACTGCATTTAATTTCAACTGGATATAAAAACCTAGCGGAATGGTGTGCATATAATACTCAAGATGTAACATAAACATCTTGTTTTGGACTCCGTTGTACAAGGCTTCAAGGGATATGAATAGAAACTGGGGTAAGTTCGGCATCTTGGACTCACACGGGCGACTATTAGCAGTGACGAATGTGGTGATATATTTTTTATGCTAGATCAGTTTCTATATGGTAATATCCATGCAGCAACGGGTCCAGAAAAGCAAAACTCAGAAGAGCCTTCGCTATGGCAAGCAACAGCCAACTTGATTCCAGGGTGAAGGTTATCTGCTACATGGCGCTATTCCGCCCAATCATGGTGTATGTCTGTCCGGTATGGTTCAACTCCCACGTGGAAAGGATTAGGGTCTTCGAGAAGCAATGTCTTCGAGCTTGCCTTAAGATGTACAGAACCCCAGAATCTGAGTAAAATAAGGAAATCTTGTACAATGCAGCAAACGTGAATAGGCTGGACAATTTTATTATTAAGCTGATTCCAAGTCATGTCGCACGAGCAACGACCTCGGAAAATGAGTTAATATTTGGAGCTTGCTACCCAAACGACGCATATCATGAGAGCGCACTCCGAAGTGGATTAATTCCGCCGGAAGCGTTCTTGTGTCTGGACCGACCTTGGCTTGGTCCAGGATGCAGAAAGATGTCCACGTCTCTACCACGTTGTAAGACGGACGGTGGACAAGCGGCTGCTCTACGAGAGCAAAGTAGGAATCGTAAGTCCGGGTGATCTTCGGTTCGGCACATCCACCCCATTCGCGACAGAAATGAGAGAGAAAGAGATAGGCATTTTTATTGGTGGCTAGAGCCACATCAAGTGCCCCAGCTGCTGTCAGCTTAAAAAGCTGATTGCTGGTCATCTAGGGACAACTTAAACTTAGCATAAGTTCTGATAGCTTAGTATGTTAGAAAAAAAAGTAAAAACAAAAAAAACAGAAAAAATAATTTAATTTAGTTTGCATAGTTAAGGGCCGTCTTTGAATCCGTGCCATTGGGACAACGCAACAAAGGACGACCTAGACTAAAGTGGCGCACACAAGTGGAGAAGGACCTCAACTAACTTGGAGTGCGCAATTGGAGACAGCTGGCGAAAGATCGTGCTGGCTGAAGAGGCATGTTGGTTGAGGTCCAGGTCCACCCCGGACTGTAGCGCCACAAGAAGAAGAAGTTAAGGGCAGCATATAACGATGAAGAAGTCTCGCTGCTCCGCCAAGGTCGGTTACGAACTCACCGAGACCTTCAATGTCAAAAAGGGTTTTAGACAAGACGACGCAGACTCATGTGATTTATTCAACATCATCCTCGAGAAGATCGTGCGTAACTCACAAGTCAACACCAGAGGAAGGATCTTCCACAAGTCAGTTGAATTGTTAGCTTACGCTGATGACATTGACGTGATTGGACGAACACAGCGAGCCGCCAATGAGGCGTATGCTGGCATTGAAGTGGAAGTAGCTAAAATGGGTCTAGCGGTTAATGAGTGCAAGACGAAGTATACGCTGTCATCAAGGAAGGACACACAACATCGACGTCTCGGACAGAACGTCACACTAGGCAGCAGAAACTTCGATGTAGTTAAGGATTTCGTCTACCTCGGCTCCGCGGTAAACAGGGATAACAACATGAGAACCGAAATCAACGCAGAATCACTCTTGCCAATCGCTGCTTCTTTGGGTTCAAAAGGCAAATGAGTAATAAAGCCTTCTCTCGAACGACTAATAATAATAATTATTGGCGCTACAGTCCAAAAAGGGACCAGAGCCTAGGTTGCTCATGAACTAATCGTGGCGTAATAGGTAGAGTGCGACGCTCACGCGCCGAAGGTCTAGGTTCGATTCACAGCTCAACACCTCGATTTTTGCACGGCACCACCTCTTTCGAGGTGCTGACAACACTCAAAGAGTAACAACTGTCTAAGAAAAAGCTTCTCAAACGTCGCCGTTCGAAATTGGCAAAAAACTGTAGGTCACTTCTACTCGTGAAAGAACAATAGCGCGCAAAACACGAGTAGTCGATGAGCAAGCTACGCCCTGGTCTTCTTGTGGACTCTCGCGCCATACTATTATTATTCAGTTATACCCTACATGGAATATTCATCTGTTATCTGGGAGTCCCTTAAGATAAACAAGAAATTTAACTCAAAGTAGTTCAAAAGACTGTCTTGACATTAGTTTTCCGAAAGCAAATTTCCTTTGAAGACCTTTCTTATTATGATAAAACGATGTACAACAAAAGACATGCAGGCCTTAAATATCAGGCAGCTTTAACTTTCTTCAACCATTCATTACATTGTCTCTGTATGAATATTGTTTACTAAAGTACGCTGTCATACCATACTTTAAAAATCGGTAAATGATCTTTAGTCGCTCAGCAAACATGAACTGTAAAAACGATACAAAGAGTTCGAAAACGTGGAGTTATTTGTGCTCTGTGTACAATTGCTCAAAGATAGACTATTTTTAGTGATGCATCAAATTCAGCGGAATAATTGTAATGGTTTGGGGCTTAGGTGCATATTTACATATATACTCTGCCTATTTATCGAATTTTTTAGAGGTCAGAAATTCATCTTTGCTGCGGATTTAAGTGTTTTGTTTTTACCAATTGAGATAGAATGGCCCTAATCATTTTCGACAGTGTTACTATTGAATACAGCACTTTGTGATTTCTCTTACGATAAAAGAATTTAAAATATAGCGCGGTGACAGATATTGTTTTTAACTTTGACACACAAAGCCTTGTCAACAGAACCTATAATAATAATTGCATGGCGCGACAGTCCGCAGGGGGACAAGGGCCTAGCTTGCTCATCAACTACACGTGTTGTGCGCGCTACTTATCTCTCACGAGTAAAAGGGACCTATAGTTTTTTGCCGACTCCGAATGGCGAATTTTGAGAAGCTTTTTCTTAGACTCTTTGAGTTTTGTCAGCAGCTAGAAAGAGGTTAAAAATTCGAGGTGCTCAACCGGGAATCCAACCTGGACCTTCGGCGTGTGAGCATCGCACTCTATCCACTACACCACGGAGGCCACACAACAACAGAACCTATACTTCATTTAAAAACATTGTCGATTCCTATTCAAATTATGGCAAACATAATGACCAGACCGATGCACGTGTTAATACCTTCAATGTTTCGCTTTTAAACTCAAAACCTTAAAAGCAATGTCAATCATTGCTAAAAAAAAACATTTTATTTCTTCTAAACACTGGGTTAAAAAAGGGTACACTAATAAATTACGATTACGGAACAATAATTTGCATTTTTTAAATTTTTCTTTATTACACCATGTGTTCTCGACCGAAATTCTTTGCTAATAAATATTTGTTTAGAAAAGCATTTTCCGTGCTAAGAAATTTGTCAAAAAATTAATAATTAAGACTCTTTTAGATACCATGCAACAAATGCGAAACCAACATCTGTCATTTTTTCATGCATTTTGATCACTTCCAAAATTAATTCAAAAGTCTCCAGACAGCAACATCTTGATTTACGAATAAATTTCAAACCCATGGAGCTGGCAACATCAACAACATTTTGTTTGTTATCGGAGATCCAACTGGGGAACAAAAGAAGTACAAAACGAGCTTAGACAGGTCCTTTAAAATTATAACAAGCCAAAGTCTCCAGAACCAACATTTTCAGACCACCAAATGCAAATCTTGTCAAATGTCGTTTTGTCTTTATCTGGCCGATCCCCCTGGCCGATCCCAATGTTATTTTTTGCAGAAAATCATGAATGAACCATGTTTTAATTCGAGCCTTGAAGGCCACTTAAATGCAATCCTTGAGCTAAAGATGCATTTTTTTTTTTTTTGTTGGAGGTTGGGATCAACTACACTGGAGAACTCAGACTCAAATATTGGTCCATTGTACTACCAAACTAAAGATGCATATATTCAAAAGGTCTTAAAAAACTTTAAGTCGCGCGATGTACCATGGAGAAGCAATCTTCGGCAGCTTTCAACACGTAGGGAAACACATTACATTACACCTCATTAAATTGTATTCTTTCACGATATCATAGACGTGTTTCGAGCACCGCGATCGTATTTTTGGACCATTTCTTTCGACCAATCGACACGAGCGTTTTTTCGAGCGATTGACAAATTGTGTGGGATCCAACGCGAACAAATTTTTTTGACGGTCAAATATTCATGCAATATTGAATGTATGCTTGTCCCACTAACGCCTAAGGCTGTCTCAATCTCACATGACGATCTTGCAATATCAGTTGGCGCACAGCATTAATGGTTTCCGGAACATCAACTAATTTTGGACGACCCTCACGAAATTTTTCTTGGAGTGAACTACGACCTCGGTAGAACCATACCATTGATAAGCACTGGTCCTTGATGGAGCTTCTTCGCCAAAAATTGAATTAAGTTCATCGATGCACTCTTGTTGAGTTAATCCACGTCGAAAGTTGTAAAAAAAATCGCACGAAAATTTTCACGATTTAATTCCATTTTTTGGGCGAGATGAATCTTCTAAGTTACAGGAAACAAAACAAATAGCGCTCGTAAGTCAAAACTTTCTGAGTACGTATAACCTCAAAAATGCCAAACTTTACGATGAAGCTGGCAATTGCCAGATTGGAACACTAGTGTTGCCCAGTCCCGAAATATAAAAGGCAACCTTCGTATACCACAAAGAGAGGATTGCCGGTTAAGTCAAGTCAGAGTAGTATACATAAATATTAAGACAATCCATGAAAAGACCGCGAAGAATACGAACGTGTTACACGTGTAAAATGGCGAAGTCATATGTAATTTTATCTGCTTAAAAGTCTTAATTCTATTTATTTTAATTTTAACTTTAATATTTTTATTAAATAAAAATCTTAATTTTTTTTTGCTTACAAGCCACATTCGATCTCCGGTCTAAACATTTCGCATTTTTCACGGCGAAATGCCTTTCTCTGAAAAAATTAGACTTCGCTGGAGTCAGTAAGAACCTGCAAGTCTCTTCTACTCGTGTATGAACAGTAGGAGCAGGTATGCTCTGATCCCTTTGTGGACTTTAAGTTTATTCATCCAAATCACTTTCTCAACCGTTGGTTTATACATTGGTCATATTAAGGGTAAAGACCTATCCCCATAGTGTTCTTTTCAGATCAGATCTGATCATAATAGATGTTGAGTCCTCCAATGTCAGACAATTTCTGTCCTTTAGTTCAGAGATAATTTGCCTATGCACATTTTCCGCACGCCTAAGTTACTTTTTAACTGCTTCAGGTCTACATTGTGTTAAATTTAATAAGAAATGTGAAGCCATCATTTGAGTTTCACTGGCGGTATGATTTCGTTCGGTTAAATGCATTTCTTCTGTCCTATCCGCACTGGCTACTCAAAATCGTACCGTTGTCTGCGCATGCACACAAAAGTCTATACAATACCGATGGGGTCGATTACCCAAATACCTCTTCGTTTCATTCGCAATTCCTCCTTGGCCAGAGGTTTTAAAAGCATTCCACCATACCAGGCTAATGACTGTTATAAAGTGCAATGTCCATACAGATAAATTTGCTCACTGCACCGCTCGTCGGCTATATCATAAGAATTCAGCACCGAAGAATGCAACTGCCGATGTGCAGTTGACCTCACGGGAAGAAATCCGGGGCGGTCGGATCGCCAAAACGTGATATCCGATGACCGGGAAACGCCTGCTTTAGACGATCGATGTGCCTCGTGCAGTTATTAGCCGTTGCTCTATCCTGTTGGATCCATTTTACCAGCTTGAGTTCGTTGAGAGGAAAAATGAAGAAAATTTCTTGAATATGACTCAGAGCGGCCGTTTGACTCGCTCTAACGAATATAATCGAATATCTCTCGCCGTTAAAGCCGCACCGTAGTCGTTATGAATTTGATGGGATTGTGGGCATCACATTCGATTCGAGTGGCAAATTCACAAATTCTTCGTTATGGAGATTTAGGAAAACGAAAGTTTAAATGACATGCCCAACGTCCGTCAGCTAGTGGACGGCTTGCGGATAAGTAAGTGAGCAAAATACCCATCAAATTGAAGGGTTATGTGGAAAACAAAATAGTGCAGTTTACGTTTGATCGGAAGATGTATTGTATTGTAGAATAACAATTCAAATTAAATGCTTGAATTTCTGCAAAGACATATAAGACACGACGTACTGTGAGCGTCAAAAGAAAGTGTACAACAACAAATTCCATTTTCAACATTTTAATAGATTTATATATTTATATGAAATATTTATTAACATTTAATAAATAGTTCATTTACTAACATTTGAGTAAAAATAAATTAATGAAAATAGTAATAACAAAATAATAATTACAAAATAACATAAAAAACTTCATATTTAATGCGTCAAAAAAAGTGTACAGTTCACGAAAAAGATGGAATTCTTTACATTAATATTTTGTCTGCTTTCCTTTGGACTTCAAAACAGCTTCTAGTCTCCTCGGCATGGAAAGTATTAACTTCTTGATGAATTCTGTTGGAATTTTCTGCTATTCTTCTAGAAAAACCACCTTCAAGGAATCCTTGGTGGTTATCGGACGTTTTTGAATCTGCGTACCTAGATATTCCCACAAATGCTCTATCGGGTTAAGGTCTGGGAATTGCGGAGGATGATGCAGTTGCTTAGGTGTGCGATAGAGCAACCATTCCTTCATCGATTTGGCCGCATGTTTGGGATCATTGTCCTGTTGGAAGACCCATGATTGACTAAAGCCCAATTTCTCAGCACTTGGTGGTAAATTTGTTGTGTTGTCAATAAAAACTAGGTTTCCAACAATTGATGCGGCCATACGCCCCCAGACCATAACCGAACCCCCACCATACTTGACCGTTTTCATTAAATTCGGCGTTTTTGACTCTCCATATTTTGGGCTGATTTTTAAATCCAAACATTTCAAATTTGCTTTCATTACTAAAAAGAACATTATTCCACAATATAAAACCTTCATTTTAATACTTTTGAGAGTAAACCAGTCGTCGCTTTCGGTTCTTTTCTGAAATGAGAGGTTTTTCGATGCACTCTGCCATATAATCCATTACTAGGGAACGCCCGGCGCACAGTACTTGCACTAACGGGAACTCATGAAGAAAGGCATGTCTTCTGCGATTTTAACTGCACTTGCCGCTGGATTTTTGCGTACTTCACTAACATTCAGACAATCTCTTTGATTGGCCGGTACGAGGTCGATCTTTGACATCTCCGAACTGTTTAAATTTATCAATAATTTTTTTATTGTATTATACTGTCAGCCAACATTTTCCGATATCTGCCGTAATGACTTTCCTTCCTGATTAAATTTCAATACAAGTTTTCGGTTTTCAATTGAACTTTGCTTTCCCATCTTTGGATGCTATTGATACTTCAAACACAAAACTAACTACTTTCCTTAAGAATAATCAAACAAATGAGATATCCTCTTGAAGTAACAATAGTCGAAGTGAAAACCAAAAAATAAAACAAATGTAACAGGTTATATCCACGCTATGAGTATCCGTTACAGTATGATCGTCTAGCTGTACACTTTATTTTGACGCGTAGAATATGAATTAATTTTTCTTATTTTGATGTTATTATTTTGTTGTTAGCCTTTTTGCTATATTTTGTTTGTGAAGTGCTTACGAATGAACTGCTTATAAAACGTACATAAATATTTCACAAAATGATATCATCCATTCCTTGGTATGAAATATTAAAAATGCTATGTGGAGTATACTTTTGACGTTCACTGTATATACATAATTTTGTGGTTATTTCTTATCTGACTGATTCTGTTGCCTATCAGGTGACCAATAGACTTTCACAGGCTTCAGTATCATCTGCACATTCAGTCTGAAATTATGTAAACATTTGGGATATCAGTTTGACAATGTCACTTGCCATAAAAAGTTTTCTGGTGGGCGAGTTTACACAGAAAACCATGCCCGATGAGTGGAATCTCAGCGTCGTTTGCCCGGTTCACATAAAAGGAGACGCCTTTGACTGCGCCAACTACCGAGGGATAAGTCTCCTGAACATCGCATACAAGATTCTCTCTGCCGTATTGTGTGAGCGTCTGAAGCCGTTTGTCCATGACCTGATAGGTCCCTATCAGTGTGGTTTCAGGTCAGGGAAATCCACAATAAACCAGATCTTTACATTACGGCAGATCCTGGAGAAGACCCAAGAAATGCAAATTGACACTGACCACCTATTCGTCGATTTCAAGGCTGTATATGACAGTATGCATAGAGACGAGCTATACAGTGCCATGTCTAGTTTTGGCATTCCTACCAAACTCGTCAGATTGTGTAGAATGACGATGGAGAACTCTCGCTGCTCCGTTCGCTACCGCTGGTCGGTAACGAACTGACCGAGACCTTCAATATCAAAAAAGGTTTTAGACAAAGCGACGCACTGTCTGTCATGCGACTTCTTTAACATCATCCTCGAGAAGATCGTGCGTAACTCACAAGTCAACACCAGAGGCACGATCTTCCAGAAGTTAGTTCAATTGCTAGCAAGCGTTGATGACATTGACGTCATTGGACGAACACTGCGAGCCGTCAATGAGGCGTTTGCCGGCATTGAAGCGGAAGCGGCTAAAATGGGTCTGGCGGTAAATGAGGGCAAAACTAAGTACATGATGTCACCAAGGAAGGACACACGACATCGACGTCTCGGACGGAGCGTCACACTAGGCAGCAGAAACTTCGAGGTAGTCAAGGACTTCGTCTACCTCGGCTCCGCGGTAAATAGGGACAACAACACCAGTACCGAAATCAAACGCAGAATCACTCTTGCCAATCGCTGTTTCTTTGAGCTCAAGAGGCAATTGAGTAATAAAGCCTTCCCTCGAAAGACGAAGCTCGCTTTATATAACAGATTGATCATCCACGTCCTACTTTATGGCGCGGAATCTTGGACGTTAGCAAAGGCGGATGAGGAAGTCCTTAGTCTCTTCGAGAGAAAAGTTCTGCGTGCGAGTTTTGGTCCTGTTTGCGTTAATGGCATCTGGAGGAGAAGATTTAATGACGAACTCTATGGGCTGAAAAGCGACATACGTCTGATCAAGCGTTTTCGGATATGATGCTTAAGATGGCTAGGCCATGTAGAGCGTATGGACACAACTGCTCCAGCGCGAAAAGTCTTTGAATCCGTGGCATTGGGACAACGCAACAGAGGACGACCTAGACTTAAGTGGCGCACACAAGTGGAGAAGGACCTCAACCAACTTGGAGTGCGCAACTGGAGACAGCTAGCGAAAGATCGTGCTGGCTGGAGAGGCATGTTGGTTGGGGCCCAGGTCCACCCCGGACTGTAGCGCCACAAGAAGAAGAAGAAGAGTTTACAGACCCGATCATAGGCTCTGCTCGTATACCTAAAAACCAGTTAGTGTTGAATTATGCGTAGATCTTGATCAGCGCTCGTAGGGGTCTAATAAATTTACTCCGACAAGATTTGGCTGCAGATTTGATTGCAAAATGTTTTCATTACAGTTTCCCGACAACGTTTAGAAACTTCGGTATCTCCCGTCAGAATTTTCGTTTCAGTCGTCCTTCGCAATTTACACACACTCCCTCAAATGAGAATACTAAGCATAGCGAACGGATCTCTAATGCGATTACAGCATTTTTGTCAGCCAAATATTTTACAAAGCAGCCGGAAGCGTCCTGATTTTTCAGTGCATGTTTTATTTACTTCTTCTGCGCATTGACCCCTTGAGCACAGTGGGTAAAGTGCGATGCTAACACGTTGGTCCTTAATTCGTTTCCTGGACTGAAGACATTGCATTTTTTAGGGCATCACTTCTTTCGAGCTGACAACACCTAAACAGCAGGCACGGTCTTTAAAAAAAGTTTCTCTTATTTTCGCCGTCAACAGTCGGCGAGTACTCATAAGAAATAGTAGCACGCACAACACTGGAAGTTGTTAAAGAAGCTAGGCCCTGATTCCCTTGTGAATTGTTTTTGCATCTTGTATATATAGTGGTGAATAAGATTTTTTTAATGCGCAACGTTTAAGAATACCATAAGGAAGGTCTTTCTGCAATACCCCTTCTGCAAGTAAACGCTACTTAACTATATTTTAAGATTATGCAACAGACGATTCTTATTTCAATAGATAAAAGTTAAGACATTTAAAAAATCAAATAAAGGGTGTCCCAACAAGAACGCAAGATGACTGATGCAGCAATTGAATTCACTGGCTGTATGGGATGTAGCGCGGTCTTGTTGAAGCCACATACCCTCCACATTCATTTCTTCAATTTTAGGCACAAAAAAATTCTTCATCATTTCACGATACCGAACACCATTGACTGCGCTTGACCTGACTCATTTTCATTAAAAAAAAGGTCCAATGATTCTTCCAGCCCACACAGTGACACGTTGAGGATGCATTTGGTTCTCGTGAATTACTCGAGGATTTTCCTCGCCCCATATGCGATTTATTTTTAAAAAATTCAGACTTGATGTAGTTAAGGTGTACTTTTTGTAGTACAACGAGGTCATGTTTAGCCATTTTACTTTTCGAACATATGAAATTTCTTAAATTTCTTGCTCGCCGTGGCGTAGTGGGTAGAGTGCGATGCTCACACACCAAAGGGTCTAGGTTCGATTCCCAGCTCAACACCAATTTTTCGAATTTTTCACGGCACCACCTCTTTCGAGCTGCTGACAACACTCAAAGAGTAATAACTGTCTAAAAAAGCTTCCCAAATTTCGCCGTTCGGAGTCAGCAAAAAACTGTAGGTCCCTTCTACTCGTGAGAGAACAGTAGTGCGCACAACACGAGTAGTTGATGAGCAAGCTAGGCCCTGGTACCCCTTTGGACTGTAGCGCCAACAATTATTATTATTATTATGAAATTTCTTAAAGCATTCTCTTTCAATAGTTCAAAGTGTTACATTGCACATTTCACAGCCCCTTTTTGATCTTAGATGACATTGACGACACCTAAGCTGCTTTGGCCATTTTTTGAGAAAATGACACCCGGGATTCTCCGCAATGCTGAGAGCAACAGTCAGTTTAGGATGTCCTTGGTTGACGTTATAAAATTTTAGGTAATGTAGTGCTACCGCTCGATAACGATAGGTTGTCTTACTTCGGCATCAAACAATAAACTTGTTGAGTCCAATCAAATCCAAAAGCACAGTCTCTGATTCTAGGTATGTAATTGTCTGGTCTTTTTATGTCTTCTGGTGATGCAATTACTTTCTTCTAAGGTGTTGGTGCTAGAAACTTCTTTAACTTAGACAATGGAATGTCGTTTTCACTGCAAATTCAATGCTCCAAAAATACGATCGCGGTGCTTCGAAACACGTCTATGACATCGTGACAGGTGATGAATTGTGGATTTATGCGTATGACCCCAAAAGTAAACAGCACTCGACTGTATGTGTGTTTCAAATTGAGCCAACTCCAACAAAAGTGTCTCCCGCCCGAAGCACTTCCAAGCAAATGGTCGCCTGTTTTCGGAAAAACTGGACATGTTGCAACCGTACCAGTAGAATAACACAGAACAGTCAGTTCTAAGTGGTACACAACCATTTGTTTGTCAGTTGTCTTCTAAGGAATCAGCCGAAGACGGATCACTCTTCACCACGACAATCCGAGCTCTCACACATCAGCTCAATAAACTGCATTTTTGAGTACTCAAAACATCGATTTGATGAGTCATCCGCCGTATAGTCCTGACTTGGCACCGAATGACTTCTTTTAATTCCCGGACGTAAAAATAAAATGAGAGGTCAACGTTTTTCGACACCTGAAGAAGCGGTTGATGCGTGCAAAATTCATGTTTTGGAGATACATCAATCAGAGTGGCAAAAGTCCTTCGACAATTGGTTCAAACGCATGCAAAAGTGTATAGGTCTTAATGGGGAATATTTTGAAAAACAATGAAGCTATTTTCGATGATTAATATTTGTTTTTGTTCTCTAATAATAATAATAATTGTTGGCGCTACAGTCCAAAGGGGGACCAGGGCCTAGCTTGCACATCAACTACTCGTGTTGTGCGCGCTACTGTTCTCTCACGAGTAGAAGGGACCTACAGTTTTTTGCCGACTCCGAACGGCGAAATTTGAGAAGCTTTTTTAGACAGTTATTACTCTTTGAGTGTTGTCAGCAGCTCGAAAGAGGTGGTGCTGTGAAATATTAGAAAAATTGGTGTTGAACTGGGGGTCGAACCTAGACCCTTCGGAGTGTGAGCGTCGCACTCTACCCACTATGCCACGGCGACCACAACCTTAAATCCTCTAATATAAAAGTCAACCCTCGTACTATGCGTTTTGACAGCACCTACATACATAAGAAGAAAAATATTTATTGAGAGAGGGGATTCTTTCGGAACATACTGCAAATTAGCTGATCATAAGTCTAAAGAAAAGATCATCACCTGTTCAGGTGGAGGTCTCGAACTTTCCAAAGCTTTAAGCAAGCTCATGTAAAAGTACATTTAATAATAATAATAATTGGATGGCGCGACAGACCGCAGGGGGACCGAGGCCTGGGTTGGTCATCAACTACTTGTGTTGTGCACTCTACTGTTCTCTCACGAGTAGAAGGGACCCACAGTTTTCTGCCGACACCGAACGGCGAAGTATGAGAAGCTTTTTCTTAGACAGTTAATATTCTATGAGTATTGTCAACAGCTCGAAAGAGGTGGTGCCGTGAAAAAGTTTAGGTGTTCAGCCGGGAATCGAATCTGTACCCTCGGCGTGTGAGTGTTGCACTCTACCCACAACGCCACGGCGGCCACAAAAGCACATTTGCTACATATAATTTTATAATTAAAATACAGCATGTGAGAGCCGAGCTCGACTTGAACTTTGTCTAAACTGGAGTACAAATTTTTGACGACTTTTTCCAATCGTTTTGGACTTATCGGCGTAGAGTAGCTACTTCACATATTACTACAGAATAAAGCCAAGTGGCGTTAAATAAGACGATCTTATAAATCAAGTCCGTAAAATGAAACCATGCGGTTGCCAAATGTTTCCGTCGCCAAGTTAATTGTAGCACTAGCTGTGTGTGGCCGCCGTGGCGTAGTGGGTAGAATGCGACGCTCACACGCCGAAGGGTCTAGGTTCGATTCTCGGCTGAACACCTCGAATTTTTCACGGCACCACCTCTTTCGAGCTGCTAACAACACTCAAAGAGTAATTACTGTTTAAGAAAAAGCTTCTCAAATTTCGCAGAAAACTGTGGGTCCCTTCTACTTGTGAGAGAACAGTAGCGTGCACAACACTAGTAGTTGATGAGCAAGCTAGGCCCTGGTCCCTGCGGACTGCTGCGCCAACAATTATTGTTATTACTAGCTGTGTGACATGATGCTCTGCCTTATTGAAGCCACAACACTTGCAAATCACGATTGTTCAATTTAAAAAGCCAAAAATTATGGCTCTATAATCTTCACTATTGAAGATGTGTAACATTCTGGGTCTTAAAGGAATATGGACCACTAAGCCATAGAGTATGTTACACCAAACAGTTAAGTTTTGTGGATATGAAGGTGCTGTTTTTTGTTCACTCAACTTTTGTTTATTGTTTCATTAAACCAAAAGTGAGCCTCATTGCTAACCAGCCGAAGTGAGCGATTAGTGTCTTGAACAGAACCATGATTTCCAAAGCAAACTTTTATCTTGAAGCGTTGAAGCCAAACCAAACTTAAAAGAAATCGCTTGACATCTGTCAGGACTGACACCAGTTAAAATAGCGTTACCAGCTTAAAGTTCTATATCTCTACAGTTCTATAAAGATCTAACATTTTACCTAAAATGCCACCTTTCTCTCGTAGGAAGGACCACTTTTTTTCATTCTTGTGGCCAATAAATAAACACATCAATGAATAAAATACTAATTAGGCTTGAGGGAACATCCTCTGCAAGCAACAAAATGTACAACATTCCCACAGTCGCCCAGTATAAATGCCATGGGAAAAATAGTTACGGATAGGCTCTGAGAACCTTTACTTATGTTTTCATTTCTTTCCCACTTAAACTGTATTACTTTACGGTAGACGGTAAATATAATCAACATATCCTAACGAAGAAGTGCATGATTAACATCTCGATTTTCGTCACTTCAGCTTCAGACTCTGCAAACATCGTCTTCATCCCATCACTGTCGATGACTCTCACAAGCACTTACGTCCAGATATAAATCTCGGTGCTTCATTGAGACTTTCCGACAACAACAACAGCTTCCTCACTTTGTTCCAATAACCACTTAGTCTGCAGAAACTTTCAAATAAACGTTTCTATCTGAATCATTGCGCCTGCGGTTCATTTGCTCAGATTTGCCAGTGAATCAGTGAAGACACCAGCTTTCGCCTTCAGCTGTTCGTTGCCAAATGATGCATGAACTGAGGTTTTTGATTCGATTTCAAGCATCCGCTTGCTATTCTAACAAACTCGTATATATGTATGTCGCTATCGTTGCCACAAATTGTTGCTCGCTCATTTGGCCAACATTTGGCAAGAAAATTCTGAAGATCGTGCAGTAACTCGGACAGATATTGAGTTCAACTGTCAAAAATCAAATGTTGCACTCCACCAGATCCAACACCCGTCAGACTTGAAAACCCATCATAACTGAAAAGGAATACTTGCCTCGCAGTATGAAATTGATGCCAGGAATTTTTCTTTGCCGCCTGGACAGTGTTGCATTTGGAGCCGCATACAGAGTTGTCGCACGACCGACAGCATTGATTATAGCTGAAACTGGACGTACACAGCGTGCAAAACGAGTCGAATTGATCTCCAACTTCGTCGGTACTCGCCTGAGTGACATCGGTTTCGTACGAGCTGAATTCTATTTCGCTTTCGGTGCCGTTTCCAGATGAGAAATCAACTCTGAAGCTCTCAGACTGGTATCCAAAGCGAGACTTTGACGAACGCGGTGAGAAACTTTCACTTCCACTGGCGCTGCTTGAGCTTGCATTGTAGGATGTGTAGTAGCCAAGGCCATTGCTAACGAAGGGCCGCGTCTGATATTTGGTGGTCATCGAGAGATTCTCATTGAAGAAGATCACATTGACGTCGTTGTACTTTTGCATCAGATCCGATGGGTACTTAGCACAAATATCCTTCAGGGATTTCTTTTGTTTTGAACATGCCCCTGACGGACGGATCAAATCCAGTAGGCAGAGTTTGAGGTCTAACATGGTGTAGCTGGCTTTGGTAGATCTGGAAAATAAAGAGAAGAAATTTTGTTCATATGGATAAGGAATTTTAAAGAAAATAAAAAAATAACGCAGAATACAGTGAGCAAGTGGGGTTTACAGTCGCACGTAAGAGGTTTCGTTTTTTTTTTTTGACAATATTTGATAGGAGCCATCCAATACTTATAGGCCCAGGTCCACGTCGGACTGTAGCGCCACAACAAGAATCTCCTTTTTATGTAAAAAGTAATGCTAACAACCAAAACAAAATCTTCCAATCTGGTGGCTTTACAGATCATTTAAATACGCGGGACAACTTTAAATCAGAGTTTTTAGTCTAAGTAGTTGAAAAATGTTTCTAGACGAAATCCCGGCTTAAGGCGATGTCACTGCCTTTCGAAAAAACTTAGGCAAAGAAGATATAGGATGTAGCGAAACATGAATATCGAAAAATCTACACACGAACTCAGCCTGGGTCTTACAGTGGACATTGCTCATAAAAGAAAGAGTGTACCATCCTTTTCCACTATCATGTGGCTTATGTCAGAATTTCTTAGTTTTATGTTATTTGTGGCCGCCGTGGCGTAGTGGGTAGAGTGCGACGCTCACACGCCGAAGGGTGTAGGTTCGATTCCCAGTTCAACACCAATTTTTCGAACTTTTCACGGCACCACCTCTTTCGAGCTGCTGACAATACTCAATGAGTAATAACTGTCTAAGAAAGCTGTACAAATTTCGCCGTTCGTAGTCGGCAAAAAACTGTAGGTCCCTTCTACTCGTGAGTTGATGTTGCAGTTGATGAGCAAGCTAGGCCCTGATTCCCCTGTGGACTGTTGCGCCAACAATTATTATTTTATTATTATGTTGTTTGTAATGTGTCCAGGAATGGAACTGCCTGTATTAGCTTTCAGCACGCACTCACTTTCATTTGGATTTCGGTTTTTTAAATTCAAACGAGATCAGAATGTTCATGGCATGTCTTCTGTGACTTCTCGTAGATGCTTTATCTTGCTAAGGACTCCAAAAAGTATGCAACTAAAATTTCGTGTTGATATTTGTTTCTTCAATAGCTCAATTCTCACTCAAATGAGGGAGTAATTTTAGATTTTTTTTATATTTTCAGTAAGCCAACGCACAAATGCACAACTTGATAATGTGAACACGTGTTTGATTAGTTCATAAATTTGTAAAGTTTTCAAAGTCGAACAAACCGACTTATATCTTGTACACAAACCGCAACAGTGCGTTCCACATAGTATCCATTTGCCACAACTGTGGAAGCTTTTCGCCGACTGTCAGTTTCTATTTTGACACACACATGTGATTGAGGTTATTTCTTTTGTTTATTTGGACAGTCAAGCGTGTTGTATTACTTTGCAAATTATTTTTAATTAATAGCAAAATACTCTATTATGAGTACACAACGAGGAAATTGGGAACGAAAACGTGCGCAGAAGTATAAAAATCGTCATGTCTTCAAAAATGATCTGCACGACAAGACTCCACAACAGAAGAAACTGAATTCCTTGCACATATCTGAAGTGTGCCAGCATTGTAAACAAGTGATAGAATGGAAAATCAAATACAAGAAGTACAAAGCACTAAGTCAACCAAAGACATGTGTGAAATGTCAGCAGAGAAATATCCGCAAAGCATATCACGTCCTGTGTCGCGACTGTGCCCTGGATCAGAAGGTATGTGCTAAATGCCTGAAGAAGGCCGACGAGGTTGATATTGAGCCCCCAGGACCAACTCCAGAAGAAGAACTGAAGTTGAAAGTGGAGATGGACAGATTAATAAAATCATTCCCCGAAAGAAAGCGTCGTGCCTTTCTGCGATACATGAAAAAGGGCAAGGTGGTGGAGACAGGGAACGAAGACGGCAATGAGGATGCTAAGGAGGGAGAAGAAGGAGAAGCTGCTAAACCTCCTCCAAGGCGAATACCTCACTCGCGAGATACTCTCCTTAAGAAGATTGAAGAGCTGCAGCTGAGAAATGATAGCGAATACGACTCAGATGAATTTTCTGAAAGTGAAGAGGATGGTTCGTTTGAAAGTGAAGAGGAATCTGATTAAGTTTTGTTAAAAGCCTGTGAAATAATAAAATTGAAATAGAACTTCTTAAGCAGAAATTTGGGCATTTAATTCAGACAGATTAATGAGGTTCGGTCCTCTACTCGTTTGCTGAGTAAGTTTCCCACTCCTTCCGAGTTAGGATATATTGTTTCAGGTTAACTCAACCCAAGAAAAATGGATAAGGATGGACTGACACTCATGAGCGTAGACGATTAACCAAGTAAAAGTTTTTAGCAACAGTGGCTAATTTTACACCAAAGTGACGGTCACCCATACTCGTTTTTCAAATACACATTACCTTCTTGCCTTATAGAAGAAACCATTTAGGATGGTTTATTGTTATTGGTCTCTGCTTTATAGGTGTTTGTTGATTAAGTTAAGGATATTTGATAGAAAACATTTAAAACAAAACTTGCTCCTAATTCCAATCAAATATTTCAACAACATTCACGTTGGTGAACGATGTCATTATACATATCACATTTTTCTATTTTACCTGCACTGAATGCACTCACCATGAAAGAGATAAAAACACAACTTCCATATGTGTCAAGTGAACTATTGACAGCGCCATACGAAACAAATACTGAATGTATATTTTATAGAAAAAATTCGCATTCTTGTGGTTTATATAAAATTAATCTTTTAAAAAGTTAATTTTCAACATTGGTAAAGTTTGTTTTCGATTATTAGTTGTGCAAATTCGCTGTACGAGTTCTGTGAAACCCTTTTTCGGGTATATTTGCCCAGCAAAATAGCGTATTGTTTGTGCTCATACCACAAATGGCTAACAAGCAATTTAAGCCCCAAGAAAAACTACCCCGTGATTTGCAACGAGAGCTAAAAGGAAAAATCACCCATTTCCTTGACTATGGGGAGACAGAAACGCTGATTCTATCCGGCTTGCCGAACGATCAGCGAAAGTTTCTTCATAAATATGCGGCATCCATTGGCCTGAAGTCGAAGAGCTATGGCGATAAGAAAAGTCGTGAGCTCCACATCACATTGCCAAAGAAGTTGAAGAATTTACAGGATACAAGAATACTGGAGCTGGCGGACAAAACAAGGAATTACTTCTGTGAGCCTTTACTTAATGAGTTGAAGGAAGCTACAAATTTGCAAAATGCCACATGTGACAGGAGCGCAGCGCGAAGAAAGAATAAAATTCGCAATGAAATGATGGCGCTTTGCTCGCGGCTGGTTCGCCCGAGATCGACTCGACTTAACACTCAGTTACAGAAGGACAGGGCTGAGCTGCCCATTTTCATGTACCAGAATGCTATTAACGAACTGCTACGCCAGAATTCTGTAAGTTTATTTTTGTTTGTTCCCTGTAAAGAGATGAGAGAATTCCACGTCTTTTGAAGGTACTCATCATCAGTGGAGAAACTGGGTCTGGTAAGACAACACAGGTTCCACAGTATATTCTGGAGGAGTATACCAGACTAAACAAACCCTGTCGCGTTATTTGCACCCAACCGAGGCGTATAGCTACTGTAACTGTTGCCACTCGTGTGGCCGAAGAGCGAGGAGAACCAATCGGGGAGTCGGTTGGATACCAAATACGTTTAGAAAGTGAGTTAACATTGTGAAATATCATCATTTATATATTTGTTTATTTGACTTGAAGGTTTGTAGTGCCTATGTGTGCAAAGTATAGCTTATTTATTTGTAAGAAATTCGAAGGCATCCTAAAAGTATTCGCATTTTTGTAAAGATACATGTTTGTGTATCTGTGTATGACTGGTGTATATATCGCAAGGCTCACTCAATTTATTCAAAAGTTTGTTTCCAAGAAAAAGATTTTTCTTTGAGTGATGGGTAAGAAGTGCAGGGTGGGCGATCGCAACTTACTCGAACACAGACAGAATACGTAAAAGAGGTTTTTCGTGTGACTGAAAAGAAAGAAGATTTGATTTATTCGGTGTACGAGAGCCATTTATGTTAAACTTTGTAAACTTTAGTCGCAATTTTTTGAGCGAACACCTTCACCGTCTGGGATTCTAGTTTTTAGACAAACTCCGGAAAACTAAGAGGGACACAATTACTCTTTGAACGTAAAAAGGAACTCTAAAATGATGGTACCGTAAAAACGTGTATGTTGTTTAATCCAGGAGTAAGCGTTTGAGTTACTTAATACGCCAAGGCGGCCACAACGTTTATTTACACCTGAGTGAAGGCCGAAGGTTCACCTTAGACTGATGTTTTAAAATAAGAGTCCATTGCGGAGAATAGAAGCTTTCACTCAACGTAGGTGGAACGAAAATTTTCTAAAGTTTGCTCTAAAAGACGATTTAAATATTTGTCTGTGGAAGGATTATCGCAATTAATGATTCAGCAAGTTCGATATTAGCTTCATATTATTTGACAAACAAAAGTATAACGGTCATGTACAAACCATGTTCTTCAATTGGCTGTCACTTCAGGTAGACCTTTCACCAAGCAGAAGTTGTCCACCAGTTACATGCTGTGCAAGTCACTAAACGTAGATCTCCTCAGATTTTACACCTTCTCTACCCACCTTCCTTTCGTTGCTCATTGTCACCATAAGGTTAGAGCTGTTTAATTTGAAGAAGATGAATCAATTTTCAAATAATTTTTAGCACATTGGTTCTGCTGCTCTGCGTATGAACGAGAAAAGCATCGTTTATCGCATTCACTAAGGAAAGTAAACCGTAGTGGAATCCGACCTGATTTTCTACGACATGCCCATCACAAGTTGCAATGCTACAAAGTCCTGAAGTTTAAACCAAACAAAAGGTTTACTTTTTCGACGGCAAAGAATAGTTTCATGTGACGGAATCTCTTCTTGGGGTGTCAAAGAGTCTGCGACGAAAAGGATATGAATTTTCATATAATTTTGAAGTGACACAATCAACATCTGGCAAGTAGTTAACCAAAGTTTAACCATTTTAATCGCCGGATTTATTTTATCTTCTTATGGCGCTACAGTCCAGGTGGACCTTGGCCTCAACCAAAATGCCTCTTCAGCCAGCACCGTCTTTCGCTAGCTGCCTGCAATTGCGCACTCTGAATTGGTTGATGTCCTTCTCCACTTGTCTGTCTGTCTGCGTCATCTTAGTCTAGGCCGTCCTCTGTTGCGTTGTCCTAATGGCTCTGATTCCAAGACTTTTCAGGCTGGAGCAGTTGTGTCCACACGCTCTACATGGCCTAGCCATCTTAAGCATCATATCCGAAAACGCTTGATCAGACGTATGTCGCTGTAGAGGTCGTCATTATATCTTCTCCTCCAGATGCCATCAACGCAAAAAGGGCCAAAAATCACCCGCAAAACTTTTCTCTCGAAAAGACTAAGGGCTTTCTCATCGGCTTTTAGTAACGTCCATGTTTCCGCGCCATAGAGTAGGACTGGGATGATGAATCTGTTATATAAAACAAGCTTAGTTCTTTGAGAGAGGGCTTTATTCCTCAAGTGCCTTTTGAGCCCAAAGAAACAGTCATTGGCATGAGCTATTCTGCGTTTGATTTCGGGGTTGGTTTTGTTGTCCCTATTTACAGGAAAGCTAAGATAGCAGAGTCCTTGACTATCTCGAAGTTTCTGTGGTCTAGTGTGACGGTTTGTCCGAGACGCCGTTGTGTATCCTTTCTTGAAGACAGCACGTAATTTGTTTTGCCCTCATAATCCACCAGATCCCGTTTAGCAGCTTTTACTTCAATACCAGCAATCGCCTCATTGACCGCTCGCTGTGTCCTTCCAATCACATCAATGTCATCAGCGTAAGCTAGCAATTGAACTGACTTCTGGAAGATCGTGCCTCTAGTGTTGACTTGTGAGTTACGCACGATCTTCTAGGGGATGATATTATAATATATAGTCACATGACAGTGCGTTGCCTTGTCTAAAACATTTTTTGACATTGAAGGTCTCTGTGAGTTCGTTAACAACCTTGACGGAGCAGCGAGAGTTCTCCACCGTCATTTTACACAATTTAATGAGTTTGATAGGAATGCCAACACAGGACATGGCTGTATAGCTCGTCTCTATGCATACTGTCATATGCGGCCTCAAATCGACGAATAGGTGGTGAGTGTCGATTTGCACTTCTTGAGTCTTTTCCAGGATCTGCCGTAATGTAAAGATCTGGTCTATCGTGAACTGCCCTGGTCTGAAACCACACTGATAGGGACCTATCAGGTTATGGACAAACGTTTTCAGACTCTCACACAATACGGCATAGAGGATCTTGTAAGCGATTTTAAGAAGACTAATCCCTCGATAATTGGCGCAGTCAAAGGGGTCTCCTTTCTTGTGCACCGGAAAAATGACTGCGATTCCACTCATTGGGCATGCTTTCGCCCCACAATATCTTACAGAGCAGCTGGTGCATGTGCCCTACCAGGTCATCTCCAGTTGCTTTAAATAGTTCTGCGGCCAGTCCATCCGCTCCAGCAGCTTTGTTCGACTTCCGCTTGGATATTGCTATCTTCACCTGGTCCAAATCGAGTAGAACGTTCTGCCTAATAGCGGAAATGGGGCCGTCATAGCCGTTAAGGTCCTTCCAGATTCTCAGTACAGACTGCGACTCTACCACGAGTTGTCCATTTTGGTCCCGTCAGGCTTCGGTCCGAACATTGTATCCTCCGGATACCTGTTTTACCTCTCAATAAAACTTTCGGACTTCATTCCTGCCATAACACCTTTCCATTTCCTCGACCGCACGCTTCTCAATTTCCTTCTCTTCTTCTCTGTTAGTAGAGCTCACGAATAGCCCTCCTCAGTCGATGCAGTGTTGCCTTATAGGTGTTATGTTTGGCTGCATGCGCTTGCCTACACTCGTCGTCAAACCATGGGTTCCATCTGGGTGGAAACCCAGTACATCAATGGCAGCTTCTTCGATGGCTTCTTGACACAATTTCTAATTGTCTTCTATGGTTAGTGAAGGCGGCATCGAACTCTGAGCGAGTTTCAGGGAGACTCGGTCGGCAAAGTTCCCAGTGATCAGTTGCGATAGCTTTCAATAGCTTTTTGACATCAAACCGTGTTAGCCTGTCTCGATTCTGCTGATATCTTGATATCCGGGTTCTTACCTTGGCTACAACAAAGTGATGATCCGAGTCGATGTTTGCACCTCGGAAGGTTCGGACATCGAGAATACTGGAGGAGTGTCTGACGTCGATCGCAACGTGATCAATCTGGTTGACGGTTGATTGATCAGGAGATCGCCAGGTTCCTTTGTGAATGTCCAGGTGTGGGAACCGCGTGCTAGTCACAGAGAGGTTACACTCCGCGGGGAAGTCCAACAGCCTGAGTCCGTTTCCGGATGCGTTGGCGTGCAGGCTGTGTTTACACATGACTCCAAAAAGATGTCCTCCTTTCCCAGCTGAGCGTTGAAATCTCCTAGAACGATCGTGGTGTCGTAGTTGGGGCATCGATCGTATGTTCTTTCTAGGAGATCATAGAAGTCATCCTTGGTGGTGTCACCCTTCTCCTCTGTCGGTGCGTGATCGCATGATCGGCTGATGTTCCCGAATTTAGCCTTGATGCGGATTGTCATGAGGCGTTCGCTGACGGGGTCGTAGCTCAGGACTTTTTGATTAAGTCTGCCTCAAACAACAAATCCGCATCCGAATAAGCGCTGCCGTCTCTCTCTATAGCAATCGCTGTAGTAGATATCGCAGTTCTTCATCGTTTTTATGCCAGGCCCATCCCATCGAACTTCCTGGATGGCGGTAATGTCTGTTTTGTAGCAGTTAAGGGTCTCCCCAATTGTTCTGCTGCACGTGGTCTGTTAAGGGACCTCAAGTTCCACGTGCAGAGCCGAAAATCATTGTCCTTATAACGTTGGTTGTAGTTGTCAACAGTTCCTACATTATCCGAGACATCTCGGCGTTTCTGAACGATATTATTTTTACACGGTGAGGAAGTTAACCTCACGCAAAACCCATAGACTGGTAGGCCAGGCCCATTATTTAAACTCTCGGTCAGAGGGGCACGCTGCGCTGATTTAAAAATATGTTCTGCCGTTGACTGCTGCCAGTAGCCAACAGATTATTTGTTTTTTCCAGTAAACGTGGAATAGGAACATTGAGTTGCATCCTGTGACCAGTTTCCCTTAAGGATAACTTTTCTGTTAACGCTGTTAATGTTCCGGTGCATGATGGTGAATTATCACATTATATACTGCGATTTGTTTTTGAAATATTGAATATAAATCAAGAAAAATAGGTTTTCATACTAATTTAGCTGCTATTAAACAATTCTAATGAAATGATTTTTAATTTTTAGGTCGCATGCGAAAAACCACGAATCTAATCTACACAACCAGCGGTTGTGTCTTGCGTTCACTGATGGCCGACAAGCAGGACTTCTTTCAGAAGATCACTCACTTGATCATCGATGAGATACACGAACGTGACAAGGACACCGACTTCATTCTGATCGCCGTCAAGGAGCAACTTAAATACAATAAGAACCTCAAAGTTATACTCATGTCCGCCACCATGGACATCCAGCTCCTGTCGTCCTACTTCAACGGCTGCCCCATAATACATGTACCCGGACAGGGATACGATGTCAAGATATATCACTTGGAAGACATTCTCTTTTACACTGGCTACCGTACATCACTTATGGAAAAGTATTTGCGTCTCTCACCAGCCGAGGTGTTCACACCATCGAAGGTGGTCCAAGCCGATGAGCACACACAGGGTATATTCGATGCGATAATCGACGAAATAACCGAGTCTCACCTAAGGCTCGAGAGCACGGTCGAGTACTTCGATCAGCTTCAGTATTACATTGAGAACGAGGGGCTTTCCATTGACTTGCGTCACTCAAGGAACGGAAAGACAGCACTCATCACTGCCGCCGAATGCAACATACCGCAGTATGTGACAAGGTTTATGCAGCTCAATGCGAACACCACCATTCGCGACTTTTCGGGAAAGTCGGCACTGACCTACGCGGCTGCATTTGAAGATGGTATCTGCCTGCAGCTGCTCACCTGCGCCCAGCATAACAACGAGGCCCTCTCTGAAAAGCAAATCCTCCTGTCAGCTTACAATCAGCAATTCCACGACGAGAACGAGGTGGACCACTACTTGATTATTTCGCTGCTTGAGGGGCTGTACCGCAGCAAACATCCGGGAGCCATAATGGTCTTTTTACCCGGCTACAACGACATAGTTGCCCAGAAGGATCTGATAACGAGCACGCTGCCCGCCGGCACGTACAAGATGTTCATACTCCACGGCCAAATGGAGTCAAACGATCAGTGGTTGGCCATGCAGCCGCAGAGGACACGCAAAATTATCCTTTCCACAAACATTGGGCAGACGTCGATCACTATTCCTGATCTCGCTTTCATCATCGACTCGGGCAAGGTCAAGATGAAGACTCACGACATTGTCACCGGGTCGTCAGAGCTTAGATCGATGTGGATCTCCCAAGCTGACGCCAATCAGAGGTCGGGCCGCGCTGGTCGAACTCAAAATGGTGTCTGTTACCGACTGTATTCCACGGAGAAGTACCGGCTCATGAGTAAGCACTGCGTCCCAGAGCTGATGCGCATTTCGTTGACCGAAATCTGTCTCTACGCTAAGGCGTTCGATCCGCAGTCGGACGTGCAGAGCTTCTTGTCGCGCGCTTTAAATCCACCTTCGAGTATAATTGTACAAAACGCAGTAAAGAAACTAAAGATTATAGGGGTATTCACCGACGACGAACAGATTACGGAGTTGGGCAGGCACTTGGTTGAGATACCTGTGGATGTCCAGCTAGGCAAGGCCTTAATGTACGGGATATTCTGCAAGTGCATCGACCCCCTCGTCACTATTGTCGCTTTCCATTCGGTTAAGGATCCGTTTATACTGCCGACAGACCGCTCGCTCCAAGGACAGGCATCTTTCCAACGCAAGTCGCTCTCGGGCGACTACTACAGCGACCACATGGGGATTCTGGTCCTGTACGACTCGTACATGGCTATCCGCAACAACAAGAGAAAAAAACAGGATTTCTGCAACAAATTGTTTCTCTCCGCGCCATGCATGGAAATCTTCTGCGCCACCAGGCGGCAGATCTATGACCTAATCGCGAGCAAGTACTCAATCGCCACTGAGAAAACAAACAACTCCGATTGGAACATTATCCGCCTGTGCATAGTTGCCGGCCTCTATCCAAACATCGCACTCATAGACCGAAAACGCATGGTCATCAAGTCCGGTGCCGACAAGCAGCTAATTCTGCAGCGAAGCTCCTCGCTGAACCCACCAGGCAAGAAATCCCTTAACGAATTCGCCAGCAAGCTGCCGTACGATTGGCTCGTCTTCTACGAGAAGTCCAAGCTCTTCAAAATGTACAGCATCAACATGAATACACTGATCGCCCCCGTCATAATCGCGTTGCAGTGCGGCAGGGATCATATCGTTGAAATCGACGAAGACTCCGACAAGGAAGACGAAGAAAACGACGGCGATGATTGCAAGCCCGACCAGTGCGAGGAGATTGCGAGGCGGAGCATGCTCATTTTGGACGGTTGGATCAAATTCGACATGAGCATAGATGACGCCGCAATCCTGGTCGCACTGCGGAACTATGTTCAGAGCGAGTTTCTCAAATTTCTGCACCACGGCTATTCCGAAAGCACCACAAAAGCGGTTAGCTACATCCAGTACTTACTGAACTCTGAGATCAGTAGCGTTAACGTGCACCTATAAAGGGTGGGAAATATGAAGTATTTTTTTTTTTTGAAGAGTGCGGCATTCAGGTGTGCAACACGTTAAAATATCGCAAGTTGAAAGTACAATGCGATTCAAAAGCTGCGAGTAAACCATGAGAATTGAATGAATGAATACTTTTCTGCACTTCTGTCGGTTAGGCGATGGCGGAGAAGGATAATGTGTTGCTTAGTCGCTTTAAAAAATTGATAAATTTTCTATTAAGTTCGTCAATGATATGGATTGTGTTGGATAGCAATAGACAAAGGTTCTATATTTTTGCCTTTCCTCTAGCAAGGTGTGTCATTTTGAAATAGGAGATACAAAAAGAACCAAATCTGCAGGCATATGAAAACAGTTCGTTACGGAAAACGAACATAGAGTGCTATCAGGAAGCATTTGGCGTTTTAATTTACAGAGGGCAAATTGGAGTTTTTTGAAGTAATGTGTTTCAAATAAGTGTGCACCAACTGTTCCTCTATATTAATTCTCATTCAATGCTTAAATTTTATTCATACATAAAATTAATCGACTTCTACAGACTTAAGTGCGCTTCTCCTAAAAAACGTTCACAAAGTGTATAATTGTGGCAGCTTACATAAAGTTTTTGACTTCAAACAACTGTGAGACTTCAAGCTTGTAGAGTCTACTTAAACAGTGGATAGCTTCTTTCGCAATGCAATATTGCTTGGGGATGGAAAAAATACCAAGTCACATCTCTGCTGCGTTGTGTGAATGTTATATTAATATGCCCTCTTCTACTTTATGAGGTCAATGACGTCTTTTTTCAGTGAGAATTATTGGTTCGAAATCAAATTCAGAAACACCTCAACCCCATCACATATTCTTTCGTTAGTATAACTACTAGACTTCAGAGACGATGTACACAAACTTACTTCAAAGAATATTTCACTCCAATATCATGAACATATTCATTAAAAATTAACAGCTGTGTTTATAAAAGTCAAAAAAGTTCGAGTCACTTACTCCTAACTGCCTTTGTTGAACATACTTCCGGATGGTTCGTTTCAATATTCACGGCGAATGTTGAAAATTAAATTTCCACTGCTTCATAGTAATACACCAAATTCGCTTTCATGTGGTCTAACACTTTTCACCAGAAGAAATCATAGCAGCCTGTTTCTTCTTGCGACAAGATCGATCTCGTGCTTTGGGTTTCTTCTATAATAAAAACGTTAAACTGTAGCTGCAAAAATTCCTTTGGATTTCGCTTTGCTCTAAACATAGCCTGCTGCATTTCTCATACAAATGATTCGACTTTTACATTACGCGGAATAGAAACTCTTAAAATAAAGAAAATTTAAGATTTAAACTGCTAAATCACAAGAAAAAACAAAGCTCGATATAATTTATGCAGAGTTGTTCATTGAGCAAAAAAGATGCTCAATTTTTTAACAAACTGAAAAATCGTGTCAACTTGCTTGAATGCTGACCGATTATTTTCTATAAAAGGAGTAAAAAAAATACTATTTAGTACGAGTGTAAGAAAAGACAAATTCGCATCTATGTAAGACATCATGCAACTATAGGTCGTGGTTAATCAACACAACGACAAGATTTAAAGTGACACAACTTACTGCGCTAATCTCCAAAGCGAGGCTAGACCTATTATATAAAAAATATATTCTTGTAAAATGTTTTTGACCCACGCAACATAGAATACAAAATACTAAACCCAACACAAATCGCAGTTGTGTGTTTGTAAAGTGTACAAAAAAGTATTCATGCAAAGTGACATATGAAGAAATGATGAACAAAAAAGTTGTTTGAATTTTCATGGATTACTTGAAGCTTTTGATGGGTATTGCGTTGAAAATATTTTATGCAATTTGTGTTACAAATTAAACATTCGTCAGGATGCTTAGACATTTTATGGGCTACAAGCATCGTGTCGTCATTATATATGTAATGTTATGAATAATGAAAAACAAATATTTTTCTTTTGAATCTTTAATATGGCATTAGAGAAATGTGATTTTATACATAAATAAATATTAAATAAGTAGTGTCAATCCCTTATGAGTTTTCATTGGTTTGGATGGTTGTAAGTACGTTGAGTTCTACCTGAGGCGTTATAACACATCACTAAATAAGTCCCGGGTTCTTTATATGTCCCGAGACTTATTGTGTGATCTGTTATGTAGGTCCTAAAGTTACCTTACTTTTAGAGCCCCAACTTCTTGAATAATTGTTGAATCAATTCCTCAAACTAACCGAGAGAAAGGCTGACAATTTGATACCACTAGAGGCGGTATCAGATTATTATTTGTTTTCTAAGCTGACCGGCAGCAGATTTTATATTTTCGAAACCAACGCATTCTTTATGGATCTCATTGCATGGAAAGGAAAAACCAATAAAGGGGATAAGACTCACAGCTTTCTCGCGTCATGGGCTTGGATTTCGTTCGTCTTCTTTTCTTCTTTTTCTTCGTGTGGACCTTGATCTGTCTCTCAACCAACATGCCTCTTCAGCCAGCACGATCTCTCTCCAGCTACATCCAGTTGCACATTTGAAGCTGGTTGAGGTCCTTTTCTACTTGCGTGTGTCATCACAATTAAGGCCGTTTTTGTTGCGCAGTTCCAATGGCTTAGATTGGAAGACTTTTCGGGCCAGAGTAATGGTGTACATACGGTCTACATGGCCTAGCCATCTTAAGTGTTGTGTCCGAAGACGCTTGACCAGACGCATGTCGCTGTACAGCCCACAGAGTTTGTTGTTAAAACTAAACCTACCATTACCGGTCAAAATGAACGTTTTCAAACTTTTGTAAAAATTACTGACACTCATGACAATTCTGTGGTCGCCGTGGCGTAGTGGGTAGAGTGCGACGCTCACACGCCGAAGGGTGTAGGTTCGAATCCCAGATCAACACCAATTTATCGAATTTTTCACGGCACCACCACTTTCGAGCTGCTGACAACATTCAAAGAATAATAACTGTCTAAGTAAAATAACATAACTGTCTAAGAAAGCTTCTCAAATTTCGCCGTGGGGAGTCGGCAAAAAACGGTAGGTCCTTTCTACTCGTGAGAGAACAGTAGCGCGCACAACACGAGTAGTTCATGAGCAAGTTAGGCCCTGGTCCCTCTTTGGACTGTAGCGCCAACAATTATTATTATTACATGACAATTCTTAAAGTATGCATATAATATTTTCTGCATCCTTATTTCTTGTTATTTTTTTCTAAGAAAAAATTGTTATAGGGCCTACCTACCTTGTTCAGTCAATACGACCGGTGGAAAGATATATTGTGCAGTTATACAGCCGTTTTCAAGTGAAAAGAGTAGACAAGAATAGTATTGATTACAGTGTCAAGTAGTGAACTTCTAAAGAGTTTCTTGTGCAATTTTGTTAGCAATTGTTTATTTGAAGGAGATAAGGTAAAGTATTAATACTTGGATGAAATTTTTTTATTAATATTCGAAAATGGGACAGATTCAGAGGATCAACGCATCGAAACAGCTGCTGATGGAACAGTCTGGGAAGAAATAAACGGACAATTTTAAATTTGTATAAATCAAAATACATTACTCTGACAATGTATAAAACTAAGCCGAGAAAAAGTGATTGTCCTAAGTTCTAAACATAACTCAAGGAAATACAGTCGAAAAGTTGTTTTTTTTAATTACCGGTCAATTTTACCGCGCGTGGTAGAAATACGTATATAAGAATTGTCGGTAGCTTTAATCTTTTCCTTTAGATGCCATCAACGCAAACAAAATCAAAAATTGCACTCAAAACTTTTCTCTCGAAAAGACGTGGGGATTCCTCTTCCGCTTTTAGTAACGTCCAGACTTCCGCGACATAAAATAGGACTGGGATGATCAAGCTGTTGTATAAAGCCAGCTTAGTCTTTCGAGAGAGAGCTCTATTACTCACTTGCTTCTAAATTCGTAAACCACATATACATCTCTCTCAGCTAAACTGTATGGCCCATCCTAACGATATGTGTATTGCATTTAAAGTCTTGAAGGAGAGGAATGCAGCTGGCTAATTCATCAGATCACTTTTTGTTGAAATAGCGATAAAAGAGTGATAAAGCCGCAACATTACGTCGATGTAGTCGCGAGTCAATTAACTTCGCAGAATTATTCTCAATAAGTTCTATAGCTTCACTATTGAATTCTTTACAGAAGGTCTCCCTAATCTTGGGAGTTCTGACCAAATATGAGCGAGCCTTGTAGTTTGTAGTCAGACTAAATGGGGTGACATATTTCTCGAAGCGCTTTATGAAAACCCAGACATTTCACTGCTGTTTTGGAAATCTCAAGAATAGAACCTCGTTGTTTTAACGCAAGAGCCATATACATATGGATAATGCCTGGTGGTTTTGAGAGCGCTTCAGTGATGGTAGACCCCAATTGATTATGCTGTGAAGATTGAAATATAAGTTTGTCAAATATCTCCCTTCCGCCTTTTTGTCTTTTGAATTTTCCGGCTATGTACAAGAGCTACAGAGCTCGTATCTGGCAATACTATACATCATTTGAAAGGTCTTGACATAGTTTATGTTCAAAGCGACGCTATGGACGATTAGTTTGGATATTGCATTCAACAGTTATAGACGCGTAAACATTGAATTCACTAACGCCGAAATTCGCCCTATTTTAAAGTTTTCTTTCGTTAAAGTCAAATCCGCTAAAGAGACGTTCCGTGAGATTAATGGTACTTTGGGGGATGGTACTCTATCACTTCGAATCGCGGAGGAATGGTTTCGGCGATTCAGAGCCGATGAAAACGACACCATGGATAAGCCAGCCGGCGGAAGACCTGTGACGACGAATACCGATCGAATCATGGAAATCATCGAGTTAGACCGGCATGTGGCATGTCGTGACATCGCTCAGGAGATGGGAGTCACCAAACAATTTTGAACCATCTGCAGAAGGCTGGATGTTTGGGTGTCGCATGATTTGACGCAAGAAAACCGAAAACGAATCAACGCCTGCGATATGCTGCTGAAATGGAACGAAATCGACCCATTTTTGAAGCGGATGGTGACTGGCGACGAAATATGGATCACATACGAAAATATCAAGCGAAAACCGTTGTGATTGAAGGCCGGTGAATCGCCCCAAGCAGTGGCCAAGCCGGGATTGACCATGAAGGTTTTGCTGTGTGTTTGGTGGAATTGGAAGGGAATCATCCATTATGAGCTGTTCCCATACGGCCAGACGCTTAATTTTACCATCTATTGCGAACAATTGGACCGCTTAAAGCAGGCGAACGACCAGAAGCGTCCAGAATTGGCCAACAGAAAGGGTGTAGTGTTCCACCAGGACAACGCCAGACCATACACTTCGTTGATGACTCGTCAGAAGCTACGGGAGCTTGGATGGGAGGTTTTATCGCATCTACCATATAGCCCGGACATAGCGCCAAGCGATTACCACCTGTTCCTGTCCATAGCGAACGCGCTTGGTGGTCTGAAGTTGAACTCAAAAGAGGCTTGTGAAAAGTGGCTGTGAGAGTTCTTCGCAAATAAGGAGGGGGTGGCTTCTACGAGAGGGATATTATGAAGTTGCCGTCTAGTTGGAAACAGATTATCGAACAAAACGGTGCATTGTACGCTTTTTATGAAGCATTGAATAAGAGCAAAAAAGTGGACATTTGACAACCTTAAATAATAAGCTTAACATACGCTGAAGTTCCAAGTCTATGACCGAAGAGGAAGGACGAGAGCCTACGAATATGAAAATCTGATGGTTCTGTCATCAGCGGAGGAGTGAATTGGATTGGAAGTTACAGACATTAAGTCATTTATGCAATGCAAACGGGTCCAATCCTTTGAACAAGAGATTCATCGACACCAAAAGCACGCATTTTGGACATGAGAGCCTGATGTCAGAGTGTCAATTTTTTTTCAAATATCAAACGCGTCGATCTTGCGTTCTCCTACATTGTGCAAAGTTTAGTTCCACTTTGGTGGAAACTGCCATCAAATCACCAGTAGACCGGTTGTTGCGGTAGCCACAGTGCCGGTCATTCAGAAGCTTCCGGGATTTTATAAGCTGACGGTTAATCAGCATTACCATAACTTAAGAAGGAAGGGATGTAAGCTGTATGGGTCAATGCTGTTTGATCGGGAAGAGCCCTAAAGAGTGAAAATGAAAAAGCTTACGCAATGGTTCTGCCAGCGTAGAAGAACACCTCTTCAGAAGAACAAGGGGTACACCATCCAGCGAATCTTGTCACGTTGAAATCTTTAAGAACCGTTGCAACTACACGTGCGAGAAAGTGGATTTTTCCCATGGCAAAATTTACGCTTTCCGGTATAGGCGGAGACAAAGTATAATCTATTGGAGTTGAGCTGCAAACTGTACAGTAAGCCGATTTGTTTGATGATTGTCTATGTAGTACTTACAGCGAAACAGCAGTGTACCAAAAAAACAAAAAAAAAAAAAAAAACTGGGACACTAATTACCTTCAAATTTAGCTTGAAATATTTCAGACATTTTTTTTTATATTAAAACGAAATAAATTGTATATGAAACTGCAGTTTAATACGGTTTAACTAATTGAAACACATTTATTGTTAATTTTTTAATTTTAGCAACTAAAGGCTTAAATCAAAAATAGTTCCAATTCATCGGCCGAAAAAACTAAGATAGTTACAAAAAATTAAGATAATTATTTCTTTTAAATTTCGTGTGTTGTTCTTTTAATTTTATAACTTCCTATAATCTTCTGTTCATCGATCCGACCAGGTTCTTTGTTACAGCCGGGATGGGATTAAAATCCAGACTTTGGGGGGGGAAGCGGCAACACCTTTTTTATGTTCCAAATACAACAATCTTTTGTTATACCGGCTGTGTGCTTTGGATCACTGTCATGCAATAGCATTACACCCGGCAGTAGTCCCAATTTCTCCTTGGTTTCGGGGATACAATATTTTAGGATATCAACGAGTCCAAACTTTGTTAAATTTCCTTTAATTACATGAAGAGAAGAAACTCCATTGAACCCCAGACCATTATGTTCGCACCACAGTGCTTAACTGTAGAAGTGACATTTTTGGGATCCAGAGCAGTTCCGTCCCTCCTCCACACAAAGCGTCGACCATCACTGCCGAAAATGTTAAATTTTGATTCGTCACAAAAAATTACTTGATTCCAGAACTCATCCGTCTTCTACTCCTTGGTACACTCTAGTCGCTTTTTTATGTTTCTTTCTGATAAGGCTTTTAGATCAAAGGCTTTTAGATCAAAAAATTACGCACTGTTTGCGGATTAACTTCTGCAATTTTTTCTTTCTTCAAACTTTCAGTAATTTTCACAGTTGATTTCTTCGGATTTCTATTTACCACCCTTAAAATTGTTCGTTTAATTTGATCTGTAGGAATTTTAGAATGCCTTCCACTTTCCGAAACGCGATGAAAAAAACCGTTATCTTTTAAAGACTATATAATATTGAAGACTGTTGATTTAGGTTTGTTAACCACTGAAGAAATTTCGCAAATACTATAATATTGTTCATAATAATTAATTATAAAAGATTTTGTATCACGGGACGTCTGTTTATTTTCCATTTTTTCAACAACAACATTTAATTACATAAATATGAAATTATAAACAACTTGATAGAATAGCGGAGATAATCTTTGATCAAAGAAAGGGTATAAAAGCAATATAACATTATTTCTGGTCTTGGAAAACACGTGTCCCAGTTTTTTTTTTGGCTGATGAATTTGCACTATTTTTGATTTAAAGCTTTAGTTGCTAAAATTAAAAAATTAACAATAAATGTGTTTAGATTACTGAAACCGTATTAAACTACAGTTTCATATGCAATTTATTTCGTTTAAATATATTAGAAAATGTCTAAGATTTCAAGCTGAATTTGAAGGTAATAAGTGTCCTATTTTTTTTTTTGGTTCACAGTATAAATAAGTGAAGTGTAAAGGTTATGATTGTGAAGGTGATTACCTAGCAAGGGAGGTATCTCAACAACAACATAATACCTTACCAGAAGGTTAAACTCACTCAAATTCCTCGTGTGGAAAGTTTATACAAATATTGTCTAAAACTTGCCTAAGACACAAACACCATTAAATTCCCTAGAGAATCGCCTAAAATTTGTACTTCAAACAATCTACAAAGATACGAATGCCCTACTTATAGCATGTAGTTTGTAGTTTTTTTGTAGGTTTGCTTGCACAACATTCGATTATGAGCAACCCGATAGGAGGTTTGGAACTCTTGCCGGGTTACTCATCAAAACGCTGCCTATTATCGATTTACGATTACAAAAAAGCACTAAACTTCATCTTCACGCTACCGCCTCACGCTACTCACTGTCAATGCCCCGGGCGCAACTGTAACTGTCACGAAATGTGCTCTAAGTGCTCTAAACTGCAGATCTTCGCACTTGTGGGAGACAACAGCACGCACACGAGCAGTTGCCCAGACTCAGTTATCATTACTGTAATTAAATAATTTGTAACTGTAACTACTTTCTTCACATTAATGAACTAAAGAGTTTCTTAACGTCAATTAGCATCATATAATTGCGCTTTTAAACTCACGGCTGCACGTGTGCCTGGTTGGGGGAGCTTCAAGCCTTAATTACCCCCTCAGAACGTTGCTCTGCTGGATTACAAACAACTTGCAGTACAAACGAAGAGCAAACATAAATTCCGCATGGATACCAAGCTCTTAAGGAGATCAAACTGAACTTCGATGATGGTCCCCAAGTGGCGACAGGAGAAATGCTAATCTGTGTATCTCTTACAAAAGGAAAGGTTGCGTCTGCCCGTGCGCGAGTCAATAAGAAGCGAAACCAGCTCAGAGGTGAAAGTGAAAAGTAAACAAAGTTCAAAATATTTCAATCTCAATTTGACACATATTTTCGACTGGAAAGATAAATCATCTCGCGCCTCATCTAGCACTCCAGCACACGCACACAAGCGCACGCAAAACCTTCACGCAGAATAGAAGAATAATTAATCGGCTTACCATCAAAATTTATTGTTTCAATACGTTGTATCTGCGGACCGGTGTGCAGAGGTATTATATTCGCATTCGGATTCGTTTCACTTGGGTGCCGTGTCTTTGTTCGGACGTCAGACGTGACTTAACGATTCGTTGGGAATCACTATTGGAACTGGACCGATGATGGATGGCTCGGACAAAAGTAAAACCAATTTCACTGCTCTCCCATGAATGGCTGAAAGGGCGACGAATGCCAAGGCCGTGCGTCTGTGCGGTCCTCGGCGCCGGCACAAACGAAATCATTTGTTTGTGCACCGCACTCGGCCCCTGCGAAGATTGGAACATAGTGACGGCCCAAATTAGAGAAACTGTTTCGAGGAAGTGTCTGTTTTTGTCGGTGGTGTAATTTGGGTAAGTCAATTGCAGACCAAGATGTACACCTTGGTTAGTGTAACAGTTTTTTGGACTCTAATTAAGTTTACCTAGTGATGGTCGGCTTGTTGTTTTTTGATTTTTGTCTAACGTCCCGTGGTACTGAGGAAGAGAAAGCACGATTTTTATTTTGTTTGGTTTGGCATTACTCGCATTTTGAAATCCATTGAGCAAGGTTATGTTGCCATTGTAAACGAGACAATTGTTGCCCTAAAAATGATGAACTTTCTTTAAATATGAGTTGAAGTCAAACATGAATTGTATGAGGCTGCAGTCACGAAGCTGGTGTTTATACTGATGCCTTGGTCATTGCAGTAGTCTTTGGTGTCAGACACAGGCAGCGGTAAAAGCACTAATAGAGAAATCTGAGGAAAGTTCTAGTCGTTTTTGAGTCTTATTACTCAGATTCAAAAACTGGTGCATAGGACAGTAACCTACATTTAAAGTATTTTTGTAGCCTTGCGGAGAAATACCGGCAAGTACTTCTATGATAAAGAACCCAAGTTTTCAGCTCCAACCACGTCAGCACCAACCAGTTGCCACCTTATGCGAGCAAAGACGAAATGAAAGCAGAGGAAGGGCTCTGCAGCGTCTTCACTTTCTCTACAGGCATCGCAGCTGAATTTATCACTTAGCCAAAGCAAGTGCTTAGCGAAAGTGAAGTGTCCCGTTAGTACACCAACAAGTCATATGCAGTATGATTGATGATTTCTTGCTGGCCTTTAAAACTATGCGCATAGTCAGCCTGGATCCTGGAGAGTTATGCTATATCTGGTTGAGCCGTCGAGAGGCAATTGTAGAGTCCTGGTCAAGGTCGCTGGCAACGCCAATGTGGGTTTTGACTCCATGAATCTATTTCTCTTTTAATCTGTGCCCAGCAATTTATTCAACAAAATAGTTTTCCTTGACACCGCGGTGTCCTAGGATCCAGACATGTCGGTAGAATAGGCTACCCAATTGAGAGAAGACTTGCATTTCAGATCTGATTTCGAAGTGGTTAAAGAGTTAAGTAAGGTTTTCTCTGACCGGTATTTTGTTTTTTACAATATAATTCATGCTCACTAAGATCGCAAATGTTTTCAAAGTAACCTAAAGAGATTTGAAGTCTAATGTTGTCGTTCTTCGCCTCCAGATCCCTTTATCCTTTTGAAGCCGTCTGTAAAAATTCGTGCACATTTCTTTCCTAGCTCAGTTTCTGGTCCAAGCCAGTCCTTTATCATTAAATAATTAGTGTCCTCGCATCAGATAGCATATCTGTGAGAGTGGTGTCATCAGAGATACTGATCAGAACTCCAGTGCGAGTTAAGTAAGGACCACCTCTTTTTAGTCAGAAGATGGATCGATTGCATCCCATGATGTGAATATAAAAAATAAAGACTGATCAGTGCGTCAGGAGAAAAATCAGTAGTGCTAAAGAAAGTCTCTTTGCAGTTAAAACAGGCAGCCGAGTTTGTTAAAAAACTATAGAGGCATATTTAGGGAAGGGGTCTTATAAGTAACTACCGATCCAGACGGATCTTCTTTGTGATAGATTCTTAGTCTCGTCAAAAAATCCTTTAAACTGCCAGGAAACTGACTGTGCATTAGAAGATTGTAATAATAATAATAATAATAATAATAATAATAATAATTGGAGGGCGCGACAGTCCACAGGGGGACCAGGGCCTAATTTGTTTATGAACTACTCGTATTGTGCGTGCTACTATTCTCTCACGAATAGACTTAAAGTTTTTTGCCGACTCCGAGCGAAGTTTGAGAAGCATTTCCTTAGACAGTTATTAATCTTTGAGTGTTGCCAGCAGCTTGGAAGAGGTGGGGTTGTGAAAAATTCCAGGTATTCAACCGGAAATCGCACCTGAAACTTCAGCGTGTGAGTGTCGCATTCTATCCACTACGCCACTACGCACAACGGTCCCCGGGAAAAAAAATTGTTAAATGAAATAACTTTTTGCAAGAGAAGATTTAACGACGAACTTTATAGGCTGTACGGCGACATGCGCCTCGTCAAGTGTCTTCGGATACAATGCTTAAGATGGCTAGGCCATATAGAGCGTATGGACACCACTGCTCCCGCCCCTAAAATCTTCGGCCTAGGTTAAGGTGGCGTACACAAATGGAGAAAGACCTCAACCAACTCGGAGTGCGCAGCTGGAGGCAGCTAGCGAAAGATCGACTGTAGATCCACACCCTCCAGATGATGTGACTGGATTTATGAATCACATGATTCAAAATCACATCCGTATCACTATTTATAGTGTCAACGGAATCACTGATGGAGAAAAGACCATCTGTGGCGGGATGGCGGCTAACAGACCCAGGCTTTGAGGGAACCAGACTGGTAGTGACAGCTTGACCAGAGGCTATATTCTGGTGCCAAGGGAGGTCAGGGGCCCCTGGAACTTCGGTTCCAGCCAGACCGTGCGGTAGGCCCCCTCGTGGGAGTTTCGTGGTGGCTGTGGTTTACCACCTAACATCGCGGGTAGAGTCGAGGATAGTGTACTGTGCTGACTTGTCTAGTTCATTGTTTAAGCAGAACTAGGCAAGTCGGTTATGGGACTATCCCTTCTCAGTGTGGAGTTGCATTCTCAACCGGGCGCTGCGACCCAAAGAGCGGAAAAGGTTTTAGAAAGGCTTCGCATCAAACCAAGGTGGGGTGATTGCCCTCAAGCATGATCTCAGTTTGGTACTTGGGTAACTAAGGCGTTTGGTCTTGCGTTACTTACGACTCTTGGGAAAAAGGTTCCCCGTGATATAAGCCGTTAAGGCAGGTGAACACGTAAAACCAAATCCCACATCTGTAGCTCCACAAGAAGAAGAAGAAGAAGAAGAAGAAGAAGAAGAAAAAGAAGAAGAAGAAGAAGAAGAAGGAGAAGAAGAAGGAGAAGAAGAAGGAGAAGAAGAAGAAGAAGAAGAAGAAGAAGAAGAAGAAGAAGAAGAAGAAGGAGAAGAAGAAGGAGAAGAAGAAGAAGAAGAAGAATGAGGAAGGAAATGGGGACACCAATGTGCGGTGGCCTTAGAAAATAACTCCCGAATACTCAGCTTCATGTAGACACCTTTTAGCATTTGCTGTGTGATTACAGTTATGTTCTTCCTCTCCGTGAAGCGAATAACCTCGGTTTTTAGAGGATTGATCGACAGTCCATTCCTTGTACTTCAATCTACGATTGCGTCTAGAGCCTCCTGCTTACTTCAGCATAATGACTCTAGACATGATCCGGTGGCAAGTACGGCTACGTCTTCCTCAAAAGCCTGTCTACTTTCTGTCTATTAGTGTCGACGAGATGCAGTGAACGGCTGCACGACAATTTGATTTAGTATGAAGGAAACTTCTTGTGTTAAAAGACTTCTTTCAGTTTTTGTTTTAAAGATCTGAGCAATGATTCGATTTTTTAATTATTTATTTCTAATTTATTTCTAGGTTTCTTAAAGCGATGCAAGAAATATTTCACCCCTTCTGACCTGGCAATAATATATAAGGCGTACATCCACCCAAAGCTTGAGTACAACGCTCCTATCTGGTCCGGTGCTCCTAAGACCCCTCTGCACCTATTTGATAGAATCTAACAGCGAGCGATAAAACTTTTTGGTGATAATAACTCTCGAAGTCAATCGACTCGCTTAAACATAGACGAAATGTTACGTCTCTTTCACTACTTCATCGCTATTTCAACAAAAAATGCTTTAACGAGTTAGACAGTTGCATTCCTCCCCTTCGAGAATTTACCCACAATACCCGTTTCACTAGAAATGCTCACCCGATCACCCTTAAGCCCACCTTCGGACGTACAGTTAAGTTTAGAGACTCGTTCTTCAGCCGCTCCACACGAATATGGAATGCTCTACCCAGCCCAATTTTCCCCCGCAATCCACTACAATCCACAGGCCTTTAAAACCAATGTGCATCGTTACCTCCTTTCCCTCTCTTCCTTAATACCTTCGGCGCGTGCTGTGACTTAATTTCAGTCATTTAAGGGTATAAACAATAATTTTAGTGCGCGCCAATTATATAATAATAATAATAATTGTTGGCGCTACAGTCCAAAGGGGGACCAGGGCCTTGCTTACTCATCAACTACCCATGTTGTGCGCGCTACTGTTCTCTTACGAGTAGAAGGGACCTACAGTTTTTTGCCGGCTCCGAACGGCGAAATTTGAGAAGCTTTCTTAGACAGTTACTACTCTTTGAGTGTTGTCAGCAGCTCGAAAGAGGTGGTGCCGTGAAATATTAGAAAAATTGGTGTTGAACTGGGAGTCGAACCTAGACCCTTCGGCGTGTGAGCGTCGCACTCTACCCACTACGCCACGGCGACCACGCCAATTATATAAGTATATAAAATAAAGGAAGCTGTCAGAAATTTTTACAATACGATTTTTTTTGTAAATTACAGTTTGAAAAGTAATCTAAAAAATGTATTATATTTCTTCAAAACAATTTTACGTTTACGTTTAGTTGTATTCGTAATATTCCGAACAAAAAATAAGTCCCTTGCCTCAATACTGCGGACTTTTCAGGAAATTAAATTATTCCTTTCATCGGCTTCACATTTTGTATTGTTGTATTTCCCTTAAGAAATGTATAGCTTAATCAACAGCGGTGTATTGAATTCTAAAATGACAGCCAAATAAATCAAACTACTTAACAAAAACTAGTGTAATGCACCCAGATTAAAGCCACATTTGACTCATTGTATAAAACGCCCGGCAAATTTACCTTGGGTTACCTTCAAAAGCAGTATGAGCTCCTATTCAGATGTGCCACATAAGCGAACCTAACGCCATGAAGAGTTCACCTATGCAGATAAGGAAGTATTCCAGTTTTGGTTTTTGTTTTCTTTTTCTATTTCTACGCAGGTTGCCTTTTATATTTCGGGATTGAGCAACCCTAGCAACCACTGGCAAATGCCAGCTCTATCGCAGAGTTTGACATTTTTGAGGTTATACGTACTTAGAACGTTTTGACATACGAGCTCTATTTGTGTTAAAAAATGGAATTAAATCGTGAACATTTCCGTGCTATTATTTTTTTACAACTTTCGACGTGGATTACTTCAACAACAGTGCATCGATGATCAAGTTCATCAAATTTTTGGCGAAGAAGCTTCATCAAGGACCAGTGTTTATCGATGGTATGGTGAATTCAACCGAGGTCGTAGTTCACTTCAAGACGAATTTCGTGAAGATCGTCCAAAATCAGTTGTTGTTCCGGAAACCATTGATGCCGTGTGCCAACTGATATTGCAAGATCGTCATGACCTATCGTGAGATTGAGACAACCTTAGGGATTAGTGGGACCAGTATACATTCAATATTGCATGAATATTTAACCGTCAAAAAAAATTTGTTCGCGTAGGATCCCACACAATTTGTCAATCGCTCAAAAATAGGCTCGTGTCGATTGGACGAAAGAAGTGCTCCAAACATACGATCGCGGTGCTTCGAAACACGTCTATGATATCGTTACAGGTGATGAATCGTGGATTTACTCGTATGAGTCCGAAAGTAAACAGCAGTCGACTGTTTGGGTGTTTAAAATTGAGCCAAATCCAACAAAAGTTACTCGCGCACGAAGCACTTCCAAGCAAATGTTCGCCTGTTTGTTCGGAAAAACTGGACATGTCGCAACGGTACCATTAGAACAACGCAGAACAGTCAGTTCTGAGTGGTACACAACCATTTGTTTTGCAGTTGTCTTCCAAGAAATCAGGAAAACCAACCGCCGAAGACGGATAACTCTTCACCACGACAATGTGATCTCTCACACATCGGCTCAAACAACTACATTTTTGAGCACTCAAAACATCGATTTGATTAGTCATCCGAAGTATAGTCCTGACCTGGCACCGAATGACTTCTTTTTATTCCCGTACGTAAAAAATAATATGAGAGGTAAAAGTTTTTCTACACCTGAAGAAGCGGTTGATACGTTCAGAATGCATGTTTTGGAGATACCTCAATCAGAGTGGCAAAAGTGCTTCGACAATTGGTTCAAACGCATGCAAAAGTGGTTAGATCTTAATGGGGAAAAATCTTAATTTGAAAAACCAAAGACCTATTTTCGATGTTTAATATTTGTTTTTGTTTTCTTATCCCGAAATATTAAAGGCAACACTCGAATTTTCTGTCAGACGAAAAACTTTGTTACAAACGGATCTTGTCTTCTTCCATTTTTGTTAAAAAGACTTAAAATATAATGGTTTTAAACGTTTTTGAAAAAAAAAAAAAAACAATTTAATTGTGGAAGGATAATTTTAGTCGGAGTTTGTTTAAATGTTTAAATGCTAAGATAGATGCAATTACGTTGTTGTACTTAAATTTTCTTAGTCTTAACTAATAGCATATTTTATTTTACATAAAAACAAAAAAATAATTAGGTTGAAGTCGAAGAATACGAGTATACAAATTTAGGACGGCAAACATTAAAGTTCTGTAAGCCTTGTGAGAAAAAGGATAAGGAGTTAAAACTTAAAGTAACTTGCTTAACTAATGAGTATTGTAAAAGGAACTAGAAAAAATAAAGTGTTTGTTTATTTAAGAAAAAACAAATTTAACTAGTCACCACAATCTTTTAAGACTAAGAAAAAATGAAGTTTACTATGATCGTATTTTGTCAAATATAATACATGCTATTGGAACCAATGCCCAGTCTTCTTCTAATTCACAACATTCCAAATAAAGTGAAGGAAGTAAATTGCAATCTTTGATAAGTACCTTTGCTTCTAAGCCTAGTAACATCAAATTCACACATAATTAATCACGAGCACACATAAATAATCATCACTGCCGTTGTTGTAAAAACTCCCAAATAACTCAAACTCATCGAAGGGTAAATACGCTGTCAAATTTTTTTAATTTTCCTCCTTTGCTCTTGCGATTCGGGAAAGTTATAGTGCAGTTGTCTTTAGTTCCAAAGTGAATTACATCTGTCTCGTTCTTCCTCTCTCTCTCTCTTTTTCGTCTACGTCATCTTCATGTCTATTTTCCAATTTATAATTTCTTGCTGTTTTTAACCGCAATTACGGATACGCTTGGTGTACCATTTCAACGTAAAACAATGCAGCACATGACTTCAAAGACCGCTCGTCATTTGTGTTGTGAAGAAAAAAAATTGTCTCTCCTGACGTGGAACAGTGCATTAGGCAGCGAAAACCGTAATATAATACAATAATAATTTCGAAGAATGAAAGTTGTTGCTTTCTAATAATACAGATGTCATTTAGGGATTAAGACGTTAATGCCAAGATTCATATCTAACTCGACGACAGGGGCCAAGTCCAGTACCCAGAGGTAGTTTTTGTTCTGATGCTAAACATCATTTATCATGATTTTGTGAATTTTAATTTCCGTGCTCCGATACTTTTCTGTGACATTCCTTTGCTGGCATTTCGGAGTTCTTATGGTTATCGTTTTCACTTTTGTTGGTTGTCAGCCACATCAACGCAAGAAGTGGTAACCAAATCTGAGCTTAAAGAGGAAACATTTTGTTTTCTTGAAAGCAAATTGATGTATACAAAGTGGGTTATAATTAATGACCATGTCGAAAAGTGTAATCAATTTTAAAATGACAGCGAACTTGCGTTTGACATTTGATACACGCTGCGTTGTTTTAACGACTTGTAAAACAAGCATTAACCGCACAGTCTTCGTTTTGGCATTGCATTTCCGAAACTCTGAAACTATACTGACATCGATCGTATTGTCTGTTAAACTATTTTCAATTCTGCCAATTTTCGCACTTTGTTTCCTTTCTTCACAAAATGCAGATAATTTGCCTTTTCAAAATTGCTAATTGCAACATCATTTCAATTCAAAATACGAAAAATAATGATAATAGCCGATTGAGATATTGCTGTTTTTTATGTTTAACTGTGGTGGCCGATTGGGATATTGCTGTTTATTATGTTTAACTGTGGTAATTGTTAAAATTGAGAAGGGAATTCGAAGTAAACGACTATAATGAGACAAACAACTGATTGCGTTCAGCGGTATGATAATAATAATTGTTGGCGCGATCGTCCACAGGGGGACCTGGGCCTAGCTTGCTCATCAACTATTGTGTTGTGCGCGCTACTGTTCTCTTACGAGTAGAAGGGACCTACAGTTTTTTTCCGACACCGAACGTCGAAGTTTGAGAAGCTTTTTTAGACAATTATTACTCTTTGAGTGTTGTCAGCAGCTCGTAAGAGGTGGTGCCGTCAAAAATTCGAGGTGTTTAGTCGGGAATCGAACCTAGACCCTTCGGCGTGTGAGTGTCGCAATCTACCCACTACGCCACGGCGGCCACTCAGAGGTATGATGCTCAGAAAATATTTTTTCATTTCAAATTCTGCCCAAAAGCTAAAAAAAATGTATGATGTTACCGTTCTTCTTCCTTCGTAGAAATAGCCACTAAGTTCACATTGTCAAACCTCCCGCTTTGTAAGGCTCTAAATGTAAAAAGAAAAGAGAAGAAGAGATTCGAGGTGAACAACGGCTATTGTAGAATTTCTTAGACATCATTTTTAAAAATTCAGGAAAGACCGGACGTCAAGGCTTTCAAGGAACTGTCTTATTAAACTCAGTCTAAATGTAGGAAAACCAATTGATATTACAGTTTTTGAATAAATTATTGTGTAAATTATATCAGTTATGAAATGTCAAATCTCAAATAAACAATTTAACGCAGAAACAGAAATTAACAAACTTGAATTAGGAAACGGATGTTGCGCTTGGACTTGGACGAAAGAATTATGTAGTGCCGACATTAATGATAAGGAGGGACAGCAATATCTTTACCAAAATGTATCTGCAAAGCAATTTCGTTATCAGTCATTTATGTTGGCAAGAGAAGCATATCTCCTGTCTGTCATTTCTAATCCAATTCACTCCTTCGCTGATGACAGTGGCCTCAACTTTTCATATTCGTTCCTCGGCACTCGACACTCCTCTTCAGCCATAAACTTGTAATGGCAGCGTATGTTAAAAGATTAAATTCCGATCTTGATAGCATAACTGATTGAGGTAAAAAGAATAGAGTGCAATTTAATGCTTCCAAAATTCAATGCTGTCTACTGTCACTTAAGCGTTCATTCACATGGCCGTTATTGAAACCAAAAGACTTTCCATCCTCGGTATGTGTACCAACTCAACACGACACAATGTGGAACGATCACACATTCGATCGACAAAAATGCAGCGAAATGTCTAGGTTTCTTAAAGCGACCCAAGAAATATTCCACCCATTTTGACCTCGCAATAATATATAAGCCGTATATCCGCCCGAAGCTTGTATATAACGCTCCTATCTGGTCTGATGCTCCTTAGACCAATCTGCACCTACTAAATTGATTCGAGCGATAAAACTTAATAATAATAATTGTTGGCGCTACAGTCCAAAGGGGGACCAGGGCCTGGCTTGCTCATCAATTACTCGTGTGGTGTGCACTACTGTTCTCACACGTGTAGAAGAAGGGACCTACAGTTTTTTGCCGGCTCCGAACGGCGAAATTTGAGAAGCTTTCTTAGACAGTTATTACTCTTTGAGTGTTGTCAGCAGCTCGAAAGAGGTGGTGCCGTGAAAAATTCGAAATATTGGTGTTGAGCTGGTAGTTGAACCTACACCCTTCGGCGTGTGAGCGTCGCACTCCACCCACTACGCCACGGCGACCACTTATTGATAATAAAAATTCTGCGAAGTCAATCGACTCTACAGTTGCGCAAAACAGTTCCTTTGCCGGACCGAACATGGACCGGTTCCTTTGTCGAAAGAAACTAGTTCCAGGAGAGGACCTGTTTAGTTCCGAGGAGATCTTTGTGATATAGGTAACACCTAATAAGAAAATGAACACTTTGTAAATGTTTTAAAATTAAATCTCCATACACTACTTCTACTACTACATAAATGTTATATTCGTGTTTACCAATTTTCTTCTACCTGTTACAATTAAAACGATATGTTTTAAATTTCAAAGAACATTTATGTACAAGAACAAGATTTGAGCATTTGTCTAGCAACAAAATTACTCAAAAACATCTGAAATGTTTCATGAAATGTCAACAAAACAAAGTGAGCAGCATGTTAGCTGAAACAACATTCAGAACTACCGCAGTAGATATAGTTTCGGGACCGATGTATTTCCCGGACCCATATAGTTCCAGAACCGATGTAGTTTCCGGACATAGTTCCGGAACTACTCAACACTGGTTACATGTCCATGGAATTATGTACTTATAGTTCCATCAGCATGTTCAGGCTCCAACACGTATTAGTCTCCGAAACAATAATGTAAAGAGGAGAAGGAATATGTTGAAAATATTAGCTTTTGTCTCTCTTCTTATCAAACTGCAATATACAGTGTTTCACGTAAGGTTGATGGTGTACATCTACAAAGAAGACAAGGTAATACACGAGAAACAACAAAATTTGAGACTGATACATGTGTCTGAAATATATTTCCTGAGTTGCGTGATGTTTCAATTCACACATTCACGATGAATCTGTCATGTTTGTGCTATCGAACATGTCGGAATTATCGGGCATTTTTAGGTGGAATATGTGGAACGATCGGAACTAGTTCCGACGGTGGAACTAGGTCCAGGAACTATGTAGGTCCGGAACTACATAACTCTAATCGACTCACTAAAACATCTACGAAATGTTGCTTCTCTATCAGTTTTTAATCGCTATTTGAACAAAATATGTTCTAAAGATTTAGCCAGCTGAATTCCTCCACTTTAAAAATTCATCCGCAGTACCCGCTTCTCTAGGAATGCTCATCCGTTCACCCTTAAACCCACCTTCGGGCGCACAGTTAAGTTTAAAGAAACGATCTTCAGCCATACCACACGAATATGAAATGCTCTTCCCATGTCCCATGTCCATCTTTACCTCCTTTCCCTTTCTTTCTCTATAACTTCGGCCCGTGCTGTGACTTAATTCCGCTCACTTAAGAGTATAAACAATTGAACAAAACGCAATCGCTATCAAAAGGAATAAGAAGTCTTATCATTCTACTTACATTGAGGACATTTAGTTAATTGTATGCCAAAGCAATAGTTCTGTTCCAGTACTTTAATAATAATAATTGTTGGTGGACTGTCACGGGGGGACCAGGGCCTAGCTTGGTCATCAACTACTCGTGTTGTGCGCGCTACTGTTCTCTCACGAGTAGAAGGGACCTGCAGTTTTTTTGCCGACTCCGAACGGCGAAATTTGAGAAGCTTCCTTAGACAGTTATTACTCTTTGAGTGTTGTCAGCAGCTCGAAAGAGGTGGTGCCGTGAAAAATTCGAGGTGTTCAGCCGGGAATCGAACCTAGACCCTTCGGCGTGTGAGCGTCGCACTCTACCCACTACGCCACGGCGGCCACCAGTACTTTGTGCACTAAATTATGCAGTCCGTCATTTGTTCAAAAGTGAGGGTAAGAATGTTTCAGAGAACGGCAAAACCTCACAAACAAACATTTGTGCACAGAAGTTCGTAGTTGAGTAGTTTGGCTAAAAATCTCTCTTGGAGGGAGTAACTCTACCGAAACTTGGCAAACGACTTTCCGTAGAAATTCGTAGAATTAAATGTAAACTGCTATCAGATATATGAAATGTTAGGGGTATTTTATTTTCAATTTTAGAGTGATCTGCTGCCCACAGATTTTTCTGTGATGATTGAAAAACCGAAAACCATGTATGTACATACGTTCTTACAATCACTTGGATCAACTCTTCATTACAGTATAATTGCTCGTATTCGATTAAATGTACCATCGCCAAGCTGTTTATGTACGAAATCCGATCCAAAAATAACAAATAAAGAAACCACGAGGAAATATACAGTGGCTCAACATTACAATGGGACACTTACTAAAATGAATTTTATCAATTATTTTCTAGGAACTTGTAAATGGTACAAATGAAATAGATATCGAATTTGAGTGTTCATTCTATTAGTTTATTAAGAAACAAAAATGGTATAAATTCATTAACATAAAAGCAAAAAAAAAATAAAACAAAAAACGAAGAATCAAGATTTTAAGCTCAAAAAAAATGTAATTCACTCTCATTATTGAAGGCTTAATATTTTGTTGGGAGGCCGTTTTGCTGTATTACTCCTTTTAGGCGATTGGGCATCGATTTCACTATTTTCTGGCAATAATCTGGTGGAATTTTTTCCCATTCATCCTTCAGAGCTGAAATCAGTTAATTTTTATCTCTTATTTTCACACATGCTCTATGGGGTTTAAATCCGGCGATTGTGATGGTGATTCGAGCACATGGGGGCAGTTATAAAGGAGCCAACTTCTAACATTATGAGCCTTGTGTTTAGGATCGTTGTCCTGGTAGAAATAGAAATTGAATTCAAGACCCAATTTTTCGGCAGTTTTTGACAGATTTGACCTTAGATAATATTTGTGGTCCATAATGCCTTCTACAATATGAAGATTTCCAGGACCTGCTGCCGATATTGCACCCCATACCATAACTGATACTAAGCCGTGTTTTATTGTTGGTTTCAAATTTCTTTCCTGTAGCTGTTCATTCGGTTTTCTCCACACATATGAACGCCCATCTGATCGGAAAACATTGTATTTGCTTTCGTCAGCAAAAATTACCTTACTCCAAAACGTAAAATCTTCATTTTTATATTTGTTATCGAAAGTTAGACGCTTTTCCTTATTTGCCTTACTTATAAAAGGCTTCTTCCTAGCAACTCGGCCATTGCAATTGTGTTTCCTTAGTATATTTCTGATGGTTTCTGGGATGGATTATTTACCAAGGTATTTTTCTTCTTCAGCAGCAAGTTTCGGTGCACTGAGATGTGGTCGATTCTTGATTTGTCTTAAAAGCCATCCATATCGGAAAAAATTTTCCGCTTGCTCGGTTTTGATTTGTTAGCAAAATTATCTGCACTTTTATACCGTTTAATTATATTAAGCACTGTAGATCGAGGTTGATTTACTAGTTCTGCAATGCTTCCCACCGATTTACCAGATTTGAAATGCGTTAATATCAGTTCCCTAATATCTGCTGAAGTTTGAGAACCGCGTGGTGCCATGACTGATATTCTGTTTGAATAAGCGTGCTTAACTGATCGAATACAACTTAGAATAAAATAATGGGATTCCCGGTATATGTTATATAAAATAAATTCAAATATTTACCGTTAACTAGAGCAAAATAAATTAAAGTTGCCGTGTGTCCCATTATTACTTTGAACTTAGAAACTTGACTTTTATTGTTTTTTTTTTTTATTATTTTTTGCCTTTATGTTAATGAATTCATACGATTTTTGTTTCTTAATAAACTAATAGAATGAATATTCAAATTCGATATCTATTTCATTTGTAGCTTTTACCAGTTTCTAGAAAATAATTGACAAAATTCATTGTAGTAAGTGTCCCATTATAATGTTAAGCCACTGTAAATGTGTTGTACCAAAATTCAAATCTTGTACTACAAAAGCAGTGTTCCCGAAAATGTACAAATATATCCAAATTTGTAGCCTCTGTTTTTATATAAATTTTCTCATTCTTTGTATGGGCTAGAGTAGATGGATGGAGAAGATGGAGATGGAGAAGATGGATCTGGGCCTCAACTAATATGCCCTCCCCCTCATTTTGCATTCCAAGTTTTCAGGTGCCAAATGCTTTTAGTTGGGCACTCCAAGTTAATAAAGGTCGCTCTTCGTTTGTATTCTCCATATCAACCTAGGCCATCCCCTGTTACGTTGTTTCAACGTCTTGAAATCGAAGCAAGGGTGTTCATACGCTCTACACGGACTATCCACCAAAAGAGTTATATTCGAGGTCTCTTAACCATTCTCCAGATGTCATCAATGCAAACAGGATCGAGAATTGAACGCAAAACTTTTCTGTGAAAAAGACTAAAGGCTTCCTCCGTCCGCTTTTAATAACGTCTAATTTAACTAGGGTGGTCGCCGTAGCGTAGTGGGTAGAGTGCGACGCTCACACACCGAAGGGTCTAGGTTCGACTCCCAGTTCAACACCAATTTTTCGAATTTTTCACGGCACCACCTCTTTCGAGAAGCTGACAACACTCAAAGAGTAAGAACTGTCTAAGAAAGCTTCTCAAATCTCGCCGTTCGGAGTCGGCAAAAAACTGTAGGTCCCTTCCACTCGTGAGAGAACAGTAGCGCGCACAACACGAGTAGTTGATGAGTAAGCTAGGCCCTGGTCCCCCTTTGGACTGTAGCGCCAACAATTATTATTATTAATTTAACTAGGACTGTTCAAAAATTTTGAAGTTTTTAAATTTTGCGGGCTACTCGTTAATCGAATTTTTTATTTTGTTGTGTTGGTACACTCGTATCGAACATGTATTCACAATTTCAGCTTGTGGTGCTATTATTTTGCACACCAAAATTTTGGTTTCATTTCGTATAACGGGAATTTTCTTGTCTTAAAATGCAATGAGAAAAGTAATTAGCATCCAAAGTACAGACCTCAACGTGGTGCTATTTTCTTGCACAGAGCTGTATATAGCATATTTATTTTGTCGGTGAGAGGCGTAAAAGTTAGACGTGTTTTGCGTTTTCTACGATTTCCTACTGTCAAAAAATTGATCAAAAAATTTGCAGTAAATTTGATGGCGAAAATTGAATTTAGTGTTCGAAAAGACTTGAAATGTTGACAATGGCAAAAGATGAGTGTACTCTGAGTCATGTCATCAAAATGTTTACAAGTGATACAAACTTTTCAGCAGGTCGAGAAGGTGTAAGTTAGTGATGGGCGCATTCGAACGATATCTCGAGTGATAATCGATTATTACAACATCTCGTGAATATCTCGATTCTCAATCAATCGCTTCTAATCTCTCGAGTGACTACTAACTACCCACTACTAACACAAGAGAACTGTATCAATAGCGCGAGAACGAGTAACAAAAATTCTTGTCGAGAGCTACTGATCAGGAACATGAGGAGAATGAAAAAAAACCCAAAATACAAGAACTCAAATATTACTCCACTACTCAGTTCATTTCTTCATTCTCAGTATACATGTATGTATATCTAAAACAAATCTTGCACTATGCTTTTTTCTGGGTGAATTGTGTTTGAGTAAAGGTTGTGTATGGTGGACGGGGTTGATTTTTGTTACTACCGTGTTTCTGCTATTCGGTGTATTTAACGGTTTTTAAGGGCATTGTACAGTTTTGGTAAATTTGATTTTTGTGTTTTTTCGCAATTTAAAATACAGTACTCTCCGGATATAAGCAACCCCCTTAAAACAGCAAAACCCTTTTAATAGCAACAAATTACATTCAGTTGAGATTTACCAATGCCATCCTATACAATTGCGCTCGCTTTAGAACAGCCCGGTTTTAAGCAATCCCCGCTTATTATCAAATAAAAATCTGAACAACAATTGTGCTTTCCCTGGTATTTTTCCCTTTTATAGGCACATTGAATTTTTTTGCTTTGGAATTTGTATCTTTGTGTGTAGCCAATTCAACGGTACTAGTCACCCGTGTGCATGTGCTATTATCCGGGGAGTACTACATTTACGGCGAACACTGCATCATTACTACATCAACTTCATATGTATGATAGGTTCACTTCACGGAATATCAAAATGAAACCAAAAAATCAATAGCATGGATTTTTTTCCAGAAGAACACAGATGCAAAACATGTGAATTGCGAAATCTGCAAAAGAACACTGAATGTTTTCGGTAATACTACGAATTTGAAGTGTCATCTTGAGCGAGTCCATCCTGTGCTAACAGCAAAATCTAGCAACTGCAACAGAAGCAGATGTACCGAGTTGTTCTAAAAAGTTGATGCAGATGCAGAAGACGGATTGGTAAGTCTGAAAAAGATAAAACAAATCCGGCTGCATACAGGAAAGAGTAAGGAATTAACTCAAAACGAGAAGGATCAAATCGACAATTCGTTGATAAAAATGATAGCAACCGACTATCAATCCTGTCGCTTGTAAAAAACTTCGGATTTCTTGAATATTCATTTAAGCCTTTGTATAAGCCACCAAATAGAAAAACTTTAACAACAAAACAAAAAGAAAATATATTTATGCCGGAGTAACGGAAAAAATCAACTTAATGGTGTCATCTGTGGATTTTGTTTCAGTCACTACTGATGTGTGGAGTTTTGATGGCAATAAACCCTACTATACAGTCGCCAGTCATTTTATTTTCAATGACAAGTTATTTTCACCGGCACTTGCAACTCGTGAAATGTTGGACGTGTGAAGAAAGATTTTATGAAGAATCGTTCAATCACTATTAGATCAGGTGCAGAAGATGTCGGCATATCGGTTGGCTCATCCCAAGCATGAGGCGGGTGGCTGCCAAGTTCGTTCCAAAACAGCTTAGTTTTGATCTAAAGAACTGTCGCATGTGCATCGCTTAGGAATTGTTGAATGGCGTCAACTGATATCCAGATTTGCTTAAAAAGGTCTTAATTTGAGATGAATCATGGGTATATGGTAATGACCTCGAAAGACCCATGAGGGAAAGTCCGTTTTTAACAGACCTCGTTCTTTAAACATAAACAGAAACAATAGAAGTCCCAAAAAGAAACAAACCTTCACACAAACCCCTTTACTGAAAAACATCAAAATTTTGTAAAAAGATGTTTAAGTCAGTGATGAAATCAACATCCATAGGAAAGTGTCAATTCGCAGAACTTTTGTTCGTCGTTAATATCATTCACCCATCAGCAGCCGAACCCAGGTCGTCACAGAACAGTCAACGGCGAAACGGAAATTTGTTAACATTTAAAAAACTATAAAGAACAATATGCGTTTTTGATAATATTGTGTTTTTATTGATAAAATAAAGGGTAATTAAGTGCAAATACTCGTATTAATTAAGGAACCTTTAAAAATGACATTAAATTTTCTTTATTCAATAGTTTATCTTTTGGCAATAAATTACAATTATATGACCTGGAGGTTAAAAAGTTGATGACATTTTACAAAATGTGTACAAAAATTGTGTGTTGTCCTTCAAATTAACAATATCTTATTTTATCGGCTAAGGGAATCGTTTTCATATATCCACACAGAAAAAACTATATCGGGGTCATATCGTACGATCTTTGCCTTCAGGGTACGAGTGGCGTCCGATATATTCTCGGTATCAGGGTGAAGCTGTGGTTATCTATATAAATTGACTTTTTTATCAAGTTAAACTATTACTTTAGTGCATTCATGTAAAATTTCATATAAATGTGATTATTGGCGTTTTATCTCTCGTTAAACAGAATCATAATGGCGACTGAGACGAAATGGTTAAAATTGAGCATCGCGCTGTAATTCAATTTCTCACTAAGCAAGGAAAAAGTCGAAAAACTATTCATGAAGAGATAATGGCTGTTTACCAGGGTTCCGCACCTTCATTATCAACTGTGCAAAAGTGGTCATGTGAGTTCAAGAGAGGCGGAGAGAACATTAAAGACAACTCCCGCTCCGGCGCCCCGGCTACTGCTTGTACGGGGGAAAGCATCAAAGAAGTCGAAAAACTTATTCTTGAGGATGCCCAAATATAGGTGAAAATGATGGCAAAGATCACTAAGCTTTCAACTGGTACCATTCACACCATTCTTTATGACCATTTTAACCTTTAAAAGGTCAGTGCAAGGTGGGTGCCACGAATGCTTTTAGCGCCTCAGAAAAAAGTGAGAATCGCATGCTGTAGAAAGCTTTTGGAGATATGTAGTGAAAACGCTGACGATGTTATGGATCGAATTGTTACTGGGGACGAAACATAGGTTCAATATTATGACCCTGAAAGCAAACAAGAGTCCGTGCTGTGGCGTAGAAAAGGCACAGACCCCCCGAAGAAGTTCAAAGTCACTCCGTCTGCCGGGAAGTTCATAGCCACAGTTTTTTGGGACTCAAAGGGAATCTTGCCCATTGAGTACGAAAAAACTTGAAACCATGAACGCCACATCCTACGCTTCCACTTTGCATAATCTGCGGGAGGAAATTAAAAAGAAAAGACGGGGTAAACTTGCAGCAGGTGTGTTGCTTCTTCATGACAATGCTCCTGTGCACAAGGCGCGAGTTTCCAAGGCTGCTGCGCGATGTTCTGGTTTCGAAGAAAAAAAAAACACCCACCCTATAGTCCAGACCTTGCCCCTAGTGAATATTTTCTGTTTCCGGATTTGAAGAAATGTGTTCGTGGAAAAAGATTTTCGGATGATGAAGAACTCAAGTCGGAAATAAATGGGTATTTTGCAGAGAAAGAGGAAATTTATTTTCTTGAGGGTTTGAAAAAGCTTATCTCAAGATGTAATAAATACATTGATGTTAGCGGAGATTATATTGAAAAATAAAAACAATATAAATTGAATTCGCATTTTCCTTCATATCGATACCGAGAAAATATTCAACGCGCTTAGTACATATGTATGTTAGAAGCAACTATGCGCTTACTAAACCTTTTCTGCAATAAAGTAATTTCGGCATGAGCTGTGTGACATTTTGCTCCTTCTTGTTAAAACCACGGCTTCTGCACAATACAATTAAATAGATAAGCGCAAAAGTCAGTAACATTTAACTTTTGGGCCAGTATAATTTTTAAAGAAGTTCGGACCAATTATTCATCCAACTCATAAAGCACAGCAAAAAGTCATTTTCTGTGAATGAAACGATGTATCGACATACACTTGAGGTCATCACTCCGAATAAAAAGGTTTGTTCATAAATGTATCCACTCATACAAAAGTGAACTTCTCCAACAAACATAACCATGATTTTTAAAATGCACGAATTTACCAACTTAACAGGTGATAAACTGACCACCAGCTAGAGTTGCCAAAGTTCGTTGCTTCTAAAAAAAAACTAATAACTTTACGTTTGTGGCCGACGTTGCGTAGTGGGTAGAGCGCAACACTCACACGCCGAAGGTTCAGGTTCGATTTCCGGCTGAACACCTCGAATTTATCGCGGCATTACATCTTTCGAACTCCTGACAACACTCAAAGAGAAATTATTGTCTAAGAAAGCTTCTCAAAATTTCACCGTTCGGAGTCAGCAAAAAACTGTAGGTCCCTTCTACTCCTGAGACAACAGTAGCGCGCACAACACGAGTAGTTGATGAGCAAGCTACGCCCTGGTCCCCTGTGGACTGTCGCGCCACCTAATTAATAATTATTATTACCTATACGTTTGCAATAGGACCTGAATCAATAAAAAACTACAACCCAGAACTGTATATTAAAAACCTCAGGCCCAACCACAAACGAACAGTATTTGCCCCTGCACTTAACCATCGCGTATAAAATACAACAGATTTATGTTCTCAAAGAAGACTTAAAGTCTGATTACAAATTCTTTCGGCTTTCAAAGCGATGTAATCATTTTTCAGGACTTTTACTTTCGACTCTATTCCGTGCCGAATTTAAATAAAATATACAAGTAAAACAAATAAACATGTGTAGATGTTTGTTAACATATGTTTATACAAATTTAGTGTTTTTTTATTGGCCCTCATAAAGTTGTGACTAGACTGTAAACTGATGGACTTTCGAATAATGGAAATTTGTTTATGGACTGTAACATCATGTCTTTTGAATGACGATTGATCTGAGTTAGTTAACGGATGGGGATGTTAGAATGCTTACACAGTGAGCATGAGTATTTCTGTTCTAAAAGTAATTTATTTTTCATATTGGCCAAAGAGCGTCCTAATAGAACTTCAATTCAATACAGAGTTGTACGCGAAGAAAGTTAAATACAGGTTAGGGGTGGACCTGGGCCTAAACTAATAGGCCTTTCAAGTCGGTGATAGCTGTTGCCAAAAACTTGAAATTCCCAGCAGTAAGTTACATGACAGTATTCTTTGAGAACGCCGGTAATAAAACCATTAGAAAATGTATTAACAGATCACTCAATAATATGTAAGTTCCGGGGCATACACTAATAAAAATTATTAATTTAATATTATTTTTTTTTGTTAGTGGCGCCCCCTATATGTCCAGAGTTTTATTAAGTGTTTTTTGTATGAAATGCCAATTAAGTTACACAAACGGACTTTAAAACCGTGGTTAGAGCGATAATCTGTCTTTCTGATTATTACTAATAGAAAGTAAAGCATTTTGGTTCACTAGAAGTGGAGTGAAAGGCACACGCCAATGGACAACCTCGGGGAATCTTTTAACAAAGTAGAAATTGTATATTGGTGTAGGGATTCACAGTGTGTTCCAGTATCGAGCTGTTATTACTCGTAAAAGGAAATATGGTGGCCGCCGTACCGTCATGTTTAAAGTGCGACATTCACACGCCAAAGGTCCCAATTTTTATTCAAAAATTGCATTTTCGCATTTTCTATAGCCAATACTCAAAGAAACGCTCCTCAAACTTTGTCGTTTGGAGTCGACAGCGAACTGTTGGTTTCTTCTACTGTAAAGAGAAATGACTGAAGAAACTAGGTACCCTTGTGGAGTGTTGAGCCATTTATAACTATAAAGAATGAGATGTGGAGTAGCATATTTAGAATCTAGGGCAATCGGTCGAGAAATTGGGTTTAAATTCTGACTGGGTATTTCAGTAAGTCTTCGATCTTCAAAGCACGAATCAAAAGGGAGTGGTTATTGAAATATGCTTCAAGACAACTGTATTCACCTTCGTTTTTCAAAGAAACATCTACATACTCACAATAACTACAAAGCCTGCATTCAACGATGCGTTTCCCTGCCACAGCGACTAGAAGCTAACTCCCATAAAGATTTAATAGCCTACACAGAACCTACTGTGATGGTATAAAGTTTTTATTTTTTGAGAGATTCGTTTTATTTGAAAAGGCATTATAGTGGAAAGTAGGCTAACTGCCGCACGTTATCTTTGCTAATTACTACAATTCTCAACACAAATTCTCAAACACAACACTTGTTTTGTTAATTATTGATTGGTTTTTATCTTGCAAAAAACCAATCACTAATAAACAGAAAATAAATAAAATGCAGGCTGTGTAGACGAGCGGGAAGATGTATACACGTCCACACACATTACTTGTAATGGGATATAAAGTGTATGTAAAAGTAATTGTCTTAATTTTGTTCAGGACTTCCTCTTAACTTAATTGCGGTTGATATTGTAAGGCATGGCGATAAGCACTGGGACTCCATGGGTCCAGATAAAAGGTGCAAGTGCATACAGATGGCTTTTAGGGCTATTCTTTTTTTCATTTACATTGTTGTGAACGAGCCCTTAATTTTTTGTTTGTTTGTTTGCTATGACATCTGTGACAAATATTTAGTATACATCAACTCATTGAACAAACAACATCATATTTTTTCATCGTGTTAAAAATGTCGAATTTTGTACCAGAAAGTCATGATTAGCGGAAAGCATTAATTTTTTGTTTTCATTTGAAGAAAGAGTCGCATCGAATGTTTGTCGAGGCATATGGTGATCATGCTCTATCAGAAGCAACATGTAAAAGATGGTTTCAACGGTTCAGAAATAATGATTTTGATGTGAGAAATGAAGAACGTGGAAGACTACCAAAAAAGTTGACATGGAGATGACAGTTTGGGTCAAAAGCAAATGGCAGCAATGTTAAATGTACAACACACAATTTTCGACCGTTTAAAAGCTATGGGAAAGATCCAAAAGTATGGAAAATGGGTGCCACATGAATTGAATGAAAGACAGATGGAAAACCGAAAAAACACTTGTGAAATTTTGCTTCAAAGACACGAAAGAAAATCGGTTTTGCATCGGATTGTCACTGGCGATGAAAAATGGATTTATTTTTAGAATCCTAAACGGAAAAAATCATGGGTTAATCTGGGACAACCATCAACATCGACTGCAAAACTAGATCGATTCGGCAAGAAGACAATGCTGTGTGTTTGGTGGGACCAGAAAGGTGTGCTGTACCACGAGCTCCAAAAATTTGGTGAAACTGTTAATACTCATCGCTACCGACAACAAATGCTCAATTTGAACCATGCGTTGATCGAGAAACGACCAGAATGGGCCAGAAGACACGGCAAGGTAATTTTGCTCCATGGCAATGCATCTGCACACAAAGCAAAACCGGTTCAGGATACAATCAAAACACTTGGCTGGGAGCAGCTACCCCACCCGCCGTAATCACCAGACTTGGCTCCTTCCGACGCATTGGCTGAGCAGCACTTTGATTCCTACGAGGAGGTCGAAAATTTGGTGTCTGATTGGTTTGCTTTAAAAGACGAATAATTTTGTTGGCGTGGTATTCACAAATTGCCAGAATAGTGGTCAAAATGTGTAGAAAACAATGGCCAATACCTTGAACAAAATGTGTTTACCATTTATAATTAGTTACCATTAATAATTAGTGTTTTATTTTCAAAAAAAAAAAAAAAAAAAAGGTATACCTAGTAAACTCTAATGTTTAAAGCATTAGGTCTGTTCAAAAATAAGATATAAAATATGGATCTCTCGATGTTATAATCATATGTATATGATTCTTCATCAGTTAAGATCTTTTGAAGTAAATTTGGACAGCAGCTGACTTCCTTCAAAAATTCCTGAGCGATGCTCATGCGACAGTTCTTTAGGTCAAAATTAATCAGTTTTGGAACGAAATTGGCAGCCACACGCTTCATGCCTGGGATGAGCCAACCGATATGCCGACATCTTCAGCAACTGCTCTAATAGTGATCCTACGATTCTCCATAAAATTTTTCTTCACTTTTCCATCATTTTCATCGGTTGTTTATGTGCTGAGGCGTCCAGGGAGAGCATCGTCATTTACACCCTCTCGACCTTCTGAAATGATTGTATCACTTTTAATTTTTTCAATTCAGAGTAAACCCATATTTTAATAATACTAATAATTGTTGGCACGCCAGTCCACAGGGAACCAGGGCCTAGCTTGCTCATTAACTTTTCGTAGTAGTAGAAGGGGCCTACAATTTGTTTGCTGACTCCGAAGAACGTCGAAATTTGAGAAACTTTTTCTTAGAAAGTTATTACTCGTTGAGTGTTGTCAGCAGCTTGAAAAAGTTGCAGCCGTGAAAAATTCGAAAAATTTTCGAACCTAGACCTTGTCAAGTCTTTTTGAGCACTAAATTGACTGCAAATTCTTTGATACATTTTTTCGACAGTAGGAAAATGCCGAACACGCAAAACACGTCTAGCGTTTATGCCTCTCACAAACAAAAGAAATATGATAAATTTCTGAAACTGTATGTTCGAGACGAGTGTTACAACGCAGCAAAAAAAACCGATGACCGAATGTACGTAGCCAATGGAATTTGAAAATCCTCCTTATTTTTTTTAACTGAAACGGTGAAACTGCTCTTTTACTTGAAAAAGAACAAAAAGGCATACAACTGGAAAAGTCATAGAAAAAGGAGTTCCATTTTTCCTTGTGGACTTATTGCTTTTTTTATATATTCATCGCTTTGCTGCGTCTTTCTGCAGTTACTATGTGCGACACATTCTATATGTGACACATTCTATGTGTAACATAGTCATCCAACAGCAAGAGTACTTTTTTCTTCTTGTGTGATCCAACCGCCAGAGAAGAAACGCGTAATTAGTAATCAAATATTAAAACCCAACTATCACTTGCTGTCTGAAATTGCTTAGTCTTGATTTGTTGGGTGCTTTGACATTAAACGAAAACACCCTATGAGCTGTTGGAGAGATGGCTCCAATTCAGCAATTCTTTCGCGTTTGTTTTTCAATATTTTTAAAGAAGTCACAGCCAAGCACATCGAGAAATGTAAACATTTTAAGAGCCCTGAGTAACTGAATACGAGAGAAAGTCGCATTTACTGCTGTCAAGTCGGAAAGATCACTTCGTACGATTGAAGGAAGACTGAAAACAAAGATTTGAAATGGAGGCATTACTGGATTTAGATGTAGATAGGTGTGAAAAAAGTTAGCTTCAAAAGTCTCGACCAAACCACCGTAGCGATTGCCCGTTACGCAGGGACAAAGATATCGAATTGCTTTTAACTTGGAACCATGGGATTTTTAGCGCGTCTATTTGGCCTGTGTAGGAAATTACAGATTATTACTTTTGTGCACAAACTGTGCAACGTTAACATTATTTGAATAACTGCGATAAACTTTTGTGTAAGTTCGATCATCTGGCCAGGTCATTGACCGAGAACTCTCCACTTACTGTCAAGAGAAATTGTATAAAAGACCTTGAAAAATAAAGAACGACTGTTGAAACAGATTCTGAAGTTTCGGTTTATATTCTCGGAGAATTTCTCCTCTACACCTGTAAACCCCCAAAACCAAACAGTAAAAGATTTTTCACAACATCCTGACGGCTGATAAAAACTCTTTCTCCTAAGGGATGGCAGTCGATATTACTTTCTAGTATTTACCGTTGTGTAACGAAAATGCTGTACAAAGCTGCTTCACAACCTTTCGCAATGTTTGATTAGAATATTGAGAAATACTTCTTTTGCTTATATTTGAGTTAAGTGTCAATAAATAGTTTACAGCGGTTAAGACCGCACCACTTCAAACAACTACTTACGCTGGTAAATTTAAGGCTTATCCAAATTTGAATGTGAACGCAGTAAAGGCAATTGATTGCAATTTCTACTGGTATTGAAGTCATTAACCGTTTTCTTTTCTTTAAATTTTTACGTGCACCATTCTCGGTGGGAATCACTTTCACTGACCGAAACCATTATCATGCATTGAACATATAAAAATTACATTAAACAAAAAACCGATAATACTACACAACACTTCACTATCCCTGAGCCTCAGAGAAGGATCAAACTTTGAATGCAACACTCATACACAATCCCATTCAACGCTTCCCCCCAATTCACCGCTGCCTTGAGTCTCCGGTTCAAGTCGATAAATCGCAGAATGCCTTTGAGCGCTCTTTAGTTCGAGTACACCATCAATTAATAGACCGAATCTTTGCGAAGCACGGGCTAAATCAAACAGACAAACTGCACTTTTTCCTTTGACTCAATTAGGAGTCATTTCCTAAAATTGTAACTATGCTCGGATAGCATTCGATTGATATTTCAAAATAAATACGGTTATTTGAGGGCGCAAAAATCACTTCGAGATCTTGCCCACAGATAACGATACACTCGCGATCGCCAGAGAGTGCGCCAATAAAATGCTCGTGATAGACGCTGCCCATGAGTATAAGACCCAGAGTCTAGCTGCAGAAGAAGCAGGCAACAGAATGGAGTGGAGAAGAAAAATAACGCTTTCGTGATGTCGATTTGGTTCAGCATGGCATGGGCAGATGCCAAGAGATACACGTCGGTTGACGATCGGGGAGAAAAGAGAAAGAACGGGCTGTCATGACAAAAAAGAAGCACATCTCAAAGTGGCTTGAATGGAGTCAATGAAAATCTCTTTTCTTTGGCTTTGTCTTGTCTGTGCTAATGTTAATGATGAATAGAAGAATACAATTCAGTCAATGTTTCGTGGTCTTAATTTGTGCTTTCAGCTGTTGCAATGGAGTCAGTGGAGAGGGAGTTGTGCTGTTCAGACAGATTTGCTGTCATTTAGGATTCTAATACCTACGAATTTCGCATCAGTTTTAATAATCTTATTATTCAAGGAATGTGCAAATTTGTACAAATTTCCATAAAAAAGAGCTCCAACACTTTGAGGAAACCTCCACAACGCATTTTCTACGAACGATGTGCTGGCTATTGTTATTTTTTCTTCTTGTCCGCGATAACGTTCTGCATACGTCCTTGTTTCAGTGATAAATAGATTAAGAAGCATGCATATTCCGCAGGCATAGTTTTGAACTACAGAGATCCCGGTAAAACTTATTCAAATGTGCCTTGTAAAGAGATACAGTATGAATTCGAAAATGAGTGATCTCCTCTTTACATGTAGTGTATTTCGGCAAGGTGTGTTTCTGTGGGCCTTCAAAAATCTTGTATTGAATGAAATAGACACTGTTTTGGAAAAAACCGTACAACTTCCGGATTACGCAGTCGACATCTTCGTCATTAGTCGCTTCTGCGTAACTGTAAAAGAAGTTGTTGTATTATTCCAGAGGATGCGGAAAAAAGACACTCGGTCTTAAAGTAGACCAAATCGCTTTAAACAACTTTCGCATGTTTTCGGATGCTGACGAGTACATCCAATCACTTTTTATCGAAATTGAAAATTTGGTTATTTTCGAGATACGCGACACGCAATAGCCGGATATGCAGAATTTGGGCTTTTTAGCCTGAAATAATTCTTCGACCATTGTTTGTTGTCAGCAAACAATGAAAACATAATTTACCGCCTCGGTGAAGACATCACCATTGGCAGCAATACTTATAAAGGCTTATAAGGCTTAAAGATTGTGTATGTTTCGGAGTACATTAACCCTACGGCACTTTAGTGAAGACACGACGAACGTACTCTATACTTGGTCCGCTAAACCTAATGAAATTTGAAATATGTGGTTTCAAATACGCTTAATCGGTTGAATGGGAACGACTGTTGGTTCGTAAGCCAAAAGGAGGTCACATTTTGGGTGGTCATCGGTTTTCCATGCAAAAACACTCAAGGCTCCTTTTGAATTTTCTACAACCGAAAACTCCGCAAAATATGTTAACATTTATACAGTATAAATTACAAAATTGAGCAAACAGATATCATTTGTGCGCTATGAGTGTTGCCTTTAATATTTCGGGATAAGAGAACAAAAACAAATATTAATCATCGAAAATTACTTTATTGATATTTTTTTTTCAAAATATTCCCCATTAAGATCTATACACTTTTGCATGCGTTTGAACCAATTGTCGAAGCACTTTTGTAACTCTAATTGAGTTATTTCCAAAACATGCATTCTGAACGCATCAACCGCTTCTTCAAGTGTCGAAAAACGTTGATAACTCATTTTATTTTTTACGTACGGGAATAAAAAGAAGTCATTCGGTGCCAAGTCAAAGCCAAGTCAAATCGATGTCTTGAGTGCTCAAAAATGCAGTTGTTTGAGCCGATGTGTGAGAGCTCGCATTGTCGTGGTAAAAAGCGATCCGTCTTCGGCGGTTGGTTTTCCTGATTTCTTGGAAGAAAACTGGCAAACAAATGGTTGTGTACCACTCAGAGTTGACTGTTCTGCGTTGTTCTAGTGGTATGGTTGCGACCGAAAAAACAGGCGACCATTTGCTTGGAAGTGCTTTGTGCGCGAGTAACTTTTGTTGTTGCCCAATTTGACAAACCCATACAGTCCACTGCTGTTTACTTTCGGGCTCATACGCGTAAATCTACGATTCATCACCTGTCACGATATCATAGACATGTTTCGAAGCATCGCGATCGTATTTTTGGAGCACTTCTTTCGACCAATCGACACGATCGTTTTTTTTTTGAGCGATTGACAAATTGTGGGGGATCCAACGCGAACAAATTTTTTTGACGGTCAAATGTTCATGCAATATTGAATTTATACTGGTCCCACTGATCCCTAAGGTTGTCTCAATCTCACGATAGGTCGCATAACGATCTTGCAATATTAGTTGGCACACAGCATCAATTTTGTTTCCGGAACAACAACTAATTTTGGACGACCTTCACGCAGTTCATCTTGGAGTGAACTACGACCTCGGTTGAATTCACCTTACCATCGATAAATACTGGTCCTAGATGCAGCTTCTTCGCCAAAAATTTAATCAAGTTCATAGATGCACTGTTGTTGAGTTAATTCACGTCGAAAGTTGTAAAAAATAATCGCACGTTAATTTTCACGATTTAATCCCATTTTTTTGCGAGATGGATCTTTGAAGTTACTGTAAACAACACAAATAGCTCTTGTATGTCAAAAGGTTCTGAGTAAGTATAACCTCAAATTTGTCAAACCTTACGATTGAGCTGGCAGTTGCCAAATTGCAACACTAGTGTTCACCAATCCCGAAATATAAAAGTCAACCTTCGTATATGCAAGTATCACCAGACCTATTCATGAATATGTTCATGTCTTTGAATGCAAAGGTTGCAAATGATCTCTTTTTCATGGTTTTCGAACTGGAAGGACGCAAATTTAAATTGTATATATTTCATGGCGTTTCAGTTCACTTGTTTTGTTCGTGCCACTGTTCTCTTACGAATAGAATGTCCTGTAGTTTTTCGCGGACTCCGATTGAAAAGCTTTATCATCAAATCAGTTAATACTCCTAATACTATATAATAATACGCTATATTATATAGCGTATTAGTATATATAAATATATATATATATATATATACATATATATATACATATATATATATACATATATATATATATATATTTCGGGCTAATACGCCCGAAAGATGTGGTGCCGTGAAAATTGCGAGGTATTCAGTCCATAAATCGATTTTCGGCGTGTCGCACTCTACACACCACGCCACGGCTGACTTTTCAGCATTTACAAAATATAATATTTTAAGATGCCAAAAAGGTGATAATACTTTTTTACTCTAAAATAGGCATCAGTTTCGGCGATCAACTTCTCATTCGAGCCATATTTTTTTTCCAGCGAGCATCTTTTTGCTGTCTGAAAAGAGGTAGAAGTCGCTGATCTGGATCTGGTCTGGTGCTGCTGATCTGGTCAGATCTGGAGAATACACTGTGTGCGACGAAATTCAAAGCCCAATTCGTGCAATCTGGCAATCTGGTAGCTAACGACTTGTGACACGGTACATTGTCTTGGGGGAAGGGAATTTTCTTCTTCTTCATATATAACCGTTTTTGACACCAATAATGCCATGTAGCATTCGCTGTTGATCCTCTTGCTTTTCTCAAGATAATCGATAAATAAAATTTCGTGTGCATCCCAAAATATTGATGCCATAATCTTGTCATTCGACCTTTGTGGTTTTTTGCTCTTTGGCCTCACACAATTTCACTTTGCGATTTTCAAAAACGATTTTGTACACTTTTTTGACGTTTTCCGGTGTAACCACTTCAACTGTCCTCCCGTTGCGTTCAGCATCGTTTGTGTCTGTAGGGCCACGTTTAAAGTCCATTGTTTTAAAAAATCGCAAAAGTAACGTCACTGTAGTTTCTAACCTAATAATCACATTGCCACGAAAATTTGGCAGGTATCATCTGAAGGTTTAACTTTATCTGAGAATAAAACTAGTACCTGTAGTAGTACATATTACTTTTACTTGAGTTTACTTTTATCTCTACTTAACTATTTCCACTAAGCTTAATTTATGTCCATTACATAATCAAATGTACAAGTTATGTCATTTGTTTAAAAAAAAAAATATAAATATGATTTGTGATTGCTTGACTCCATAAGAACTGTGGAATATTAACTTTAAAAAAAAAAAAAAAGTTTGACACCAAGTTTGCCACGTATCAACTGTCATACTCGCACCTACGCGTATAGGCGCATGCTTTGCTACATCAACTCTATGATTAGAGATGGAGGTAAAAGCGTCACCCTTCATTCCTTCTTCACTTTATGGCAGATCCTGGAAAATATCCAAGAAGAACAAATCGACACTCACCACCTATTTATCTATTTTAAGGCCGCATAAACAGCGTGCATAAAAGCGAGCTATGCAGTGCTATGTCTAGTTTTGGCATTCCTGCCAAAATCGTCAGATTGTGTAGGATGACGATGGAGAAAACTCTCTGCTCCGTCAAGGTCGTAAACGAACTCATCGGGACCTTCAATGCAAAAAAATGTTTTAGAGAAGGCGACTGTCATGTCACCTCTTCAACATCATCCTCGAAAAGATCGTGCGTAACTCACAAGTCAACAACAGAGGCACGATCTTCCAAAAGTCAGTTCAATTGCTAGCTTAGGCTGATGACATTGACGTGATTGAACGAATAAAGCGAGCCGCAATGAGGCGTATGCCGGCATTGAAGCGGAAGTAGCTAAAATGGGTCTAGCGGTTAATGAGTGCAAAACGAAGTAAACACTTCCATCAAGGAAGAACACACAACATCGACGTCTCGGACAGAGCGTCACACTAGGCAGCAGAAACTTCGTGGTAGTCAAGGACTTCGTCTACCTCAGCTCAGCGGTAAACAGGGACAACAACATTAGTACCGAAATCAAACGCAGAATCACTCTTGCCAATCGCTGTTTCTTTGGGCTCAAGCGGCAATTGAGAAATAAAGCCCTCTCTCGAAGGACTAAGCTCGCTTTGTATAACAGCTTGATCGTCCTACTTTATGGCGCGGAAATTTGGACGTTGGCAAAGGCGGATGAGGAAGACCTTAGTCTTTTCGAGAGAAAAGTTTTGCATGCGATTTTTGGTCCTGTTTGCGTTGATGGCATCTGGAGAAGAAGATATGATGATATGGGCTGTACAGCGACATGCGTCTGGTCAAACGTCTTCAAATACAACGCTTAAGATGGCTAGGCCAAGTAGAGCGTATGGACACCATTGCTCATGCCCAAAAAGTCTTCGAATCAGAGCCACTGGGACAACGCAAAAGGGGATGGCCTAGACTAAGGTGGCACACACAAGTGGAGAAGGACCTCAACCAACTTAAAGTGCGCAGTTGGAGGCAGCTAGCTATCGTGCTGGTTGGAAAGGCATGTTGGTTGGGACCGCGGATTATAGCTCCACAAGAAGAAGAAGAAGGAGGCCTTCTACTAACTTAATACACTTCTCCGAAAATGCCTTTTTTAGTTCGATTCGGAAAATCAAAATAGACGCGAAGAAGAAATTAAAGTTCTATTTCATGTTGTTCATTATTTTATTCCGGAACATGACTCTGCAGCACACCTTAAAAATAAAAAAATATAATCTTGGAAGGAGGGAGCATATCAAATGAGCTTAAACAACTGAATAACAGCTGTTTGATTGAAAAAAGCATGTTTCCTTTTTGCTTTAAAGATTGCAGTAGATTTCTTGGCGTAAAATTAAAGCTACAACCGTATTCTGATTCTAGTGATACCCATTCTTGAACAGACTTTACTTTGTTGCTTTGCATTTGCGAGAACACCAACAACGAAATGCCTCGGGGTCTGTTCTCCTCCCTGCTTTAAAATTTTTCTTAAAGAATGTGGAAAAGGTAAAGATTAACAAATGACATAATTGGTGCAGCTTGTTACTGCACCTAATTGAACTCGAAAGTGAATAAAGAAGAGAGAAAGTTGTCAGCTAACGCTTACATATAGAGCATTACGTCAGAAATGGTAATAATGACTGCATTCATTGAACAATTGACCAGGTCGAATTAAAACTCATTCAATTAAGAGTTGTTTACAACTTATTCATTTAAGAGTCAGGGAAATTTTTTTCATACAATTCAAATGAAAACCACATGTGGCCCTAAAAGGTGTGACAAAGCTTCACACTGATATCCGAAAGGGGTCGTTGGGGTACTTAAAGTTTATTGACAACAACTGCAAACTCATTTAATAGACTTTCCCCTTTCTTTATTATGCGGTATTAATAAATGAATTTGTTCAGTGACTAAAAGAACATAGTCCTCAAGTTTCAGTTTTTCTATTTCAGGTTAGTTCCTTAAATTACATAGTCTAAGCTTTCTCACCAGCAGTTTTTGGACTAACATTTTGGAGTGTATTTCACAAAGAGCAGGAAATCGTCGTTTTAACAACATTTTAACTCTTTAATTTTAACTCTTAATTATGAAGTGTATTATACAAATTTTAGTCAACATTCGGAAGAAAGCAGTCGCTCGGAAACTGTCTTCCAATAAACCAATCAACTCGATTTACACATCGTTTTTAAAAGGTGGCGCCACGTGCAAATTGTGGTTGATCTTGGAAGCGAATGATTCTTTAGAAAGGTGTGACATTTATGAGAAACACCAGCGTCTGTTTTACACATCAGCATTGTTTTTTCCCTCTTCGAAAATGTCCAAATTTTTCTTAAATAAGTTTGGATAACCAGCTTTTACGGGATGATTTGACACTTTTTGATTTAAAAAATGTAGCTGAAGATTATCGAATCCTTGTAGAAATTTATAATGAGTCTGCTCTGATCCATAAATCATGAGAGTGGTTTCGACGCCTCAAAATTTGTGGTTTATTCGTGAGCTCCTTGGCCAGAACAAAGATGGGGAATTGAATAATATACTGAATCGAGATCGCTTTTTAACTCAAAGGTAAGGATTCTTTCACCGTATCGTGACTTGAGATGAATATACTACTAAAACCCAAAGAACAAATATTCTCGGTATCAGGGTGAAGCTGTGTATCCATATATTGACTTATTTATCAAGTAAAACTATTATTTTAGTGCATTCATGTAAAATTTCATATAAATGCGATTATTAATTGGTGTTTTATCTCTTGTTAAACAGAATCATAATGGCAACTGGGATGATGGTGAAAATTGAGCATCGCGCTGTAATTAAATTTCTCACTAAGCAAGGAAAAAGTCAAAAAACTATTCATGAAGAGATGGTGGCTGTTTACCAGGGTTCCGCACCTTCATTATCAACTGTGCAAAAGTGGTCATGTGAGTCAAGTGGTCAAGAGAGACAGAGAGAGCATTGAAGACGAGCCCCGCTCCGGCGCCCCGGCTACTGCTTGTAGAGGAGAAAGCATCCAAGCAGTCGAAAAACTTGTTCTTGAGGATGCCCGAATATAGGTGAACATGATGGCAGAGTTCACCAAGCTTTCAACTGGTACCATTTACACCATTTTTCATGACCATCTTAACGTTTTAGTCAGTGCAAGATGGATGCCACGGATTCTCACAGCGCCTCAAAAAAAAGTGAGAATCGCATGTTGTAGAGAGCTTTTGGAGATGTGTTGTAAGAACGCGTACGGTGTTATGGATCGAATTGTTACTGGGGACGAAACATGGGTTCACCACTATGACCAGCAAATAAGAGTTCATGTAGTGGCATAAAAAAGGAACAGACTCATGGCCACAGTTTTTTGGGACTCAAAGGGAATCTTGCTCATTGAGTACAAAAAAACGGTGAAACCATTAACGCCACATCCTATGCTTTCACTTTGCATAATTTGCGGGAGGCAATTAAAAAGAAAAGACGGGGTAAACTTGCAGCGGGTGTGTTGCTTCTTCATGACAACGCTCCTGTTCACACGGCGCGAGTTTCCAAGGCTGCTGCGCGAGATTGTAGTTTTGAAGAAATCCAACACCCACCAGAGAAAAAAGGAAATTTATTTTTTTGAGGGTTTAAATAAGCTCAAGATGTAACAAATGCAAAAATGTCTGATAGGCATGATAGGGTGATTTTGGAACATGATAATAATCGGGACCATGTCCCTGGCAAAGCAGACCTACCGTATTCTTCAGACCTTAATCTTTCCGACTACCGACTTTTTCGACGGTGGCAATACGATTTGAGGGGTCAACGGTTGGGTCTTTTGAAGAAGTCGTGGAATGATTCGATGAATGGATCGATACTAGAGGACTAATTCTTTGGAGAAGTTATTTGAAAATTACCACAGAGATGAGAAAGGAGGTCACATTGGAAGGACAATACTTTAAAAGACGTTTTTTAACGTTTTTACAATTAAAAAATGTGAACACAAAAGCCGATCCCAATATAAAGAACTATAGGAATCTTGCAAACAGTAAAAGACCACATTTGCTGTGCACGAAAAATCAGGAATTAGAATACAGACGAACGCAGACAAACGTAGAATCAATAAGAACAAAACCTCAAGACTTTTTCCTGACATTTTCAGAATAAACCTTTGGTTACAACGTAAATTACATATCGGTCATCAGAAACGTGAAAAGTTTATCTTCCAAAAAACCTACAATCAGCGCATTTATAAAAAGAGACTATGGCAGACAAATGTAACTTTAGTCTTATAGGAGCTGAGTATGTGAGGAACAAGATGTTTCTTAACTGCTCTGCAATTGCTTAGCACTAACACGAAAGACCTATTTCTATGTGAACTCATCGAAGTCTGTAATGTAGGTACTTAAGTACTCCTTAAGTTTGTCTCTCCTTTTCATTGTCAATGGGCCAATACTGTCCGTTCTTGTGCAAACCGTTATTGCTGAAAAGATTGCTCCTGGACCCTGGAAAAAAATAAGAACTCAGACAACTGTTAGAAAACTTAATCAAGGTCATGGAAAAATTTATGAAAGATTTAGAACAGGATTACATTTGAAAACAACGCAATTGCTGTTAAATCAAATTTATCCGATTCCAAAGCTATCTTGAATCGCAATTTTAAGCGATCGTGACATATCACCACTTAAACATGCAAAAGAAACAGAAAACGTATTTAGAGCCTAATCCGAGACCCTTCTGACAACGCGTACGAGTGCTCGTCAGATATGTCGAGCAAACTTATCTCGACAAAAGTGTCATTACGTTTGACGGTATTATCAGACCGATGCCTGTAATCGCTCCCAAAAGCTCCTATAAAACCCAGGTTCATGCCCTCATCGAGAAAAGTTATTGAGAATCCCCTCAGTGTCAAAATGAAATCCGCCGTTATTGCAGTATTGGGCCTTTGCCTGGCTTTGGTGAGTTTGATTTGAATATAAAATCTTTCGAAATTTTATTCTTAATGCGTTTTCTAGACGAACGCAGCAATTGTGAATCCGATTGACGCAAGTATCAAGACAGTGGAACTTGTGGAAGCATCCATAACTGCCAAAGTCAGTGATGTATCTGCCCAAATCAGCCTCAAGTATGATGAGGTCATCATCCAGCCAGTAGTTCGAGTGGAATCGTCTGTAAATGACATTGAAGAACGCAGGCAAGAAAGTGAGGAGTGTGTCAACCATGAAATAGATGAAGTTCAGAATATTATTCCCAACTTGGAGAGTAGCCTTGACTTTTGCGCTCAGACAGCAACTGAAGCCAGCGTCGCCCTCTCCGTTGAGATCCTCAGTGTGTCAACGGAAATAGGCTATGAATTGATGGCATTGCTGAAAGGCGTCCACAAATGCAGTCTGTATACAAACTCTGCCCTGCAGAGCGCTTGCTATGCTAATCAATTGGTCAAGGCTAAGTTGCTGTTAAGCAAGAGTGAAAATGCGGCTGTTTCCGTCAACAAATCCTTCACCGAAACTCTGCCCGAGATCATAATGGACTTTGAAAGCTGCTCCGTTGCTGCTGAGGAAGTTGCCCAGACCCAGGTGGCAAATATCAACACTAACATTGACAATTGTGTTTCTATTCTGGCTTAAGCCCTGTGAAGGTGTTCCTTATGTGAGTGTTTTTGTTTTACACGTACTTAAATAAATTACTGGATTGTTTTAAATTTGAATTCAAAAAAATATTTTTTCATTGAATTCCTTCATCATTCTTCATTTTATTTAAATTTTGCCTTAAGATGTATGAAACACTTAAAAGTTGGCAAATTCTATTCATGTCTATACATTGCTTCAAGTCTTACTATACCGAGGAGATTTGATTTTATCTGTTCACTTCATGTACACAGTATGATTAGTTCGCGGACATTAACATTTCTGTTTGGGTTCTGTAATTCAATAATAATCCTAGAAGTATGCAACATAAAAGATAATACTTTGTGATTTTTCATGTTCTCTTCTACTGGAAAATGTGTTGCCGAAGCTATCGCATTCTTTTCTCTTCTTCAAGCAGACAGGCATGCTCAAGGTGTTTTACTTGTTCCCATCTTATTCACGTCGTTATATCATTTAAGGAAATTTCAATTTTAATATATTTACTTACTTTTGATGTTAAACTTGTTGAGTAGGACTTTTACATTATATCTGCAGAAACATACCAAAATACTTTTAACTTCCATTGAACAATTTTGTAGTCCAATTTCAGCAGTGCATTTAAATGTTTAATATTTCTGACCTTTCATCTCAGCACTGTATGGAACATTAATATTTTATTTATATATTATATTTTTTTATTTAGAAAAATCAAAAATTTAAATTCTATAAGTTTTCCTTCACTTCGTATTGCATCGGGGTTGTTTGTGTTTAAGTTTACATTATGAAGAAAGTTTGGATCATAATGATGTTAAAGTTTTTCTTCTTTTTATTATTTGTTACAATTTTTCTAATTTTCTCGTGTTTTCCTAATTTTTGTTTTTTTTTCTGTAACAATGGTAAGAATAGTTAAAAAACATTAAGGGATACTGTAGTAGATCATAGTGTTACTTAGACACTCTTTTAAGTCAACCGTCTCTACCGTGCAGCACTATATGTCTGGTGACTTTTTCTTTTTCAACCAAGAGAACGGCTACTTCATTTACAGGTGGAGCACTATATCTACACGAGTTGGCTGTGCTGTGTAAAGTCGAACGGAATCCTTCTTCTTCTTCGTGTGGCGCTACATTCCGGGGTGGACCTGGGCCTCAACCAACATAGCTCTCCAGCCAAGATGGTCTTTCACCAGCTGCCTCCAGTTGGGCAGTCCAAGTTGGTTGAGGTCCTCCTCCACTTGTGTGGGCCACCTTAGGCTAGGCCGTCCTCTGTTCCATTGTATTTTTCTTTTCGGGCCGGAGCTGTCATGTCCATAGGCTCTACATGGTCTAGCCATCTTAAGCGTTGTATCGGTAGACGCTTGACCAGGCGCATGTCGTTGTACAGCCCATATCATCATATCTTCTTCTCCAGATGCCATCAACGCAAGCAGGACCAAGAATCGCACGCAAAACTTTTCTCTCGAAAAGACTAAGCGCTTCCTCATCCGCTTTTGCTAACGTCCAAATTTCCGAGCCATAAAGTACTACTGGGATGATCAAGCTGCTATATAAAGCGCTTCGAGAGATGGCTTTATTACTCAATTGCCTCTTGAACCCAAAGAAACAGCCATTGTTGTCCCTGTTTACCGAGATAGACGAAGTCCTTGACTACCTCGAAGTTTCAACTGCCTAGTGTGACGCTCTGTCTGAGACGTTGATGTTGTGTGTCCTTTCTTGATGACAGCATGTACTTTGTTTTGCCCTCGCCTCAACCACAGACCCATTTTAACCGCTTGCGCTTCAATGCCAGCAAACGATTCATTGACAACTCGCTGTGTTCGTCCAATTACGTCAGTGTCATCAGCGTAAACTTGAACTGACTTTTGGGAAATCGTGCCTCTGCTGTTGACTTGTGGTCATGCACGATCTTCTCGGGGATCATTGAAGAAGTCGCCTTGTCTAAAACATTTTTTGACATTGAAGGTCTCAGTGGGTTCGTTACCGACCTTGACGGAGCAGCGAGAGTTCTCCATCATCCTCCTACACAATCTGACGATTTTGGCAGGAATGTCAAAACTAGACAGGCACTGTATTGCTCGTCTCTATGCACACTGTCATATGCGGCCTTAATCGGCGAATAGGTGGTGAGTGCCGATTTGCACCTCTTGAGTCCAGGGTCTGCAGTAAAGTGAAGATTTGGTCTATTGTGAACTTCCCTGGGCTGAAACCACACTGATAGGGGCCTATCAGGTTATGGACGAATGGTTTCAGACGCTCACACAATTCGGCAGAGAGTATCTTGTATTCGATGCTTAGAAGATTAATCCCTCGATAAGTAAAGTCGAACGAAAGAATGAATCAACTAAGAAATATCCCAAGAGTAAGAGTTCTAAGCTTTCTTTAAAACTTCTGTCTGGTCATAATTCATTAAATCAATGTCGGACAGGAACGCATTGCATCAGTAGCTCAGCAGCTGCTCTAGCCACCTGAAACTTTTATTTCCATTAATTCTTGTCCCCTTTTATATGGATTTGGGAAGAAACATTGACAATATGCTCATCTTCGCCGTATTTTATAAAGACTTGGTACGTGCGTCTGGATAACTGGATCTTCTGCAGCAACTTTAAAAACATTGCAGATAGTTCGCCAGCTTTGGTTTAATTTTGTTTAGTTCGGCATATCATATTACCTAAGAATTCTTGTCTATTGAACGAGCCGAGGGAAGCCTTATTGCGTGACTGTGTTATTTGGATAATTAACTTGCATTTTCCTAAACCTCATAATGCAATAGACATAATGCAACAAAATTACATTTTCATCTATATTCATCCATTCAATACGTGTATGTCAGGAATTTCATAAAAGAAGATCCGTTTTCCGTTAGAAAGAAAACCTACTGAGGAGAGTAATAATAATTGGATAACACTACAGCCCACAGGGGGATGAGTGCCTAGCTTACTCATCAACTACTCTTTTTGTGCGCGCCTACAGTTTCTTTGCCGACTCAGAACGACGAAATTTGAGGAGTTTTTTCTTAGACAGTTACTACACTTTGAGTGTTGCCAGCAGCTCGAATCAGGTGGTGCTGTGAAAAATTCGAGATGTTCAGCCGGGAATCGAACCTACCACAGACCTTTGACGTGTGAGTGCCGCACTCTACCCATTACGCCACGGCGGCCACTTAGGAAAGTGTTTATATAAAAATTCTGAAAAGTTCAAGGAAATTTGTTTACAAATGTTTTCTTCTTAGCCTCTTCTTGGTTCTTGCGTAGCATCACACTGTTACCAAATACAATTAATACACTTGAAACTTCACACTCCAGTAAACGCATTTTAGTTTTCCGCCTTCGGATTAAAGAGGTAATCAAAAGCAATTCCTTGTCCTTGATATCATTTTATGTCATTAAACTTAAGCCTACGGCCGCTGGTAATCACATTCCATTGTGCCAGACTTGCCTGTCTCAACTTCGATTGTAGCTGTAGATACGAAAAGAGGAAAACAATAACTCTGCTCCCACGGTATAATATAAATAATTTCTTTGCTCTTGAAACTCGTTGGCTTTTCAAATTGAGCGTATTTGTAAAAATATGTAAATTGTCGGCGTGCTCATATGAAAGTCACAACGTCCCCTATCAATTACTGTATTGCAGGAGCATTTTAGACCATTAGACGATACGAAGCAGGGATTTGCCTCTACAGGACTTAAAACTTGTTTCTTGCATATGGGACACTGTAAACAATCTAGTCTTAGAAATTTCCTTCCCAAAAGTTCGGCTGTAAAGTCCAATTGCTTTTAATTCGAAAACAAATGCAATGCATATACGAAGTCCGCAGTTCAAAGCCCCACATAAACAAATCCTTTTTAGAAACGGCTCCTGCATTAACTCAATAAGCTGTCCTATCGAGGTAGTGGAGACCTACAAATATCTTGGCGTCACCATTGACAGTCATTTTCTGTGGGATGCTCATATTGATAAGTTGCGCGTAAGCCTTAAAAAGGCTCCATACGCACTAACTCATTTAAAGTACCCTGCTACAACTCCTGTATTAAGGCAAGTGTACTATGCTTTAGTGGAGTCGAAACTGAGGTATGGTATACTTACATGGGGCAATGCATCTGCCACGCACATGAATAAAATTCTGCCCTAAAAAGATAGATACAAGTCAACAACAAGGAACAAGGAAGGCTTAAATCTCGCTCAATAGATGACATCTTTAAGATGATGCTCATACTCGAATACTACGATGACAACCGGTTTATCTCACCACTTCAACACGATATCAACACGAGAAGACGGGCACAGGACATGTTTCAAGAACACCGATTTCACAACAACTACGGTAGAAGACAGCTGAAGTGCAGTGTATCGAAAGTATTAAATAAACTTCCACAAGAGTTAAAAAACATTTCAGACATTAAAAAAACGGAAAAAAACATATTAAGCATTATTTCCTAAACAAAATTTCTAGCAGCTAATGATCTTAAACAAATTTCTCTCTTTGTGTGTTATAATAATTCTTTATTTTTTTATAATTTTTAAAGTAGTGAATTATATAATTTAATGAACTAAGTTTACTTACACTATTTTCTTATACATTTTGAAATTCAATCTTCTGCAGGAAAGCCTCTAAGGCTACGCAGAAATTATTAATAATTGTAAACGTTTCTTCCGAAAAATAAAATTAAAGTGAAGTAAGTAAAGTATTTTGTTTTCATTTTTGAATTGTTGTGCGTAGGACTGAGAGAAGATATAACTTCACCTTTGAATGGGAATGGCTTCTCCTTTTCTTTTGGGCTCACATTACCTTTTAATAATGTTGCTTGGCAATATCTTTTATTACATCATCTTTGCGGTGGTTGTTTCTTTTGACAAACGTCCAAATTGGAAGAAAATTACACTTTTCAGACGACTTGAAGGTATTAAAGACTAACTAAAGAAATAAACAATCACTTTTTGAAATGCTCTTGTAGCCTAATATTTATTAGCGTAACCTATAAAACGACGCTTTGCATGATTAGTTTGGTTATTGCGTTCAACAGTTATAGACGTGTAAACATGGAGTTCACTAACGCCGAAATTCGCGCTATTTTAAAGTTTTCCCTCCTTAAAGTCAAATAATATGGTTTTTTAACACTCTATCACTTCGAACCACGGGGGAATGGTTTCGACGATTCAGAGCCGGTGAAAACGACACCATGGATAAGCCAGCCGGCGGAAGACCTGTGACAACGAATACCGCTCGAATAATGGAAATCATCAAGTTAGACCGGCATGTTGCATCTCGTGATAACGCCCAGGAGATGAGAGTTAGTCACCAAGCCATTTTATCGACCAGAAGCGTCCAGAATTGGCCAACAGGAAGGGTGTAGTGTTCCACCAGGACAACGCCAGACCACACACTTCGTTGATCACTCCATTTGACAAACGACCAAATTGGCAGAAAATTACACTTTTTAGGCGACTTGGAAGCATTAAAAACGAACTAAAGAAAAAAACAATCACTTTTTGAAATGCTCTTGTAGGCTAAGTATTTATTAGCGTACCCTTCTAGTGACCAAAGCATGTTTAAGGGTCATATTTTGGAAACTCAGATCTATTTATTATAAACTACCACAATATCCAATTTAAATGATTAAAATGGAGCAAGTGCGCACACACCCGGTGGTCGCTATTAAATTCGCATTTTATTCAACAAATTCTTATCTCAGCCATTAACAAAGAACTCAAAATCTACAACCATTTGTAAAGCATATAAATCAAAAGGTCTGGCTACCGTTTACTGCCTTCATAAACACACCATAAAAATTTCAAAGGGACTTTGGTCAATAAAATGCAAAATACTCTGAAGCCATTCCGATCCTATCGGAACCTTATCTGACCTGCTCCTTAATAAAAATAGATTTGATAAGGTTCAGCAAGCTAATTCGCAGTGATTGCATTATCGACTTATCGATCCGCCGCCTGAAGGCGTTTCTATAAAAGACTGACATAAAGCACGACTTATTTAGTTCATCTTAAAAGGTGAGTGTGATTCGCAATGAAAGCAACAGTTTTTGGAGTTTTGGCATTTTGCCTTGTTTTCGTAAGTTAACGTCTCTTTAAGTCTGAAGATCATTTGGTTGAACAAAAGCATTTTAGGCCCATGCAGCGACAGTGGTTGAGGATCCCATCGATAGAAGCGTCAAAAATCTGGAAAGCTATGTGGATTCTTTAAATGAGAAAGCCGATCAAATCGCGAAAGGCGCTGACCAGAAATACGATGAAGTCATAGTGCAACCAGTTGAACGTGTTGAGGCCACCGTATTGGCTATTGAGGAGCGCAAAGAAGAAAGCGAAGAATGCGTCGATCAGCAGGCCTTGGAGGTAGAAGCCATTCTTCAGAATTTCGAAGCTTCCCTTGACATCTGCACTCAAGATGCCTCCAATGCTGGATTATCAGTTGCAGTTGGCATCACCACGACATCCGTCGAAATCACCAACGATACGTACAAACTCGTGAAGGGTGTCCAGAGGTGCAGACGCTACACAAACAGCATCTTAAAGAACACCTGCTATGCGAAGCAATTAGTCAAAGCCAAGATACTGTTGTCGAAGACAATAAAGGCTGTGGACTCCCTCAACCAGACGGTAGATGAAACCCTTCCGCAGATCGTCGTCGACTTGGAGGGATGCTCCGCTTCGGCTGAACAGAACGCACAAGCCCAACTGGAGCTGATTAATCGCAATATTGACCTTTGCTTGGCAAAGATGTAAATACAAGCAACTTTCATCTTTCGACTGCTCCCACGCGTCTTGGAATAAACTGCATTGGAGCGCTTAGACTCAAATACTGGTCCATTGTCTTAGTGTGTGTTCATTTGCTATGTGTTTGATATGTTTCCAGTTTTCCTTAGCTGTCAGGAGCGCTCTCCTTCTGTTCCTTACTATGCACTTATCAGCCTAGCAGGTCTTCCACCATTTTGGACCGAAGGGCTCCAATGCTGATGCACTGTCTTGCAATGGAACTTTGGCTTTTCGAAGGAGTCTTTGTGTGGTAGAGACTGTCAAAGTGATACCTACGTCTAACAGCACGAACTCAACATCGGTGTATAAACTAATAGCATTGCTTCTTTATGTGGCCGCTGTGGCATAGTGGGTAGAGTGCGACACTCACACGCAGAAGATCGGGGTACGATTGCCGGCTGAACACGTCGAATTTTTCACGGCACCACCTCTTTCGAGTTGCTGACGAAACTCAGCTCGAAACTAAGAAAAAACTTCTCAATCTTCGACGTTCGGAGCCGGCAAAAAAACTGTGGGTCCCTTCTACTCGTTCAAGAACAGTAGCAACAGAACAGCACAACACGAGTTAATTAGCAAGCTAGGCCCTGGGCTGTCGCGTTATCCCATTATTATAAGGCTGCCAAATATCTCCGCCTTTTTTTCTTTTGAATTTTCCGGCTATGTACAAAGCGATACAGAGCTCGCATCTGGCAATACTCTACTTTATTTGGTCTTGACATAATCTATAAAACGACGCTATGCATGATTAGTTTGGTTATTGCGTTCAAAGCCGATATTCGCCCTATTTTAAAGTTTTCCTCCATTATAAGCAAATCCGCTAGAAAAACATTCCGTGAGATTAATGATGTTTTGGGGGATGGTACTCTATCACTTCGAACCGCCGAGGAATGGTTTCGACGATTCAGAGCCGGTGAAAACGACACCATAGATAAGTCAGCCGGCGGAAGACTTGTGACGACGAATACCAAGCGAATCATGGATATCATCGAGTTAGACCGGCATGTGGCATTTCGTGACATCACCAAACCATTTTAAATCACCTGCAGAAGGCTGGATACAAAAATAAGCTTGATGCTTGGGTGCCGCATGATTTGACGTAAAAAAACCATCTCAACCAAATCAATGCCTGCGATATGCTGCTCTTGAACTCGACCCATTTTTGAAGCGGATGGTGACTGGTGACGAAAAATGGATCATATACGACAATATCAAGCGAAAACCATCGTGATTAAAGGTCGGTGGATCGTTCCAAACAGTGGCCAAGCCGTGATTGACGGCCAGGAAGGTTTTGCTGTGTGTTTGGTGGGACCGAAGGGAATCATCCATTATGAGCTGCTCCCATATGGCCAGATGCTTAATTCTACCATCTACTGCGACCAACTGCACCGCTTAAGTAGATGATCGACCAGAAGCGTCCAGAATTGGCCAACAGGAAGGGTGTTGTGTTCCACCAGGACAACGCCAGACCACACACTTCGTTGATGACTCGTCAGAAGCTACGGGAGCTCGGACGGGAGGTTTTGTATATATATAATATATAGCCCGGACATAGCGCCACCTGTTCCTGTCCATGTCGAACGCCCTTGGTGGTGTGAAGTTGAACTCAAAACAGGCTTGTGGCTGTCCGAGTTCTGCGCAAGTAAGGAGGAGGGCTTCTATTATGAAGTTGCTGTCTAGAGGGAAACAGATCATCGAACAAAACGGCGCATATTTGGACTTAATCCGATCACTGTAACACTCTTTATGAAGCGTTCAATGAACAGCAAAAAAAGCGGAAGGGAGATATTTGGCAACCTTATATTATTATTGCTACTTCATGTTGTGGACAATATCACATGCTGACCTATATGTTGATGATTTGCTTTGCGATAACGGATAAGACCATACTTCCGAGGTCTGGAAAACTCGCTACTCTCTACACCGGTTGTCCAGCAAAGAACCATAAAATTGAAAATCTTATACGAAGGCTATGATTCAATAATCTTACTATACTGCGCTCTTAAATAATTTTTAATTGGCTAAGTCATAGGTTTATATTTTCTTTAAAGTTCGGCTTATACCTAATAATAATAATTGTTGGTGCGAAAGTCCACAGAGGGACCAGGGCCTAACTTGCTCAGCAACTACTCGTGCTGTGCGTGCTACAGTTCTCTCACGAGTAAAAGGAACCTACAGTTTTTTGCCGTCGGCGACGTTTGAGAAGCTTTTTTAGACAGTTATGACTCTTTGAGTGTTGTCAGCAGCTCGAAAGGGGTGATGCCGTGAAAAAAATGTCCGTGTTCAGCCGGAAATCGAACCTAGACCTTTCGGCGTGTGAACGTCACACTCTACCCACTACGTCACGGCGGCCACCTACCACCTTCAAAAGGTAAGATCCACACATTAAACTCCGAATTGTAAGTGTTTTAAGGCTGGTAGCCTGGAATTTTTCTATGGGCAGGAGTCTGTGGAGTTTAATGACAGTGGAATTCATATGTTACTTTTATCTATTTCATTATATTGTTTAGTTGTACGAGTACTCCTTGTTCTTTATTTTTATCACTCGGTTATAATGAAGCGAATACGGGTCAAGCAGTGGTGGTCCAGTTCACATTGCATGGGTATCTGATTTTCTCAACCCCCAGTGTTTGAGAAAGAACACGTTTTCTTTTTCCCTATTCTACATCGAACAGACCGCTCTGAAAAGTTTGAATGTACACAAATTGCATTACATATCACAATAAGAATTGTGATTTCTTCTCTTACGTATACACAGAATATCTTTAATTAACAATAATTAAGAAAACCTATTAGGTTAGCAACGAATGAAATAACTTTATTTTGTAATGTATTGCCCATTTCGAGCAATGATCTTTTGCCCTCTTTCAGGCAGCACCATAATTTCGCGTTCATAAAACGTCTGGTTTCTATCAGCAAAAACTAAACCAGTTACGATTTGACATCAACATTATTGAACTTTTTACCATTCAAGGAGTTTTGCAAAGATCGAAATAAAAAGTAATCAGAAGGTGCAAGGTCAGAACTATATGGTGGATGTGGCAAAACATCTTAACCAAGCTCTATTCATTTTTTCCCAATGATCAAAGATGTTAGTTTAGTGAGATTCAATGCATTTTTATTTCTATTAATTCAAAAGTACTTAAAGCTAGCTTACCAACATAATTTTCGGATCTTAATTCTAACTTACCAACTCTTCACGAGTACTCTAAGCTAATCTAGTTTTATTTTTCTATGTCTTTCGGCTATACATTTTTTTTCAAGTTCCTCCAAGTAAATTATAAATACTTGAATGTCCGATTTGTTCTTGTTCTTAACCTAACTTACACAAATAAGTAACCTAACTACAGCAACTTGAAACTAAACTTAAACTTACAAGTATGTACAACTAATAAACCCAAGACTTAATTTTACTTAACCATTTATATCAAGCCTAACTATGCCCGTAAAGCTATACGCCGCATCCACCAGGGCGTATGTGTTATTTATTCGCATAACATACCATATACGTCCAATACGACATGGGCCTTTTTTGGTTTAGTTGAGTTCTTTATTGGTTTTTTTGTGTAATTTTTGTTTTTGTAATTATTTTGTTTTTGTATTTTGTTTTTTTTTTTAAATGTCTTAAAAACTACCTTATCCTATATAGTTGACCCTAGTGACTCAACTATCCTGTCTTTTTCTTTAAGAAATTAGCGGCATCGAAACCTGATTCTGGTGTAACCACCAGTAACAATGCCGTTCCTTTGCAGAGACTGCTCTGTCGGGGGCAGAAATCGCTCTACTGAACCGTAGGAGTTCCGCGTGGCTACGAGCAACGTACGGCTCGTATTGAAGTTGCTTTTTTACAGTTCGGTGTACGACATGAAAGATGATAGAGCAGCCTTCCCTTCCCTTCCCTTAAATGAGACCTTTAGTATCCAAGTAGAGGAAACCTTCCCTTTCCTTAAATCAGGCCTTTAGTGTCCAAGTACAGGAAAGCTTCAGGCGGAATGAAGCCATTAAGACGCACCCATTCATGGTACATTTCATTAGGGTAGTAAGCCCCAAAGATCAAGCTATTTGTTGAAATTAAGTGACCAAAGATGTGTGGTGCCTTACATTGTCATGACAAAATACAAAACCTTTTGATTCAACCGGAGTGAAAAATCACCAGAACGAAATTTGGCAAATCAATTTTGATACTAATAATTGTTGGCGCTACAGTCCAAAGGGGGACCAGGGCCTAGCTTGCTCATCAACTACTCGTGTTGTGCGCGCTACTGTTCTCTCACGAGTAGAAGGAACCAACAGTTTTTTGCCGACTCCGAACGGCGAAGTTTGAGAAGCTTTCTTAGACAGTTATTACTCTTTGAGTGTTGTCAGCAGCTCGAAAAAGGTGGTTCCGTGAAAAATTCGAAAAATTGGTGTTGAGCTGGAAATCGAACCTACACCCTTCGCCGTGTAAGCGTCGCACTCTACCCACTACGCCACGGCGGAAAATTTTGATACTCCCGTTCTTTTAAAGCTTCGTCACCATAAACAGCATATAACTTTTTTAGAGCTTGCGATACGTTTTCTCTTGCAATGCGTTTTTCCTTGCGATGCCTTTTTCCTTTCCAGATATAAAAACGCAAAATGTAACTACAATGTTCGTTTTAAGTTCAAATTACATAACCGAATGAAAAAATAGATGTGTTCCCGTACCTAAAACAAACATCACAAAACAGTACAAAACAACACAACTTCCATTCTCGTATACTGAAAAAATGGGTTTTACGTCAAATTAGTGCTCTCTTGAGAGAGTAAAATGGATGCCCATTTTAACACAAGAAATTTTTTTTGTTAGGTTGTTGGTTTTCCGTCAAATTAATTGGCCTGCGTACAGAGATAAGTGAGCATTGAACCATTGGGTCTGTTCCAATTCATTTGTGTACAGAAATTCGTAGTTGAGTAGTTTGGGTAAAAATTTCTCTTGCAGAGAATAACTCTACCGAAGCTTGTGAAACGACTTTTCGTAGAAATTCGTAAACAGCTATCGGATGTATGAAATGTCAGATGTTTTTTGTTTTCTCTTTGACAGCCATCTGCTGTCTACAGGTTTTTCTTCGGCGGCAATTCGTAGAGAGGAGAAATATTTTGCTCATGAGTTCTTTCTTCTACGAAAAAATCAGCTAATGGAAAGCTTTTTCGCAGTTCTTTGGGCAAATTCGTAGACATTCGTAGCAATTCAGAGCAATCGGAACTGACCTATTATATCTGTGTATGTCAAAAACCTTCCTTGTTGGTTTCTGGGTTATACATCTCAAATTTTGTTGTTGTTTTTGTTTTCTGTATCGAAAACTTTGACAAACTTTAAACATTTGGTTTAGATGAATTCCCATGCTTTGCCACTTAGTGAGAGAGTTTTACCCCCACTCGATCTTAGAATTTGATACAGAAAGTACAGATTGTCACTTGAAATAACGAAGCGTGTTTCACATTTCGATTACGTCAGCAAACCTAAAAATTCAACTAAGGCGTCTATGAGCGAAAACCAATTATTTAGCCATAATAACCCGGGAACGAATTGAGTGTTGGAAAAAGTTTGTAAACAAATTATCGTTAGATGACAATGAATTTTTATACCTATATAAATATTATTTTATTATTTGATTATGTTATTTTGTACTACAATTGCCATCTTTTGATTTTATTCAATTTTAATTTTTTCCTGTAATCATACATTTGGGAGACGACTGAAAAATAGCTTACGGAGTAGATCAAACGCACAATCAGTCTCAATCAATCAATCAATCAGACAATCAGCCAATCGCTTTCTTTGGGCTCAAAAGGCAACTGAGTAACAAAGCCCTCTCCCGAAGGACTAAGCTCGCTTTATAAAATAGCATGATCATCTCAGTCCTACTTTATGGCTTTGACGTTACCAAAAGCGGATGAGGAAGCCCTTAGTCTTTTTGAGATAAAAGTTTCGCGATTTTTGGTCCTGCTTGCGTTCATTGCATCTGGTGACGAAGGTTTAACGACGAACTGTATGGGCTATACAGCGACATGCGTCTGGTCAAGCGTCTACGGATACAACGCTTAAGTCCATATAGAGCGTATGGACACCACTGCTCCGGCCCGAAAAATGTTCGAATCAGAGCCATTGGGACAACGCAACAGAGGCGCACGCAATTGCAGGCACCTAGCGAAAGACCATGCTGGCTGAAGAGGCATGTTGGTTGAGGCTCAGGTCCAGAAAAAGCAGATGATGTTGAGACCAAATGCATTACATATAGTATCGGACGAAACATTTGCAACTCGAACAGAAACTAGGAAATTTCATAAAAGTCATTATACTTTTTATCCAAATACACAATAGATTCACATACTTAACATACTTTTGAAGGTCTGTATTTAAGGAAAACAACAAAATAAATTCAAGAAAATCCAATATATATTTCTTAAGTTATGATACATTATGATAAGGAACTTAAAACTGTCTCGCGACAAAGTAATTGTAACTTTTAATTCAAATGGAAATATATATCTATATATATATATATATATATATATATATATATATTCAATATTTTGTGGCAAATCCTTGGTTTTCAATCACTGCCTTACATCGCCGTGGCATGGATTCAATTAAATTCTGTAAAATATTCGTAGAAATTTCATTCCAAGCTATCTCTATTCTTGAGAAAAAAAATCGTACATCAACCCGATTTATTCTTTGTTTTACAATTTCCCAAAAATTGCCAATGGGGTTAAATCTGCGGCGGCCAATTCATAAGAATGACATTTTGGTCACTGAACCACGATTTGATCAACTTTGATGCGTGTTTTGCGTCATTATCCTGCTGGAAGACCCAACGCAACGGCATTTCCCATTCTGTATATGGTAGCATAGTATCCTTTAAAATGTTCTTATATCCGTGTTGGTGCATTTTACCAATTATGCGATGCAATGGGCCCAAACCAGCAGCAGAAAAACAATTCAACACTATTCCATTACCTTCATCGTGCTTAAAAGTTTTAGGCAATAGCGACTTTTAAGCCGCTTGCCAAGTGTTCTTCTAACGTACGAAATTCCATTGCTAGACATAATATTGAATTTTGACTCATCACTAAACCGGACTGAGCTCCACATCTGAATGCCCCAACACAGTCGTACTTTTGCAAAATGAACCCGTTTTTTCTGATCGAAATTAATGATTTTTTAACAGGTTGAAAAGTGCCCAAATAAGCTTCGATCAACCGACGAGATATTGTTCTAGCACCTACTTTTAGCTGGAACTCTAGAACCAATTTCGGAACAGATATGAAGGGATTTTTTTTCACTTTTCGTGCCAATAAACTGTCCATTCGGGAGCTTGTTTTCCGTGGTCGACCGCCACGATGCACAACAGCTACTTCTTTTGTATTCTTATATCGATCAATAATTCGGAAAACCGACGATTTATGAATAATATATTTTATAGCTATTTGTGACTGATGTGAAATCGTCCACAATACGCTCCCTTAACGCATTACCAGACTTAATAGGTGCCCTTATTTAAATTTGCAAGCAATTTGATCAATACAATATTACTCAGAAATAATGGGAAACAACTGCGATGCAACGATTGCAATTGTTGCAATTGTTTTGTCGCGAAACAGTTGTAAGTTCCTTAGCATAATGTCATAACTTAAGAAATATATATTGGATTTGCATGCAATTTTTTTTTTGTTGTTTTCCTTAAATACAGACCTTCAAAAGGATGTTAAGCATGTGAATTTATTGTGCATTTGGATAAAAAGTATAATGGCTTTTATGAAATTTCCTAGTTTCTGTTCGAGTTGCAAATGTTTTGTCCGATACTGTATAGAAACTGTTATTATTTGGAGCATTTTTTATAATGTTTTGAACAGGAAGCAATTCTTATCTTGATTATGGGAAGTATAATATGAAAATGACCAAAGATGGCGCCACTTGCTAGTTATGGCTGATTATGGAAGCGTGAGATGTGGCATTTATCAGCAATTTTTGTTTCTTTTTCTTCGAAAATACCCACATTTGTGTTAAATAGACAACATTTAGGAGAAGTTTTAATTTTATTTTTCAATTGAAAGGAAAGATAATTCCAACTACAAGCTTTTTCGAGGAATGCAAAACGATTTGGGAAGTCACCAATTCTAATTTTTAAATTGAGAAATGGTTCAAGGATTGGATCGATGTCAGAGAGCACTAGTTTTTTAGAGATGGTGTTTTAAGATTACAGGAAAGATGAGAAAAAGTCGTAGTTTCATGCGGACAATACTTTGTATGATGTATTTCGTATGTATTAGCATCAATCGCTGGACAATGAGTTTTTTATTTGAATGTGAGAAGTATTTGAAAAAAAATGTGTTCCTCTCTTCCGTTTATACATCCATGCCCTGAAAAGCTAAAAAAGTATTTAGACAAATTCCTGCAAGGAATATTCTGATTAAAATACTTCTGATGATAATGATGCTTGAAACGGCAAAACAGCAATGTGTAAATTTTGAAAATTTTAAAAAGAAGAATTAAAAATGTTAATTTGTTGATAGGTTATAAATGTATGTTACGTCGAAACATCAGTTTGGCATTGTGTAATAAATTTTCTGGACGGAAGACTGTCCGCCTACGTTTTGTCGAATTTTTGATAGAAATCGACAGGACTATCGGCTATGCCGACTTGTTGGAACAGACTTATGAGTTCATGAAGCTTGAGGCGTTAAATCACATGAACGAGGTGACGACGTGAAGGGTTTATTTCTTGAAATTAGGCACTTGTGAAACTTAATTTATTAAATTGCTCTATGGCTTGGCGTGCCGTCCAATTAATAATAATTATTGGCGCTACAGTCCAAAGGGGGACCAGGGCCTAGCTTGCTCATCAACTACTCGTGTTGTGCGCGCTACTGTTCTCTCACGAGTAGAAGGGACCTACAGTTTTTTGCCGACTCCGAACCGCGAAATTTGAGAAGCATTCTTAGGCAGTTATTACTCTTTGAGTGTTGTCAGCAGCTCGAATGAGGTGGTGTAATGAAAAAATCGAAAAATTGGTGTTGAGCTGGGAATCGAACCTAGACCCTTCGGCGTGTGAGCGTCGCACTCTACCCACTACACCACGGCGACCACCGACGCCGTTCTATTAATCACGTCTATACCTCGCAATTAAAGCCAAAAACAGCCATTTATAATGACATGACAGGGATTTTCATTAACAATAACGTTAGCATTAACCATAAGAAAAAATGTTCCAATACCAAAAATCCTACAATCCACACCAAAATGACTGCATTTTAGGGATGTAATAGTGCTGTATGGAGTACGCAATACGCTCAATGCCGCATAATGTATATGGCTTGTGGAAACTCATTGAGCCATCATCAATTTATAATTCTTGTCTCGTCAAGCCGATTAATTTTCTGAACAATTTCCACGTGTTTGCATTTGTTTTCAAACAATTCTTGAGCGCACACATGTATGTGTTTCCTCGCGCACATGTCCAGACACACACACATCCACTTTTAAATCGTCCAAGGCCACAACATCGTCTTCGATTAATAATGTCCGTCTTACTTCAGCTCGACCGGCAGACAGATACCCATCGACACGGAAGCAAATCAGTTAATTAAGAATGTCTTAAACAAATTATAATCACGGTTTCCGGTTTAATTTATTTAATTCTATTCGCCTGCCAGGGCTACATGCCATTAATGCTGCAAAACGCCAAACGGTGAAGGTGCACAAGTGAAGTTATACGAATTCGGTACAAACGAATGCGCGACATCCACACCACGCGGGACGCTCGACAGCATCAAGTATCGCCTCAGCATTTGACTGTTATCTAGTTTCTTGCAATTCGCCGGATAGACAAGTACCTGTTCGCGCTCCACTCAAACTCAAGCGGGCGTTGTTGTGTTGGTGGCTTAGCAGAGCGGCAGTGTGTTGATTTAAACGGCAGACATTCCCATTGAACTTGTTCAGTTTAGATCGAAACGCGACGCAAAGCATTCGATTGCGCAGTCGAAGTCCGCACACGTGATACGCGTCGAAGAGGTTGCATCTCGCCAAGTTATAGGATTACGTTCTTAAGATGCATTCAGAATGACCATTTATAGTGTTATTGTGCAAATTATCCTGATCAGTCACTAATACTGTAAGAGAAGACTTAACAATGACCCTGTGTCACTCGTGGAAGATTCAAGAGCCACGCAAGACGCCGGAAGCGAAGCGTCCCAACGAGGAACTCATCCCCAAGGTCAATATACGAACAAACATCCATTCTTTAGGAAATCATGAATATTAAGTGCATTCCAAAACCAGTTGATGGCGTGCCCGTAGCGCTTCTAATTATGTGCTTGCTCGAGGCTTGTGTGGAAAAGTGTGTTGGTGGTGTGGTTGTTCTTGAAATTGGCATAATTACTTACATTATTTTGATTTTCGATAGAGTTGCCAACACATTTAGTGCTCGTTTCTATAATTTTCCTTGAGACTTGTTGATTGCTTGGTTCACAAACTAGGTGATTGGATTTTTGAGCAAACTTCGCGAATGCTGTGGCATTGCACTGCAGTATGCTAATGGGGCAGAAGTATTGAACTTATTGCATTTCCACTTTTCAAGCTTTGGCAGTTATTGTTTCGAACTGCAGCGAATGTGCTAATGAATGTGATAAATATTGAAACGGAGTTTATTTTGAGTAGGAGCAATTAGCACTCGTTAGCGGTGTCTCATCTTGTTCTCGTGTCTGTTTTGTGAGTTTGAGTGGTTGATCACACATTCGATAAGTTCGCATAACATCAATTAGGTCTGTTCTTGTAGGAAGTTCTGCAACAAATTTTTCTAGTGAAAACAACATTTCTATGCGAGTATATGTACGTTTTGTGTTTTCTTTTGTTGCGTGATCTCTTGTTGTTTATTATTGGAGTCAAGCGTGGAATTGTTGAAAAATTTGTGTGAATTTGCTTAATAAATAATAAATCAAATCACAACCTAAGTGTAAACGAATATTCTATTCTCAAGCTTATAACCCAGTTAACCCAGTAGTCCAGCCCAATGTCGCTTCAACCCTTTGGGAAGATTTGACGTGTGAGACTGGTGATCGATATAAGCAGCGAAGGTCACAGATGATTAGAGTCATTGGAATTGACTATAAGCGTTGTGTTTGTCTTGCAGTGATGTGCTATTGCGTTCCGCCAATTTCCTAATACGACAAGTGGCTGCCTAATAATTGACGCACGAATATTCATTCGTTTCTACGCGTTTACATTTTCATGAATATGTTTAAAATAGCTCAAATTAAAGGTTAAATATAATAATAATAATTGTTGGCGCAATAGTTCACAGAGAGACCAGGGCCTAGCTTGCTCATCAACTACTCGTGTTGTGCGCGCTACTGTTCTCTCACGAGTGGAAGGGACCTACAGTTTTTTGCCGACTCCGACCGGCGAAGTTTGAGAAGCTTTCTTAGACAGTTATTACTCTTTAAGTGTTGTCAGCAGCTCGAAAGATTTAGTGCCGTGAAAAATTTCAAAAATTTGTGCTGAGCTGGGAATTGAATCTAGACCCTTCGGCGTGTGAGCGTCGTTCTCTATCTACTACGCTACGGCGGCCACAAAAAAGGTTAAATAGAAACTTATATTTTATTTTGCGACCTATAGCCTGAAACTTACTTTCGTATGTACTCTCCAGTTACACAAAAAAAGTCGGATATTAGCTTACGTAAATTTTCAAAAAGTTTCAATTAATTTCATAAAAAGATTCATCTACGCTTTATACACTTGACCCGGTGATACTTGAACTGTTTTACCCCCTCTCAAAAATAACTTTTTTCTGGAAGCCAACAATGTGCGTATCCTTGGTTCTGACAACCCTCCAAGTTAACTCATATTTCTGTCATATATTTTTTGGTTTGAAAATAAAAGGAATTTGTGGAAAGAATCAGTAGAAAACGGTGTAGCGGAGGTATGAGCCAATGCTGCGAAGGTATGAAACAATTAGTTGTCATGGTGGAAGGACACTCTTTCTTCTATTTCCTGCGATCTGTAATCGAAAAGGTTCAATATAGTGGAATAGTGAAGTACTGCGATCATTTTGACCTGTCACAGGTAGTCGATGTAAATCGCACTTTGTCATTCCCAAGAAAAAGGTTACAGTCACATTTTTGGGCAAGCGCACATTCTTTGCTTTCTTTCTTTGCTGGATATCTGTTGTCTCGATGTGAACCCGAGTTCTACGAAATGATTTTATGGACGTCAAATGCTGCTCTAAAATGGATTTGCTTTGTATTCATAATTGGAAACTTGGATAAATACTGGCTTCATGAACACAACACACAGCGCAGTCTGGTTTATTAATTTTAAGGCCATCTATGGTAACAATGAAAGATAAATCATCTTATTTATTGAACGCGCTTGCTTCTTAAGTCGAGGAAGTTCTGCTTTTAAAAGATATTTACCCAGTTTGTTATAGTATTTCATAAAAATGTAACATGCTTCCAAAAATGTGTGTTTGTAAAAATGTGTAACATGCTTCTAATGGTAAAATGTTTATCACGTCTTTCAAAGATGCCAATCGAGTACAAAATTGTTTACTACCAGCCGTTGTGTATTGAGTTGGTACGATAGTAATTGCGGAGTTTACTCATAGATAATAATAATTGTTGGCGCGACAGTCCACAAGGGAATCAGGACCTGGCTTGCTCATCAACTATTCGTGTTGTGCGCGCTACTGTTCTCTCACTCACAGCCGGCGTTGGTTAAATTTCTAGGTTTGCTGGCGTAATCGAAATGTCAAACACATTTTCTTATTTGATAGTTGGTACTTCAACTGTCAATCAGTAAAAAAAAATCAGTGTCATTCAATGCTCGACGTTTACGAGACTGCAGTTTACAATTGACACGAACGCAGAATCCATTTCTAATCAAAAAAAGATGTCTTTTTCTACTGTTTAATTTTTTTCGCACCATAAACCCATAATATCTATCTTCCTGCGCATATGTGATTTTGAGTGAAAATTCAATATCTTTTATTCAAATATCTATATAGGAAAACATTCTGCAGAAAATTTGTACTGATGCAATGTAAAACGGCATTTCGTACGAGATCTTGTAAGAACCAAATTGTTGCTAAAACGAGAACTATGTCCTAGGTAGATTTAAGGTCTGTTCCAATTGCTCTGAATTGCTGCGAATACCTACAAAGTTCGCCGAAAAACTGACAAAAGGCGTTCTATTTGCAGATTTTTTTGTAGGAGAGAGAGCTCATGAGAAAGTAAAATATCTCCCCTCCTTACGAATTTCTGCCGAAGAAAAATCTGTGGTCAACAGATGACCGTCAAAGTGAAAATAATTAAACCTTTGGCATTTAAAATATCTGATAGCTGTTAACACATCTGCGGCAATAAGTTGAAAGAGCTTAAGTCGATTTTCATCATTTTTCAGTTTGATCAACATAAGTTTTGTGATCTAGTTTTTTAGAATATTTTCGGTGATTACTTTAAAACCATTGGTGCAAGACAAACGATTTTTCTTCCAGGACACATGCTTAAAATATCCTTAAATCGTATATTTTGTTTTGTTGAAAAATGATCACAGAACGAATAAAATAAAGATTTTCAAACTTAAGCTTATTCAAAAAATTGGTTTATGATTTACACTACAGCTTATTTAACATAAGTTGTTTTAAAAAAGTGGTATTTTGTGACGTTGGCTCTTATTTTAACTTAAGCTCTTTTAAAGAAATTTAAAAAAATCAAGTAACTACATACGTTCAAGTGGAATTGTAAAAGAAACATTTCTTGTTTAAATTTTAATTGTGCGAATTTCTACGAAAATTCGTTTCACAAGTTTCGGCAGAGTTACTCTCTTCAAGAGAGATTTTTAACTACGAATTTCTGTACATAAATGATTTGGAACAGACCTAATATTTGGCACATAATTAGTTCATGCGGTTTGCTAAAAGATGGCGTAACATGTATTATTCCATTGTTATTATTTCATTGGAATATGCGCTGGAAAGCTACTGTCAATTTACGTAATCTCTCATTCATTTGAAGCGTAAACAACAATAATTTTTCTAACTCAAATATGTCGCACTTTGTTCTTAAAAAAGTGTTTTTGGGTGAGTTCTGTTTCATTACTTTAATATGAAAGAAACTGCTATCAAAAGTCATCTTATATGGTGCAAGTTTATGGTAAGCCTGCACTAGCTGAGTGAACGTGCCAAAAGTGGTTTGCACGATTTAAAAGTGATGATTTTGGCTTGGACGACGATGAATGTTCTGGGCAGACAAAAAAGTTTGAGAATGAAGAACTGGAAGCACTACTCTATGAAGATTGTTAATAATAATAATAATTATTGGTGCGACAGTCCACAGGGAACCAGGGCCTAGCTTGCTCTTCAACTAATCGTGTTGTGCGCGCGACTGTTCTCTCACAAATAGAAGAGACCTACAGTTTTTTTGCCGACTCCGAACGGCGAAATTTGAGAAGCTTTCTTAGACAGTTATTACTATTTGAGTGTTGTCAGCTCGAAAGAGGTGGTGTCGTGAAAGTTCGAAAAATTCGTGTTGAGCTGGGAATCGAACCTAGACCCTTCGACGTTTGAGCGTTGCATTCTACCCACTATGCCACGGTGGCCAAACATAATAATCGCTTGCAGAATATTTGGGTGTCACTCAAACAGCCATTTAGAAACGTTTTAACGCAGCTGGATATATTCAAAAGCTAAAGAGCTGAGTTTCACAAAACAACGCATCAATCAAGTTATAGAAATGCAAACATGTAGAAATAAAATCACCGCTAAAGTGTGCATTTTTTTTTTTAAGAACCTGCAGTTTCTAAAGCAGACTCTTGGGGGATGGTAATCTTTGAGAATTGTCTGGAACTGGAAAATGTGGTGCTACGAAAGACATGAGATTAATCATAGGATGTTGGATCATACATTCAATTAAAAGTTATAGTGTAAATTTTGCCTGTTAAAAAACGGCAGTTGTGTTCCCGTACCCGAAATAAACATCACAAAACAGTACAAAACAACCAAACCACCAACCAAAAGTACAAAGAAATTCTATTCCCGTATGCCAACAAATTTTGTTTTTTATTTGAAATGTGGGCTATCTCGAGGAAGAAGAATATTTCCCCACCCAGCCATTTTACGGGAGAAATATTTGTAAGAAAGTAGTTGGTTTTCTGTCAAATTAATTCATTTGTGTTGTATTGCTTTGTGCTCTTTATTTCGGATACGAGAACACATCTATTCAGATTTAAAATGTTAAATCTTACACAATTGGTTTTGGTGCGTTTTCGTAAGATTTTAAGATTTTGATTCTCGCTGAATTTACCCCCACTCTTTAGCAAATGACAGACTTAATAATTTGATGCAAAAAGAACTGGAACACATCTAAAATACCTATGTATACGATTTGTATGACTTGTTGCAGGTATGCAAGCAGACCTGTTACGTTTGATTTTGCAGAAAATTGTATTTTAGTGTGGAAGCGGACGTTTTAGTTCTTTATGAAAAATAATTAAAATAAATAAATAAATCGGATGGCGTAACAGTCCACAAGTAGACCAGACCTGGCTTCCTCATCAACTACTCGTGTTGACCGCGCTACTGTTCTCTCACAAAGGGACCTATAATTTTTTGACGACCTACAACTGCGAATTTTGAGCAACCTTTTCATAGGCAATTATTACTCTTTGAGTGGTGTAAGCAGTTCGAATGGGGTGGTGCTGTGAAAAATTAGCTCTGTTCATCCAGAAATCCACTCTGGACCTTCGGCGTGTGAGTGTCACACTCTTCACACTACACTATGATGGCTTGTTTTATTTTCTTCAGATTATCTGAATTATACTATCCAAATTTGAAGGCAAAAAAAAAATTTGTTCTCTTTTTTCCACTAGGACGGCAACACTGACATCCACAAAATTCTAAAAAGACACCTCAAATAAAACGCTCTCTTCTAAAGTAGTCTCAATACTTAGTATCTATCTATTTAAACACGTTTTAAGTCAAATGCTCGTAGGCAGACTATGCAAATTAGAACAACACAAGCCGGTTGTGGTGATTGGAGTCGCTGGCATTGGCTATGCATGTCGCCAAAGCACTTAGGTGGTTAACCGAACGCTGTGACGGCTTATGAGGGACTCTGTAATTTGTTCGTGTCGGTAGTTATTACTTCAGGCGCATCTTGAAAATGACCCTTTTATGTCCATTACATAGTTTGTTGGAAAACGACGTATTGTCTTTGGTTTGGTCAAGGTGAGGGAGCTTAATGAGACCAACGACAAATTTAATGCCCATATTTACACTCGCATTAGTGCGTTACTTATTCAACCTTGTATTTAGAGTAGATGTGATTCTAGATACACATAATTGCATGAGTCGGTGGAAAATATTGCGAACACAGTCGTTAATTTAATATGTCAACTGCGCCGACAGTACATCATCAACAAACCACATGATTTTCAGTGCCGGTCGATATTTAATCCCAAGTGAAACTGAGTAAGCAGCAGAGGGACAGAGATCGTATGCCATATTTGCGTTACAAGAAACGCACTTTCATGTATCTGGACAGTTACTTGCCGCACGAACTATAGCAAGTTCAAGGTTTATTTACGTGTTTCTCTTTCTTTCTGCTCGCTATTCAAACCGGTTGAGTCTAGTTGGGGTGACTCGATATCGATGCGAACTTGTTTGGTTTGTTTGTACAGTGAACGTGTGAGTTTTGGCCTGGTTAAGAAAATGTTTGATTTATGATATCCAACTATTTGTTCGGTCATTTGAAGTTAGAAGGGTAGTCCTCCACAATGAGTGGTTTAATAAACCCTGTTCTGAGGTGTGGATTTTATGTTTTATTCGATGACGGCACATCTAGTCAACATTAGGAGTGGAGAAAATTAACATTTTGCTGATCTTGGAGAAACTGCAAGTTACATGCTGCAATATACCCACACATAGGGAACACTCGCTGCGAGAGGTGTAATTGTGTGTACTTATCATCGGATAGAACATCTTTACAGGTCTTAATCATTCGATTTGAGTGCTGGTCTAAAGAGGTTTATTTCTTTTTTACATTCATATATAGAAATGTGCGATAGTTTTAAAAGCACGAAAACTGTTCGATAGCAAAGTTCAAAAAAATGTTAACTGTCCGGATACTAGTGCCTTTACCATAATAGGTACTGCCTGATATTTTGTCGCGAGGTATTAATTATGAAGCTTAGGTTCGGGGTGGACGGATATATAGGATATACTCGAATTGATTATGTCAGTTAAGTACGTTACAAAAACAAAAAAACCATACACACCAACATTTTCTTAATTTGGTTGGCAGACTAAATTCGCTAAGTCTTGTCTGGGTCCAGAACACCGCAGAATCACGGAAAACGAGATTCCCGATGAACTTCCTAGGCAAGGATCGAAAAGAGAACTGGTAGGTCTCGAACCCACTTTGGGGCTTCCGTCGACGGTTGGGTTTCCCAACAACACAACCAGAGATGGCATGACTCTCTAGTATGAAGGCAAACTAAGTGCATGCTCCTGGACGTTAGCAAGAAATCCGCGCCTTTTCTATTGTCTCTAAAGAGAAAAGTCTGCAAACGACTTGTTGGTGTATTAAAGGGACACTTCATGTTCGCTAAACCCCTGCTTGGGTTTAGTTATAGCACGCTGTGCGACGTCTGTGGAGAAGGTGAAGACGCCTTAGAACACGTTCTCTGTCAATGTACGGCCTCTGTTCGTATCAGGTGGCTGCTATTTGGCGCTGACGTGATAGGAACTGAAAACCTAGGCTCTCTATCAATGAAGCGCTTGCTGGTGTTCCTTCAGAAGACCAAGAATTTACATTAAATGTAGATTACTGCCTGATAGTACACTGGATCAGTTGTCGAGTCTGAGAGCTCCAGTGCACTGTTTCCCAACTTCCAATAAAAAAAACATTTTTAACTGGGCAAGTGTGAGTAACATTGTCTTGTAAATAGTTCCGTTTCGATTTTCCTTGTAACATTAATACAAGCAAGTAAATCGAAATTTAAAAATTGAATATTTTTTTTTTGTTTTAACGGCAGGATACGAATTTAAAAGAAAAAAGTGGTTCATTTATCAACTATTCTCTATCTTTATTAAATTCATCATAAATGGCGAAGAGCTTGTCAACTCGACTATGTTCAACTGACGGAGTAAGGTTTGGGCCTTTTTGGTTTGAAAAGAAAGACTATAATAACTGTTTATTTCTATTTGACTGCATACGCATACGCCACATAGTTCTAAAATACGAAAGTTGCCTTTTATATTTCGGGATTGGGAAACCCAAGTGTAAAGTGCAATATGGCGACTGCCAGCTCCATCGTAAAGTTTGACATTTTTTGGGTTTTACGTACTCAGAACGTTTTGACATACGAGCGCTATTTGTGTTGTTTACAGTAACTTAAAATATTCATCTCGCCCAAAAACTGCAATTAAATCGTGAAAATTTTCGTGACGCTACTTTTGCGAATTTTAAAACAATGGAAAAATTAGAACTGCGTGTGTTGATTAAATGTTGCTTTTTAATGGGAAAAAACTACCGTGCAAACTCAGTAATGGCTTAAAAAGTCTTACAGAGACTCTAATAATAATAATTGTTTTCGCCACAGTCCACAGGGGGACCAGGGCAGTTAGACAGTTATTACTCTTTGAGTGTTGTCAGCAGCTCGAAAGAGGTGGTGCCGTGAAAAATTCGAAAAATTGGTGTTGAACAGGGAATCGAACCGACACCCTTCGGCGTGTGAGCGTCGCACTCTACCCACTACGCCACGGCGACCACACACAGACTCTGCTCCATCAAAAACAACTATTTGTCTATGGTATGCTGACTTTTAACGTGGCCGTACATGCGCCAACGATGCTGAACGCTATGGAAGGCCAATTGACGTGGTTACACCTGAAAACGTCAACAAAAAACGCAAAATCGTTTCGGAAAACCGCAAATTGCGTGAGATAGCTGACGCATTAAATTTATCAGAAGGCAGTGCATAAACATTTGGCCATGAGAAAGCTGTTTTTGAAATGGATGCCGCGTTTGCTCACAATGGACCAACAACAACAACGTCTCCACGATTCTGGAAGCTATTTGGTGTTGTTTCACCAGAATAAACAGGACTTTTTGCGTCGGTATGTCACAATGGATGAAACATGGATTCACCACTACACTCTACACTACACTCCACTCCACTAATACACCACTATTGAAGTCGATAAACCACGCCCAAAGCGGCCAACAAAACAAAAGGGTCGGCTGGCAAGGTTATGGCATCCGTATTTTGAAATGAGTACGGAATTTTATTCATCGACAATCTTGAAAAAGGGAAAAGGATAAACAATGAATACTACATGCCATTATTGGTGCATTTGAAGGAAGAAATTGAAAAAAAAACATATGAAGGAGAAAGGAATTCTCTTCCACCAAGATGCACCGTGTCACAAGTCATTGGCTACTATGGCCAATTTGCACGAATTAGGTTTTGAATTGCTTCCGTACCCTCTGAATTCTCCAGATATGACATCCAGCGACTTCTACCTCTTTTCAGATTTTAAAAAGATGCTCGCCGGAAAAAAAGGCTATGGCTCGAATGAGAAAGTGGTCGCAGAAACTAATGCCCATTTTGAGGCCAAAGATTAATCGTTCCGTAAAAAAGGAATAGAAATGTTAGAGCGGCGTTGGACTGATTGTATAACTCTTAAAGGAAACTAATGGGTGATTTTTTACCTATTATCTTTTTGGCAACACTGGTTTAAACAGCTGACGCACATTTCGTGCTTTGTTTCACAGTCAAACATCTTCAGTTTGGTCTATATAATTTAACCATGAATCGTCTTACAAACGACCAACGCTTGCAAATTATTGAATTTTATTATCAAAATGCGTGATCTGTTAAGATAGTTCATCGCGCGCTTCTTTCATTTTATGGTCAAAAATGGACGAAACTCATTTTTGGCTCAATGGGTACGTAAATAAGCAGAATTGTCGATTTCGGAGTGCATATCAGCCAGAAGCATTGCAAGAGCTACCAATACATCCAGCAAAAGTCACAGTTTGGTGCGGTTTATGGGCTGGTGGCATCATTGGACCGTATTTCTTCAAAGATGATGCGAAACGTAACGTAACTGTGAATGGTGAGCGCTACCGTGAGATGATATTCAACTTTTTTTTGCCTTAAATTCAAGAGCTTGACTTGCGTGACATGTGGTTTAAACAAGACGGTCCCACATGCTACACAGCACGCGCAACAATGGACTTATTGAGAGGCGAGTTCGGTGAACATTTTATTTTACGTTGGGGTCCGGTCAATTGGCCGCCTAAATCGTGCGATTTAACGTCTTTAGATTATTTTTTGTGGGCTGTTGTGGGCTTTTGTGTGTTGTAAAAGCTCATATCTATACAGACAAACCCACTTCAATCGACGCATTGGAAGACAACATTGAATCATTTATTCGTGAGATACCGACCGAAATGCTGGAAAGAGTATGCCAAAATTGGACTAAACGGATGGATCATTTGAGGCGCAGTCAAGGGCAACATTTGCATGAAATAATCTTCAAACATTAAATTATATGGACCGTACTATCGATTCAAATAAAGATTTTATACATTTTTCTGAATTTTATGAGTTTGTTTTACTTTCCTATAGTGTACAGCACCACCTCTTTTGAGCTGCTGACAACACTCACAGAGTAACAACTCTCTAAGAAAGCTTCCCAAATTTCGCCGTTCAGAGTCGGCAAAAAACTGTAGGTCCCTTCTACTCGTGAGAGAACAGTAGCGCGCACAACACGAGCAGCTGATGAGCACGCTAGGCTCTGTTCCGCCCTTGGACTGTAGCGCCAACAATTATTATTATCATAGCTTTTAAAAAATCATCCTTTATGTTGATGGATAAAGTCGAATTTTGTTTAGAAAATGTGTTTTTATTGGTTACTGTAGAGACTTATAGAATGATTTGTTACAGTGCTAAACCACAAACTGCTTCTAATATTTTAAAACCTTAAACTAACAATTTTGACCAAAAATATCGCTCTTGTGTTCTTCCAACAGATTAGGTTCGAAAGCTGGGGGTCTATGTGCATATTGCTAAAATGGCTTTTCCACATTAAGCCTTGTATTCTTCAAGTTCTGCCTAGATTTTGTTTATTATAGCTTCATTCAAAAACAGCCTTCATAGTGGCCTAATGAAATTCAGTTTTTAGCCTTAAAGAACAAGGTTTCGTTGATTTTGCTTAACACATGTTAAAATGAACGTTATCGTTTACTATGAAGCTTGCAACACATAAATATTCATAATCTGCAAAAAAGAATTAAATCTTTCGCAGTTTGAACATTTTTCAAAATCTTGCATCTTTTCTTTGAATGCTGATATAGACAAGCAATTTAAAAAAAAATACTTTCATGAGCCATAATGACACAAAAAAACAATTCGCACACTTCCTTATCCTTGTAACGAAACAATTAAAAACATAAAGCAAGTTGTTCCACTTCCATAAAAATTATGACACGAATATGTTTTCATTAACAATTCAAAAATAAAGCCTCAAACTTGAAAGTGAACATTAAAAGCTCATAAGACTGCTTACTGACTCAATCATAAAACTCATTCCGGCAGACATCGGTTAAGATCTATAAAGTGTCCAACTTTAAAATAAATGTAGACATAATTCTTGAAAGATTAAATCATTCTTTTGTCCTTTGCATATTTTAATTTGTATTTCCCTTTTCTTTGCAGATACCATCAATAGTGGCATTTTTGGTGTTAGATTAAATTACTGTGCTGCCGTGTGGCGTGTGGTTGCATCATTTATAGGGACAATTACTTTTGGAATGGATTTTCTCTGGTTTTTTTAAATATTCAAGTTCAACATGTGAATTTCAATTCCAAATAAACAGATACAAATTTATGATTGTTTTTTGTTTTTTTTTTTTGATTTTCAGAGTTGAATGGTAATTTTAGGCTATTACCGGACTAAGGGTAACATGTCAGAGGATAAAAACAAGCTGACTGAAATTCAGTTCATGAAGTTCAGCCGATGCTTAACGATTTCTTTTAATACCATAGGCTTTAGGCCTATCGCAGATTCACCAAATAGGCGAACTTATGCAGGAAGGCAGTCAACAGAAGTGAGTAAGGACTGACCATGAAATTTCTGCCGAATTACCGAATGTTCAAGGTGCGATTTCATGTCTGAACACTAAAGTGTTGCACGGTACCACTTCATTCAACTCCGACTTTAAGAGCCCCAAAAGAGCCCAAAGACTCACCGCTAGTAGTCGGACAAAAGACCATTGTTTCTCTCTACTCAAAACCTGCTTATTACAAGAGTGAATATCTGTCTCCTTCCTAGATATGGCATTTGATATGACAGTCCTTATAGGAAAGAGCAATGCATATAAATGCATGTCTTATTTCGACGTTCCTGTTCAACACTTCAAATTGTATAGAAAGACGGCGATAATTGCAAACTTCGGTGCTCAACTAACTAACACGCATAACACGTCTTAAATTGTATTCCTCTCATAATGATAATAATTGGGTGGCGCTAAAGTCCGCAGGGGGACCAGGGCCTAGCTTGCTCATTAACTACTCGCTTTGTGCGCGCTACTGTTCTCTCACGAGTAGAAGGAAGCTACCTTTGTTTGGAGTCGGGAAAAAGCTTTTTCTTAGACAATTAATACTCTTAGAGTGTTGTCAGCAACTCGAAAGAGGTGGAGCCGTGAAAAATTCGAGGTATTCAGCAGGGCATCGAACCTTAACCTTCGGCGCGGGAACGTCGCACTCTACCCACTGCGCCAGAGCGGCAACCTGTCCCTCATAAACGAAATAAATATGCTATATAGCTGAAACTGTAAACAAATGTTGAAGACGAGTGTACCAACATAACAAAATAAAAAAAAAATCGAAAGTCGAATGTACAGAAAATTTTAAAATTCACCTAATTTTTTTTCAAGACATTGTACACAAAACTGTTTTGGACAAGGTGATAGAGTCTGAGATAATTTCTTCAAAAGTCTACTTCTGCTACAACTCAGATTAATACAAGAGACACGGTCCATTTTTTTTTTTTTTTGTTTTCATCAGTCACGTTGATGTGACCGAAGGACTAAATTTCGAGCTTCGGAATTCTAAAATGGCTAAAATACTTAAGTGTTCAAATTTTTAGGTCATACATTTTGAGAGTCTTGCAAAATGAAAAAGACGGCCTAACCGCCCCTCAAGCATGCATTCGTCTCTAAAATGTTGCGTTTGAATTTGGCTTTTGTGTCCTTGATCTTTCAGATTTCTGTATTACGAAATTTTGCCTTTCATTCAAATGACATATTTGAATGTTTCTCAATGTATGACTGTGGCCGTTGGTGGCAGAGACCCGCCACGACTAAAATTGATTTGGAGGATAACGAGGAATACCCTCCACTGCACTCTTAAGGTCTGTTACTGGACAAATAGTTCTTTTTAATCATTCACGGACAACAAGATTTCTTCCGGAAAGTGCCGAAACAATGTGTATCACCCGCTAGACATACTTTGAAGATGGCAAGGGCCCTTCTGTAAAAAGAAAGGTAAATGAAACCTATTTCTGAATTCACATTGAAAACGTGCAGAACCTGGATAGAACCCACAGAACGGCACTATTCGGTATTAATAAACCTGTTCGAAGCTGAATTAAAAATGATTGTCCCATTTAATGGCGAAATACCGCTGTCAAAACGATCTAACTTGTTGATTGCGACTACGAACTTCTGCCCCATTCACAGAGAGGTTTTAGAACCAAACCAAACTATTCATTGAACCTGTGAAATACATTTTTAGCTGCTTGCCCTGATGTCTGCGTATCTTGTGTCAGTGTCCTCCGAAAGAGAACGTTTGATTTTTATTTACCCAAGATTTCGTCGGCATCCTTTTTGTTAAACTCGCTCTTAGCGTAGGATTTAGACCATTTTTTGTTTGTCTTGGTCTGGCAATCGCTTTTTGTATGTTTCTATCCATAAGCTTTATTTCAAGACCAAGCTTTATTCCGCCTACCTGATTTCATCTAATCCTCCGAATTCCATTCTGAGAAATTGGTTTCCCACATCGCAGGAAGCTAAGCCTTTAAGCAGGTCAACAGCTCCTTTACTACTAAATTGAAAATATTGAAAACTATTGGTAGTTTAAATAACTTTTACTCGAGTGGTGTCGACAATTTGTCTAATGTAGTCCTAATAAAAATTGCGTGTTTAATAGAAGATGTCTTGGCAGTAATATTCAATCGTAGCGTTTTTACCGGAGTTTTTTCTGAAGATTTGATATGTACTTAGTAAAGGAACTATTCAAATAAGACTCTACAATGGGAAAAGGCAATTTTAGATCCACTTCCAGCAGAATGTTAGGTTTTCAAACAACTGATTAATACAGAATATTGAGCATTTTAAGAAAAATAAGTTTTTCAGTCCCTTTTAGTTCGGTAGTTGTGCCTTTAGAGTACTGCTAGCTAATATGTGTGTTTTACCTCGATGACAAAAAATGCACAGCTGCTCTATTTGTCCATATAACCAAAGTCTTTGACATGGTTGACCATAACCTTCTACTGAATAAACTTGAAGAGGCAGTCATTCGTGGATTTATGTTTGATTGGTTTGAGTCGTTTTTTAAAAATATATCACAAAAAGTTAAATTTAGCGGAACGAAAAACGTAGTTAGATTTGTGAATCTCGATGTACCTCAGGGCTCCGGTCTGGGGCCAATATAATTTTGAATTCATATAAACTCACTTTTTGAACAAAACTTTGAAAGGATACCAACTGTTTTTTCCGATGACATTGGATTTTCTTATGTCCCTTGGAGTTAATTTCTAATTTAAATTAGGATGCGAATCAACTAAGGCATTGGCTTGTTAAACATAAAAAATAATTTCTAGAACTAAATTAGTGTTTTTTTTAACTTTTCGCCTACCCAAAAACCGAGGACTGATATCTACTCTACTTTCCTATCCAAACTGCCAAAGGTTTCAACTGTCAAATTGCATGAATTGGTTCGATCCTTCGCGACCCCCAAATTTGTTGTAATCAACACTGTACTGATGAGCGTTTTTTGATAGGGAATATCAATGAATTCAAATATTAAGCGCTCATTTTGGATTCCGGTATGAATTTCTCATTCCATTCAAATGAATTGAAGAAATATGTCCGTTCTTCCGTATTTTATTTTAAGAATTATTTACTATAGAATATTTCATTCCAAACTTCAATATAAAGTTACGTTTTGGGGGGGTGGAAATTTTGAAAGTGTGTTTTATAAGGTCTGGCAATCGAAATGTTTGTGTAAATACAATCAATAACTTGCATGGAAACTTTTCAAACTTGTTAATAATAATAATAATTGTTTGCCCTGACAGTCCACAGAGGGACCAAGGCCTAGCTTGCTCATCAACTACTCATGTTGTGCACGCTAATGTTTTCTCGCGAGTAGAAGGGACCTACAGTTTTTTACCGACTCCGAACGGCAAAGTTTGAGAAGCTGTCTTAGACAGTTATTACTCTTCTAGTGTTGTCGAAAGAAGTGGTGCCATGAAAAATTCGAGGTGTTCAGAAGGGAATCGAACCTAGACCCTTCGGCATGTGACCGTCGCATTCTACCCGCTTCGCCACGGCGGCCATCATTATATATGAAATAATGTAAAACAATCTTAATAATACTATACTAATAAATAAACTAATAAACTAAATAACCCCGTAGATAAATCTTTTCTCCTAATCGGCTCAAACTTATGCAACCATACTCAGAAAAATTTGATTTGATGTCGTAGAAGTCTAGTGCCATGACTGTAGATAGATAAATCGACAATTACTTTAACGCAAATATGTATCAAGATTCAAGTTGAAGGAGTTCAAGCATTTTGTTTTGGAAGATACTCCTGCCCGGATTCTCAAATTTTTTTTAAGCTTTCATCATTTAATTGTGCTCCCGTTCAAGTTGCGAATTGGGAAGTGTTTGCTTTTATGTACGGAGGGAATACAAAACTTATCGTACTCACATTTAAACAGACGCAGATGAAGTGGCATCACTGTCAAACGAGAATTCCTCAAACTGTACCACTTGAAAGGCCACTGCCTCACAAGGTTTGTGCACTCGATAAATTTACTTACCCAGTACACAAACAGTCGACCAAACGGCACTTATCGCACGTTGCTCCATCGGTGCACAACATTCAGACAAACAGCAGATCTGGACAGAAAACGAAACGAAAGACATTCAATCCCGCATTTCCGCATATAAAACATAAAGGCGCCCAATCAGGTGCTCACTCGTAAGCGTGTTTTGAAAAAAAATTAATTCCCCCACGAACCGCCAAATCCTCCGTAATGACATTACCTCACCGATCAATTGGTGATAATCGAAGTACATTTTCACTAGCAGAGTGACACGGTAATTAAAATTTCGTCCGCACCCACCCCCTTCCACACTCAGCCACGGGTTGCGTAACCGTTTCACAGGTGGTGGCTTCCAGTTTCAATGAGTCAAGCATTGGCGAAGCGTGAAGTACTAGAGGCACCGTCGTCGTCGCCGCTGCTTTGGGCCAGAGTTGCATCCCAAGCAGTTGAATTGTACCGAGTGTGTTGGTGCGCGGTGCTTCACCTTGTTTTGTTACTCCAACAGCAGTTTTTTTTTTGTTTTCATTCGTTTTTAGGGCACAAGACGGCGGCGCCGCACAGAAGGGGTGGTCGCAATGGCCAAGACAGGTCTGCTGTTCGCATTTATAGTCGCGACTGCGTGGGCTACAATTGTGTACACTTCTGCAACCACCAAAGGCGATAGAGAAACGGTTCAGAGTGGCTGGTTGGCGGACAAATGATTTCTTGATTGTGCTGCCTGTGCGTTGTTTCCCCTTCTGACAGTTCTTCGCGACCGTGGGCGTCGTTGGCGGGGGGCGTGCAGTACTCTATCAGACGTGATAAGTGAAAACAAAGCCATGTCAATACCTGGCGAGCTTGTATCGCTTTCGCACTGATAATGGATACTACTACGGTTGTGGATGTTTTGTGAAAATTTTAAAATCAGTTTGTCAGATCGCTAGAGTGACGCAGGACAAGTGCTCTTTCGCCTCGGTGCTGGTGTCTAGATAATGTCGCGAGTGTACGAACGGTGAAGTCGGTGAAACAAAACTTGAGGAACTACAATGGAGCACGAGGAAGGACTCGCTTTCAGGACGCTGTTCCGCAGTATTTCGCAGGTTCTCTACTCAAAAGGCAAAGCTGTGGACGAAGGAAATGTTTATGTGAGTACCCTCTTTCTGTTTCAAATGACTGTGCACTGTGGAAGTGCATTTCATGGACTATTCTACAAAAAAAATGTTGGTTTCACCACCAAGGGGATGGTGTACATCGCACATTTTGTTTTCATTAAGCGATGAGCTTGTCGCTCTTCATTGTTACCCTCGGACATGTGCTTGAATTTAGCGTTTTGCGTAGGGGCTGACTAACGTCACTCAGAGTTGATTCTGTCGGACTTCGACCAACAGATGAACGATTTATTGCGGGAATCAAGGATAGCAGCCGCTGATGGAATATAATTCGTCACTGTAAGCGGTTAATTTGTGATGTTTCGTTGCTCTAGTTCGGTAAACAGGGGGCGCAGGTTCGCTTATCTTATCGTGTGCGCTTGAATTTCCTCCTTTCGCAAACAGGCAATTTGTACAATTTACATTTGTACACACGATTGTTGCTTTTATCGCTTCGGAGGTGGTGATCTGAAAATTTATTGGCCTTGCAAAAATGCGTTTGAATATTGTTGTTCTTGGATTCACAGTGTTGCGGGCTCCTGGTGGTGGTGCTTCTTTTATTTGACAGACGATTGTCATAAAGGGGATTCGCTCGAAAGACTATGGGGGGGTTTTCAATACGTTTAAGAAACTTTTTTCTCGTACTGAGACTGATCAGGTGAATCGGAAAAATGGGTTTGAAACCACACTCACTACGACTTCGACCAAATGGTGAAAACGAGCTGCGGCATGTGTCAATCCAATTGAAGCATTCAGTGCATCATTCATTTGTACCAACAGCATTGTTTGCATTGTTTAATTTAGTCCTTTTTGTGGAAGGGTCGAGGGAATGAATTTCGTTTCTATCGTCCCCAAACTTTTTTCTTTTGCTGCTATGCAAACAGATTTGATTATTAAAAGAATTGGGACTAAATGACACTCCGACGGAACATTTCTTTGGCCTTAATGAAATGATTCCTCCTCTGCCCACTCATCACACTAAAATTCAAAAATATTTTCAGCCCAATTAACCAATGGCGAATTTTAGGCTTTTCCCTTGACCGAAAAATCATTCAACTGCTTCGAAATATGTTGCCCGTGATTACACTTCACGGTTATTGTTTTCATTACCCTTTCAATTGTTTACAACTTTACGGGGTTACTCTTGAACCTTCAATAAACCTTTACACCAACTTACCCGGAACGAGTTTCAGGTAATTAAAGCCAACACAGCCCACCACAATTATAAAATCTTGTATTCCATATTCGCAAGAGCTTTGAAACCTTGCCAAATTTTCGATTTTAAATTGTTTGAAAAGTGATTGTTTCCCCTCTTCGAAAACCTTCAAACTTGAGAAAGCACAAAATCACTCAGTATTGTAAACGATTTTTAAAAATCCATGAGGAAGCTTACCGACTGCAGCTAAAGCCTCTTCAATGGGTTTTCCAGTTTTTGAGCAGTTATGAGCATTCCCTTGAACGAGGCAAAAAATCCAATCCCTAGTACAGCTTTTCCATGATTTTGTCCCCTGTGTAGGTGGGGAGATGGGTTTTGAAAGTCTAGGAATTGCTAAGACTTGAAGACTATTGCTCCGCCTCGCTAGATTTCGTAGAAAAATACTTTACCCGAACCATTGGCAACCGCCTGAACATCCTAAAAGCTCGCCTCACTAACTCAGAAACTGTTGTCTGAAGTCTTTACGTCTGAGACGTCCCAAGTTCGCCATGTACAGAGTAGATGCAGTACAGTTTCGGGTTCACACTCATCCATGCAGCTTTTACAGAAGTTAGTTTAAGTAACTTTAAGATTTCTTTCGTCAGAGACAGATACTCCGATATTTTGGATGATATTTGGTCTTTTGCGAAGCAGTTGTTGCCTAGAGCACCTTTGGCCAGATGATGGCTGGATTTCTTTCGAAGTTCGTCAGGAGTTATAGCCCATTCGAAGGAGGCAGACGCGGTACATGCGTACAATTTAAGCTTAAATATAATTGTATGGCGCCACAGTCCACAGGGGGACCAGGGTCTAGCTTGCTCATCAACTACTCGTGTTGTGCGCGCTACTGTTCTTTCACGAGTAAAAGGGACCTACAGTTTTTTTTAAACCGACTCCGAACGGCGCCATTTGAGAAGCGGTTTCTTAAACAGTTATTACTTTTTGAGTGTTGTCTGCAGCTCTAAAGATTTAGTGCTGTAAAAAATTCGTGTTGAGCTGGGAATAGAACCTTGACCTTCGGCGTGTGAGCATCGCACTCTACCCACTACGCCACGGCGACCACACACAGTTTCAGCTTGCTCCTTGAAAAAGAGGCAGCGACTTTCCTATTGCATTTTCTCTGTGACCTGGCGTCTAGAACTGTGGTCTTATCGCATAACTTTCAAGATGATTGTCGCCCAAACGATTGTATTAAGCGACATCGTCAAAAATTCAATCACAATCGCTCAATCGTTGATAGTACAGTGAGTTATACGAAGCATTAGTGAAGCGTCCAAAACGACGTCGTCTAAATACGATTCAAATATTTTGTTACACGAAGCAATGCAATCGTCGAAACGACTTCGTCAGGGGATTGTTGTCTTACGCGATGAGAGTCCTGCTCAGTCATCACACTCTGATCAATTTCAATACAATTTTTCTTTATTGAACAAAAATATTTACAATTTCAAATTTTTAAGCTTAAGACTACAGAAACATAAACATATATATGTGTCGGCTCAACAATAGGGACCGGACGGATGAACAAATGTCTTACAATTTAACGATGTTCAGGTTTAGCCTCGATGGTAGGTTGTATCGGGGCTGGAGAAGAAGTGATAGGCCTCGATGTCGGAGGAAAATCTGTTCGTTTAACATGTTTTGTGCATTGAGAAATCGTTGTCCAGGGACTGAGCTCGTTAGGCTCCATAAGCGCTAAAGTGCAACTGTTTCGGGGCAGAAATGTGAAAAGCCCTCCAAGGTATTGCACTTGTCAATGGGCTAGAAGCTACGTTTATCCCAGTTTTGTAGCCACTTCAAAGCCTACATCAGCACCATGTAAAGAGATCGGAAGGGACAGAGAAATCTCTTTCACTCCCATCCAAAATGTTTTTTTTAGGAATTACATTTTCAAGGCCACCGTGGCGAAGTGGTTAGACTGTGACACTAACACACAGAAGGTCTAGGCTTGGTTCCCAGCTGAACACCTCAAATTTTTCACGTCAACACCCCTTTCGAGTTGCTCACAACGCTCAAAGCGTAATAACTGCCTAAGAAAGCTTCTTAAACTTCGCCGTTTGGAGTCGGCAAAAAACTGTAGGTCTCTTATGCTCCTAAGAGAAGAGTAGTGCGCACCATACAAGTAGTTGATGAGCAAGCTAGGCCCTGGTCCCCCTGTGGACTGTCACGCCATACAATTATTATAATTTTTAAAATTTGGACTTCAGTTATCTATCTTCATTTGGAAAAAAAATCGACTGAAGCCGGAAAAGAAAGAATTAGCAGATCAATCAATAAGTCCCGGTACATATTTTTATTTTTTTTTGTTAGTGGCGCCTATATGTCCCGGGACTTATTGAATGATGTCTTATAGGTGCTTGAGTGCAGTAATTTAATGACTGCAATCAAAATTCGGTGAATATTTTAACATCATGGCTCAAAGTCACAACCAAGATGTCACTAGCTGTCTTAGTAGGCTGAGATGGTGGTCATTATTTTACATTTCATTAGAATGTCCTAAAGGTTTTTTCCAGAAGATGTGACTGGATTTATGAATTTCATGTTTCAAACCGACTATAATAAGTGTCAACGGTGATGGAACCAATAAGCATTTGCATTGTGCGTTGGCGACTTGCAGACGCAGGTATTGAGGGAACCTGAGTGGCAATGATAACTTCACTAGAGGCTATATTCTGGTGCTACTGGAGGTCAGAGCACTTGGAACTTTGGTTCCAGCCTGATTATCCGGAGACCTTTTTTTTGAGAGCACTATGATGACTGTAGTTTAAGACTGAATATTGCTGGCAGAGTCGAGGTGTATGTTCTGTGCTGACTGGTCGAGTTATGGGTACGTAACCCATAACCTGGCGGTTAGTGTACTTTCTCGGTTTTCCTTTTTTTTTTGTTGGAGGTTGGGATCAACTACACTGGAGCACTCAGACTCAAATACTGGTCCATTGTACTACCAGGCAGTAACCTTCATTTCTGTGGTATAGAACTTAGGTTTTCAGTTCCCACCACATCAGCGCCAAATAAGCGAAAGCAGGACACTGACAGAGAAAGTGTTCTGAAGTGTCTTCACCTTCTCCACAGGCGTCGCAGAGTGTGACATCACTAAGCCCAAGCTGACTTAGGTGCATAGCGAAAGTAAGTGTCCCGTTAGTACGCCGACAAGTCGTCTGCACTCGTTTCTGTCTAAAGATAGCAGAAAAGACGCGGATTTCTGACGTTTGGGAGCATACTCTTGGTCACCCTGCATCCTGGAGAGTCACGCCATCTCTGGTTGTGCTGTAGGGATACCCAACCATCGACGGAGGCCCTGACCAAGGACGCGGGTAGTCCCAAGGTAGGTACGGGCCCTACGAATGCCTCTGCTGAACCTAGCCCAGATAGTTCATCGGCTGTCTCTCAGACGTTTGGGAGCATACTCTTGGTCATCCTGCATCCTGGAGAGTCACGCCATCTCTGGTTGTGCTGTAGAGAGACCCAACCGTCGACGGACGTCCTGACCAAGGATTCAGGTAGTTCAGGGTGGGTTTGAGGAATACAAATGCCTCTTTGAAACCTTGCCTAGCTAGTTCATCGGCAATCTCGTATCCCATGATCCCTTGATGTCCCGGGACTCAAGCAAGTCTTAGCGAATTCAGCCTACGGACCAAATTAAGGGAAGACTTGCATTCTTGAACTATCTGGGAAGTGGTTAAAGGGTTGAGTAAGGCCTTAGTCACAGCTTGATTGTCACTTCAGACGCAGATATTTCAGCCCTTTCACCTATTCTGCACAATATACTTTCTCGGTTGCTTTCTCAACTTAAAAAAGATAGAAGGAAAGAAAGCCAAGGTGAAATGAGTGTTCCTCAAGCACGATTTCAATTTGGAATTTTGCGTACTACGGCGTCTAAGAAATTTAAAAATCGTATTAAAAGTCATTTAGGCAGGTGATAACATTTATTCGAATCCAAAACAAAAAATCAAACATTTGTTCCAATTTGGAACTCTCTGTGCTCTTTTGGGAACGAAGCTGTCCAAACGATTAAGATGAGTTAGACATCTTCCCCGACGTAGAAGCTGGTGAGTGAATGTATCAATGGCATGCATACACAGTACTGGCAAATTCTTCATTGACCTTTTTTCTGAAAATCATTGCCTCATCAATTTTCTATTCCCAAAGTTTTCGCACCACTTGTAATAGAAATCCAAATCTTTTTCCATTTCACGTTCGAAAACCTAAAAAAAACTGCTTATAGAAATCTCGTGATGTTAAAACTTGGGACAAATCTCAGTGACAATCTTACACAACTAATCAAACATCAATCCTACGACTAAGAGTGTTAGCATGTGGCAATCCACAACACCACGTCGTATTACAGTCGAACAACGCAGATGGAACTTTGTGTTCCATCTTCCCCTTCACAATTCAAGACTGCGTACTTAAAGTGAAGATTGAACTCCGAATATGCAAACTGAATCGAATTTCCTCGAAAAACTTTGACTTTCATTTGTTCAGCTGCAGTCATGAGTTGAAATATTGATGACTTGGAGCTAAAATGATAATGCGACGTGCATAATAAGTAAGCAACAGTAATGAAAGCCGTTCAATTAAAAAAGAGCGCTGCTCCCAGGTAAACACTGATAACAACTTCAAGTGGTTGTGAAAGGAGTGCTATTGCGTACGAATATGAGAAAATTATTCATGATGTGTATAGACGTACTCATATAGCTTGCAATACAAACTTCTTAAGGTAGGTGCAGTACCGCACGTACTCCAATGCAAGCAAATTCTTATTTGAAATCTGTCTGCAATAAGTCCAGTCTTATAAATCATACTCACTTGGAGTTCTGAGGCAGTTCAGTTTAATAAGTTACAAGAACGAGATAAGATTTCATGATGATGAAAATGGCAAAGCTCATGCTCAACAGTCGGTACTTGTCCTTGCACATTATTGGAAAAAAGGCGACAAAGTTGTAGTTTGCCAATATTTAGAGTTGAATTTATACAAGGTTCTGACAAATATTTTTTTGATAATTGGCGCGTACTAAAGTGACTACCTTTAATGAACAGGATTAAGTCACAGCATAGGCCAAATGAAATGTGAGGTAGAGAGGAAGACAAGGTAGCATGTACAAAGTGGTCTTAAATGCCCGTGGATTGTAATGGAAAGTGCATTTCATAATGAAGTGGTGCAGCTGAAGAAGGAGTCTGTAAACTAACATCGAAGGTAGGTTTAAGGGTGACCGGGTGGAATTTCCTATCCAGGAGTGTTTTGCGGGTAAATTCTTGAAGGAAGGGAGAGGGGTGCAGCTGGCTTAACAAGAAAGTAATCAAGACGCAACATTCTAACGTTGCTCTAGCGGCGTAGTACACCATTCAATAAGTCCCCGGACTGCCATGTTCACTTACGAAAAATCCATATTATTTTTAAAGTGCAAATTCATGACAATCTGATTATTTGGTTACAGGTCACAGTGCTTCAAGTGACGCTAGTTTTTCGATTTCTAAAAGAATGGAAAAAACTGAATTTCGTGTGTTGATTAAACACCGCTTTTTAATGGGAAAACATTCCGCGCAAGCTCAGCAATGGCTTGAAAAGTCGAACAGAGACTCTGCTCCATCAAAAACAACTATTTGTCGGTGGTATGCTGACTTTTAACGTGGCCGTACATGTGCCAACGATGCTGAACGATTTGGAAGACCAATTGAGGTGGTTACACCTGAAAAAGTCAGAAAAGTACACAAAGTCGTTATGAAAAAACTTCAAAGTGAAATTGCGGGAGGTAGCTGACACGTTTATGATATCAGAAGGCAATGTGTACGCTATTTAGCATAAACATTTGTCCATGAATTTGAAGTGGCCGCCGTGGCGTAGTGGGTAGAGTGCGACGTTCACACGCCGAAGGGTGTAGGTTCGATTCCCACCTCAACACTAATTTTTCGAATTTTTCACGGTACCACCGCTTTCGAGCTGCTGACAACACTCAAAGAGTAATAACTGTCTAAAAAAGCTTCTCAAACTTCGCCGTTCGGAGTCGGCAAAAAACTGTAGGTCTCTTCTACTCGTGAGAGAACAGTAGCGCGCACAACACGAGCAGTTGATGAGCAAGCTAGGCCCTGGTCCCCCTTTGGACTGTAGCGCCAACAATTAATTTGTATTATTATTTGTCCATGAAAAAGCTGTTTTTAAAATGGGTGCCGCGTTTGCTCACAATGGACGAAAAACAACAACGTCTCAATTATTCTGGAAGCTGTTTGGAGCTGTTTCGCCAGAATAAACATGACTTTTTGAGTCGGTATGTCACAATGGATGAAACATGAATCCACCATTACACTCCAGAGTCAAATCGGCAGTCAGCGGTGTGGACATCAGCAAGTAAACCACTCCCAAAGCGTCCAAAAACACAATGGTTGGTTAGCAAGATTATGACATCCGTATTTTAGGACGTGCACCGAATTTTATTCATCGATCATGTTGAAAAAGGCAAAGGGATCAACAGCGAATACCATTGTTGATGACTATGTCATTATGGGTACATTTGACGATATAAATTGTATAAAAAAGCGATCCCGTATGAAGAAGGAAAGACTCTCCTACACCAAGATAATGGACCATGTCACAAGTCGTTGGCTACCATGCACGAATTGGCTTTGAATTGCTTCCGCACCCACCGTATTCTCCAGATCTGGCCCCCTCTTACTGCTCCTTCTTTTCAGACCTCAAAAAGATGCTCGCCGGAAGAAACTACAGCTCGAATGAGCAAATGCTCGCCGAAACTGAAGCCTATTTCGAGGTCAAAGATAAATCACTCTATAAAAAATGAATCGAAATTTTAGATTGTGAAAATTTGACAGGCTTCATTTGAATGTTTGTACCTATGGATTTATTGTTATTGGATTTGTTGTTATTGGCGCCCCCTGCATGTCAGTCCCGGGTCTTATTAAGTTATTTGACTTCGCTAGAATCAGAAACCATTAAGGAAGGAGATGATTAACTGAACAGCTGATCAAAAAGCTGATTTCTCCTTTGTAGATCGACCGCTTGACTGTTATTTACGCTATCTTGTAGAAAAAACCCCAATTTCAGAAAGTTATTTACGTAACATCGAACACTGTCTCATTCTACTTACACATCTTTACCTTTCCCCTCCAAAATTGGCAAGATGGCGGCTAATTTGTCAATTTTTTCCCTCAATAGTGTCAAACACTACCGAAATCAAACGCAGAATCACTCTTGCCAATCGCTGTTTCTTTGGGCTCAATTGAGTAATAAGACCCTCTCTCGAAAGACGAAGCTCACTTTATATAACAGCTTGATCATCCCCGTCCTACTTTATGGCGCGGAATCTTCGACGTGAGCAAAGGCGGATGAGGAAGCCCTTAGTCTCTTTGAGAGAAAAGTTCTGCGTGCGATCTTTGGTCCTGTTTGCGTTGATGGCATCTGGCGGAGAAGATTTAATTTAACTCTATGGGCTGTACAGCGACATGCGCCTGGTTAAGCGTCTACGGATACAACGCTTAAGATGGCTAGGCCATGTAGAGCGTATGGACACCACTACTCCGTGGTGAATGAATGAATGAATCCGTGCCATTGGGACAACGCAACAGAGGACGACCTAGACTAAAGTGGTGCACACAAGTGGAGAAGGACCTCAACGAACTTGGAGTGCGCAACTGGAGACAGCTGGCGAAAGATCGTGCTGGCTGGAGAGGCATGTTGGTTGAGGCCCAGGTCCACCCCGGACTGTAGCTCCACAAGAAGAAGAAGAAGAAGTGTCAAATACTCGTAAATTGCCCACTATTCGTAAATTCGGCAGCTATTTTGTGTACATTCAACACAACGCGTTCGGAAAATCTACTGCAAATGTTTACACAAGATAGAGTATTCGAAACTTTAAATAGGATTTATTTCTAATTATGGATAATTTGATAGCATTTATATTTATAATAACTTATGAAGTATGTAGAAAAACAAGAGAGCAACGCGTGCTGAATAGTCGCACATTTGGAAACGACTTATTATCAATTGATATTCCGAGTTACGCGTATTATAACTAAAATAAATATTTGCTGTTACATACTATTATTAAAAACTGTTACTTTTATTGTCCAAATGACATCCATTCAATATGAAAGATGTTATAATCAATAAAAATAGTGAAACCTATACCAAAAACAAATATTGAACATGTTTAGCGAAATTTTGCCAACAATTTTGTTGACAAACAATAAAAATGAAACGAATATATTTTCCGAAAGATTTTTGTCTAATTTAACTCAGAACTAAGATGTATGACAATTGTTATACATTAAATATTCTTAAAGCAATTAAGTTGGTTAACAATGAGAACGTTTTCATAAATTTAAGATACTATTTAAATAAGAACAAACATAATATGAGACATAATATTTATTAATATACAGTTATAAAAATGATATACATATGTAGAAACCGAATTTAATATCAGTAGCAGTTATTCAGTGTTTTGTAATGTTTATTAGTTCATAAGTACTATTAAGTAAATTATTGCGTTTAAACTAAGTTTATGTCTGCATTTTGTTGTTTAATTAATCATAAGGTTTTAAGAATATTGCTTTTTTGATGCAACTACTGTTTTACAAACATAATTTCTGAATGCGGCTATCGACAACCATTACTTTGTGGTGGATAAAACTATTCTCTTATCCTGTAATTGTCTGATTTATATGCTCTCTCCTTGTACTGCTGTCATTTTGAGTAGACAGCTCTGAACAGAAATGTAAGATTAAGTTCAAAGAAATTTTAAAGTCAGCAAATAGTACTATTGAATTACTATTGTACAATAATTTTGAATAGCCAGGCCAATTCTAAGTTGGCAGCAATTAAATCAAAAGTGAATATCTGTTTTTTATACCTGCATTGTACTTGTATATATGAGAAGCTCAATAAACATACATACATACATACATATGCTCTCTCCTTCAAACAGTTTGAAGAGTGAGGATATCCACCGTACAGGCAGCTCACACGTATTCTCCCTTAAAAACAAAAAAAATCCTGTATGTGAATCAGCTGTTAAAGGAGAGGAAATGTTATAAAAAACGCTGTCAAAAAGAATTCAAGGCCGGGAGACGAGGGAGATGACTGTCTCCCAATTGGTCTCTGGCTAGAATAATAATAATTGTTTGGCGCGACTGTCCACAGGGGGACCAGGGCTTAGTTTGCTCATCAACTACTCGTGTTGTGCGCGCTAGTGTTCTCTCACGAGTAGAAGGGACCTACAGTTTTTTGCCGACTCCGAACGGCGAAGTTTTGAGAAGCTGTTTTCTTGAGTGTTGTCAGCAACTCGAAAGTGCAGTGAAAGATTCGAGGTGTTCAGCCGGAAATCGAACCCGGACCTTCGGTACTACGCCATAGCGGCCACTTGACTTCGCTATCTTTCTTTTTATTGCTCGGTGTTGAATTCTACCCAGTCGGTAAAAGGAGGTCTAAGAAGCTCTGGACAAGAAAGGAGAATAAAACTCAAGCGTTGAGCGAAAAAACGTCTTGTATATTGTAGCCTGTTCAAAAACAGTGCAATTTTTCTTGCATCGCTTTGAGAAACCTTAACCTTTCCCTATATTTTTAAATGTTTTAGATACTAACGCGGACTATAGTGCCGAATTTATTCTTCATTTTGGTTTACCATCCTCATCTCGGCCATCGATTACGACTGGCGTCCGACGCGCGCCTTTTGAGTTTGGGAAATAGTTATAATCCACAAAGTGCATAGTCGACTATGGATTGCTTTTATAATGGCGCCACCTACATGTCCCGGGACTTATTGAATGATCTGTGAGTGGTTGCGGAGCGATATGCATTGAGTTTTCCACGTAACGATAATGAATGCCGATTTACAATGTGGAATTCTTTTTCACTAATCGGAGTTTCAGTTTTTTGAGCTTAAAACAGTCGCTTTGTATGGTTTCCACAGAACCTCTGATATTTCAACGAGGCATCAGATGCTCAATCAAGGGATGGTTGATGGGTAGCTCTTCAGTTGGTATTGGCAGTCGTCATTCCTCGTGCCTGTTCATTTTGAAAGTTTTGTACCACTCATGAAACCTTGAATTTTAATAAAGCCTTCGGCTTTCAACATTTTAAGAAGAGGTTGATATTTAAGTCCTTACGCGTTTTCCTTTCCGCTTTCTCTTTTCTTTTCAGACACAAACAAAATCACCTTTCGCGACGCCCTTGTGTCTACCTGGAATTCCCTAAAAATTTCAATAGTCCCTACTTTATACGCAGGAAAGAAACCGTTGTGTTTAAAGTTTCTGGTGATGAAAGGGGCACTCCAATAAGTCAATTTCTTTGTAACCTTAGTTACTTTTTTGGGTTCTTTTAGCAAATTTATTCAGGCACTTAAGGAGTTAAAACAAAACGGACCTCGAAGCAATGATTTGAATGATATTCATTGACTTCATTTTTGCGAGGCTACTAATGTCGTTGGGCGTGGGGCATTTTGTTTAGTCGCACTCCTACGGTCACCTCTTGGACTGAAGATCAAAAGTGTGCATCACTTCGTCATCTCTTCCAAGCGGCTGACACCAGACAGCGGGTTTTAATGTTCTGTTAAAAGCCTCATAGAACCCGGTTTTCGGTGTAGCCGGATAACTCCCGACAGTCAGCGCACAACGGCAGACGCCCTTTATTTGTAAGGGAGCAATTTTATGCAGTGCGAAAGTACTTAGCCTCATGTACCTTGTAAGCCTTTGTTGTTTTTTGGTTGATTTCTGTAAGATTTTACAAATTCAAAATTTAGTTTTCTTCATACAGTGGCTCCAAGCCAAACTCGGACACCTACTCAGTAACAAAATTGAAGATTGATAAATAATTAAGGAAAAGAAATAGACGAAATTCATTATTAGTTTTAAACAAAATATATATTCATTAGTTGTTCGACAAAATTTTATAAACAAACTCAATTATTTAAAAACAAATACAGCTCCATTCTTAAGGGAACTCAATAAAATAAGGAACAAGCCAAATTCGAACGGCTATTATTAAATTTAACACAATTTAAGATTATTAAGTTTTTAAATAAAATTTATGTTTTGTGTGAAGGCCTTTGTTCTTTGTAACCATTTGTAGCCTTGAAGGGAGTGATTGAATTAATTTTGTGCAAAAATTAGGTCCAATTTTATTCTACTCCTCAAGAAGAACGCTTTTCAACTGCATCTTGTTAGAAATCTGATATGTTCTAATTTTTCGGTCCAGATACTCCCACAAATTCTCGATAGGGTTTATATCTGGACTTTGCGGAGGAGTGTCCATTACATAAGGACAGTTATTAAAGCCAGGATCGTACTTTATAGGCTTTGTGTTTGGGGTCATTATCTTGGTAAAAACTCCAGTGATCTCCAAGGCCGAGTTTAGTGACGGAGAGGGACAAATTCTGTTTTAGAATGTCTAAATAAACATTTTGATTAATTTTTCCTTCTATAAAATGCAATCTACCAGGTCCAGAAGCAGAAAAAGATCCCCACACCATCACCGATCCACCACAATGCTGCACAGTGGGTATCAAATTCTTTGAAAGCAGCTCTTCGTTGGGTTTTCTCCACACGTAGGGTTTGCCGTCAGATCCAAAAATATTGAAATTGCTTTCGTCTGTAAATACGACTTCTTTCCAGAACGAAAAATCTTTATTTTTGTGTTCTTTGGCAAATTCAAGTCTTTTATTCTTCTTTTGTTTGCTGATCAATGGCTTTAACCTGGCTCTTCTACCATTCAAATCCGCTTTTTGAAGAACATTCCTAATTGTTGATGGACTCGAATGCTTTCCCGACTGTTTCGCCGCTATGACTGCGAGCTTTGGCGCGCTCAAAAAGGGATTAATTTTTACTTGTCTTACTAAGAAACGTTCATCAACTTCGTTAAAAATTTTATTATGTGCCTTTTTTCGCTTGTGTTCCATCTGATTATTACACCGAAACCGTTTAATTGTATCCTGATCCGTGGACCGACTATTATCAACGATTTTTGCGATATCTCTCACAGATTTTCCGTCTTCTGAGTGTTTTATAATTAATTTTCTCGTTTCGAGGGTAATTTGACCATTCTGTCTTCCCATTTTCTATTTTATTAAATTTTTACGTATCTTACAGCTTAACTGACTTCCGTTCCGTTGCACAACTATTAAGAACTTGTATTGTGATAAATGATTACGATTTATTTGACGGAAAATTCAAATTTAAAATATTTTCCTAAGCCGTCCGAGATTGGCTTGTTTCTTATTTTGTTGAGTTCCCTTAAGAATAGAGTTGTATTTTTTTTTAAATAATTGAGTTTGTTTATAAAATCTTGTCAAACAACTAATGAATATATATATTGTTTAAAACTAATAATAAATTTCGTCTATTTCTTTTCCTTAATTATTTATCAATCTTCAATTGTGTTAGTGAGTAGGTTTCCGAGTTTGGCTTGGAGCCACTGTATGGAGCTAGAGTCTAGGATAGACTAACTCCTTAGGCAGTTAAGCCTCTCCTTCACTCAGTTTAGTTCAGAAACTGATTCCAGCCGTATACTACTACTTTGCACTGAACCTGTTTTGTTTAGAAGGTCTACTAGTGTTTCTGAAAATGCAGGTCAAAGTAGGCGCATTCAGCTCGCGTTTGAACCTTGTCCTGCAGAAGTCATCGGCGCTAATAGGTGAAGAAATCATTACCCTTAAGCAATAGATACGATTTTTCAGACTCTTAATTTAATACGAATCAAACAGTACTGGTTGCTCCATCAACAAACAAGTAAGAAGAACATTTTTTCACTGCAGAAAGTCAAAATAGGGCCATCCCCGGATGCCTCAACCGAGTTGTCACTTCAAGCTCCAAGTTATCAGTTTATCGATTTGGTAGAATTGTAAAACTTATATCAGTCTTTTATCAGAGGGCTGTGCACTTCCAAAACATTTCATTTCAGCCCGAATTTGCCGACAATGCCTCGAATTTGCTGACTATGCCTCAGAAAGTGTTAAATTAAGAATTGCTGTTTGCACTTCCCTCCTTTTTACGATAAGCTAAAAATTCAAAACGTGCTGCCGCCCGTTCATCTCCACGAACAGTAAGAAATTCCCTCTCGGAAGCCTCAAGTTAGCCAAAGAAGAATACAGCAAATTGGCACAATATCGTGTCCACCCTGTTTGCACGTACACGTCGAAACCGATTGTATTCGTCTTATCTGAAATGATTGAAAGTCCAGCCGTAAACACTTTAAAATTAATCTATGTACTACTTATGGGCCTTGAGTAGCTGAGTTCGCGTTGTGCCCAAGACCATGCTACGGCGGGCGGGCGTTTTAGTTTAGTGTGTGGCCCAAGCTTAGGGCGTGACGATCACCGAAGCAGGAACGAGCTGACTTCAGGCAAACGTCTAACGATCGGACGGACATCTGCAGCCGCCGTGTAAATAACTGAGTAGCTTAGCAACGAATGCAAACGAGTAAATTAATTCGCGATGTGTCATTGAATCGCACCAGGAAATGACCGTGCCGTTGCGCCGCTGCTATTTCGTAGGGTTTGTAGTATGAGTGCGAGTACGAGTGCGAGTGGCTCATATTTCTGTTCCCCGATTGCGGCTGTGAATGGATACGCTCTGGAATGCTTTAAATTGCATTAGCTTGGCATTGGGTTAGCATACACATAGGGGCTTCCATTGGCGGCTGGCGGCTTGTCCCCGTTTTTCGCTTGTGCTCTGGCCTCAGTGACCTCTTCAATTTGTAATACGCTGCTCCCTCTTCTGATGCTTGAGAATGACGTAAGCCGGGCAATATGTTTAAAATTTGTGTTAATACTTTTGTGTGTGCTCGTTTTTTTATTTATGCTTTTTGTTGCTTTCGTTATTGTTGCTCATTTGGGTTCGCATGTGGTGGTGGTTTAGTGAATCGGTCGTTCTTATCGAATTTTTTATTTATGGCTTGTGGGTTGCTGCCTTGGATGTGTGTTATAATTTTGAGAGGAAAAAAAAGAACGTCTTTGTGTTGTTTTCAGTTTCGCAAAATCAAACAGGAAATGCAGTATGTGGTCACTCATGCTCATGGGATGGTTTATTTCAGATGTTAAGCGGTTTGGGGCTGCTTGGAATCGAAATTCTTGCGAAGACGGTATTTAAATCAATCTGATGGTTGGGTGAGATATGATAATTTTAGCTTCGCGGAGATAACAACAAAAGGCCATACCTTTATGTATTTGTATACGGACACAAACAATATTTGTGAGCAGGAAGTACTTTATGCCAAAGTGGCTTAAGTCATTTTCATTTCATTTCAATTATGTGTTGCTATAATGAATTGTTTGGCATCTATAGAATTTAACGTTTTACGAGTATTGTTAACTCCAAAAAAATTTTGTAACCAAATAATGATTTTCTATGAAAATATAGGTATAAGATTTTAATTAATGCATCAGCTCACAGAACAAAATGTAAAATTTTACAGATGAAATATAAATTCGCTCCGTTCCTTTATCCTCCCTGATATGTCTCCAATATTGAGCCATTCTTCGATTTCTTCAAAAGATCCGAATGGATGAATCTAAAATATTTTGTCATCCGTTAAAAAACAAGTAACCGGAAGGAGCAAGATCTGAAGAGTAGCAAGATCTGAAGAGTGTGGCTGGGTTAAGACCTCAATTTTCAGCGTTTACAGATGGTTTTTGACTGCTACAGCCAGCACTATTAATAATAATTGTTGGCGCTACAGTCCAAAGGGGGACCAGGGCCTAGCTTGCTCATCAACTACTCGTGTTGTGCGCGCTACTGTTCTCTCACGAGTAGAAGGGACCTACAGTTTTTTGCCGACTCCGAACGGCGAAATTTGAGAAGCTTTCTTAGACAGTTATTACTCTTTGAGTGTTGTCAGCAGCTCGAAAGAGGTGGTGCCGTGAAATATTAGAAAAATTGGTGTTGAACTTGGAGTCAAACCTAGACCCTTCGGCGTGTGAGCGTCGCACTCTACCCACTACGCCACGGCGACCACAGCCAGCACTATAATGTTGCAAACTCTTCTTGTCAAGTATTTCTGGTTGTTTCGAGTGGTTTTTCACACAATGTACGGCTCAATCGCATTAGTGTCTATAACGTTTCCTATCAATGGTTTCATCTGTTTTAGCACCCACTCTGGCCCACCATATGAAGAGTATGAAGTTTGACCATGGAGACCATGGAGAAACGGATTCACCAAGCCTTGCGCATTATTTCCTATTTCTTTCTGGAGTTATCTTAGTGTATCCACTTTTCATCCCTAGTCACGATTCTGGAAAAAAGCGCTTTCTTTGGTGTCTTTCAAGAAGTAGTTTTGCGGTGGAAAACCACTCTTCGACATCTCTTGGTTTCAACTCGTACGGCATTGCCTGATTTTGAATTAATTAGATTTTCTTAAGCCGAACGGAAATTGTTTGCTAAGTCATTAGCAACAATTTTGTGTTTTCACTTGGGTTTTGGTGTGATCCTGTCAATTCTCCTATTCCAAATCTTCAAACTACTTGAACTGTCCAAAGGTCAAGTATTGAAGCGTCGAAAGCAATTTCTGCATGATTTATAAATTGCAGGAGATTCATCATAGTCATCTGCAAGGACTTTGCAAGCTGCAATTTTTTTTTTCAATTAAAAAGCAGATCAAAACTTCCTCTTTTGACTGTTCATTTAAGAGCCAAAAAACAATGTTGTTGTCTAAAACAGACGCTGATTCACACTAACAGAGTTGAGTCGTTTTGAAGATCAGCTACAGCTTGCAGATGGTTTCTTCCTTTGAAAACAGATTTCCAAAATAAAACAATTTTTATGGCAGCTTTTTTCTTCTTTAAATATTTGTTTTTGTTTCTGAAGAAGATGTTTCAAAGAGTAAATAAATGAAAAAAAAAGAATAGCTTTTTAAATTATTTTTCTTAGTAGTTTTAGTTGAATAGTAATCAGAACACTTGTCCGATTATTCGTTGGAGCCCCTGTATATAAGGAATTGCGTACATATATACGCCGAACAAACATACATTTCGAAAGTGCAACCGGGAATTCCTACACTCAACGTCTCGTACTTTTAAACGATTCCATCTCAATTAAGCTGCTACAAGGGTCAAGGAGTAACACTTTGCTTTGCAACAAATCTCTTTAATTTTGAGGTTCGGAGGCCCCATCATTGAAGCTGCTGAAGAAGTAGACGCCAATCCCGTATAACATGTACCACAACCAGTTATGTGCACCCACAATGTCTTTTTTAAAACCATTATGAACATAATTTACGAATCTTAATTAAGATGTCTTTTCTGTTCATGACCGTACGTATAAAAACATTTCCAAATTGTCATCTACATCAAAATGCAGCCCAACTGAATGACTTTGAACTCAAAAAAAGAGAAACACTGTTGAGCTATTACCACAAAAATACGTTGCTCGAGACCTATTGCAATTACCCCATAATTTGAATATTTCATAATTGCTGAGTTACATTAAGAAATTAAACCACGAACGTTGTTAAATGATGTCATTAATGAATGAGACATTTGTCTTTGTTTAATGAAACAGGTTCCTTATAGCGCTTAAAGTTGATTTGTCAATTGGAGTTGTCTATTATGCGATCCAATGGAGACATAACCAGACAGACTGACTTCGCCGTAGCGTGGTGAATTGAATGCGACACTCACACGCCGAAGGTCCAGAATCGATTCCCGGCTGAACATCTCAATTTTTTCACGCCACGACCTCGTTTTAGCTGCTGACAACACTCAAAGAGTAAAAATGTCTAAGAAAAAGTTTCTCAAACCTCGGGGTTTGTAAAAAACTGTTCGTAAGAGAACAGTTGCACGACACCTGCACGACCCTGGTCCTCCTGTGGACTGTCGCGCCATTTAATCATTATTAAGGCATCATCCTATAAGTCCTGGGACTGACATACAGGGGGCACCACAAACACAACTAAAACTTTATTTTTAGGAAGTAAAAACATATTTTTTTTTGTTGGAGGTTGGGATACACTGCAGTGAAGCGCTTAGACTCAAATACTGGTCAATTGCACATAACAATCTGATTATTAGGTTACAAGTTACAGTGCCGCAAGTGACGCTAGTTTTTCGATTTCTTAATGAATAGAAAAAACAGAAATTCGGGCACTGATTAAACACTGCTTTTTGATGGGAAAAAACAACGTGCATGCTCAGCAATGACTTGAAAAGTGTTACAGAGACTCTGCTCCATCAAAAACAACTACTTGTGGTGGCTTTAAACGTTGCCGTTCAGAAACCAACGACTACTTATTGAGTGATACTACAGCGACTACTTATTGAGTGATGTGTTGTGTTAAGCACCTCTTCTTCGTTTTGGCAACATTAAGAAATTAAACCACGAACGGCATCATTGTTTAATAAAACAGGTTCTTTTTAGCGCTTAAAGTTAATTTGTTTATTGGAGTTGTCTATTATGCCACCCAATGGAGTTGGTTCAATTTGAACCAACTCCTTTATAGTTATTCGTGACCATCCTAACGTCATAATAATAATTGTTTGCTCTACAGTCCAAAGGGGGGACCAGGGCATAGCTTGCTCATCAACTACTCGTGTTGTGCGCGCTACTGTTCTCTCACGAGTAAAAGGGACCTACAGTTTTTTGCCGACTCCGAACGGCGAAATTTGAGAAGCTTTCTTAGACATTTATAACTCTTTGAGTGTTGTCAGCAGCTCGAAAGAGGTGGTACCGTGAAAAATTCCAAAAATTTGTGTTGAGGTGGGAATCGAACCTAGACCCTTCGGCGTGTGAGCGACGCACCCTACCCACTACGCCACGGCGGCCACAAACGTCAGTTATGTTCTTATTCTAGTAATTTTGTTAAGCGATAGACTGTTGCAATATTTAATAAATCATGGAGTATCAAAAATTTCTTCTAAAACTTACAATAATATTATGGAGTTCGCAATATTGAAAGTCAAAAGGGTTACTGACTCCTTTGAGATGCTTCTGTTGGGTTTGTATTCAAGGAATTTTAACGTTTGTGGTTACATAAAATATTTTGTTCCTGGAATTTCCATATCACTCTCAAGTCGAAATCCCTTCGATCTATCTGCTCAGTTGACTTTCCAAAAACTTCCAGCTTGATCTCAAGTTAAACTTTAAGGGAGCACTGTTCGAGGAGTTCATTTTCAAAATGACATTTGGTTAAATTTTAGGTTAAAAAAAAAACAAATGTGTAAATAGCTACTTCCGTGCAAACAATATTATTAGAACTTCTGTGAAAACTTACTAAATTCTTTAATAAATTCAAAGGCGGACGATACAAGTAAACAAAGCTTGTAAAAAATATATGTATTATATTTAAAAGTATAATTTAGAATAGAGAAAGACAGGTATGTCAGTGAAAATTAACAAAAACTAAAATCGCCATCTCCGTGACAAGCATGTTATTTGTGTTGTTTACAATTCTCAACACACTCCCACTCAAGACAAACATCAAGTTGGTTGAACTTCTGCACCTGTTGAATCCAAGCTTAAGCACCTCTTATGGTTTAACTGAGGTAATGGTTTTATCAGTACATCCGCTAATATTTTTTCTGATGACACATGCTCCAGCATAAATTCGCCATCAGTAATCGATTCACGGACAAAGTGACGCTTGATGTCACTATGCTTTGTACGCGCATGGTAAACTGGATTATTCGCCAAACATTGAGCTCTGAAATTCGCGCTATTTTAAAGTTTTCCTTCGTTAAAGGCAATTTAATGGTGTTTTGGGGGATGGTACTCTATCTCTTCGAACCGCGCATTTATGGTTTCGACGATTCAGAGCCGGTGAAAACGACACCATGGATAAGGCAACCGGCGGAAGACCTGTGACGACGAATACCGATCGAATCGTGGAAATCATCGAGATCGATCGGCATGTCGCATCTTGTGACATCGCCCAGGAGATGGGAGTTAATCACCAAATCATTTTAAATCACCTGCAGAAGGCTGGATACAAAAATAAGCTTGATGCTTGGGTGCCGCATGATTTGACGCAAAAAAAACCTTCTGGACCGAATCAACGCCTGCGATATGCTGCTGAAACGGAACGAACTTGACCCGTTTTTGAAGCGGATGGTGACTGGCGACGAAAAATGGATCACATACGCAATATCAAGCAAAAACGGTCGCGGCTGAAGCCCGGGGAATCGTCCCAAACTGTGGCCAAGCCGGTATTGACGGCTAGGAAGGTTTTGCTGTGTGTTTGGTGGGATTGGAAGGGAGTCATCCACTATGAGCTGCTCCCATATGGCCAGACGCTTAATTTTACCATCTACTGCGAACAACTGGACCGTTTGAAGCAGGCTATCGACCAGAAGCGTCCAGAATTAACCAACAGGAAGGATGTAGTGTTGCACCAGGACAACGCCAGACCACACACTTCGTTGATGACTCGTCAGAAGCTACGGAGCTCGGATGGGAGGTTTTATCGCATCCATATACCACCATATAACCCGGACATAGCGCCAAGTGATTACCACCTGTTCCTGTCCATGACGAACGCCCTTGGTGGTGTGAAGTTGAACTCAAAAGAGGCTTGTGAAAAGTGGCTGTCCGAGTTCTTCACAAATAAGGAGGTGGGGCTTCTACGGGAGAAGTATTATGAAGTTGCCGTCTAGATGGAAACAGATTATAGAACTAAAAAGATTATTGTACTTAATCCGATCACTGTAAGACTTTTTATGAAGCATTGAATGAAGAGCAAAAAAATAGCGGAGGTATTTGACAACCTCTATTCCTTTTCGGGTAAATTGTATTTACAACTTTCCATTTATGAAGTCATATCCTGGGAAAGGGATTTTTTTCCTCTTTGAGGAACTTTCCTGGCTATTCGGCCAGGATGTTTTCCTTCTTGTAAGCGACGACGAACTGATGGAGCTCTTTTAATGTTTCCAATTTCCGCGCAAATGTTCTTTGAAGATGTATAAGGGTCACTTTTTGACAATATTAAAATTCATCGATCGTCTGCTGAAGTCGTTTTTTTCTTTCTCCTTCCAGATCATTTTTTGGTCCACCTTTAAATACACTTTGTACAAAATGAAGTGACCGTCCAGTTAATTTTGCTATCTCACGCAGTAATTTTCCGTCTTTTCTGTGCGACAAAACCAAAACTATCTCTGCTGTAGTACAGTGACCCGTTCGGGCCATCCTAAGCCTTGAATGTTTATTTTTAACATTTCAATTGAGACCATCAATTAAAATAAAATATACACAACCTTTTTTACAGAAAAAAATTTGGAAAGAAAACTAAAAAACCAATTATATGTTAACTAAAATCTGATTTGTATTTATTATTTTCATCACTTCAATTCACGCGTGCCGACGATTGTGTGCGTGGAAACGGCTGATGTTTGATGTACCGTTTTGATTGATTGCCAAAGTGCATTCTTTTGCTTAACGCAAAGATTACCACTTAAGTCACAATAAGTAACACGCTTTTGGTAATTCTCCAAAGATCGGGTTGGTGTATATATTTTCTTGATCAGCTGTGTACTTTTGTTGAATAATTCTAGTATGTGCACATTAAGCTGCACCTAGCCATCGTGAACAGCGTACAAATGGAAAAAGTGAGAACAATCAACAAAACTTGAAGTCTGGTTTATATTCTTATCGACCTTTCAATTAATTTGTTTACTTACGTCCCTCTTCAAGGTGGAACAAATTAATGCATAGCATTCGGTGCTTTAATTAGTGGCCACTGCTCAAGCATTTAAGCGTCACTTACAACGCTTATGTGTTAAAGCTCAATCTACAAGTGAGGCCAGTTTATAAAGAAAACACGTCTTTACCTTGGTTAACTACACTTGGTTTCACAAAGTCGATTTAAGTTGAACTTATCTATGTTTTCTGCATTTAAGTGGGGAGGTTTTTCATTTGTTTCTCTTAAAAAGATACGTTAATTATATTTTAATGGTTGTTTCTGTGGCATATGTTTTCCATCTGAATCTTTTCAAATGACTATCTTGCTTAATGTCGTTATAATGAGACTGTGTTCAATGAGTATGCCTTAAGAATTCATATTTTTCGCTTATATTTGACACATAAATAATAATTAGTAATAGTTGTTGGCAGTCCAAAGGGGGACCAGGGCCTAGCTTGCTCATCAACTACACGTGTTGTGCGCGCTTCTGTTCTCTCATGAGCAGAAGGGACCTACGGTTTTTTGCCGACTCCGAACGGCGAAATTTGAGAAGCTTTGAGTGTTGTCAGCACATGAATGTCTTTACTTAACTTGGTACAGAGTTCCTAAGTTTCCATAGTCTCTGCTCTTGATATTTACTACAATTCCAACCCACTTACCAAGTCACTGACACAATAAACCAGAGGTGATGAAACCTACGGTACACACACTACGCAGTTGTTCAAAAACAAATCTTATCGTAGGTTGCAAGCGCAACTCCTAATGACGATCCAGTTTCATGCCGAGTTAAAAATCGATTGTGATTCATCCATTGCCATGTTTATGTTTGTAATACTTATCTATCTAGAAAATTATTATAATTATTGTGTGGGAAAAGTTGATGATGTGTGTGGTTGCCCTAACGTATACTTCAGTTTGAAAGCGATGACCTTTCTGGGATCTGACTTTCCTTATCTCAATTACTCATTATTCACATTTCCCAAGAAGCACTGGAAACCCGGCCACGTCTACGATAAAATCAAATCCGACAGACTCCATGTTAAAAAACGAATGAACAATCAGTTCTGGTTTGGATTTAGATTCTTGATTGGTTCAATCATATCCCACCAGTTAATCTCTCCTCAAGTCACTACGGATGACATCACTTCAAGCACAGCATGCAAATGCGTACGAGTATTCCTTCAGCATCGCAGACCTGTCCACGATTGCTTCTTGTTTGATGTGTTTGTAATTGTCTTAGGTGGTGCTCCCATTCAGATTCCCCCTTTCAAAACGGAACCCCTAAAATAGGATGATCGTTAACATTCTTGAACTTTCGTTACTTTTTTTTTGCTCTCCCGCTTCTCTGAACATCAAGAATTGCCCAGATACAAATCCACCCTTTTCTCTACGCAATTATTTCAATAAAAGTATTCACTGCGGTGAATACAGTGGCGGATAAAATTTGTGGTCACTTGAAAAAATACATACGCTATTAGACTTCACGTTGCCTCTTATGATGAAGTTTCAGTTGTAAAGTCGATGTGTTTAAGAAATTAAGAAACAGAGAAAAACAGATTGATTACTATTTTTCCTCTCAAAGTTAAATAAATTAATACTTATTGGACAGACATTTTGAAATAAATTGTTTTTGTTACACGCCATCAAGGCCTGACTTGGGTGGGTTACAGTTCTACAGTTCTTTCCCGCCTGTGAATATTTATTGGTACTCTTTGTGTGTTATCAGCACATCAAATAGGAAGTGAGGTAATTTTTCGACGCCGAGGAAGACAGGAGTACAGCATCTCCAATTTTTGAGAGAAGTGAAAATAAATCTGTGATTTCTGAACCGATGTATTGATCTTAATCAAATTTCGAATATAGATCTTATGATCTTATGTCTTAAAATGATTGACTTAACTTAACAATTTTGTTTGAATAAATAAAACACGAAAATGCGGTTTCTTAAAGAATAGAAAAATTTATTAGAACTTCTATTACAAGTTGTAATTATGAATTTAAATTTAACATTTTACAAAGGTTTACAAAGTTCCGATCAGAATCGATAAAATTAATTTTATCGATTAATAGTATAACCGACTGCATTAAATTTCAGCCGGATATATGTACATAATTTCGCGAAGTGGGGTAAACATAATGCGCTAGATCTTAATATTTCTAAGTGTACAATTTTCACTGTATTTAGAATAACATCTCTAATAGTATATGATTATTTCATAGATAACCATACTAACCATACTAAATCGACTAGAAGAAAATAAAGACCTCAGAGTATTATTTGATACTAAGTTGGATTTTACACTTCTTTATAATTACGCTATCGCGAAGTCTAACGTTATGCTAGGATTTCTTAACAGAAATAGGAAGGATTTCTGTAACATATCTAGTTTAAAGTCTATCTATTGCACGTTAGTTAGACCTTACTTGGAATATTCATCTATCATTTGAGATTCACCATATGAGGCGCAAGAACTCAGACTCGAAGAATTCAAAAAAATTTCACGAGATATGCAGTCCGTAAATTATATTCCTACGAAGAACTACCTAGCTATGACGAAAGATGTAAAAGAATTACCTTAAGTTTCAGGCGTAAGGCAACGTCAGTCATGTTTATTGCGATGTTATAAATTACCATATTAATTCGCCAGAACTAGTTTTTCTTAAGAATATACCAGGTATACCGTTTTTGTTTTTAAATAAAAGACAAATTATTAGTAAAAAAGTAAAAACATTTTATTCAAAGTATTGGCCATTGTTTTCTACACATTTTGACCACCTTTCTGGCAATTTGTGAATACCACGCCAATAAAATTGTTCGTCTTTTAAAGCAAACCCATCTTCTTCTTCTTCTTGTGGCGCTACAGTCCGGGGTGGACCTGTGCCTCAACCAACATGCCTCTCCAAAGCAAACCCATCAGACACCCAATTTTCGACCTCCTCGTAGGAATCAAGGTGCTGCTCAGCCAATGCGTGTCCCATCGATGAAAACAAATGGTAGTCGGAAGGAGCCAAGTCCAGTGAATACGGCAGGTGGGGTAGCTGCTCCCAGCCAAGTGTTTTGATTGTATCCTGAACCGGTTTTGCTTTGTGTGCAGGTGCATTGTCATGGAGCAAAATTACCTTGCCGTGTCTTCTGGCCCATTCTGATCGTTTCTCGATCAATGCATGGTTCAAATTGATCATTTGTTGTCGGTAGGGATCAGTATTAACGGTTTTACCAGGTTTCCGGAGCTCGTGGAACAGCACACCTTTCTGGTCCCACCAAACACACAGCATTGTCTTCTTGCCGAATAGATCTGGTTTTGCAGTCGATGTCGATGATGGTTGTCCCAGATTAACCCATGATTTTTTCTGTTTAGGATTCTTAAAATAAATCTATTTTTCATCGCCAGTAAAAATCCGATGAAAAAACCGATTTTCTTCCGTGTCTTTGAAGCAAATTTTCACAAGTGTTTTTTCGGTTTTCCATCTGTCTTTCATTCAATTCATGTGGCACCCATTTTCCACACTTTTGGATCTTTCCCATAGCTTTTAAACAGTCAGAAATTGTTTGTTGTGCAACATTTAACATTGCTGCCATTTGTTTTTGACTCAAAGTATCATCTCCATCCAATATCGCTTGAAATTCGGCGTCTTCAACCGTTTTTGGTGGTTTTCCACGTTTTTCATTTCTCACATCAAAATCATTATTTCTGAACCGTTGACACCATCTTTTGCATGTTGCTTCTGATAGAGCATGATCACCATATGCCTCGACAAGCATTCGATGCGACTCTGCAGCACTTTTCTTCAAATCAAAACAAAAAATTAATGCTTTCCGCAAATCATCACTTTCTGGTAAAAAATTCTACATTTGTAACACGATGAAAAAATATGATGTCTGTTCAATGACTTGATGTATACTAAATATTTTTCACAGATGTCATAGCAAACAGACAAAAAAAAGGTATTGCTCGTTAGTTAGACCCTACTTGGAATATTCATCCGTCATTTGGGATTCACCATATGAGACACAAGAACTCAGACTCGAAAGAATTCAAAAAAATTTCACGAGATATGCAGTCCGTAAATTATATTCCTACGAAGAACTATTTAGCTATGACGAAAGATGTAAAACAATTGGCTTGCAAACCTTAATTTTCAGGCGTAAGGCAATGTAAGCCATGTTTATTCGCGATGTTTTAAATTACCATTTCAATTCGCTAGAACTACTCTTTCTTATGAATATATATGCTCCCCAAAGATATCTTCGGGTGAGAAAATTACTGCTTGATAGAAGGCATAGAACCAATTACGGTTGCAATGGACCCATTAGTAGATGCATTAAAACCTTTAGTGACCTTTGCAAGGAAATTGATTTTACATTGCCACGATCAGAGTTTAAGAAGATAGTTTATACTTTGTTTCTTGATTAATATTGTTTATTTGGTGTAAACTGTGAGATGAAAAGTCGGTATATGATCCTTAGTCGCGCAGCAAACATATGCTGTGTAAAGCGATACTGAGACCTAACACTTAGAGAACGTAGTGTTTTTTGTGTTGCTCCGTGAGGGATAAGAAAAAAAAAGGGATCGCTTTAGTTCTCGATTTTTGTTTTCCGTTTTTACCTAAAAAAAGTTTTTTTAAGGATCTAAAAGCGCCAAAATTTGGTGAATATTATTCTCGTATTTCTACTTACAAACCAACTTCTTCTACTTTTTGTGGCTCTACAGTTCGGGGTGGACCGGGGCTCAACCAACATGCCTTTCCAGCCTGCACGATCTTTTGCCAGCTGTCTCCAGTTCCGCACAACACTGTTGGTTAAGGTCTTCCTCCACTTGTGTGCACCACTTTATGGTAATTTTACACTGCAAGTCTATGCACATAAGAAATACGAAACAGTGGAACCTACGATGCAAGGTGCGTACCCAGACTACACAAAGTGAAGACTTGAGTAGAAATTTTCCTGAAGAAATATTTAATACGTCGTGACAAAATATGCCTTGTCCTTGCAAGAATGCGAAGTAATATGGAGTCGCTTGCTGAAGGACGTGAGTGACTCGACCTGATAAAAAGGTCTCAGGAGACGACTGTTTTCCAACACAATAACTCGAGACTGCAAAATTGTTTATGCTTTCGTGTTTATTGTGAAAAAACGAGTGACGGTTTTAAACCGCCAGAATGCTGTCGCTAGACCGGTTTCTAACTGCTTTCATACCATAGCCTAGGCCGTCCTCTGATGCTTTGTCCCAATGACTTAAATTCGAAAATCTTTCGAGTCGGGGCAGTGGTGTCCATACGCTCTACATCAAAAATGTAACACAGAGAAAAATTTATGAAACAAAATTTTTGGGAGGACAATTCAGTGATCACAAGCATTTTCCTTTCTTCTCACTTCTTAAAGTGAAAAACATCAAACTGCTGAACACTTGAACGGCTTTTTTCTTATATTATATGTGGCCGCCGTGGCGTAGTGGGTAGAGTGCGACGCTCACACGCCGAAGGGTCTAGGTTCGATTCCCAGCTCAACACCAATTTTTCGAATATTTCACGGCACCACCTCTTTCGAGCTGCTGACAACACTCAAAGAGTTATAAATGTCTAAGAAAGCTTCTCAAACTTCGCCGTTCGGAATCGGCAAAAAACTGTAGGTCCCTTCTACTCGTGAGAGAACAGTAGCGCACGACACGAGTAGTTGATGAGCAAGCTAGGCCCTGGTCCCCCTCTGGACTGTAGCGCCAACAATTATTATATTTTATTACAACTACATGTATACGTGTAAATGTACTTGTTGCCTACAAGAGGACTACGGTGTAGCTTCTTAAGCAACTACTCGTGTTGTGTGTGCTCATAAAATAGAACGCGGACCTACAGTCAACTCCGATCAGGAAAATTTGACAAACTTTTTCGTTGAAAAATAGTACTTTTTAAGTATTGTCAACATCTCAAAAGAGGTGGTGCCGTGGAAAAAGTACAAGGTTTTCAGTCCAGGAATAAAATCTGGGAACTTCGACATGTGAGCGTGACACAAGATGCGCTTCTGTGATATAGAACTTAGGTTTTCAGTTGTCACGCCATCTCTGGTTGTTCTGTAGGGAGACCCAACCATCGACGGACGCCCTGACCAAGGATTCAGGTAGTCCAAAGATGAGTGTGAGCCCTACAAATCCCTTGTCCTTGTCTAGATAATTCATCGGCAATCTCCTTTCCCATGATTCCTTGATGTCCCGGGACTCAAACAAGTTTTAGCGAATTCAGTCAACGGACCAAATTAAGGGAAGACTTGCATTCTCGAACCATCTTGGAAGTGGTTAAAGGGTTGAGTAAGGCCTTGAGCACAGCTTGACTGTCGCTGCAGACGCAGATACTTCTTCCCTTCCACCTATTCTTCACAATGTAGTTGGTGGCCATTAGGATCGCGAAGGCTTCCGCCTGGAAGACCGACGCGAAGTTTCCTAAGGAGACGTGAAGTATAATGTTGTCGTTTTCCACGAAGGCTCCAGCTCCAGAACCCTCCGTTGTCTTGGAGCCGTCCGTGAAAATCCGACTACATTCCTTTCCCGATTCAGTTTCTGGCCACAACCAGTCCAGGACACGTGGAAAGTCGACTTTGTAAAAGCGTCGCAACTGTGTTATTGGCGACCTCGCATCAGAAGGCATGTCCATGAGAGTAGTATCATAGGAGATGCGGTGTGCGAGGTCATCAAAGCTCCAGTGCGAGTGGAACCAAAGACCATTCCTTTTTAGTCGAGAGAACGTGACACTTACCCACTACGCCACTTTTATTATCTTGTGACAACCTATCCCAATGTAACTCACGCTTTACTACATCTACCATATATACATATGTCAGCTTTGTCGAAAAATATTATTCCTGACTATGATTTACTGATTTCGAAATAATGTTACTTGAAGATCCAGGGTACCAAAAACGGAAATGTACATACAAAACATTTTTTCAATACTTTGTGAACCAGAGTTGCATATTTCCTTTCGAATGTGTTTAATTGAATTCTGGCCCTTTATTAAATGCCAAAATGCAAAAATTTCGAAATGACAAAAATGATGCAAGGCAGAAAGCCCGTATATATTACCCTGCCCTAGAGCTTTCCTTCTTGAGGTCGCTGCAGAATTTGTGTGCATTAAATGAGGAACTCGTATTATGCCAACTGTACTCATATTTCAGTGATTTATTATGTTTTATATATCTTTGCCTTAAACATGTCGCACATAATATATTTCGGGACACTAACTATTTTGTGTGGCCACTGTGGCGTAGTGGGTAGAGTGCGACGCTCATACGCCGAAGGGTCTAGGTTCGATTCCCGGCTGAACATCTCGAATTTTTACGGCACCACCTCTTTGGAGCTGCTGACAACACTCAAAGAGTAATAACTGTCTAAGAAAGCTTCTTAAATTTCACCGTTCGTAGTCGGTAAGAAACTGTAGGTCCCTTCTACTCATGAGATAACAGTAGTGCGCACAACAATAGTAGTTGATGAGCAAGCTAGGCCCTGGTCCCTCTGTGGACTGAGCAGACCAAAAAATCAAGTGTTTCAACCTTTAAGGACTGTTAAGCACTTTGGAGCTAAAATTAATGTATGAGGACGCTTCTCCTCTTATGGCACTGGTTCCATTTTTTGGATAAAACCGATGATGACTGATGGAGTTTATGTCAGCAGTCAGTGGTCAAAGAATTTTCCCAAAGCAATGGAGTTCAAACTGTGTAGTGGCCGCAACATAACTCCTCCTGAACCTAAATCCCATTGAAAACCTTTGGACAGATGTAAAGAAAGCTGTATATGAAGCAACGCCCAAAAATACAAAGCAACAATGGGACATTGTGCAGATTGCGTGGAAGAATATCCTTGTTTAGCGATGTCATGCATTAATTGGCTCCATGCGACGACGTTGTGACGCTGTACTTCAAAGTGGAGGTTATTCGAACAAGTACTAGGTAGGTAGGTTAAGGTGGCTGACGAATGCAATTAGTCCCATACAGGACCATTGTGCTACCACACCATGTGGGAAGAACCTAGAACCAGCTGGAGCCGATAATAAAGTTTAAAATGTCGGCGGGAGGAGTTTTATTGAGGTTATGTATGCCGTTGAGGAAATAGCTTCCAAAGTGTTTGTGTCTGAGGCGCGAGAAGGCCGGGCATGTGCATAACAGGTGTAAAAGAGTTTCTGATTCTTCCTCATCCCAGCAGCTTCTGCAAAAAAAAGTTTGAAGGAGCCCCTAGCCTGCTAGCATGCTCACCGATTAGACAGTGCCCGGTTATGGTTCCCATGACCAGGCTTTTGTCTGATCTTTTGAGCGATAGTAGGAGGCTGGATCGTTTGGGCTCAAGAGAGGGCCACACCTCCTTGGAGACGCGACAAAGGTTATGGTTAGACCACCTTTGATTAGTTGATTAGATGGATCGCGTTCAAATGCAGTACTAACTTGCATGTGGCGAGAGGGATACCGAGGTGTTCATGTTCCTGAAGTAGTGGTTCCGTGTGGCAAGCCTGGCCAATTCGTCTGCTTGACAGTTGCCCGGAATATCTCTGTGACCTGGCATCCAGCACAGGCGTATGTTGAACTGCTCAGCCATCTCGTCTAAGGATGTGCGGCAGTTCATGACCGTCTTGGAGTTTGTTGAGACAGATTCCAGGGCCCTGAGTGCTGCCTGACTCTCCGTAAGAATAAAACTATCAGCTGAGGATATTCTATTCCTCTTCAGCCAAGACAGTGCTTTGCGAATGGCCATTACTTCAGCTTGGAACACGCTACAGTGATTGCGAAGTCTGAATTTTAGACTAAGGTTCAGATCCTCAGTGTAAACTCCGCAACCAACGCCTTCGTTTGTTTTTGATCCATCGGTGTAGATTCACGTAGCGTCAGCAACCCATTGTGGGTTAGGCGACCACGCGTCTCGTTCAAGGATCATAGTGCGGAAATTCTGTGTCAAAAAGACCTTCGGCACCGCATAGTCAAGGTTTTGGTATACAAAGTTTACTCTTGAAGGATTCTGGAGTGTTCGTGGGACACGTTCCATTGTGATGAGGAGATCAGTCTTATGGGTGAACTAGCCGCCGCCAGTTGGGCACACAGATCTATGGGCTTAAGGTTGAGAATGACGTCCATTGCATCTGATGGGGTGGTTCTTAGAGCATCGCAGATACATATGGAGGCCTGTCGCTGGACTTTTCTGATAGTGTTATAGTGGGAGGCTCTGTCTAGTGCAGGCCACCAAACTGCAACGCCATATAGTAGAATAGGGCGCACCACAGCCGTGTAGATCCAGACCATCATATGCGGTTGGATACCCCATTTAGATAAAATAGCCCCCCTGCACACGTAGAGTGCAGTCGTGGCTTTGCGGGCGCGCTCGGCAATATTTGCCTCCCAGCTAAGTTTATTGTACAGCGTAAGTCCTAGAAACTTGGCTGTCTCGGAAAAAGAGCATTGCTGGCCGCTGATGGTCAGAGGGTCAACATGGGGAACTTTGTATTTCCTGGTGAAGAGGATTAGTTCTGTTTCTTTGGCATTGATGCTTAGTCTTAGTTTGCTCGTCCACTTTGAAAGGAGCGAAAGAGCATTTTGCAAAAGGTCCCTAAGTACCAGGTGATATTTGCCAGAAAGCGCAATAGCAATATCGTCCGTATAAGCTATCACCTTGCAGCCCTCACCTTCCAGGAATAGTAACAGTTCGTTGACTACTATGTTCTATAGAAGAGGGGAGAGGACTCCACCTTGGGGAGTGCCTCTGTTAACGTATCTGGAAGTAGTGATGGAGCCCGATTTGGCCGTGATACGCCTGCTAACGAGTAGCTTTTGTATGAGGGAGGTGAGCCCCACGTCCACGCCCAAATCTGTCAGTGCATTAGATATCGAGTGCGGAAAGACATTGTTAAAAGCACCTTCTTTATCCACGAAGGCTACTAAGGAGTAGTCCTTGTGGTAGAGAGATTTCTCAATATGATGCACAAGTGAGTGTAGGGCTGTATCCATGGACTTGCCCTTACTGTATGCATGTTGGGAGGTTGCCAGCCTGTGCGCAGGGACTGTGAAACGGATGTGAAGGTCGATTATCCTCTCCAATAGTTTGAGAAGAAATGAGGATAAGCTAATGGGGCGGAGATCATTAGGTTGAACATGAGAGCTTCGTCCCGCTTTGGGTATGAATACCACCTTAACTTCTCTCCAGCTGAACAAGTACTAACCCAGTAATAAAAATAAGAACAAATATTAACCAAATTATTCCATTGACTTTTACTTTAAATTTTAGGATTTTAAAACGACAGCCGAACATTTAAAATGCTCAAAAATAAATCAGAGGAAAAAATCGGGGTGTTGGAAAGAAAAAGTCGGAAAGAATGTTGAAGGTCTTTCGGCTTTTTATGCGGGAAGGGCATTGTTTTCAGTCAGTCAGAGTTTAACAGTGCTCCCGAAAATGATTCATGTTCTTTGCACTTCCATATTCCGCACATTTTGTGGACCAGTTCCACAGTCTGGCACACCTTTTAAATTCCATACATTTCAGCACAAAGGGTCAACCTTAAGGACTCTGTATTTTGGTCCCACAGTCTACAAATGAGCTTCCTGGATCTCCTATCTGATTAGCTTCCCCCCTCTATTCATATTTTTCCCATCTGATTTTGTTTTGGAACCACTGGCAAAATTTAAATTGAATTCAGGGAAAAAAACTTTAATCTCTGTAGCTCTGTAGAGCAAAATCACTTCCTACAAAACCGACTGCATTTATACGCAGTTCTCGTTTCATTTCACAAAAATAGATCGAAATGGACGTGCAACGAAATCAATATTCGACAAGCGAACGTGCCCAGCTTATGTTTTTCATCCTCCACTGTAGTGAATCTTGCGTGCACACCCAACGAACACTCGTCTAGATGATCTTTGAACTTAATTAATTAAGCACAATGATCTCAATTGTTGGCTGTGTGTTTTTTTCTCCATTTCTGAATTGATTTTGATTAAAGTACACATGTCTTCGAAGTCGTCGCCGACACATGCAAGCAGCAGTACTCTGCAGAGAGTAGGCTTCATCCCCGGCATAAACGGAACATATTTTCGAAATGAATTCTCCACTCCGAACATTACTCGAACGGAGACCGCGGCCCCAAGACGCAAATTTAGTTAGATTAAGTTTTCGTTTCGGTGAAGTTGACATAGAATGCTGCTTGAAAGGCAAAAAGACTGAAGCACAAGTGAAACTGTTTTCAGTGTTCGATCGTTGAAGTGTAAATTGAACGACGCGGTTAATTGAATAAACACACACCTCAGTTTGATGAGGGGAGCGCGTGACACACCTCACTGTCGGTGTCTGTGTGCGTTTCAAAGTCATCTCTGGGCAAAACAAAATTAAAATTCCCAGCATAACCCGTGTTTGAGGGCGATTATATCGCGTACACAATTCAATTCAGTGACTCATTGGGGAATTTAAGTCTCTGTTCTCGATACACTCGTACAGTCACAAGCTCACCAGTTTACGACAATAAACAAAAAAACCAAAGCAGGCGCAGCGGAGCAAGAACAACAAAAACACACAAAAAAAAAACACGAAAACAACAAGCGACACACTCGCACACAATTAAAACAGCAAAAGAATTCATGTGTAATAGCAGCGATCATGCCAACAACGGGAAGTAGTTCTGAAAATACTCGTTTCCATTCCGATTACAGGCAAACGTCGTCGACGACGACCATCAATAGTGTGAGCAGTGCGCGCTCGAATCAAACAGCCGAGTGCCATATCGGAAGTGACCTCCCAAACGATCGCGATTACTCGTCGACCACAGCCACCGATCCGAGCAAAAATATAATTTTAGCGAAATTTCTTAACAGTGGTGGGTCGCCGTACGAGAACCTCTGCTCCAGCTGTGGCTATGGGGTGTACGAGGCGCGCGGTAAGCTCTGCAATTTCTGTCAATACGTTCTAAACGGCAACGGTTACGGCGGTGTCAGTGGTGTCGGCAGTGGCGTCGTCGTTGGCGGCTATCTCGAAGATAACTCGAACATATACGAGAATATTTGTGATAAGTGCTCGCAACTGTGCGGTGGGGGCGAGTGCTTAGTGTGCTCCAAAAATATTAAAGTAAACAGGGAAGATAACGACGGACGTCTGAAGAACGGCAACAAACCGCCTTCGAAGAAGTTGAAAAAACGCCTGCTCACTAGTCTACTCGGTTCGCTGAAGAGAGTGAAATCGTTTAATGTGCCCGGCACAGCAGCAGCGGCAACTAGCGAGAACCTAAAATCCCCCACTCGGAAGTTGCAAATAGTTCACAACGTCGACGGTTACGATAATGTCTTCCGCACAAACGAAACATTTGATTTAGGGCGCATTTGCGAGCTAAAACAACTGACGACAAGCACCAGCGATCACCACATTTACGGCAAACTTCGGAAGATCGACGATCACATAAACAGGCCGTACGGGTCAATAAAGCAGAAGTCCCAGTCGGACGATTATCTAATCGGCGGAACCGGCTGTGAGCCATATTTTCGGTGCAGCTCCTCTCTCAACAGTCAGAGCGACTCATTTGGTCTTGACACGTACAGCGGCTGTGTTGGTGAGTGGCTGACGTCGCTACGGTGTGAGACTCACGACTACTACAGTTTCGGGGCGCCAGACACGGTGCTTGGTAATCCGAAAAGTATTCCAGGCCACTTCGGAGATTTCGGTGTATCATCGCAATTGCTGTCACCATCATTGGCGGACGATCATCGGTGGATATCGGCAGATGGTGGCGATTCGCAGGTAGTCGTTCGGTTGAGGTCAAGCGCATACGAAGGTGAAACACTGGACTTCGAGCAGCAAATGGTGAACGAGTTCAAACGAAGCCTTATGGAAAAGCAGGAGACGCATGGTGGCAGGTCGAACCACTTGCGTGCGAAACGGCAAGGGATATACCTGAAACTCGACGGAATCGAAAGTGAACAGCCACCAAGCCATTTGGTGGGTGATCGTAATTGTCTATCGTCAACGGCGCAGCCGCAGTTCGCAGCCAAACTGCTGACGGCAGGCACTGAGCACAGTCGACGGGGAGCACCCCATCAGTTAAGCAAACGCTGCTGTATGTACGAGAAAGATTCCGAGTTTGTCAGTGATATTCTCCAGGCGTTCGATTCATTTCTCCACAGAGACTCAGTGGCAGATGTAGTGGAAGAGAGTGTTGTTGAAGTGTGCAATTCTGAGTCTTGTGACGTTACCCCTAGTGAACAAGAGTGCCGTGAAATTGTGTCAATCGAACCGCAAGGGGAGAGTGGGGCGGAAAAACTCAATGTGCCTGTCGATATTGAACGAATAATTAATTTACTGGCTTTGTCGAAGGGCCTAAATCGCGTCGTTGTGTGCTACGAGTTCCCCTTGCGAGTGTTCTTAAGTGGAGTCTCCCGATCGCCGCGGCTCAGCGGACAGAGTTTATCGCGCCTGTCAAAATTGTTTCGTCGGTTTCAAGTGTTTCTAGCAATCAGGGCCAAGGAAACTCGAACAAGTGCGGTGTTAACTGCGGACAACCACTCGACCGTCGGGTCATTAGTGAGTGAAAACATTCCAGCCATCGACTGCATTCCAGAAGAGACAATTCCCGAACTATTGAATTCCCCCACCATAACCACGAACACTGCCACCGATACAATGACAGTGCCAAATGGAACATCAATTTCACACACATCCGAGGAGGAAGAGGAGCCCATCTATCAGCCGATATGGAAGTTCAAGACTGTAGGGGAAGTCCGCGAGAACTACATCACCGACGAGTACTACGAGCCCGCGTGTGACTCATCGTCCGCATCCATACCAGGCATAGACATCGAAGATCACGACGAATGGGAGCCCGATGACGAATTCACATTCACCACCAAGCTTGAGGCCAGTGGCAAAGAGCCCGACACCCTGAGCGTGAACACCACACAGTCGTCGAGCGGTAGCACCATAACTGGATATGCCAGCAGTATTAGTACGATGACTATCGCATCTACGTCGTCCAGCCTCACACATCACATTTTCCGAAACATATGCATATTCTACAGCCTCGACGAGCCAAAGCTACGGGCGGTACTGTACGAGTACGACCGGAATCGGTGTTCGAGTTATTTTGCGCAGCAACCACAGCCGTCTCTCAAATCGTCAGGGTGGGGCGCAGCCGACTCTCTGCCGGCGACAGCAACAAGTGCGGATAATTTGAGGCCACCCTGCGAATACGGTGGTGAAAAAAGTCGATTAAACAAGCGCGGCGGTAGCGGTGAAAGTGGGGGTCGCATGTTCCCCGACTCAGTTCTCGCGTGGAAGTACATGCTGCTCGATGTCAATTATCCGGAGGATGAGGAAGATATGGTGAGCCAAACCCACAGTTCATTTAATTTTCGTTTGTCCCAACGGAGACATTTCTCCTTCGAATTCCCACAGCGTGCTGAAACAATAGGAACAATGGAGTGGAAAGTGTATTTCCTCCCAGGCGAAGACACTTGGCTGACTCATCTTGTGCTCTCTCGTCCGACTATTTATGATGAATCTTGGCGAAGTGGGAAATAGTTTCACTTTGTCTTAATAATGTTTCCGCTGTTGCACGATCGGTTGATAACCTTTCAGCTTCGTAGTCGTCGAAGGTCAGCAGTGTTGTGTGAGTGTACTACAATCTGTTTCTCTCTCCCTCTCGCAAACCACATCGGCCTCGATTGTGTTGGAGAAATCGAATACACTTGCCACTGCAATGCCTTTGCATCTGCACTTGTGTTCGAAGGCAGGTCATTCGAAGATATTCTTTCCCTCCACTGACAATGCCAAGCGTCATCTCATTCTTAGAATGTCACTTCATTACGAACGTCATTCAATTTGAATTCGATTCTATCCGTGTCCATATTTAGACCCTGCTGACGAAACACGTGTGCGTCGCAGTTGCCTTCACCGTCCCCTTTGCGTTAAATGGCGAATACCTTCGCGCCTCTTTTCAGCGTGAAAACTTCGCGGAATGAATGAAAGCGACAGCACTTTGCATTTTTTAAGCCACACGGAGGCATATCAATTAATTCATTCAGCCTGCGATTTGGTTCACCAGATGGAAGCCCATTTGCATGTTCCGATAGTCTTTTGTCGGTTCGAGGCATTCCATTTGAATTTGACGTCACGTAGGGTAGGCTGTTCTTAGTTCGTGCATGGCACGAGCGTGATTTAAGTGATTTGTCACTGAATGAAAAAATTCCTTGATCCTCGCGATTGTCAGTAGAGACGCATAAGTTAATTTATTTGATCCAGGAAGCATGAAGCTATTTATGGAGAGGCGCAAAATGCAGTAAGCACAGTATAGGGTAAATGCACAAGCTTCCTCTCAAGAAAGCCCTTAGCTACACATAGCTTCAGTTAATCATAAACGATTTTGTTATTATTGCACATTAATAATGCGTTCTTAAAATTAAAACAACATAATCTATTTCTTTATTTTTAACGGAAAATTTTTAAGCAGCTCAGTTCAGTATCTCACCAATCTTGCGATATTTCAAAATTGCAACTATTTAAACAGGCAAAGACTTTCGTTTTCATTTATTTACGAGGGACGTTCAATATCGGTATCGATATGAAGGAAAATGCGAATTCAATTTAAATTGTTTTTGTTTTTCAATAAAGGGGATACATCAATGCATTTGTTACATCTTGAGATAAGCTTTTCTAAAAATAAAAAAAAAATTCCCCCTTTTTCTGCAAAATACCCATTTATTGCCGACTTAAGTTCTTCATCATCCAAAATATTTTTTCACGGCGACATTTTTTCAAATCCGGAATTAGGAAATGATCACTAGGGGCAAGGTCTGGACTATAGGGTGGGAGTTGGATTTCTTCGAAACCACAACCTAGCGCCGTGTGAACAGGAGCGATGTCATGAAGAAGCAACACACCCTGTCTTTTCTTTTTAATTTCCTACCGCAAATTATCCAAAGTGGAAGCGTAGGATGTGGCGTTGATGGTTTCACTTTTTTTTTGTACTCAATGGACAAGATTCCCTTTGAGTCCCAAAAAACTGTGATCATGAGCTTCCCGGCAGACGGTGTGATTTTGAACTTCTTCGGGGAGTCTGTTCCTTCTTTATGCCATATGCCACAAGAATCCATTTGTTTGTTTTCAGAGTCATAGTGGGGAACCCATGTTTCGTCCCCAGTAACAATTCGATTCATAACACCGCGTTCTCACTTCACATCTCCAAAAGCTCTCTACAGCATGCGATTCTCACAGTTTTTTTTGAGGCGCTGTGAGCATTCGTGGCACCCACCTTGCACTGACCCTTAAAAGGTTAAGATGGTCATTAAGAATGGTCTGAATGGTACCAGTTGCAAGCTGGGGGATCTCTGCCATCATTTCCATGTATATTCGTGCATCTTCAAGAACAAGTTCTTCGACTTCCTTGATGCCTTTTCGCGTACAAGCAGTAGCCGAGGCGCCTGAGCGGGGATCGTCTTCAATGCTCTCTCTGCCTCTCTTGAACTCACTTGACCACATTTGCACAGTTGATAACGAAGGTGCGGAACCCTAGTAAACAGCCACCTCTCTCTCTTCATGAATATGGTAATAAAGCCTCTTGTTCTTTTGTTTCTTCCTTATAAATTTTACCAAAGTGTTCGCATTTTACGCGCACTGCCGTTTGGGTCGTGCTCCTTTAACATTAACTATTCCCGCTTCATACGTAGCTGGATTTAAAAGTATTTCACCAACAAAAGCAAATCAAACATTTTGGAAAAGTTAACATGTACATTTCTTAATAAAATCTTCTTCCTCTGTAAGTCATTTAAAAAAAACGTTTTAAGGTGGTTTTGAGCCTCGGAGGGGCGACTATTCCTCGTTTATAGTTTTCGCCGACCAATTTTAACTTGTCAAAGGCAGAGGTGTGGTTTCATAGTAAAAGATGTCTTTGTATTTGTTAAATGAGCTTTTCTCCAATACATCAGATGATTATGGATACTAGAGCTATGCGACCGTTTTGACCTTATAAAGACATTTGTTTTCAATTACATTTCTGAGGAATGGGACAGTTTTCAATTTCTTAAAGCTCCGTTCAGGGTGAACTCTGCTTTCCCTTGGCCTGTGATATAACACACACTAAATAACAATGCTCAAAACACTCTGAATTGCACTCAAACTGCGTCAAATACTAATCTGAAGTGGTGTCAAGTCTGCGCTTACTGTCCAGCGTGCACAAGTGATGCGACTACCGTTTCACCAGGATAATAGTCTCCTTTGAGTTACCTACTGTATTGTCTAAATCGGATAGTACCTTTTAAGACACACTTAAGAATTCTCATGTAGTGTTTGTGATGACAACAGTTAGTTAAGTCTAGTTTGGGCTTAAAAACGCATTAAACAAAATTTGAAAACCAGTGCTTTAAAATTGAGGAAAACAAACTTAAGCTATGAATGATTTTGTTTACATTCAAAAATAAATAAGTGTCTGCCCATGAACCTTGGAAAGTCGTAGAGTTTTATCGATTGAAGTCAACACACAGAAAGTTGCCTGATCTAAATGCAAAACTAAGCGTCGTTTAAGTTCACCTTTCAAAAGGGATAATTTGAAACTCTAAACACTGATGAAGAAATATTAAAAGCTTAAGCTGTTGTCCCTTTCAGTTTTTTCAGAGTTTTGAGACATCTGGAAAAGTACTTATAATGTCTATTTCAGAAACTAAGTGATTTATAAACACATAAGTATAATTTTGTCAAAATTTTGTCAAATTGAGTTCAACTTTACACCACCAAGGGCGTTCACCATGGACAGGAACAGGTGATAATCACTTGACGCTATGTCCGGGCTGTATGGTGGATGCGATAAAACCTCCCATCCGAGCTTCCGTAGTTTCTGACGAGTCATCAACGAATTGTGTGGTCTCGCGTTTTCCTGGTGGAACACTACACCCTTCCTGTTGACCAATTCTGGACGCTTCTGGTCGATTGCTTGCTTCAAACGGTCCAGTTGTTCGCAATAGATGATTGAATTAAGCGTTTAGGCATATGGGAGTATCTCATAGCCGATGATTCCCTTCCAATCCCACCAAACACACAGCAAAACCTTCCTGGCCGTCAATCCCGAATTGGCCACTGCTTGGGACAATTCACTGGCCTTCTACCACGACCGTTTTCGCTTGACATTGTGGTATGTGATCCATTTTTCGTCGCCAGGTACCAACCGCTTTAAAAACGGGTCGAGTTCGTTCCGTTTCAGCAGCATATCGCAGGCGTTGATTCGGTCCAGAAGGTTTGTTTTTCGTCAAATCATGCGGCACCCAAACATCAAGCTTTTTTTTGTATCCAGCCTTCTGCAGATGGCTTAAAAGGATTTGGTGAGTAATTACCATCTCCAGGGCGATGTCTCGAGATGCCACACGTCAGTCAAACTCGATGATTTCCACGATTCGATCGGTATTCGTTGTCACAGGTCTTCCGCCGGTTGGCTTATCAATGGTGTCGTTTTCACCGGCTCTGAATCGTCGAAACCTCCGTGGTTCGAAGAGATAGAGTAACATCTCCCAAAACACCATTAATCTCTCGGAATGTTTCTCTATCGGATTTGCCTTTAACGAAAGAAAAACTTCAAATAGGGCGTATTTTGGCTTTAGTGAACTCCATGTTTACACGTCTATAACTGTTGAACGCAATATCCAAACTAATCATGCATAGCGTCGTTTTGTAGGTTATGTCAAGACCTTTCATATTATGTATTGCCAGATACGCTACATAGCCGCAAAATTCAAAAGACAAAAAGGAAGGGAGATATTTGACAATATATATAAAAAATAAACAAAATCGTTTATTTCTTGATTGAGTTTTTGCGAAAATTGTACTTGTAATTATTTTATAGTTCAAAGCTGAATGGCAGTCGTTACTGTGTATACCCGTTCTACAGTGTCTTACGTGGGTCCTCCTAGGTTTCTTGTAATGCCCAGAATATGAGCTCAAACAATTTTTTTTTTCTGTTAAACGCTGTGAATTCATGGTAGTTCAGTAATTTTGTTGATCTTAGACATTTGTGAGGAGTTTGCCATTTTCTCTTTCTTTTTACGTCCTTTGAATATGCGTATAATCGTGAACCGTTAACACCTCACCGTTAAAACAAACTCGGCTTCGCAGGACTACATTGGTCGAGAGGTGCGCCAATAATTATCTGATTAGAATTTTGTTTATCAGAGTTGTTTTTATATGTTGCAATGCTAGACCCTTCTTTCAAAGTATCATATCACTGTGTTCTGGAGCTCGACATAGACTTTTGCATGACGAATGCCAAGAGCATTGAGTTTCCCACTAGAGCTTTGCTCTTCTGGCAACTTTTTTAACTGCCAAGACTTTTACTTACGGGATTGTATGATAAGGTGCTGTATAATTGGAGGCAGAGGTTAACTTTCCAATGATCCATTCTTCTTTTTCTTTGCGTGACTGCAGCTCTGGATGGACCTAAACTTTAAACAACATGTCACTCGAGCCAGCACAATCTCTCACCAGCTGCCACTAATTGCGCACTCCAACTTTCGTGAAGTCCTTCTTCGCTTGTTCGCGTCATCTAATCCCTTACCGCTCTCTGTTTCGTTGTCCCGATACCTTGGATTTGAAGACATTTTGGCCGGAAAAACAGTGTTCATGAACTGTAGCTAACTTAAGCGTAGCATCAAAAGACGCTTAAGCAGGTGACAGTCCGCAATGTTCTGGTTGACTCTTTTCTTCAAAATGCCATCAACGCAAACGCGAACGAATCCACACGTATAACTTTTTTCTCAAACATGCTAAGGGCTTCCTCATCTCCTTTTAGTAAGGTCCAAGTTCCCATGTCGTGGCCGCCGTGGTGTGGTGGGTAGAGTGCAACACTCACACGCTGAAGCTCAAAGTTCAATACTTGGCTGAATACCTCCCATTTTTCAAGGCACCACCTCTATCGAGCTGCTAATAACATTCAAAGAATAATAACTGTCCAAGAAAAAGCTTCTCAATCTTCGCCGTTGGAAGTTGGCAAAAAACTGATGTTGCTTCTACTCGTGAGAGAACAGCATCGCGCTCAACACGAGTAGTTCATGAGGAAGCTACACCCTGGTCATCCCATAGACTGTTGCACCATCCAATTATTATCTTTAAAGTTCCACGTCATAAATTAGAACTGGAATGAAGCTGTTATGCAAAGCCAACTAAGTCTTTCGATGAAGGGCTTTATTAATTAGTTGCCTTTTAAGCGCAAAGGAACAGCGATTGGCAAGAGGAGTTCTGCGTTTGATTTCGTCTGATGTAGTTGCTCCTATTTACCGCAGCGCCGAAATGCACAAAGTCCTTCCTGACCCTCCAGATTATGCCATCATCTGAGCTTTATTTTCGGCTGTTAACAACATATGAATAATGTCCTCTTATTTTCCCTTATACTTTTCGGTTTGGCATTTTCTAACTACCAATGCAAAGATAAGATCCTGTTCATATCTAAAGCACGACAACCGAAGATGAAAGTACAAAGTTTGAATAACAAAACGCACTCATCGTTTCCTGCGCCTATATCGCATTCGTCTCCACGCTCAGAATCATTTTCTGTGTCCATTTACTTTCCCACCGGAAAACAGCAATTTCCTCATGCAAGCTTGCCTAAGCAATTAAACTCAATTCATGGAGGAGAAGGTTGCCCCATTTAGGCATAAAAGTTTGTGTGCATCATTGACCGGGTCGCAGCTGACGCACTATACCCCGACGCCACAACTGCTGTGGGAGTCATGGCTCAGCGCTCAGCCAAAAGTTTGGTTGATGTAATCCGAGCTCGAAAAGACCATTCCGTCGGAACATTAATTGCCTCTTTTGTGCCATCACCTGTAGATAAAATAACAAATGTACCTCCGACATGAATATGAGCTTTCGTTACAAATTCTCTTAATTTGCTTCACCCTGCACAGCTTGGTAGCCTTCTATGTGTTCGTCTAATACTTTAACCTAGTTTTTTTTTTAAATGCAACAAGTACATGAAATGTGTGCCTTTTATCGGCGTTACAGTTAATTTCTCATTTAGGTGTCTGAAGAAACGAGAAGTGGAATTACAGAGCATACGCAAGTGGCTGTAAAAGCTTTCGATTACTTATTCGCTGCTGTTTGGTAGGTGGGAAATATTTCTTAGATCTGGCGCAATACAATAGTTGACCCAAGAGGCAATTGAGTAATAAAGCCGTCTCTTGAAAGATCGGCATGGTTTTGTACAACACATTGGTCACTCCTGTTCACCTCTATGGCGTAGAAATCTGAACGGCATTAGAAACGGAGAAGGAAACTTTTCATCGCTTTGAAAGACGAGTTTTGTGTGCGATTTTTAGACGCAGAAACATGCAGAATGTGCAAACAGAGCATGAAGCGAACGTTTCAGTGTAAAAAGGACAACACAAGTGAGAGAGACACACAAGAGAATAATACAAATTCAAATGATGCGCCTTGTTAAAAGTAAATGGAGAAAGGAGGGATATGTTGATGTAGCGCATAGGTGCCAGAGTACAATTCAATTTCAATTCAATTTATTATCACTACAGCGACAAGATGCTGGTCAGAATAAATTAAATGAAAAAGGTGAAGAAAAGGCACAACGCCTTTCTTAATGAGACTGTCACTATAATTATAATAATAATAATAATATTATTATTACAATAATATATAATTGTTGGCGCGACAGTCCACAGAAGGACCAGGTCCTAGCTCGCTCATCATCTACTCGTGCTGTGCGCGCTACTGTTTTCTCACGAGTAGAAGGGGCCTACAGTTTTTTGCCGACTCCGAACGGTGAATTTTGAGAAGCTTTCTTAGACAGCTATTACTCTCTGTTGTCAGCAACTCGAAAAAGATGGTGCCGTAAAAAATTCGAGGTGTTCAGCCGGGAATCGAACCTAGACCCTTCGGCCTGTGAGCTTTGCACCCTATCTACTACGCCACGGCGGCCATGAGTTTGAGACTGTTACTGGCCGTCAATTAATCCTACCTTGTCTTTGTTAAGCTTCATCTTGGGGTTTGATTTTCAGAAGTCTTCTATTAGAGATCACTCATGACTCTTATACTGTAGCACGTGATTACAAATTCTTCTTAAATGAAATTTTTTTGTTCTATCACTTAGTCTGGTTACTGATATTGATTTACATCAATTTAAGCTTAACAATATCCTATAATTGACATGTCCACCCCGGCAACCCACTGCGATTTGGGCTTTTGTTGAATTTGTATGGTTTTGTTATAGAAATGGGGAATAAGGGCGGAAGGATCGAGTGGCGCACGCAGATCTCAAAACTATTTGATGCCACGGCGAGGAAAAATTAAATTTAAGTTTTGAGACATCTGAAAAAGTAAGTTTAATGTCTCTTTCAGAAACTAAGTGATTTATAAAATGTGACGTACGACAGAAATAAGTATAAGGTTGTCAAATATCTCCCTTCCGCTTTTTTGCTCTTCATTCAATGCTTCATAAAAAGTGTTACAGTGATCGGATTTAGTTCAAATATGCGCTGTTTTGTTCTATAATCTGTTTCCATCTAGACGGCAACTTCATAATACTTCCCTAGTAGAAGCCCCCCCTCCTTATTTGCGAAGAACTCGGACAGCCACTTTTCACAAGCCTCTTTTTAGTACAACTTCACACCACCAAGGGCGTTCGTCATGGACAGGAACAGGTGGTAATCACTTGGTGCTATGTCCGGGCTATATGGTGGATGTGATAAAACCTCCCATCCGAGCTCCCGCAGCTTCTGACGAGTCATCAACGACGTGTGTGGTCTGACGATGTCCTTGTAGAACACTACACCTTTCTTGTTAACCGATTCTGGACGCTTCAGGTCGATCGCATGCTTCAAGCGGTCCAGTTGTTCGCAGTAGATGGTAGAATTAAGCGTCTGGCCATATGGGAGCACCTCATAGTGGCTGATTCCCTTCCAATCCCACCAAACACAGAGCCAAACATTCCTGGCGATCAATCCCGGCTTGGTCACTGTTTTAGGACGATTCACCGGCCTTCAACCACGACCATTTTCGCTTGACATTGTGGTATGTGATCCATTTTTCGTCGTCAGGCAGCATCCATTAAATTTAACGTTTCGTTACATACAAAGATTTTCTGTAGTCCGAATTGGGTGTGAACTGTTTTTCTACTTAAGTGGCTCATCGTTTAGTCTGTACCTACAGCACTGAGAGTCCTCCTCCGCGACCTGCACATGCCGGAATACCGGCATGTTTTAAAAATAAACCACTAATTATGAATGGGAAAGTAAAAACATTTTATTCAAAGTATTGACCATTTTTTTTCTACACATTTTGACCACGTTTCTGGCAATTTGTGAATACCATGCCAATAAAATTGTTCGTCTTTTAAAGCAAACCAATCAGACACCCAATTTTCGACCTCTTCGTAGAAATCAAAGTGCTGCTCAGCCAATGCGTGTCCCATCGATGAAAACAAATGATAGTCGGAAGGAGCCAAGTCTAGTGAATAGCTGCTCCCAGCCAAGTGTTTTAATTGTATCCTGAACCGGTTTTGATTTGTGTGCAGGTGCATTGTCATGGAGCAAAATTACCTTGCCGTGTCTTCTGGCAGATTTTGGTCGTTTCTCGGTTAATGCATGGTTTAAATTGATCATTTGTTGTCGGTAGCGATCAGTAAAAACGGTTTCACCAGGTTTTAGGAGCTCGTGGTACAGCACACCTTTCTGGTCCCACCAAACACACAGCATTGTCTTCTTGCCGAATCGATCTGGTTTTGTAGTTGATGTTGATGGTTCTCCCAGATTAACCCACGATTTTTTCCATTAAGGATTCTTAAAATAAATCCATTTTTCATCGCCAGTAACAATCCGATTCAAAACCGATTTTCTTTCGTGTCTTTGAAGCAAAATTTCACAAGTGTTTTTTCGGTTTTCCATCTGTCTTTCATTCAATTCATGTGGCACCCATTTCCCACAGTTTTGGATCTTTCCCATAGCTTTTAAACAGTTAGAAATTGTTTGTTGTGCAACATTTAACATTGCTGCCATTTGCTTTTGACTCAAAGTGTTATCTCCATCCAATATCGTTTGCAAATCGGCGTCTTCAAACTTTTTTGGTGGTTTTCCGCGTTCTTCATTTCTCACATAAAAGCATTATTTCTGAACCGTTGAAACCATCTTTTGCATGTTGCTTCTGATAGAGCATGATCACCATATGCCTAGACAAGCATTCGATGCGACTCTGCAGCACTTTTCTTCAAATGATAACAAAAATTAATGCTTTCCGCAAATCATCACTTTCTGGTACAAAATTCGACATTTAATGATGTAGTCTGTTCAATGACTTGATGTATACAAAATATTTTTCACAGATGTCATAGCAAACAAACAAAAAAAATATAAGGGCTGGTTCACAACAAATGTTCCCTATCGAGACATTTGTATCTTGGAGCTCACTTCATACCGGTATACTTGGTAAGTCTGCGTACAGAGAGGAAAACATTTATATAAAATTCAAACGTAAAAATTGCAGTAATTATAGCATGCCTTGGGTTTTTTTTTTTTTGTTTCACTTTATACGTTAGACATTCCATTTTGAGTAAATATGGACAGCTCGACACAGAGGGACCAGGGCCTAGCCTAGCTTGCTCATCAACTATTCGTTTTGAGCGCGCTAATGTTCTCTCACGAGTAGGTTCCTTCTACAGTGTTTTGCCGACTCCGAACGACGATGTTTTGAGAAGCTTTTTTCTTTGAAAATTATCACTCTTTGAGTGTTGTCAGCAGCTCGAAAGAGGTGGTGCCGTGAAAAATTCAATGTGTTCAGCTGGAAATCGAACCCAGCCCTTCTACGTTTGAGTGTCGCACTCTACCCACTATGCCACGGAGGCCACCTTGAGTTAGTAATATAAAATATTAAAAGACCATTTCCTAAAATAACACACAAAAGTCTTCGTAGAAGATCTTTAGAGTACAGAAAAAATATTTTTGCATGTTTCCTAATAGCTTCTTGGATAACTTCTCTCTTATACGTCTAGGCATGAAATCAACTAAATTGTTTGTGTCCTCGGTTGTTATTTTTTTCCCATTCCTCCACTATTACGTTCTTAAACATGTTTTTGGAGGTAATGTCATGTCCACGAATTCTGTATTCGTGGAAGTCTCACAAATGCCGACCTGCAGACATCTCCTTCAATCAGAGTAAATTGTTTCATTCAGCCGACTCTTACAATTGTAATTCAACATATCACATCTTTACGCATGTAAGTATATCAGATTCATCGCTGAATTGATTTGAAGGGGGAAGAGCTATACATTCCACAAAAACTTGAGAATATCACAACAAGACAAGAGAACAATTGCAGCTAAAATACTCTCGTATACACCTCTGCACCAACTCAACTGGCTACAAATTCATTTTGCATTCAAAACAACTCTTTACTTGGCACTTGGTGGAAGCAGTAATACTAAAAAGCCATCTGTTGTGGACAATTTCCTCACCCACTTATCTTTGCTTTCCTATTAAAAACTTTAATTTGACATTTCGTACAGTAAAAATAAAATGTTCAAACCTTACTTATCAATTGTGACGTTCATTTCACTGGGAAAATTTTCTCTGACGAGCTGCAACCGCCGTAGTTTATATTTGCTGCTTATCAAATTTATGTACGTCATCTGTTCCTCGTACAGCTGAGTACTGCGGGGCCACTCAATGTACACGCTGTCTTGATTGCATTCGATTTTTTTTAAAACTGTTTTTCTTTCCGATTTTCATTTCAGATCGTATCAGAGAGTCAAATTTTGAAAGCTCAGTCCATCAAAGAGATGGACATCACTCCACCATCGGTGGGAGTCCTGCAAAGATTCAAAAGTGTATCCAGTGGAAATTTACTAGATGTCCCAGCGGAAGAAGATAAAAAATCAATTACGGAAAGAGTGAGGAATAAATGTAAGTCAGCCTTGTAATCCGAGTTTAGCTTAGAGTGTTTGAAACCATAAAAACTAAACCTCAAATGACTTGATTCATTCTAGTTGTGGTTGCAATGACACACAACTCATTTAACTGTATATAAAACGAGCTGTGATTTCACACTTTGTGTCCACTTTACTATTTTACAGGGATTTGTGAAGAGAAAATTGAGAATTCAGAAATTGTCTGATTCACGCAAAACAGCTCTGCGGTTGGATCGCATTTCATCATTCATTATAACTTTAGAAATGTGAGTGCGGTGGCCGTAGGTGAGATCATCGATTTCTTAATGAAGTCACTAAATTTCGTGCACTAAACGTGATTTTGATTTGTGTAAAAGCGAAATTTGAAACTAGAATTCTAGCAAAGTGTTCTAGTTTGTGATGGTCTCAGATTATTTTTCAACACAAAATTATTAAATATATAACACTATTAGGAAGTGGTGTCTGTTTCACACTAATTTCAGGTAATCCTTTCATTTCTAATACAATCTATGTAACGAGTCATTCATTTCAAGTGAAAATAATTTTTATGTTTTTGTTGGGGTACTAAGAAACAAATTTGTTTCCTCTTTGTGCATTTTACTGTTACATACAGAGCTGTTCTAAATAATAGAAAAGGAGTAAAATAGAATACTTTTCAAGGTTTATACCAAATATTTGAAACTTAAAGCGAACTCTTTTCTTGCTTTTATATTCCTTTTAGTCAGCAATGGAGCTTTGCGAGGGTATTTTTCTGGTAGTTGCTTTTTTTAGCAATCTTCACCGACTGTGTTGTTAATTTCTGCTGCAATGCTTTTAATGATATAAAGGGATTCTTTTTGGCTAGTAACAATATACGGAAGTCATCAGTGGAAGTCAAACAAATACCTTTAAACTCTTTCTTAATAAAGATATAAAGGAGAAAACAAAATTCCCTTTTATTTTGAACACACTACGACGCCGTGGCGTAGTGGGTAGAGTGCGACGCTCACACGCCGAAGGGTGTAGGTTTGATTAAGAGCTCAACACCAATTTTTCGAATTTTTCTCGGCACCACCTCTTTTGACCCGCTGACAACACTCAAAGAGTAATAACTGTCTAAGAAAGCTTCTCAAATTTCGCCGTTCGGAGTTGGCAAAAAACAGTAGGTCCTTTCTACTCGTGAGAGAACAGTATAGCGCACAACACGAGTAGTTGATGAGCAAGCTAGGCCCTGGTCCCCCTGTGGACTGTCGCTTTTCTTACTTTGTACTTCTGCACAATTTACATGAATGATTAGCTGACATTATGTGTATGCATAGTAAAGGCAATGCAGCTGTGCACATAACGGTACCGCATACAGTTGCGAAAATTTGAAAAAAAATGTGTAAATGAGTATAAATATCGATTATGCGTGATCATCTCTATTATTTTGAACACCTCTGTAGGTCAACGTATTTATTTCTTCGAAAAGTAGCGTTTTTTTATAAGGCTAGGCAATGTAGTGGGCGTTTTACTTTTTACTCCCCTTTAGGGCCAAAACGAAGAGGAAACTCTCCTTAAGCATATAACTCTTTCAAGAATAAAAGCTTTTACACCGTTTATCTCAATCAGCACAAGACAATTGAATCATGTTTATTTTTTTTTCGATACACAGTGAAATATAAATAAGTATATAATCAAAAACAGCACGAATTGTGATCAATAAGGTGCATATTATTCCTATTGTTCAGTAATCATTCAAGTAGTTCCTCCAGAGTGTACAACTCGGTGAACACAACAGACAAACAAGGTCAATAACGTGGATTTTGGTAATACTACTTCTTTTTCCTTCTCTCTTTTCTCACTTTTTACGTATTCGTCATTGTTTTTTTTTTTTCAAAGTTGGCCCTCAACTCGAATATTGGACGAATTCCTCATTCGAAAAGTAAAAACCACGTTGTCGAAAACACTCTTGATTGAAGCAATAAACATCAGTGCTTACTGATTTTGGCATGTTTGTGTCTTGTGGCTTTAGGACTCAACCTAATTTTCCATTTGTATTTGTCGTTGAGTTTAAATGCCATTCCTTAACACTGCAGCAATATTAATTCACATTCACATCGAGAGGGCCCGAAAAGAATTTAGCCTTAAATACAATCAACATTTTCAACTCCAACAAATGCGCTTTTTAAAAATCTAAAGCGGGATTTCTACAACTTTATTACATTCTATTACTTTATTACGAGGAATTACATTAAAATTTAGGATTAAATGTAACTCACGCACAACAAAGCAGGAAAAGGTCAGCAGTCCGTGCATTTAACATTCCGTGCACAATCTTCTTTCTCATCAGTTGAATGCCATTCGGTTTAATATGGACTTTAAACGAGTACACAATTCTTTTATTGCCAATAACTCAAAAGATTTGGAGCACAATAAATATTAAAAGGACGAAATGAAATCCGGACACCCCTCGCCCAAGTGCCGACGAAGGCATCCCAGCTCTTACCCTCGCCTTTATATTAATTAAATGCTTTCTTTGAAAATTTCCTTTATATGAGACTGCAAAATAAAATACCATCTTCCGATTGAGCCAGTCAATAACACATCTATCATATCAGATTCTGCTATTTAAGACTAACTAAACATAGAACTGCAGAGAGTAGTTCGATACCTACAATAGCGAAACGGTGGGAATATCAAATGAACCATTTTATTTAAAATTAACTGAAAAAGAGTTTTTTTTTTTTGATTTATCATTGAATAGAGCAAACAACACATACGATCACAAAACACGAATTTAAAAATGAAGCAAAATAAAAAAATGTTTATTGGGTAGATGTTGATTTATCGCCATATGTCAGTGTATTTAAATTCACAAACAAAACAGAACTTCGCAATGAGTTGTGTAAATTGCTCTCCAAATTCAAGAAGAAAATATCACGTTTTATTAGTCACACCCATAGATTGCGTAGGCCTGCTGAAGGTATCCTCAAAAATATACCATGATTCAGAAAAAAAAACAATAGATAATGGAGACATTCGTTTTTTTGATATTGCACACAAGATACTGCCGTAGATTTCACGGTGTTACTGTTTATATACATGTTTGTTGATTTAAATCCGTTCGAAGCCAACCACACGGGGAGCAATTACCTTATCTGTGATTGGTTTGTCAACTGTTTACAAGTGGCTGGGGTATATTTTGTAAAGCAATAACTTTTGTAAATTCTTCCCGAAAATTCGTTTACTGAGATCTGTTTGACAGAGAATTTTATTGACATTCTGCAATAACACCGCAAATGAAGTTAATTAGAGAAGTAATTTGAGCTCCTTCTTATGCATGACTGCACGCACTTTGTTACGAAGTTTGCCTTTTATATTTCGGGATTGGGCAACCCTAGTATTGCAATCTGGCAAATGCCAGCTCTATCGTAAAGTTCGACATTTTTGAGGTTATATGTAGTCAGAACGTTTTGACATACGAGCGCTATTTGTGTTGTTTACAGTAACTTAAAAGATTCATCTCGCCCAAAAAACGGAATTAAATCGTGAACATTTTTGTACGGTTATATTTTACAACGTTAGACTTGAATTAACTCAACAACAGTGCATCGATGAACTTAATTCAATTTTTGGTGATGAAGCTCCATTAAGGACCAGTGTTTATTGATGGTATGGCGAATTCAACCGAGGTCGTACTTCACTCCAAGACAAATTTCGTGAAGGTCGTCCAAAATCAGTTGTTGTTCCGGAAACCATTGATGCAGTGCGCCAACTGATATCGCAAGATCGTCATGCGACCTATCGTGAGATTGAGACAACCTTAGGCATTAGTGTGACCAGCATACATTGAATATTGCATGAACATTTGACCGTCAGAAAAATTTGTTTGGCGTTGAATCCCACACAATTTGTCAATGGCTCAAAAAAAGGCTAGTGTCGATTGGTCGAAAGCAATGCTCCAAAAATACGATCGCGGTGTTTCGAAACACGTGTATGACATCGTGACAGGTGATGAATGAGCCCGAAAGTAAACATCAGTCGACTGTATGGATGTTTCAAATTGAGCCAAATCCAACAAAAGTTGCTCGCGCGCGAAGCACTTCCAACCAAATGGTTGCCTGTTTTTTCGGAAAAACTGGACATGTCGCAACCGTACCACTAGAACAACGCAGAACAGTCAATTCTGAGTGGTACACAATCATTTGTTTGCCAGTTGTCTCCAAGAAATCAGGGAAACCAACCGCCAAAGACGGATCACTCTTCACCACGACAATGCGAGCTCTTACACATCGGTTCAAACAACTTCATTTTTGAGCACTTTAAACATCGATTTGATGAGTCATCCGCCGTATGGTCCTGACTTGGCATCGAATGACTTCCTTTTCATTCACGTACATACGTAAAAAATAAAATGAGAGTCCAACGTTTTTCGACACCTGAAACCCGCGGTTGATGCGTTCAGAATGCATGTTTTGGAGATACTTCAATCAGAGTGGCAAAAGTGCTTCAAACGCATGCAAAAGTGTATAGATCTTAATGGGGAATATTGAAAGACATTAAAGCTATTTTCGATGATTAATATTTGTTTCTGTTCTCTAATCCCGAAATATAAAAGGCAATCCTCGTAATTTGTAACAATTTAACGAACTGAATTGAAAAATGGCGTAGCGCAGTTTTTCCTAATATTAAAAGTGATAGTCTTCTCCTTTTTGCATTGCACTAATGCAAAATTTTCGACATGAACAAAGGAATGAAAAATTAAGTTATTCAAAAATACTTCTATTGAACACTTTGAATAAAAAGCCATAGTAAATTGTTTCTCTTATCGTACGGAAATCGAAGCAATACCGAAAATTAAATTAAATCAAATAAATGTATTCGCGAAAAAACATAAAAGAGATACAAACAATTACGAAAATGAAAGAAATATACTAAATATTTCTTAAAATTATATACATATACATATTAAATAATGTTTAGTGCATTCAAATGATTTCACACAAGCTTGTACAATTTTTCAATAATAAGAAATAAACATCATCTCTGTTAACTAAAAGAATATCTTAAGGGATAATAATAACAATAATAATTGTATGGCGACAGTCCACAAGTGGACCAGGGCCTAGCTTGCTCATGAACTGCTCGTATTGTGCGCAAAACTGTTTTCTCACGAGCAAAACGGACATACAGTTTTTTGCCAACTCCGAACGGCAAAATTTGAAAAGCTTTCTTAGTCAGTTATTACTCTTTGCGTGTTGTCAGCAGCTCGAAAGAGGTAGCGCCGTGAAAAATTCGTACACCAGTTGAAAACTATAAAACATTAAAAACTACTAAAAACCAGAATTAACAAGGAATTAAAACAAATGAAAAACCAAAACTAACCAAAAACCAAAACCAACGAAAATCAATGACAAACAGCTTGGATGTGATTTTCCTACTTACACTGAAAAAGTGACCTATAAACTATCCAATAACCGAAAAAGACAAACTGAGAGTATTTCTACTGTTATTTAGCTGCAAATAGAAACAGACTACATATGTTCAAAAGCCAATCAAATAAATTCCAATGGCCGGAGGCAAGAAAAATGTCCACTTCATTGTTTAATTCTGGATATCAATTATTCTCCCACAATCAGCAAGCGTCAAATAATTTGTGGTGAAATGGTAAATAAACATTAATAGGTAAACACACCCTGTGCCATAAAAACGGGCAAAGGGGAACAGAAGACAAGGTGTTGATACCGCTTGAAAATCTTAAAATCATTCCATGAATTCGATGTGTTTTAACGTGAAGCAGATGTCCGAACAATTAAATAAATATTTAGAAGTATTTCGAGGTTAAAGAGTTTTCGTTTCAATTTATAAAAATATTTAGGCCACTTGATATCACAACAGAAGAGAGAAAAAAGCATGCTTGAGTTGTCAGAGTTTGAAATCAATTTTTAACTTTTCACTTCAATGAAGCTTACTAATCAATTAGATTCAAGATAACGAAAAAAATTAAAATCCAAGGGAGTTTAGGTTTGCGGAAAAGATCACGTTTGCGAAGGTTAAATTTTAATAAAACGGTATGACAATCCAACCTCTGATTGTAATTTTATAACGTTTCATGTTTAACAATTCAAAAATTATGCGTTTTTGTTCATTTACATGGCAGTATATTGAATTTTAAATTTATTGCATAAGAAGATTAAACATAAGGTGGAATAAAACTAAACACGATATATTGACTGAACACGGGCATTAATAATAATAGTAATTGTTGGCGCTACAGTCCAAAGAGGGACCAGGGCCTAGCTTGCTCATCAATTACTCGTGTTGTGCGCGCTACTTTTCTCTCACGAATAAAAAGGACCTACAGTTTTTTGTGGTCGCCGTGGCGTAGTGGGTAGAGTGCGACGCTCACACGCCGAAGGGTCTAGGTTCGACTCCCAGTTCAACACCAATTTTTCTAATATTTCACGGCACCACCTCTTTCGAGCTGCTGACGACACTCAAAGAGTAATAACTGTCTAAGAAAGCTTCTCAAATTTCGCCGTTCGGAGTCGGCAAAAAACTGTAGGTCCCTTCTCCTCGTGAGAGAACAGTAACGCGCACAACACGAGTAGTTGATGAGCAAGCTAGGCCCTGGTCCCCCTTTGGACTGTAGCGCCAACAATTATTATTATTTAGTTTTTTGCCGACTCCGAACGGCGAAGTTTGAGAACCTATCTTAGACAGTTATTACTCTTTGAATGTTACCAGCAGCTCCAAAGAGGTGGTGCCGTGAAAAATTCGAAAAATTGATGTTGAGCTGGAAATGAGCGTCGCACTCTAACCACTACGATACGGCGAATAAAATTCATCTTTTAACTGCTTCTTAAAAATGTTTTGTCAAACTCGCCATTTTTGGCATTTAACAGTAGGTCGCCTCTTGTTAAAGAACATTATAACACACAATGCAATTAGCTCCTTAGTGAGCTGTATTACCTTCCTGTACATAAAGGGTAATTTTTTAAAAGCTATAGGAAAGTTTTTCAAAAAAAAAACTTTAAAAAAATCTTTATTTCGATAGTACGGTCCATATAATTTAATGTTTGAAGATTATTTCTTGCAAATGTTGACCTTGACTGCGCCTCAAATGGTCCATCCGCTTAGTGCATTTTTGCATACTCCCACAAATAAATGCTTCAATGTTGTCTTCCAATGCGTCAATTGAAGCGAGATTGTCTGTACAGACATGAGCTTTAACATATCCTCACAAAAGAGGAGTCTAAAAGCGTTAAATCGCACAATCTAGGCGGCCAATTGACCGGTCCCGAACGTGAAATAAAATGTTCACCGAACTCGACTCTCAATAAGTCCATTGTTGCGCGTGCTGTGTGGCATGTGGCACCGTCTTGTTGAAACCACATATCATGCAAGTGAAGCTCTTGCATTTTAGGCAAAAACAAGTTGGATATCATCTCACGGTGGCGCCCACCACTCACAGTTGCGTTACGATTCGCATCATCTTTGAAGAAATACGGTCCAATGATGCCACTAGCCTATAAACCGCACCAAACTGTGACTTTTTCTAGATGCATTGGTAGCTCTTGCAATGCTTCTGGCTGATATTCACTCCAAAATCGACAATTCTGCTTATTTACGTACCCATTGAGCCAAAAATGAATTTCGTCCACTTTTGACCATAAAATGAAAGAAGCGCGCGATGAACTTTCTTAACAGAGCACGCATTTTGATAACAAAATTCAATAAATCACAAATTTTGTTCGTTTGTAAGACGATTCATGGTTAAATTATACACCACACTGAAGATGTTTGACAGTAAAACAAAACACGAAGCATGCGTCAGCTGTTTAAACCAGTGTTGACCAGAAGATAATAGCTAAAAAAATCACCCTTTAGGTATCATCTACCTTATTTCACTTAAATATTTTTAGTTAGGAATGAGAATATTAAGGAACGAAAATGTATTGTTCTTGGCAGCTAAATGTTGATTGGCCCAACTGCAATTGATTGTAACACCATTTCAATCTAAGACGATAACGTCATGCACACATTTGGAGGTTTTGATAAAATGTTAGGTTTTAATACTTTTTCCCTTCCACTTTATAGCTTACACACATTAGTTTTTGGGGAATTGGGCTTCCTCTTTTTTCTCTTATATTTAGAAGGATTCATCGGTTCGAATGTCTGCAGCTATTTTTTAAACATTCCACTGCGCAAATCATCAATCACTTTTTTCACACAAATACAATAACATCGCTGCCGCAATAAAATTCGAATACTTCACTAATAAACCACATCGTGGGCTTAATGCCAACCGATAGAGGCCAAGCCTCGCCACTACGCCATGTAAACAATATCAACTGCGATCGCAAAAATCGCATTGTGTTAGTCCCCAAATATTCAATGAACTTGAGTTATTATAAACTGTCCTTGAACTTATAAATTCCAGAACGCAGACGGGCAAGTTTAAATATCAAACGCTTGTTCTTGATTGATGGGAACTTCTGAACACTGAACTAGAAAGCAATGGCCGCGCTTACAGCCGTCGCTTCGATCACATCAACACTCAATTGAGAATTTGCATTCCTCCTAATACAGTCAGTCAGTCAGCCGATTCAAGAAAGCAAACACAGCAGTGTAAATCGCCTTCAATTCGGTGATTTACATACATGCCGGGTGCCGCTTTCCTCCACTCTCTCGCAGTTTTATCTGCAATGTTTCACAATTCAGAGGTTTATACCCACTGACGTATGACTCTGTTGACTCACGCACAGTCCACATCATATCCGCTTTTCTGTTCGTTTGCTGCTCTCAACTTATTAGTCCGACGCGAACAAGTCGTGAGTGTAAGAGTGCTTAATTAAACAGCCAGCACGACCAGCTCAACGCAAAATGGGTAGATTTAAAGGCACGGAATTATAGCTTTAACCACATAATCCTTAAAAGATAACCTCCTTTTCCAAGAAATCCTGTTCTAATTGATTGTTCTTCTTTCTTTTTCAGTGCAACGTGGTGTGTTTAAATTGTAAGTGCACACTAAGCGCGACCATTGACAAATTTAAAGCAAATTCTCCTCCTTTCAGACAAACGAGATCCCCAAAAGAGGGCAAGAAGTCACGGAATCTATTCAGGCGGAACGAAGCGACCAGTCTGTACCTGGAGGACGGAATGAAACCAAAGTACCCAATATTCAAAGCACCCCTGGAGCTACTGGAGATGAACGAAACCATGTATCCAGATGTGCCGCGATTTGTTGTCGATTGCATCGAATACATCGAACAGAAAGACTGCATTCAGATGGACGGCTTGTACCGCGCCTCCGGCAACAAGGTGGCCATCGATGAACTCAAACAGAAACTAACTGAGAGCTACATCTACGATCCTAAGCTCCTGGTTACCGATGATATTCACACACTCACCAGTCTGCTGAAGCAGTTCTTCAGAGAGCTGGGATCACCACTTATCCCGCAAGATACTTACCAACGGTTGGCGTCCACCAAAAACCTAATGGATCCCGCGGCCGTCGAAAGCATGAAGGCAGCTTTTGCAGATATGAAAAATCCCAATCGGGCCACGCTCAAGTTTCTTATCAAACACTTAACAACGTAAGCACCCTCATCAATCCTCCTCGACAGGATTTTCAATTGTTCTTTATCTTTCAGAGTGGCCCACTATAGCAACGAAAATCGAATGCCTGCCTCCAATCTGGCGATTGTTTGGGGACCCTGCATACTGTCGGCAAATCAAATCGAGTACGATATCGCGCGGATGAACACACTGGCGAAGGTGCTTATCGAGAACTATGACAAAATATTCGGCGACAATGAGCGATTAGTTAGTTAAGTTATAACGCATTCCTACTTACGAAGAAACTAAAACCAACTTTAAGAGCTTAACGAAGAAACCAAAAATTATTCTGTTAGGATACTGAACTAGTTAAGTGAGAGATTTGTAATTTAAAGAGCAATACTACATTCAAACATGCATTAGAGGGCGTTGCTGGCGTCGTTTATGTCTATTGTGATATTTATTTAAGGTTTTTTATTATTATTTTAATTATTGAAAGAACCAAACAGAAAAGACAAATTAATTGATTTTAAAATAAAATTTAACGATTAAAACAGACTGCAACTGTGTTTAAAAAAAAAAGACGTCGAGTGAATTGTGAATGAAGTTGTGAAAAAGGTTTTCTTAAATTAAGAAAATGTGGTTATTTTTCTGATGCAACTAAAGCCTTTGATCCCACTTTCCACCAATAGGTGTTATCCTAGACAGTAAACTTCTCTGGAAAAGACACATTGAGACAAAAACCTCCAAGGCGCTGTCAGTCTTCTGGCAATGCAAGGGAGTTTTTGGCAAAACTTTGGCAAACCACCCAAAAGATCCGTTTGGATCTATACGGCAATGATAAGACCACTTCTCTCTTATGCATCAGTCGTTTGGTGGAAAAAGCTTTCGCGCAAATACGTGACGGCCGATTTCACCCAGTTTCAAAGAACAATTTGTCTGGGCTGCACAGGGGTTTTCCCCAGCACGCCTGGCTGTGCTCTTGATGCTCTGATTAATCTCATCATGGGATGTACACTCATGGCCATCTCTCGACTACAACGGAATGGTCTTTGGTTCCACTCGCACTGGAGCTTTGATGACCTCGCACACCGCATCTCCTATGATACTATTCTCATGGACATGCCGTCTGATGCAAGGTCGACAATAATACAACTGCGACGCTTATAAAAAGTCGACTTTCCCCGTGTCTTGGACTGGCTCTGGCCAGAAACTGAACCGGGAAAGGAATGTAGTCCGATTTTCACGTACGGCTCCAAGACAACGGAGGGTTCTGGAGCTAGGGCCTTCGTGGAAAACGACAACATTAGACCTCACGCCTCCTTAGGTAATTTCGCGTCGGTCTTCCAGGCGGAAGCCTTCGCGATCCTAATGGCCACCAGCTACATTGTGAAGAATAGGTGGAAGGGAAGAAGTATCTGCGTCTGCAGCGACAGTCAAGCTGTGCTCAAGACCTTATTCAACCCTTTAACCACTTCCAAGATAGTTCAAGAATGCAAGTCTTCCCTTAATTTGGTCGGCAGGCTGAATTCGCTAAGACTTGTCTGGGTTCCGGGTCATCACCGGATCCTGGGAAACGAGACTGCCGATAAACTAGATAGACTAGGTTCAGCAGAGGCATTCGTAGGGCCCGAACCCACCTTGGAATTACCCGCGTCCCTGGTCAGGGCCTCCGTCGGTGGTTGGATCACTCTACAGCACAACCAGAGATGGCGCGACTCTCCAGGATGCAGGATGACCAAGAGTATGCTCCCAAACGTCTGCAAGAAATCTGCTTCTTTTCTGCTATCCCTAGACAGAAACGAGTGCGGACGACTTGTCGGCGTACTAATGGAACACTTTACTTTCGCTATGCACTTAAGTCGGCTTGGGCCTAGTGATTTCACACTCTGCGACGCCTGTGGAGAAGGTGAAGAAACCTCAGAACACTTTCTCTGTTAGTGTCCCTCTTTCGCCCGTATCAGCGGTTATTTCGCGCTGATGTGTTGGGAACTGAAAACCTAAGTTCTGTATCACGGAAGCGCATCTTGGTTTTTCTGCGGAAAACCAAGAAATTACATTAAATAAAGATTACGTCCTGGTAGTACAATGGACCAGTATTTGAGTCTGAGCGCTCCAGCGTAGTTTATCCCAACCTCCAACAAAAAAAAAAACAGCCTTTGAAATGCTAAGGGATCTTTTCCCTTTATCTATTGCAGTTCTATCGTATTATAGCTTATTAGGTTTATTTTGATTTTTAGGGTTATTTGTTGATGGAAAGTACAGTCGTGTGCAAATTAATTAGGACAAACGACATTTGTGGTGCAGCCTCTCTTCCTGAGTCTTCCTTGGGAAATTGCCCACAGATTCTCAATTGGGTTGAGGTCAGGGGAGTTGCAAGGCCCATCCAGAACATCAATTTTGTGGTTTGCAAAATACTGTTTATTATTTTTTGATATGAGACATGGGGTAAGATCTTGTTGAACAATTGAGTTTGCTACAGAACGTCTGCTCTGAATGGTTGAAAGAAGCATTTGAGCTAAAACTTCTGTGTATTTGGTGCTGTTCATCATAAATTCTATTAGCTTAAGACTTCCAAAGTCTTCAAATGTAAAACAACCCCAAAACATGACTTTGGGAGGGTGTTTTGGCGCTTGAAGGATTTCGCTGGGTCGGAGTTTTTCTTTCCGACTTTTTCTCACGACACTTACCCGGCATCCTTGGGCTTCAACGTGACTCTCGTCCGAGAAAACAACTTTCTTTCAATTGTATATCGGCCATTCCTTATGTGTCTTAGTCCAATTTACTCGCTTCTGCCTCATTTGTTCGGTCAACAGCTGTTTTTTCAGAGGCTTTGTTGCTTTTCGATCAACTTCCAGAATCCGGCTAAGGACTGAAGACGCATCTACCTGAACACCAGCTGCTGTCCACTCTCTTTGCAGGTCAAAACTTGTCTTGCCAGTGTCCACTATACTATTTCTTATCAAAACCTTATCGTCATGTTTTGTTGTTTTGCGTTTCCACCCGCAATTACCCTTCCGATTGTATTAAACTGATCCAGTGACCTTGTGTTAAGCAATAATCCTCGAAACACTGGATTTTGAAACTAAAACTTTAGCTGAAATCTCTCTGATGGGTTTACCAGCGTGTGAATGCAACCCAATGACTTGTGCCCTCTTTTCTTTTGGAATATCCGTGATGGTTTGGATGTTTGAAATTGTATGATTTCATTTTTTCCTTAAAAAACAGCAACTTACCTCTTAGAACAGTCAAATTTAAAATTTAATTTTTTTTTAAATTTAAATTTAAATTTAACATTCAATATAGAACATATAATACATAGCCTACCTAAATTTACCAAAATATTGAAAAAAAAACTTACAATCCGTAGCCTACTATCAAAAAATTAAAAAAAAAAATGAATTTCCCAATTAATATGCTTACGACTGTAATTTGCAATGCAGTTGTTATGAAGTTCAATCCAGGTCTGCTCCTTTTGCAAGGTACTCACGAAGTTACACCGAGAACATGGTATCCTACCAAACATTGCCTCCGTATTCACAACCCAAGCACACGCGTTACTATCCGCACTAAAAATTACTACCAAAGATAACCGCAAATGGATAATATGTTCCGATAGGTTTTCTACGTTACTGACAATCAAAAATATAAAAAATAACTTCTCAATTATCATACACATACGTAACATACTCATCAATAACACCAAAAAATGCAAAATTATGTGGGTACCTGGACAGACGGGGATAAGCGGTAATGAAGCAGCGGATGCTGTTACAAAAATGTCTTGTGTAGCACCCAAATATCTTACCAATGTCTACAGCAAAACAGATTTCCATCAATTTGTCGTTGCTAAACTGCACACAAAACTTTTAGAAGACTGACACTTATACCACCATCACTATAAGAAAATTAACCAGGAATATAAACCACCCTTATACCCCTCTCCAATGAGCAGAATTGCAATCACCAATTTTGTCAGGCTTAGGCTCGGTCACAGGGCAACAACCCATCAACACTTTTCAAAAAAAAAAAACAACCACCGACTTGTTATAAATGCAACCTTATTTTAAATATAGACTATCTTCTGGGAAATTGTTTCTTCTCTTATGACGATGCAAAACGAATCCTCAAGGATGACATCATATCTATTCTTAACAAACCTAATCCCCGAAATATAGAATTAGTTAACAAAATAATTAACAACCTCAATTTAATAATATAAGATTTACACTGATGAGCCGAAAGCCTTGGCAGCCTGTGCTCTTTAATAATGTTAGTATATAAGTATTTAAATAATATAAATAATAATAATAATAATACACCGACAAAGACTTATTCGTGTGAAATTATAGTCACAATGTTTTGGTTTTAGGAAAACGATTTTTATCAATTTCTGTGTCAGTACAACAAATATTGTTCAACGATGAATGATTGCATTGATTGTTTGAACAAATTGGATAAAAAGGTTAATTTAACGTTGTACAGTTTCATATTTTCAGTTAAGTTAAAATAGACGAACAAGGCAGTTCTGCGGTAATCAGCAAGTAGAAGGTAAATGTAGTTAAACTCGAGATTACAAAATATATATGAGGTTTGTTTTGTCAAGTTAAAATATTTCCGTTTTTTTGTTGGAGGTTGGGATAATCTGCACTGGAGCGCTCAGACTCAAATACTGGTCCATTGTACTACCAGGCAGTAAACTTCATTTAATGTAATTTCTTGGTTTTCCAAGATGCGCTTCTGTGATATAGAACTTAGGTTTTCGGTTCCCACCACATCAGCGTCAAATAACCGCCACCTGATACGAGCGAAAGCAGGACATTGACAGAGAAAGTGTTCTGAAGTGTCTTCACCTTCTCCACAGGCATCGCAGAGTGTGACATCACTAAGCCCAAGCCGACTTAGGTGCATAGCGAAAGTAAAGTGTTCCGTTAGTACACCGTCGTCTTCACTCGTTTCTGTCTAGAGATAGCAGAAAAGACGCAGATTTCTTGCTGACGTTTGGAAGCATACTCTTGGTCACCCTGCATCCTGGAGAGTCACGCCATCTCTGGTTGTGCTGTAGGGAGACCCAACCATCGACGGAGGCCCTGACCAAGGACGCGAGTAGTCCCTAGATGGTTTCGGCCCTTCGAATGCATCTGCAGAACCTAGCCTAGCTAGTTTATTGGCAGTCTCGTTTCTCAGGATCCCGTGATGACCCGGGACCCAGACAAGTCTTAGCGAATTCAGCCTGCCGACCAAATTAAGGGTATACTTGCATTCTTGAACTATCTTGGAAGTGGTTAAAGGGTTGAGTAAGGCCTTGAGCACAGCTTGACTGTCGCTGCAGATGCAGATACTTCTTCCCAGCCACCTATTCTTCACAATATAGTTGGTGGCCATTAGGATCACGAAGGCTTCCGCTTGGAAAACCGACTCGAACTTTATATCAGTTTTACCATGGTATCCTATTCCAGCCCATATCATAATAGTTCCTCCACCATGTTCCCAACGACTCAATATTGTCTCCTCTTTTCTTAAGTCGTGATAGTAATATGCCAGGCCATCGGGACCGTCGATATTAAACTTTTTCTCGTCCGTGAATCCATCGTTTTTTCCAATGAATATGCTCCATGGCGAATTTTACCCTGTCATCCTTGTGCTTTGCCGTAAGTGGTCGTTTCTTTTCTAAATTTTTTTTGCGCTGAATAACTGGAGACTCCTTCAATAGTCTTTGGAAGTTTCTTACATTGGTCGTGACACCTGCTTGCTCAGCGATTTTGCAAGCCGTTAAGCCCGAATTCGATGCAACTCTTAGAATTGCGCGTCTATCCCTGTCACTGATAGTCCTTGGACGCCCTGGGATGCTCTTCTTCCCGTAATTTTCAGGCTCTTTGAGGAAATTTGAAATCACTTTTTGGCTTCTTTCGAGCTTTTCGGCAATATACACAATTTTGAAATTTTCTTGGTGCAGTTTTGTAATAACCTTTATTCCGGCACTAGTTCATTTTTTTCCTCTACCCATTTTACAATTTTTGACACTTTCAAAAAAATAAAATCACTGAATGGTCCTTTTTCTTCGATGTCCTTTACAATTGTTTACGCAAAGATCACCAAAACGCGACTAAAATTCCTTTTTTGTGAAAATGTGCTGTCTTTTTTTCGGGGTATTATTTACAGTTTTTTCTTATAATTAACACGTTCCGTGCCAAGCTGTTTTTCACTAGGTGTCATTTCTACGCCGCGTGTACCGAAAACGGTACACGGTAAGCGCTTTAATAATTTTTTATAAGTTCTTATTGCTTTGCTTTGCTTTGCTATCATGACTAATCACCACGCCGCGTGTACCGTTATCAGTACACGATTCAAAAATTCCTCCACACATCACTAAATAACATAAAACAATCATAACGAGAAATTAATGGCGTAGAAATGAAGCTAAGCGTATACTGTTTTCGGTACGCGCGGCAGGGAACGTGTTAAGGATTTTCTAGAAACTTCTTCAGGCACCCAGTACAAACCCATTGTGCCTTTACTGGGGCGCAGAGAGGTATATAACACAAAAAGGATATAGGTCATTAAATATTATCACATTAAAACTAATAGTGAAATTACATGTTGTGCTATATTTTTTTCGCGGACTGTATTAAGTGATACTTAAATAAAATAGGCAAACAAATCGTCAGCAATTTGTTGGTCAACTAAATGAAGGGAAATCCGGATATAGCAAAAAACTTAACAAAAAAGATCCAGAGACCGTCCAAAAAATCTGGTTAAATCTGCAGCAAGAGCTAAATAGTTTGGTGCCCCCTACGAAAGAAATATCTGAGTGGATAAAAGTAAATTTAAACGAATAGATTCTGTTTTCCTATGGACGATCATTTTGGATACTTTACTTTAAGTTTGGTCGGACCAGAAGTCTGCCCTCCGGAAGAAACTGTGCAAAAACAAGAGAGAATTTAAAGTGGAGAAGAAAATGTGTGCCGTCAATGCACACAACTACTCCCGGTATTCTCCACTTTTCGTAAAAAAAAACCGCTTAGGCAAACGCTTTTCTTCTTCGGACATCGCTAACGTAATCCACTTTGAGCACAGAGTTTCTTCCAGAATATTAAAGACATCCGAGATAACACCAGAAATAGTTGATTGAGCTCCTACATTCCTACAATCCTGTCTGTATCCAGCCTCTGCTAAAAATCTCAGTCATGCTGCTAATTTTACCTCAGGGGTCAGTGATGATGATCTGACAACAGGTGGTCATTTTGCCTTCAACACGTCCAATATGTATTGAAAACCCAGTCTGAACTGTTTGATAAACTTATACAGTGGCTCCAAGCCAAACTCGGACACCTACTCAGTAACACAATTGAAGATTGATAAATACTTAAGGAAAAGAAATAGACGAAATTCATTATAAGTTTTAAACAATATATATATTCATTAGTTGTTTGACAAAATTTTATAAACAAACTTAATTATTTAAAAAGAATACAGCTCGATTCCTAAGGGAACTCAATAAAATAAGGAACAAGCCAAACTCGGACGGCTATTATGAAAGTTAACACAATTTAAGATTATTAAGTTTTTAAATAAAATTAATATTTTGTGTGAAGGCGTTTGTTCTTTGTAACCATTTGCAGCCTTAAAGGGAGTGATTGAACTAATTTTGTGCAAAAATTGGGTTCAATTTTATTCCACTTCTCAAGAAGAACGCTTTTCAACTGCATCTTGTTAGAAATCTGATATGTTCTAATTTTTCGGTCCAGATACTCCCACAAATTCTCGATAGAGTTTATATATGGACTTTGCGGAGGAGTGTCCATTACATGAGGACAGTTATATAACAGCCAGGATCGTACTTTATAGGCATTGTGTTTGGGATCATTATCTTGGTAAGAACTCCAGTGATCTCCAAGGCCGAGTTTAATGACGGAAAGGGACACATTTTGTTTTAAAATGTCTAAATAAACATTTTGATCCATTTTCCCTTCTATAAAATGCAATCTACCAGGTCCAGAAGCAGAAAAAGATCCCGACACCATCACCGATCCACCACCATGCTTCACAGTGTTTATCAAATTCTTTGAAAGCAGCTCTTCGTTGGGTTTTCTCCACACATAGGGTTTGCTGTCAGATCCAAAAATATTGAATTTGCTTTCGTCTATAAATAAGACTTCTTTCCAGAACGAAAAATCTTTATTTTTGTGTTCTTTGGCAAATTCAAGTCTTTTCTTCTTGTTTTGTTTGCTGATCAGTGGCTTTAACCTGGCTCTTCTACCATTCAAATCCGCTTTTTGAAGAACATTCCTAAATGTTGATGGACTCGCATGCTTTCCCAACTGTTCCGCCGCTATGACTGCGAGCTTTGGCGCGCTCAAAAAAGGAATAATTTTTACTTGTCTTACTAAGAAACGTTCATCAACTTCGTTAAAAATTGTATTATGTGCCTTTTTCGCTTGTTTTCTATCTGATTATTACACCGAAACCGTTTAATTATATCCTGAACCCTGGACCGACTTTTATCAACGATTTTTGCGATATCTCTCACAGATTTTCCGTCTTTTGAGTGTTTTAAAATTAATTTTCTCATTTCAAGAGTAGTTTGACCATTCTGTTTTTCTTACGGCTTAACTGACTTCCGTTCCGTTGCCCAACTATTAAAAACTTGTATTGTGATAAGTGATTACGACGGAATGACGGAAAATTAAAATTTAAAATATTTTTCTAAGCCTTTCTTCTTGAGGAGGGGAATAAAATTGAACCTAATTTTTGCACAAAATTAATTCAATCACTCCCTTCAAGGCTGCAAATGGTTACAAAGAACAAAGGCCTTCACACAAAATATTAATTTTATTTAAAAACTTAATAATCTTAAATTGTGTTAACTTTAACAATAGCCGTCCGAGTTTGGCTTGTTCCTTATTTTATTGAGTTCCCTTAGAAATCGAGCTGTATTTTTTTTTAAATAAATGAGTTTGTTTATAAAATTTTGTCAAACAACTAATGAATATATATATTGTTTAAAACTAATAATAAATTTCGTCTATTTCTTTTCCTTAATTATTTATCAATCTTCAATTGTGTTACTGAGTAGGTGTCCGAGTTTGGCTTGGAGCCACTGTAATTAAGAATATTAACTTGAAGTTGAGTAAGGAAATTGTTCTTAACTTACTGAGCATCGGGAAGCGAAGAGATATTACTTGCCATGTCCCTAATTTTTTGGCAGATATGTGGACAATCCCTTTGGTCCTCCTCCAACTCAAATAAAAAAAAATGCAATTGTGTCCATAGCTTTTGATTTATTTGTCTTGCTTTTGAATTCAAAACAATTTTTCATTCACAAAAATTCTACACCGACAGAACACAGCTGTTATTAAAGAAGGTCGGTAACTAGGTTCAACGGACCGATAATGTTGTGCATCCGCCGGTTTCAATGATAGATATTGGTCGCGGAAGTGATGAATTGGACGAAGTCCCGCCGCGATGGATCCACCGGATTCAATGATGGGCATGATTATCAAAAATATGATCGATGACGATTTTGATAGAACACCGCAGTTCGAATGAAATCAGTTTTACAAAAAAAAAAAAACACTACTAAATGCAGTTCGTTGTAATTTACACCTTTGGCGTCCTAACAAAGGATCAAACGAGCAGATATTGAATAAGAATCAACAAGGAAACTTTTAAATGAAAACCACCTTCAAAGATCATTCAGTTCCATCCAACTTAGATTTTGTTTATTGTTAAAATTTAAATTAATCACTAATACATTAAAAAAGAATTTCTTTGACAATTTTCTGATTTATTTTTTCTCCTTTGTTTATCATCTTCACAGTTTAGTTCAATATATATATGTATATAGTTTAATTTCCTTTTTTATGCACTGTTTAGAAATATGACACTTCTCAAATAGAATATACTAAGTATGCCTAAAGAACATTAATTTTGCCAGTATAAAAAATATGTTTTTTTTTTAAATCCTTAAATATATCAGAATATACATGTTTATATGTATGTTGTAACGCTTTCATTTCTATATATATATATATGTTTACCTTTTAAATTTAAGTCTGTTTATACATCATAACTGTTTAATTGTTTCTATTGTGTTTGTTGTCTGTGTTCTATGTATCTTCCTTTTTTGCTAATCGGTTATTATTTATTGTTACACTGGAATGAGTTCACAATACAGTTTGTTTAAATTCTTTTTGTTTCTGTTTAGATCAATTTATCTTTTATTATGTTTTTCTTTATAATTTGCTAAATGAAAAAGAGAAAATAAATTAAGAATCGTTAAAAAGAAAAGAATTTATTTAAATTTAAAATCATCTAATTTGGGTATAGATCAGTGTGTAGATTATGATTTCAGATGAAATATTCAACACTATTAGTCTAAACTTCTTATTTTCTTCATTTTGCTAAAGAACACCATCTTCGTTAAGTGCATGCTTGGCTTGAAAAAATGAACGAACGATTACGTCTAAACCTAAAAATAAATGAATACACGAATCTAGTTTATAGTTGTTATTGTATATGGGTATACGTTCCTTATTTGTTTAATCTTCAATTAAATTTGCATTAGTTTTAACAATGTATACGTGAGAACAAAATTGTAATTCTTTCAGAATTGAAGTCAACAAAACTTGTATGTGCAACAAGAAAAAAATTATATCACCATATTCGTTTAATTATTATTAAGATTTTTGAGTTTTTTTTTATTTTTGTTTTATTTTTTACATATCACGGCATTCAGCTGAGGTCATCATTCATATCATGTTGTTTCTTTTTTGCTTTATCGGTTTTTTGTTTTCAACTTGAGTTTTTTGTTAGTAAAAAAAAGTGTATGTGTATCCTCTTTTTGTTTTTTGTATTAACTAGAATAAGATATAAAATTGATTTAGTGTATATAAAAGTGTAAAATTAAGTTTATTTAGAACAAAAAGGATTTTATTTATAAATTACTTTGTTTTTTGTTTTTATTTTCTTTTGTAATTTAGGAGCACCTATTGAATGTTTTTGATTTTTTTGTTTTTGTTTATTTAACTTCTTCTTGACATTTCATTTCTTAAGTAATCATTTAGTGTATTATGTTTTATGGATAGAAAATATACTAAGAAATGTTAATTGTACATACCTAAAATAAACTCCACTACCCGAAAACGGATCGAAAAATTAGGAAATACTACCTAGAATAGATTAAAAGTTCTGTTGTTGTGTCCCATTATGTGTTTGTCGTTTTGGTAAGTAATCGGTGTCTGATGTACATATATGTATGTTAGCGTAACTTTTATTTCTCTTTACTAACAACTAATGTATTTTCGCATATGATGTTTGTAATGCAAATTAAAAATATTGCTGGATGTGTTAAAACTTTTAAGAATGTTTGACAGACAAAGGACACAATCAGTTTTTCATAACTATCGTATGAATTAGTCATTAGTTAGTTTTCAAATTTAATTGCCTGCCTGAACAAACTCAATACATTACGAATTTATGGAATTCATTAAGTTGGAGCTGATCGATCGACTTCGAAAGAAAAAGAAAATACTAAGATAAGGTCAAAAATATGTTACATCAAATTAAGCACGAGTTTTAAATCACGTAGTTACACACGTAAATGAAAAAACATTCTATTAGCCCTGCAACTCAATGAAACGTTTTAGAGATCTGTTCAAGTTTTTAAATCCATTTTGAGCTATCATTTAATTTTTTTGTTGTTGTTGGAAGTTGGGATATACTGCACTGGAGCGCTCAGCCTTAAATACCGGTCCATTTTACTACCAGGCAGTAAACTTAATTAAATTTAATAACTATCATTAAGTAAACAATGAATGTACTATTTAATAAAGCTGATACAAAGCATGAAATGGGACCATTCAGAATGACAATTGCACTTTCGAAGGTAAGATTCTGAGTACAGTAAAGTAATTTTACGTCCAGATGTTGTTTGAAGGAGTAATTGCCTCACAATTTAACATCATTAGTTAATAATTCTCAAAACCAGAAATATAGAAAATATTTTTGTTTTAATTTGTTATTGTATACAGCCAATTAGGGACATCAGTTTTTAGTGGTTCATAATGTGTGGAAATTACGGCCAAAAACTCTTCGACAGCAAATGCTAAAAACTGACTGTGTTTTGTTGTTAAAAGTCGTGAATCTCGCACAAATTTCTATATACCATGAAAATAAGTTAACTTTCTTTTGGGAAATAGGGGTTTCGAACAAAAGGTAATTGCCGAAAAAAATCATTAATAGGTTGGAAATAACAATGCAATTGAGAACAGACTCAAACAAAGTATTTTTCATCAGTTTCTTATAGCGAATATCATTGCCCATAAACTAATTGAAGTTCGTAAATGAATAAAATTAACAAACCGTACAATCCACTGCAACAAATTTTAGTCGAAACAAATGAAGTGAGTTTATATGGTACAATGTACAAGAATTTTTATTCAAATTATGCACATCGTATTTCACAGTCAAATTCGATATCAATCGTTTTTTGTTTTTCTTTGAAAATGTGGTTTTCTGTCTGTGGTAACATCTTATAACCATCTCCGGAATATAAACTTTTCTTACAAAACGGATATGATACGAAATGATACGAAAGACGACTCTGACTTAATGATACGAAAGACGACTCTGACTTAAGCTAAGGGGATGATTATTTTTACGTCTTTATTGATTTTAGGTTATAAAGAGAAGTTAGAACAAAAGGTTATGTTCTCATAAACGGGTAACTCTAAAAAATTACACATACTCGTAGATGCAAATATGCATTAGTGGTAATTTTTAAAAGGTGAAGACTGACGCGGTTAGAGCAACTTTCAAATTGTTTGGGTGTACAACAAGGTAACAACAATGTTTATGAATTACTGCTTTAATGACAGTGAGACATTCGAAAACAATGCCTAGAAACTTAAAATGGTTTATTACGTAAATTTCAAAGTTTGCATCAGAAATTTTAATTGGCAGTACCCTTGAGTGTTGTTGGTTATGGCGAATTTATATAAGGAATTTAAATTCATGTGTCCTTTGTTAAATTGAGGGAATAAAGTTGTCTCATGGTTCGGATTTGCAACATAACAACCTACATACAAATCCCAACAATCTAAAAGGATGTATTGAGTACTGTTTCTGTAAGGAAGTGACTTACAAGGAGATGCAACTTTTAAAGAGTGAATTCGTTCAACAGTGTATACTTAATCCGTTGAGGAATAATTCAAATAATTGACGCACAAAATATTTTTGTCGCAAGAAATAAGATTAGGAGAATAAATAAATAATCTTCCTGCCACTCCGTTTGCACTGCTCAAAGGGCTTAAGAAGAATTTCTCATTTGGCGGTTAAATTAATTAAGCAATTTAAAACTTCGTTTGTGCTTATGTAGTATGGAAAACTATTAATATACGTACGATTCGATCTGATCTTATCTTTCCTTCATGAAGGAAAAGGATACTCAGCGTTTTATGATATAGTCAAGGCTTACATTTTTAAACGGATACAAAATGTTAATTATATTATAATTGTAGTTAAATACCAGTTATATAATCGTGAGCTATTCAAAGTTTTTTTCCGAATTGAAGTGGAATTAAAAAATGAATGCATATAAGACTTCTTTATTTGCACTTATATCATAGACTAGATTTATAAAATAAAACGAGTACCAAACATAAATTGTGATGGTAACCTTCTTTTTCAGTAACTTTTAATGTGCTTATTTTATATCCACATAAAATCATAGCCAATGGAATGAGAAAATGAAATAAACATTACATTTTTTCGACGTCAATTGGTTTCTTTGAAATTAAAATTCAACGTCATTTTTTTAAAAATCTGTTTAAAATCAACAAAACCAAAACAGCAGTGGAACAGAATTCCGTTGAATTGCTCACGATTTGAAGTTGACTTAAATATAATATAATGAATAATATTACATATGTACGTATGTATGTATTTCTTTTTAGGTATTAATGAGTGTATATGCGTATAAAGTACAGTAGAGTTTAAATAGATTACAACACATGCATACAAATAATCTATTCTTATAGTTTAGTTAATGATTCCTTTTTGTATCTGCTTGTTTCTTCCAAAATTGTTTTCTTATATTATTTCTTATTCTTGGTTTTGATGGAATTTTAGGTGTGTATGTGTTTTATAACGAACCACTTGAATCTGCTGGAAAATGCATTAAATTATCACCGGCTATGCTCACTGTTGGCGATGATGACGGTGGGTCTAATGATGCACGACTGCCGGTGCTAAGACTGCTTGAGCTGAGATCTCCTCCATCGATGTGATCAACGGATTGTGTACCACCTTCAGTGGTGTGATGTTGGTTAACCTGAATTTTCCCTAAAATGCAAAATTAAACGCAAACTTTTGTTTTTTGAAATCAAGGAGGGAAAAGAAATTGAACGATATGGTTAGTGCATGATTTTATTTGTATGAGTGATGATGAGTTTTATATTTATATATTAACTTTATATATAAGTCTTTCAAATTAAGCAAATAAAACATTAAATAAGCAAGGATGGGAACAATTTTTCTACAAGTCATAGTCGACGAAAGTGTTTAAAATATCAGCTGAAAGCACGTGCATTGAACGCCCATTGGACTGCAGCTGGTAGAGGAGTATTGGGATAACCTTTTATAATGTCGAAAAATTATCGACCTCCTTTTTTGAGCAAACACAATGGCATCATGCCTTACATACAAAAGAGAAGTTTTTTCTCCCGGTCAGATCTAAGTTTGAGTTGTTTCACAAACCATTGCAAATGATTGACCAACTTAAAGTTATTTTATTTAAAGTCGTTAACCACCCAAACTCGTAAGAGAACAGTAGCGCGCACAACACGAGCAGTTGATGAGCATGCTAGGCCCTGGTCTCCCTTTGGACTGTAGCGCCAACAATTATTATTATAACTACCAAAACAAAAAACCGGGCGCCCACAATTGAAATTAAAAACAAGATACGGAGTGCTTAAACTTTCATGAATTTTAAGTAATGCAGTGTCACTTCCGACAAGAAAAGATGGTTGTAATAAGGAACTCAACCATTTTATTTTTAGTACAAAGACATTTCGAAATCATAACAAGCAGGGGTAGGAATATATATAATATACTCATTTACCTATTGATTTGTAACAATCCAAATAACTCAACCCTCATAGGCATCATCAACAGCAAAAATCAAACGTTGCTTTGTCTGGCGGCGCCTTGCACAAACAAATTTTTAATTTTTAAGAAAAAACCAACATTTTGTGAAAAAAATGCACACATCAGTTTCGTGCTGCTTCTATTGTACCGTTACTTCTTCACACTTTTGTCAGATGAAATAATTACGTGTGAGCCACCGTTGGTACACGCCATCCTCAACGTATTAATGTGAGTTTGACCTTACATATCAACCCAATATATGTTGAAATCGAACATGTGAAGATGGCGCGATGACGTTTAAGGGTCACCAAAACGTTAGCCTTAAATTATCGAAATGTTATGTAATCAAATTTTTTTACAGTAACCGGCACAGTGGGTAAATGCGTCGTCTAAATTTCCAATTTGGATTACAGGACCGAACACCATGTGTTTTTGCATGACAACCCTCTCAGAGTTATAATTGTCTCAAAAAAAAAACTTTCAAATTTCGCAGCTTGGGGCGCATAAAACGACTATTTGCTATCCAAAATGATCCTTATTATGCTAACTTCTGAAATAGTCTTCACATTTTTGACACGAGTTGTGGAAATAGATTTCTATTCATTTTTTGCTCGAGTTGTGTGGATCTCAACTCCGCTATCCCCAAGGACTTCGCTTCTATCCTCTGCGATGTCGCTAAAAATCGTGTTTCTGGTTTCACGAAAAATTAAGAACGTTTAAAAAAAGTCCTGAAAAATAGAACGTTGATTCAACTTTTTCTAAAAAACTCTTTTGTATGTAGAACGTACTTCTTTTCTTTGATGTGAAAGTGAAAGAGACAACCTAAAATTTTAAAATAACTGGTGAGTGAAAGTCAGTTAAAAGTTGCAGTTTTCATTGTGTTAATCAGCCGGTAGGCCGTGTGTGTACTTGTGTAAAAATAAACCAAGCTGAAATATTAGGGAAATTATTGAAAATGTGTATGAAGTAAATGTACTTTTAAAGGGTGTAATTGTAAGTAAGGTTAAATTTTAAAATTGTTAAAATGTTAAATTTTACGTATTTCTGAATTCGTTAAACATGACAAGTGGACGTCGTGATATGTACTACATGCTACCGGAAAACTCGATTTTTAACGTAGGAAAGCAAGATAGCCCTGTTGTTGTCGAACTAAGCCTGCGTTGATAGAATTGTGATAATCTTTAGGGTTAAAGAGAGAGATGTTAATAATAAAAATTGCTGGCGAGTCAGACCACATGGGGTCCAGGACCTAGCTTGCTACAAAAAGCGGAAAGGCAAAAAACAAAAACCCTAGATTAGCTTAGAGTATTCATGAAGAGTCAGTAAGTTAGAAATAAGATCAATAGACTACTTTGGTAAGCTGGTTTTAAGTATTTTTGTCTTGTATGTAAGAAACTGAATTGAAAAATATAAAAATGCATTAAAAACAAAACCTAGCTTGCTCATCAACTACTCGTGTTGTGTGTGTGTTGCTACTGTTCTCTCACGAGTAGAAAGGACATACAGTTTTTGTCGACTACGAACGGCAAAATTCGAGAAGCTTTTTCTTAGACAGTTATTACACTTTGAGTGTTGTAAGCATCCCGAAAAACGTGGTACCGTGAAAAATTCGTGTTGAATTGAACCTACACCTCCGGCGTGTGAGCGTCGCACTCTACCCACTACGCCACGGCGGTCACAAAGATGTTAGGGACATTAATATACAATTGAATATAGAAACGAGTCCATTAGAGAAGTGGAGAGGAATTAAACTCAGTTTTTTTAAGGAATTAAATCAGCTCTAAAGGAAAACAATTATCGGATTTTATAAGGTTTTTTCGAGTTTTATTATATATTTTTTTTTCATTTGTTTCATTGCATTTTTTGTTCATTTTTTTTATGTTTTTGTACAATTTAGTTAATACAATTAAATTTCAATAAAAAGTAACTTTCTATTATCATTATGCAGTTTACAATCATTAATTTATAAATCATAAATACTGTTTTTTTTTACTTTTTCAAATATATATATTTTGCTTACTTACTGCTTATTTTACATGAACCACTACATAATAAATTACTAATATATTCTTCGTGTGATCAAGACACGTTCAAAAAACAATTTTAAATTACGAGAAATAATACAGTACATAAATCTCTTCAATTGTTATGTGACTACGTGCACAATGATGGATTGGTTAATGTCAAAAGTTTGTCTTTGATATGCCTGTCACACAATAACTATCAACTTATGAAGAAAATATTGTTACTGAGAGAGTGAGTGAAAGAGAGAGTAAACGAACTCGCAGTTAAAATTAAAGAAATTAAAAAATATATATATATTTAAATAAATTTCAAATACAAAAATATACACCTATTGAAATAAAACTAACATGTTGAAACAAACATGAGAAAAAGAATAATAATTACATGTAAAATTTAGCTATAACAATGTCTATGTTCCTATATTGACTTTAAATTGCAACAACAATCGTATTAGTAAATATACACATTTGTTTTTGTTAAATTATGTTATTTGTTATGTTTTGTATATATTTAATAAAACGTGATCAAAGGCATTAATATATTGTATATGTATAATTTTTTTTTTTTACATTTTATCAGAGGTTTTTTTTTAAATTTTTTTGTAAACTTTTTTAAGGTTTTTTTCATCTGCGCTATAAACTCACAAATTTCTAGGTTATCTAAAGAGTGTATTTCGTTAAATATTTACCCTTTCCAACAATAAAGCGAGTAGTTTTTTTTTACTGTTTTCTTTTGTTTGTTTGATTTAGTTATATGATATAGTGATTAAATAATTTGTTTTTTTTTTTACAAAATACGATTTGTTTGAATTTGTATTTTTTGTCAATTGTGTGATGTTTTTCTCGCAAGAGATAGAATAACAGAGGGCAAACATTGATTCGTTTATATTGGCTTTGCTTGATTTTATACTTGCTGGAAGTTGTTTGAATCGCAGCCATTGGGACCACGCAACAAAGGACGACCTAGACTAAAGTGACGCACACAAGTGGAGAAGGACCTCAATCAACTTGGAGTGCGCAACTGGAGAAAGCTGGCGAAAGATCGTGCTGGCTGGAGAGACATGTTGGTTGAGGCCCAGGCCCACCCCGGACTGTAGCGCCACAAGAAGAAGAGGAAGTTGTTTGAAAACTTCTTCATGATTCATCTGATTGCTCTCAGAGAGAAAAAATTTAATCAATTGGAAATCTGATTTCTTAAACGCGTTCTACGACATTTGGCTTACACTGAAATTTATGTTTCCTCCTTCTTGGCATAGAATTAACATCTCAAGTACGCATTCAGTCGTTAGGTAGAAATATAATTTTTATTCAATTCAGAAAGTGTCGTGTGCCAAAATTTGTATAACATGAACCTTATTCTGTATGACGCGAAGACATGAACAATAGAAGATAAAGCAATTCTTGGTCTTTTCGAAAAACAATCTCAATTGTTTTTGGTCCCATTTTGAATTGATGGAGCTTGGACAAAAACTTAACTGCAAGAAACTGTACGGCGGTATCAATTTTCGTACCCATAATCCGTCATATCTTTAATTATATCCGAAATGGTTTCCTGCTCACAGCCAAACTTTGACGAAATAAGTGAATTTGCGAAGTTAAGCCATAAGAGGTTCACACAGTGACGGGTATATGGAAAACGCCATCGAATGAAATCAAGAGACAAAAGACGAACGAATGTTGATTTCACTCAACCTGTAATAAGGATAGCAGCGAACGCAGTGACGTAGATGACCAAACGGCGTTTCCTTGATCATCAAAACAGTCATTGTAACCACAAATAACATTTGAATGGTATTCATCAGAACAACTAGAAGTTAAGAAATACCTATCCTCAATGTTAGCCAGACCTTGTATGAAAATGGGCAGTCTATGTGTGAAGCGGTTTAGTATAAAGACTAACTGATAGAAGTGCAGTTTATGTGTGAAGCGCTCTGTATATAGACTAACTGATCGACGACGCCTAGTTCAATGAACAAGAGATTGTAATTGTCCAAGCTTTGAACACATATTTGTTACAGTCGAAAACGTTACAAGGACACAGGCCTTTTTTGCAATAAACCAATGCTTAATTAAGGCTTTTATTTCGTTTTTACCACCTCTTTTATTTTACTACAAATTTTTCCAACTTTTGCCATTTTCAGACAAATTTCAAATCAAGTTATATTCAAATCTCTATCAAAATGCTGCCCTCAAAGTTTGGAAAATAAAAACTGTTCCCTCGAAAAATCCCTCACTTGTCATTACCACCCAAATCACTTCAATCACTATTCGATATATACACTTCTACACACCCAGAGACCAAACATTATATCCAAATTTAATAAAAAAAACAGAACGAACTTACCACACATCACACAATTTTTTTTACATATCTGAAAACGTAAAATTTGATCCGAAACGAGTGCGCTGCTTGCCAATTCATTCAAGACAAATTTCAAAAAAAATCGCGTACACTCATTCCAAGGATCTAGAAAAGAGGATAAAGTACAAGTAGTATGTTATGAGGCAAAAAATACAAATCAAACAAATCACTAATTCTTATCTCTTGCGTCGCTTGAATTTCTTTTTTGATGGATTGGGCTGCTGTGTTTGCTGCTGCTGTGGTGGAGATGGAACAGACGCAGGCTCATCTTCGGTGGACTTCTCATACGCGCGGGGTGCCTTGTCGCCGGAAATTCCATCTCTCGCGTGCATGCTTAAGCCGATCTGATCGTCGGGATCCTCTGATGTTGTTGCCTGATCACTAGACGATGAATCGCTATTTACTTGATTGTTGTCCAATGATGGCAGTGATTCTTTTTTGCTTATTGTTGTAGCCTCGTCGGCGTTTTTCGTGAGCTTACCCGTTGACACGCTGCATGTCATGGGATTCGCCGTTTCGTCACTTTTGCTGATCAGCGGGCGCAGTTCCTCGTCGTCATCTGGAGCAGTGGAGATGATTTGTTTTTTGCGCCGCAATTTGTTTTTGTTCTTCCCCGTTAGTATAGCGGTTTTGTCACTACCGCCCGAGGAGTAGGCAGCTTCTGTGATGTCGTCGCATGTAGAGGAGGACGTTGACGGGGCGTTCTCCTGAGAGCTCTGCTCCATGCTCAAGTACTGATCATCGTTCTCGGTCAGGCTCTTGTACTCGGCCGTGCTGTGTGCTGTTGAATCGGAAAAGGAGAGTGTTAGCGGAGAGTCGACGGGTTTTCCTGAATTCTCGTTTTCGTAGTGCAAGCTGCCGCACAACGCAAATATTATTGTGTCGCTGGGGAATCCCTTCGGGAATTGTGGTGCTGCTGTCGGTTTACCCTTTTCGGTTTCGGGCTTGATCGGTTTTGCGGTCTCCTGAAGCGGACTTTCGAAGTTGATGAGGCTTATGTTTTCATCCGACTTTCCTAGGGATTCGAGCGGGGGAAGAGGTGACAAGAACCCCAGTGGCGGATCTTCTAGTGGCGCTAGACTGGGCAAATCATCGATGATACTTGATGTTTCGACCTCGGCAGTGAACGATATTGCTTTCTTTTGTTTCTCCGCTGCTGGTGGACTTTGGGATTTCTTGCATTTGGTCACCTTACCCAGTGTTGGATAGTCAAGATCTGATGCATTCGGCTTCTCGTCGATGATGGCAACGGACTTCCAAGGGGTCATCGGTTCGGCTAGAGGCTTTGAGGTATTCTGTATGAACTTGTCAAAAAACTTAATTTCTTCAAGCTCAGGGGCGCTCTCGGGAGGTGACTTTTTCTTTGACTTGTCTTTTCGAGCAGGAATCTCTGGCGATGGAGTGGCCTCTGCGTATGTGTCGACAAATTTTAACGGTGAGCCTAGCAGCTTCTTAGGGGATTCTTTGGACTTCACATCTTCGGTTGGAGAAGCTTTGGATTTCGTTACTTTTTGACTGTCCATAAGATCTGTGAGGAAAGTGTCGACCTTAATGGGTTCTATGCTGATCTTTGTGCTTGTCATGTCTGGGGACTTTTCTTTTGAAGCGGGTTTCTCGGAACAGGATTCATCCTTTGACGTCTTCTTTGATAGGTCGAGTAATCTTGCGAGTTTATCTTTCCTGCCTGACTTTGGGGTGTCGCACTCTTGTGGCAGAGTTGATTTTGTCACAATCTCTGATGGTGGAGGAGGCTCTACTTCGACTTCAGTTGGATTCTTTGATTTCGACACCGACCTTGATTCCTCTACTTCTACCACAACCTCAGAAATGTCTTTAATATCGTCCCCAACCTTTGACAAATCGTCTTTGGATTCATGGCCCGATGGAACTATGTCTTGTTCGTGTGAGGGTTTTGGAGCTGAATCTGTGCAATCTATGGGTTCAACGAGCTCCATTTTCGGCTTGGGTGAAGACATTTTCTCTGATTTGTCTGATTTTGATTTTTTCGAAACCTTTTTGGTTTCCTTTTCAGGGGAGACATCTTTTATCTCACGGACCTCTGCTTGTTTTGCTAAAGAAGAAAGACATTCTTCGTCCTTTTTCGTTTCGTCTGAAATTTCAGTGTCTTTGTTCTTATCCTCTTGAAAATCCAACATGCTGTCAGCCAAAACCGACACATTTGACAATTCAACAGCCAAGGATACGTCGCTGACTGGACTTGACATTTTTTTCAACTCCAACTTAGACTTCTTTTTTGGTCCCGTGGGAACGGGCACATCTTTAACTTCTTCCTGGACATGTTCGGAAATTAATTTTTCCTTTGACTTGCTGACGGAAGAAATTATCTTTTCGGAAGATTTCGTCCTGTTTTCTATGGGTTCAGCACTCTCCGCTGAGGAGCCCTTTTCCAGCTTTGCTTTCCTCTCATTTCCCTTCGACTTGGGCTCTTCTCTTGTCTTTGCTGCAGCTGCTTTTTCAATTTTAGTAGGTTTTTGGGCTTTAACCACTGTTGGGGTCGCCGTCATTCTTTTAAATTCAATCGGTTTCTCGTCCTCCAACTGAGTGTCTAGTGCTTGCAGAGATGCCTTGACGGGTTCTCCTTCTGCAGGGTCTTTTGTCTTTATTGGCCTTGTTTCTTTTAGTAAGGATTGTTTTATCTCCTCATCTGATTTGCTTGGTTTTGGTTCAGAACTTGAACCAGAAATGGGTGGACAGAGTTCCCTTTCCTCACTTTTGCGAGACTTTGTCGGTCTTTTTAAAGTAATTTCCTTTTTCGTTTTCACATCTGAGTCTGAAGCCTTCTTCTCCGTGGGAGCATTCATGACTTGTTCTTTTTCCTCTTCAACTTCACTCTTCACTGATTTGGATGCAGGTGATTTCTTGCGTGTCTCCTCAACGGGCTGCGGAGTTTCGAAAATTTTTGCCACTTTATCTTTGGATTTGCTGTTGGATGACTTTTTTACAGCTTCATCGTCGGGTTCTTTGTTGGACTTCAGTTTTAGACACACGGATACAGTTGTTTCTGGCTCTTCCTCCACAATTAATTGTGTTTTCTTAGCGGACTGTTTCCTAATTGTCACTTTAGTTTCTTGTTCAAGAAACTGTTTTGTTGGAGGAGGTTGAACGTCTTCTTGACACTTATCCTTTGGCAGTGGCTTCTTGAATCTCTGTTCAAGCTCTGCAACGTTAAACTTCGTTATTTCGTCTTCTGATTCCTCTTTTACCTCCTTTACAGGAAAAATGTGTTGCTGATGCTGCTGCCGCCGACCCCTGTTTTTCAGAGACTCCTTCTTGCTCAATTCCAAGTCCAGAGCCTTCTCAATCACCGGAACAATCAATTTGTTTCCAATTGCCTCCGGTGGCTTGGTGTACTCCTCGTCCTCTTCCGTTCGCTGTGCATCCAGGCGACTCTTTTCGTCGCAGAATATCGCAACAACCGGGCGAAACAACGACTCATCACAGTTTTCATGAATCACACAATCCTGAGAACCAAAACTTTTAATAACATCATCCGCGTCTAGGCCACTGTCACAACTACCGGTTATCGTTGTTACAGTGCCCAGCGGGTTTACGACCTTCTCAATGGAGACCATTTTCATAGAGTGCTGGTGCTCTTTCTGCATCAACGATTCAAGTGATTCATACTGTGAACTGTTTACTGCGGATGATGTAGTAAGGGAGGTGCTTTCACTGGCGACACCATCACCAGTGCCACCGCCACCAGTAAGTGCAGACGTAGAGGATGCTGAAGAGTATGTCGCACAGACACCACCACTACCACCACTTCTTGCTTTTGGGGAGGACGATGGGGATGAGGATGCGGTCGTCGCACGAATTGAACCGACGGCAGAGGGTCTACATCGTTGAGGGTATTCACCTTTAAGATACAGATATAGAGAAGAGAGAAAGAGAAGAAAAAAAGAAACGCCAAAGGCAGTGTGTTACTTTCTTTTGCTCGTGTGTTTATTTTTTTTTTTTTTTTTTGTTTATTTACTAAACAAATTGCAAAAAGCAAAAAAAAAATTAAAACAAAAATGCTTCAAAAAATTCTAAACAAATTTAAAGCAACCAAAGTTTGTTTGGAAACAAAATAGTGTGAAAACGCAACGCAAACAATTTCTGTTTTTTTATTTTATTGAATTTATTATCTATGCGTGATTTATGAACAAGTAAAAGCCGATTCATGCTAGTGGATTGTTTTCCGTGTTTTTGTTTGCTTTTTGATTTAAGCAGGAATTGCCGGCACAATCTGCATTTTTTTGAATGAAAAATACACAGATGTGTGACAAGGAGGAACAAAAAAAAAAACAATTTACAGGAAAATAGATTCGTTTTTGGAAACAGTTCAAACACCAGTTCTGTTAATTTGTTTAACAAAATGCTCGGGTTAATTGAGAAAATTCAAATCGTTTACTTTTTGATAAAATTAATTTTATTTTTGATTAATTGTTAATATATTTACTTAAAAAAAGAAACCGTTAACACCTGCCATTGGCTTTTTTCTTTCTTGAATTCTCCCCTCCCTTCTGTTTCTGTTAGGGCCAACGACAGAGAGAGCCGTCGCTAGCCAAGGGTTTAGAGATAGGTACATGTATGTTGCCGATTAACTCAAAGATTTTATATGTATATATGTACATTGTTTTTCTTTCTCTGTCGGCACTTAGCATGATAATGGGCAATAGACTGAGAGAAAGAGAAAGCGAGTGAGACTGTAAAAAGGGTTTTAAGAGGAGAACTGATTGTGGGTAAAGTGGTCGGTGGTGTAGTGGTGATTTGGAAGATTTACAAAGTTATTCTTTAGATGCTTGGTCAGTCATTTCATACAAAAATGCGATTTAATGAATATTTTTTCTCTTAATAACAAAATAGATACATTTTATTAAAACATGCTCAAAATGTAAGGTTATTATTCAAATAGTTATGTTGGAACTTTGATGTAGATGTTTGTAACGAAAAAATAAAAAAATCTAATCCCGCAGAATAGCTAAAGCAATCAGTCGTGCTGTGTAAACTAATGAACTTCCATGAGCGGAGAGATGTCTTTCAAAGCTACATAAAACGTTCTTTTTTGGACACCTCTAAATATTGAATGGTGCGATTTCATGGACAACTAAAGATTTTCAAGAGAATCGACATCGGTTTCCCCATATTATTCTTACTCAGTTATTTCTCATCTGTTTTCAAAGTCAGTTACTTTCATCTCAAGTGTTATAACCTTAAGAGTGCCCCAAATTTCTTAAAGCACACTGTCGAATATAATTTGCGGACGCGGCAGCGTTGTTTGTAGTTGCGACTCTCAACTCTGAATGGAACCCTACATTTTTGCACAGTCCCATTTCTTTGAAGTTTCATACGACAATTAAAGTGTGTAAATTTAAGAGTGCACAAAAAATACTCCTACTCGCGAGAGAAAAATATCATGCACAACATGAAAATTTATGGAAGAACCGAGATCCTCCACAGCAACATGATCGCCGTAAAAAATTCCAAAAATAATTGTAATAGCTCCCTTTGTTAAACCGAAGATAAGATTGAAAATTAAAAGCAGATTTTTGTATCAACTTTTTGATGTTTCCAAATTCTTTTACACATGTGTTTTGCAAAGAAAGCGGACACTTTTTGTTTGATTCGGTTACAAAGCAAATTCAGAGGCAGGTGGTTTCTTCGTTGAAGAAACCCGAGGTGCTTTACAGTACATATGTTTATCTAAGGTAAATGTAATATGTATGAAGGTTAACTTTTATATTTCGGGATTGGACAACCCTAGTTTTGCAATCTGCCAACTGCCAGCTCTATCGTAAAGTATGACATATTTAAGGGTATACGTTCTCGGAACGTTTTGATATATGAGCTCTATTTGTGTTGTTTACAGTAACTTAAATCTCGCCCAAAAAATGGAATTAAATCGTGAAAATTTTCGTGCGATTATTTTTTACAATTTTCGACGTGGATTAACTCAAGAATAGTGTATCGATGAACTTAATTCAATTTTTGGCGATGAAACTCCATCAAGGACCAGTGTTTATCGATGGTATGGTGAATTCAACCGAGGTTGTAGTTCACTCCAAGACGAATTTCGTGAAGGTCGTCCAAAATCAGTTATTGTTCCGGAAACCATTGATGCTGTGCTCCAGCTGATATTGCAAGATCCTCATGTGGCCTATCGTCTGATTGAGACAACCTTAGGCATTAGGGGAGCCAGCATATATTAAAAAAAAGTAAAAAAAATGTGTTCGCGTTGGATCCCACACAATTTATCAATCGCTCAAAAAAAGGCTCGTGTCGATTGGTCGAAAAAAAATTCTCCAAAAATACGACCGCGGTGTTTCGAAACACGTCTATGACATCGTGACAGGTGGTGAATAGTGGATTTACGCGTATGAGCCCGAAAGTAAACAGCAGTCGACTGTATGGGTGTTTCAAATTGAGCCAAATACAACAAAAGTACGTAGCACTTTCAAGCAAATGGTCGCCTATTTTTTCGGAAAAACTGGACATGTCGCAACCGTACCACTAGAACAACGAAGAACAGTCAATTCTGAGTGGTACACAACCATTTGTTTGCCAGTTGTCTTCCAAGAAATAAGGAAAACCAACCGCCGAAGACGGATCACTCTTCACCACGGCAATGCGAGCTCTCACACATCGGCTCAAACAACTGCATTTTGGAGCACTCAAAACATCGATTTGATGAGTCATCCGCCGTATGGTCCTGACTTGGCACCGAAAGACTTCTTTTTATTCTCGTACGTAAAAAATAAAATGAGAGGTCAACGTTTTTCGACACTTAAAGAAGCGGTTGATGCGTTCAGAATAAATATTTTATGAGATACCTCAATCAGAGTGGCAAAAGTGCTTCGACAATTGGTTCAAACGCATGCAAAAGTGTATAGATCTTAATGGTGAATATTTTGAAAAACAATAAACCTATTTTCGATGAATAACATTTGTTTTTGTTCTCTTATCCCGAAATATAAAATGCAACCCTCGTATTCATTCAGTCCGATTGTGAAAGAAAAGAAGGGTTCTAAATTTCCATGATCTTTCAGAATCCTATGAAATCACATCATTTAGTAATTACTGCATGAGGCAGTTTACTTTATTTTGATTGATCTTGATTTCGATAACTTGCTTTCTAAATGTCAAAACGATAAAAAATACGGTTACATTCCCTACTCCTACCAATCGTTCCTTCTTTCTTTCTTATCTAAAGAGGCATTTCCTCTTAGATTGTCTTTGACCGTAAATGATGATGAATGAAACAATAGGATAGTTATTCACATCAAAATGGAAAGCTGATAAAGATTAATGTTAATGTTATACCTACAAAGCACCAGAACTATTTTTTTTTTTCCTTTTTTTAAATTTTATCGACAGGTCTTAAGTCAAACTTTGCCGTAGATATATGAATTGCATCAATCTGCAATTGAAACAGTATCATAACATTGTAATAAAAGGGATTATCATTTCGTTTCATAAACCGCGAAGAACCGCTTTTTCTTTTCTCATAACAAACATTTACATCCAAAATAGCTCCTTCCAGTTCAAATTCACATTAAGAATAGAATGACCTGAAACATGGTTCGAACATAACGATGCTGTTTGTCTTACTTATGAGGTGATACAAGAGGTAATGCATTTCGATTCTTAATTTTGCCACACATTCAATACTTGCAGAGTTCACCAATTTGAAAAGCTTAATATAAACATGCATTAGTCTTATTTGCATATAGAAAGATGAGTTTAATAAGAAATAAGAACTGAAATAAAAATACAAATCATGACGAAAACAAATGACTCTTTCGTTGGGAAAAAAAGGTAAATGTAAATAAAATGAATAGGTCAGTGTAATGTCATTAAACCTTTTGAGGAAAATTCGATGGGAATGCAGTCGTCGCTATTGGAAGGGAAATATCAACTGAATCGCTATCATTCAAAACTGAATTAACCATTTGTTTACACAGAAAAGACTATATATAGCGGAGACTGGCAAAACGCACACATCTCACACATAGCTTACAACTTTTGGCACAATATCAACCGAACAAAAGTGTGCAAATCAAATAATTCGAAATTCCACAGATTTACACTTAATATGCGACACAAATCAAGCATAGCACATAGTGGTGCTGAAGTAAGGATCTGTAAAGTGTCAACGAGTCAAAGGGCACCTGAATTTGAAAATTCAGTTCAAACAAAGACCTGTGTTTCGAGTGAAGCGAGCAAACGTTGCAGAAACGCTATTATAGCGTATCGCTTTCCATAAATCTTTTAGCACAATATCAACCGAACAAAAGTGTGCAAATCAAATAATTCGAAATTCCACAGATTTACACTTAATATGCGACACAAATCAAGCATAGCACATAGTGGTGCTGAAGTAAGGATCTGTAAAGTGTCAACGAGTCAAAGGGCACCTGAATTTGAAAATTCAGTTCAAACAAAGACCTGTGTTTCGAGTGAAGCGAGCAAACGTTGCAGAAACGCTATTATAGCGTATCGCTTTCCATAAATCTCATAACTAAGATCTCCAATCTTGATTAGGTATTTAAGGGTTCGAAATGAAGAAGAGTGTTAGTGGTGTTTGTTGTGAAAGAAATATCTTCTTGTCGTCGCTTAATAGACTTGAAAAACCGCCTAGGCAATTGGAAAAACACGAGGAAATCCAAGAGAATTTGACGAAATTTGGTTTAAGCTTGCCTCGCTTCTTAGTTTCAGAATGTCAAGTAAAGCCAAATATATCGACGAACAAGCATCCATAACTAGCTTATTATAAAGAAGTCAGACCTCTTCAGCAGGGAACTGTTGACCTATGAAATTATAGAAAGCATTCCCTCATATCGTATTAGTAAATATACGACGCAAAAGAACTGTAAGTGCCTGAGCATTCAAAATTGACGAAATGAGAGCAAAACGGAAATTTGGCTCGTAATCTATTGATCTAAAATACGATCAACTGATAAAGGAAAGGAATAGGGAGGAACACATAGCTTAATAAGGCATCTTACGTTAGGTGGTCTAACGTGAAAGCAAACCACTTTTATCTGTAATTTTGTATACCGACTGTAAAGAAAATTTCGTAAATAATAGAATGCCCTCCGTCTCTGGACATGTGATGAAACAAATTAAAAATCACCGTTTTTTACATTAAGCTGGAATCATTTAGGTCTTTGTATGCTGCTGACAGTCAGTAAGAAAAAACAAATTGCTTCACCAATAAACACATTTTCTACTGCGAATTCGGTACATTGATTTCAGACATAAACGATACTCTTCTTATTTGAAAGTGTCGATAAGGACTAGGGTAAGAGCCACCAGTACAAAATGTATAACGTACAAACAGTGTTGGTAAGTTTATAATTGAGTCTTAAAATTTCTTCTATAGACTATATCTCGAGAATATTGAGCACTGAAACCGTGATGAGTGTTATTTAAAAAGCAACAAAAGATGTACAAGGTAAGCGATAACATCTGAACATGTTCGACGCTTTCAAAGGTATTGCAAGGAGCTTATGGAAAGAATATATAATTGATGAGATCGTTGTGGAGCGATGTAGACCCAGCTGCCTTCATGCAAGTGTGAAGTGCAATAAAGGTGTATTCAGCGGTGTTATGTATCCTTATGAAGTCAAAGCAAATTCGGAATAAGGAACAAGAACAGATATACATCGAACTGAAACTCTAAACATATAAAAATCTCAAAATAAGTGCTTTTATGGGGAATTATGTCCTTTAGTGATTTAAAATTTTTTTCAAAAAAAATCATATGACCTCAATCGACTCAAGTTAATTGCACACTTCGCAAATATTAACTGTGTCCCATTAAACTTATCGTTTTTTTTAAGGAAACGTTCAAAAACGAGTAAATTGAAAGCAATGTGCTCCAAAAAGCATTTTGTGTTAAAAAAAACCTCTCACTATGCACATGCGACCCAAGTGGACCTTATTAACATTTAAAAAACAGAATATGTGCATCTGGATGAATGATGATGCTTGCGAGCGCTGTGTATGACCTATTATGTACGTCTGAAGACGCCAGTGTGAAAAAAGACTTAAAAGGTGAAGTCCCTCACAGAGAATGAAATTGTTTCTAAATTTGTCTAGAGAGTACAATTCAATCCAAACATGGCATATTAACGGCTTTCTGCTGTTCGTAAAGAAATATCAAATAATAACAAAAGCACAAAAATATCCAAACAAAAAGGAAAGAGAGGAGGGAAACGTATATTGCAACCAAAAAAATGAGCAAAAGAGAGAGAGATAGAGCGGAAATAAACTTGAACAAAGACAAAGCAAATATCTGTACCAATAAACAAGCATAGTGCACTTACCTGTATCTTTGTGTGAGACTGAAGGGGATTCTCTCATTGCGTCAGCCAAATCCTCCTTGAGGCGGGTATCGCCGTGAGCAACTGAAAAGTCTGAATTCATGTGTTCGTGTCGGAAGCGATCCATAAGCTTGGGACTCTGTTCGATGCTGCCTGCAAATTAAGCCACAATCACGCCTCAACAAATGAACTCATGTTTGCTGCAACTGTACTCACTGTACGATCCGGATTCTATAAGAACTGGGACAGTTGAGCGGCCAGTCGCAGTGAGCGGCATGTTGAGGGGGCTTGAACGTTCCGGGCGACACGTGGTGCTGGGTCCAGGGCTAACTCCGATCTCGACAGCTTCCACATCAATGTGGCTTAAGTTTGACCTACCAATCACGGAAATAGATCACTCACAGCCAAACACAAACCAATTCGGAATACTTACCCACTTGGAGTGTTGTAAGTTTTAAATACGAACTGCGGTCCCATCCATAATCGGCGGTGTGGACCCGCATGAGTTATTATCTCGACTTGCGATAACCAGCTGTCGCAACGGTCGTCGCTGTCGTCAAATTGCCTAGTACTATCGATTAGCATGCACGAGTTTCTATCCTTTATCAGCCAATTATCCAAGGACAACGGTGGCGTTATCTCCAGAGATCCATCTTTTCGTCCCAGGTTCCACTGAGCTTTGGCTTCCACTTCAAGCTCGATGGGTGTATCATCACAAATCTTTTCTTTGGCAACATCTGCATGAAGACATACAAAATTAAAATCTCATAAAATTGAGACAAAGCGGGTATCTTACTTGTGGCAAGTTTAGTGTCCAAATCGTACTGGATAAGGGCGCCGTGCCCAGCCATGACAAACAACGAATCGACCGCCTTGCGCTGAACTTTGTGAGGTGCTTCTCTGGCGGCATTTGGTGGATCCAGAAGCCACGATCTGGATTTCGCGAACACCGCGCAAACACTTAGCGGCTTTCCATTATCATCGGACAGAGATGAGAGCCGCTGTCTGGTGCTAGCGCCTTTGGAGTACGAGCTAGGTACAGCAGAGCCAGGAGGAGAGCCCAAGGCAAATGGTTGACGTAGCTGCGCAAGGGGAAGCACGACTGTTGGCCGGGGAAACGGCGGTAACGTGGGGTTGTGGTACGGCATCAGGAGTTGGCAAAAATTCGTGCTGTCGGAATGCGAAATAGGACTACTGGAGCGTCCGTCCGCAGTGAGGCCGGCTGAACGGTGGAATCTTGACAACTTGTTCACTACATGCAAGCTTGTGTGGGTTCGGACGCCAGCCGGACCACCATATGGGGTAATGGGGAACACGTGCGTGGTTCCACGGAGTGTTGACACTGCCACCCAACGACTGTCTAGTGAAAACGTTATGTTTTGCACTTTTGCACTAGTGTCACCACGATGAAGTACATAGAGGTGATGCACGGCCGCTAGGCTTGATCCCACGGGATGAGGCTGAATGCGGAACAGATGGAAGTCATGACCACGCTTGTCGGCTGTCAGCAGCATCATCCCTGAGTTATCGAACTCCATCGCTACCACCGCCTCTGAGTGGGCAACAAAGTGCGCCACAATAGGATCGCTTCCGTTTATTGATACAGGTGTCCCACTTGTCGGGCTGACTTCTTTAATGGGATGCTGCAAGGACATTTACAGTCACAAGTAGAACACATCGACTGCGGTGGACTTACCTTAATGTCTAAAATAGTAACAACACCAGGTTGGCGCATATCACCGGTGGCTGAATCAAAGCTACTGCTTTTAGAACTCAAGCCGGAGCCTGTTGTACCAGTCAGACCGGCCGCAACCTGCTCGCCTAATTCCCTTAGACCCTTGCCGAAGCTTTTAGCCGCATTCAGAACTGTGGCCGTGTAGCTGGACACACCGTCACCATCACAGCCGCCGCCGCTGCGCTTAGAATGTAGCAGCTTATTCTCCGAATACGCCATCCAGCGGCTACCCAGTGCCACCGGGTTCGGATTTATCCTGTAAGTCAAAACAAATTAATGATAATCGTAGATGTTTCGCAAATCGAATTACCCTGGACTTGGAAAGCACGTGGTCACCGAAAGGCGGTCTTCCAGGTTGCGGGCATCAAACACAGCAATACGCTCGTGAAATGTGATCACAATAGAAGAGCGGTTCGCCAGGATGTCCAGCACGGGGTTTTTGAACTTAATCGTCTTCACTTGCGCGCCAGTCTTAAGGGAAACAAAATTCACCGCGCAGAACTGCGGATTGCTGCCAGCCGGTGTGCTGCCATCACAGATCGCCATCAGCGGTCGCTTGTCCGAGTACGCGTCGATTGGTTCGTCTGCACGTCCATTCTCCGCGTAATTGGGCGTTGGCAGCACTCTTAATGCCGACACAATGCCGTGTCGCCATGACAGTACTTCCACAGCTTCACCATTCGCCGGAATCGCCCACACCTGCACTCCTTGCCCGTAGCCCAGGATAAGGAGCAGTGGCGGTGCAACATTTCCCTCCAGTTCCCAGTCCTCACCAAACCGCGGATCACTGATGTCTGCTGCGCTCTCGAAGCGCGCCCAGGTTATCGTGTCCTTTGGATCGCATTGCGGTTGATGTGCAAGTGTGACGTCGTTAATGAATCCAGCCACTGAATCGATAATCGAACGGTCGCAGACCACTTGTGGGGGCACTATGGCTGGAACACCGCGCGCATTGCGCCTCGGTGAGTCCGCTGACATACTGTCTCTCCAACAATAGCCTTACCGGATAGCAACACAAGCAGTGTATTCAACCTGCGAGTGATTGTGACAAATCGCTCTGTGGATGAAGTTGCCGTGTGCGTAACACGATCTAGCGGCGTAGAGTTCACTTTGGCGTTGTCGTTCACCAACTGAAAGTACATAAAAAAACAAATTCTCTATGAGTGCGGTTCATAGACCAAGTGATTAAGAGGAGTTACGAACTAAGACATTGAGCACGCTGAAACAAATTGCATGATTATGTGTACATTTCACCTCCCTGCTGTCAATAAACTAGACATTCTTTCATTGAATGGGAGGATTAATCACAGATCGCGGGATGTGCTTGTGTTCTACATGCTTCGCACGGCCTTATCATTCGCATGGGAACAATCATAGAAGCCAATGATCAACAAATTCAATTAATTTAAGCAGAGTGGTTGGTTTGTGCAAACAAGTTAAAAACACGAAAAAAAAACAATATCGAGTGCAAGCTAACGAAATTCCAATTGATTTATTATGTGGGCAATGTGTCCTCGTAAATCTTGGGAATCTGATTGGCCAATAAAATAAATGCATGACGTGAATAAGTAGCCACTTGTAGCTGAGCGCAAATGCCAGTTGAGTTGTAGAGATCTGTACTAAGCTTGTTCACATATTTCGTGAATTGATAGTTTATTGGAAGGTTTAAGAGTTCAATGTATAAACTTGCAATCACACACTTTATCACAACTACGTATTTGGTTATACGAGTGGTAAAGTTTTTGTAACTTTTTAGAGGATAAATGTTTTAAACTTACGACTGTCCTTGGATCCGATAGTTGAAATGTTATTTGTTACATTAAAAATAAACAACGACAAGCATCTGCAAGTATTTCTGAATAAATTGCAAAGTAGCTTTTCAGAAGACAATGAAATCTAGTCGAATTTTCTTCAAACTTCTTTTAAACAACCAATGAGAAAGTGAATCGGTTCACACGTTTGAGGATTGGTCTCATGCCCCAACTTTTCTTAATTGGATTGCTGACAGCATGCAGAAGGTAATAATTGTCTATGAAAAACCTCTCAAATTTCGAATATAGAAAGTCGATAATAAGTTGTTCATCGATTTGGCTCATGACGCAACAGTAGTAGACATAAAACGGGTATTTGCAGAACAAACAAGACCCCGGTTCCTGATGGAATTAATTTACTTTATTTGATTTTCTAAATGGGTTTATTTAAGCAGTGTTGTGTCTTCTTTAATAAGATTATGATTTATATGACGAATAAAAAACAAACTGTCCTTTGCCCAGCTGCTCTAGATCGAGAAATTAATCTTCTACGGTCTGGTTTTCTCGATGACGTTAAGGTGTGAAAAATATTGAAATCGAATTAGAAAGATCCAAAAATTTAAAGCCAAACTTTGTTCTCTAAAAAGCTGAGACTTGCTTATCTGTTTTAAGATTGAGCAAGTTTCCAATTATCGTAGTAAGACAGCTATAATATACGAGGTCTGGTGCAAAATAATGTGAAGATCAATTTTCGCGGGCAACATACACTCCTTCATCGATTTTTTATTTTGATATGTTGGTGCACTCGTCTCGATAAGGGTTTCAGCTATATAGCATATTTATTTTCTTTGTAAGAGGCTTAAAAGTTGGACGTGTTTTGCTTATTTATTGATTTCCTGTTGTCGGAAAAATTGATCAAAGAATTTGCATCAAATTTTATGTGAAGAATAGAATTAAGTGCTCAAGAACACGTTAAATGTTGACAGTGGCATACAGTGAGTGACATACCCACCGAATATCATTTTAACTTTCATAGAAAAACTAAAAGCACTTTGTTACTTTTGTCATTTTTATTTCATCTTATTATTGTTCAATTTAAGGAAAAATAAAATAAATCGTAAAAAGTTGAAAAGTATTCAGGTCATAACAAAAAATATTTTTTTCTATAAAAAAAACGTGAATAGAAAGCGAACAAAACAATAAGACCACAAAAAAATATATTAAATTCATAGTATTATTATTATTATTATAAACATTCCTTATTGGTCCTTATTTTAACAATAAGTAATAGAAAAAAAATTGTATCTATCTTATAAATCTACCTTACTGTTAGATGAAACTTTTACGGTAATTCAAGGCACGAATACAAAAACGATAGAGCAGGTTCCACCCCTCCGCGCCGTTCAGTATATTCTTTGTTTCTTCAAGTGTAAGAGATACTTTTGAGAAATAAAGTAAACGTAGTTCTAGTAGTATAGGACATATCGCGATAAAATTATATATATTTTCAACTTCATTGCGATTGAAAAGTGTGCAGGTAGCATTATCATCTTGCCGGTGCGGTATGTAGTTTAGACTCAGCAGTTCAGTTCTAGCCCTAAAAATAGTGCTAATTTGTCTATTTGAGAGTTCTGTTTTAAAGTAGTTACTGGGTCCTAGTGTATGGTTAAGAAGCTTGTACATAGATCTCGACGAAGAAGTACGAGCTCGATCTAAGCAATCTAGATACATCTTTTCATCGTCTTTTCTTATACATTCATACATATTATTTTCCCATTCATCTGAATTTGCCACAGTAAGTCTAAGTACAATGCTATGTGTGGTTGCAAGCTCATGCCATTCTTTAAAAGGAGATAAATTATATCGAAGTGCCATCTTCAGAAGCCTCTTTGAAAGGTTACTATTCGGCCTACGCATAACTTTAATTAAATAGTCCGCATCTGCCTTCAAATTTTTATGGTAAATCTGCGGCAGACCAGATTCCACGTAGATAGCGTATGAGGGAGTTGTTGGTTGAAGTTTGAGAATTCGCTTGAAGAAAAATCGCTCGACAATTTCACACTCTTCAAAGAACTTAAAGCCAAATATTTGGTTTGCATAACAGAGACATGCATTCACCGTAGTATTGAACACCTTGAACTTTGACGCGATACCGATTCTTTGGTTACCAAAGATAGTTCTCCACATTAGATTAATTGATGTCTAAATTGCTAAATTCATAGTATAATATATTGAAAGTACTTTTTTTTAATATACTTAAAGTACTTTTTTTAAATTCAGTGGAATATAATTTATTTTTTATCACAGCAAGTGCTTGTCGGTATGACGTACCAAGTTGATTGAATTTTGCTCCACAACTCTTCTTTTGTTTTTTGCACAAGTTTTCCAGGGGTTTAAGGTCTTAAGATTGGAAGAGCCTGGTCATGGGACCTACATTGTGCTCTTCTAACCACATTTTTACTTTGCAAGCCGTATGCTCCGGGTCATTATCATGCATAAACTGCCACGTTAGTGACTTTTCCCACCTAGCATACGGAAGCATCACGCCTTCCAATAGTTTGGTATACAAAGTTGGTCCATGGTATCCTTTACCCAATATAATAGACAAACACCATACCAAGAAAAGCATCCCCAAACCATAACATTTCCGCCTCCATGTTTTGCTTGTGTACTGAGGCTGTATGCTGCACTTTTTGGACGCCTGACACACCTCTTACCACCAAATTGATCTTACTTTCATCTGACCAAATAATAATTTGCGATTTTTTTTCTGGCCTATCCATTCAAGATGTTCTTTAGCAAATTGGATTCTACTTTTCCTTTGTTTTTTGGTAAGAAATGGTACCTCCCTGGGGCTTCTTCCAAAGAGATTTTGTTCTTACAGCCTCCTTCGCACAATTTTAGAACAAACAGGTAAGTCCAGTTCACGTTTGATGTCTGCAGCTGACAAAAACGTATCTTTATTTGACAAGCGTTTAATGTGGACCTCATCTTTTGGAAATGTTTTCCGTGGACGACCTGTTGGCATGGGAGATTTTTGCGGCTGTAGCGCATTATGGTAAAAACAAATGTCTTTGATCTTCTTACAAGTCTATAAGTCTAGACACCTCCCGTTTTTTCTTCCTGTATATGTTTTCGGTTGCACGTCGCGTGTCGTTTTTCCTACTTCCATGAATAATTCGATGAAATTTAACACACAGATATCGTCATTTCTATACTTTCAGTGAATTGGTTTAAAAATAATATAAGACACAATTATTCACACTTAAAAAAACCAAAACAATTAAGTTGGGGTTATTATTTTGTCCAAACATTGAGGCCGTTCCTTCACATTTAAAGACATATTTTCTTCACATTTTTTTGTTTCCTTGTAATTGTTTGTTGGCAAGGAAGTACCGTTACCATCAAAGAGAAATATGCATCATATTAAATTTTATTTCAGTGAGAATAGTGTAAATGGTCGATGTTTTCCGTACTGGTATTATTGTTTTGTCCATATCTGTATATATGTAAATGGTACAATTTTTTTTGAAGAAGGTCGAGCAGATGTGAATTACGACGCTCGCCCTGGAATTCCCAGGACGTCAACAACCGATAAAACCGCGAGTTTTGAAAATTAATCTAATTTTTTGGACAGACCTCAAATGGTGTGAGCTTGGCCCTTCGACAGAGCTCTAGTACGCGTTCGCCTCTTAAGCCCTAAGAGACAACTATTAACTAGAGCTTTCCTGCTCTCCTCTATCTTAGTATGGTATTGTTCGTATTATTTTCTTTTCGAAGTTAAAGCAGTTTTCAGTAAGTTTCTGGCCAAGTTGGCTAAGTCGGTCTAACAATACACCAAATCAAATAAAAAAAGTACTGTACTTCACAATTTATCACTTCCGCATTTCTGTTTTCCACACATAAACACCATTTATTTTCATTATTTACTTTCCATGGTTGAGTACAGAAGGCCCAGGTCCACCACGGACTGTAGCACCACAAGAAGAAGATGTTTGAGCTCAGAGTTATAATTTCTTAATTCAAAGGGTAAGGACGCTAACTCAGTTTTACTTCTTCCTAATTTCGAGAATTCTAAAAAATTACCGATGTTACGCTCGGCCCACGTGCAAGGCACTAATTTTTAGAAGCGTTTTCACGTCTGTTATATTATTCATAAAGCACTCATATAAAGCATTTTACAAAGATAAGTCGCTTGTGTTGATATTCAGATAAAAATCCAACAAATCCCGCCTATACTTCGAAAGCTGTCGATTGAAGACTTTCAAAGACAAAACTCTAGCTAAATCGAGCAGTTTCAAGACAATATTTTAAATTGCAGAATAAATAAAATTGTCAAGGCGTAATTTGACAGGTATGAGCTACACTTCGCAGAAGCAATTGTACTTGTTGGACAAATGCTTTCCGACCAATCCATGGCAGCTTGCAGATATATTAAGCTCTTACTCGAACATTCATCCTCGGGTGAAATTGCTATTTTCCTGTCTACACGAGCTGGTTTTCACTTTTGGGTACACGAACTAACTTATAAAGCTTACATACATGAGTCCGCAATGAATTTCAAAACTTTAGTTTACATATAATGTCAACCTTTCTATGTAACTGTCAATTTGAAGGTAAATCTAACTGTCATTAGAAAATCCTCTGTTGCCATGGGCTGATTCAGTTACCAGCGCAAACGTTGCACGTCAGACTTAATGACATCCATTGACAAATTAAACCGAAAGCAAGTAAATCAACTGCACAGCACGCTGAATCCCAACAAATCGATAGAAACATTCAACTTTGTTGAAGTCATTTCAAAAATATTCCATCTTGTATAAAAATTTAAACCACTTGTGTGTGCACCCCAGGGAAAATGCATATAAATTAACTGCAATCAGTTCAATACAATCACTTCGAAACACACCGTACACCGCACCATCTTACCCTCCTACCCACTAAGAGGGCGGTGGGTAATCGCTTGTTTTTGCGAGAGAACTTCACTGCGAATTTCTCTTTTCAATTGCTTTTCACGGCCAAATTAACAGCTGTGTTCACACACCCTTAGCCGCATCGTTAAAATGACTGTGAACTGGTTGCTACACCCCTCAACACCTTCCTCACCTTCGCAAACAGAAAAGTACTTTATTCACTTACACACGGCCATCGGTGAATGATATTTGCAGTTGCAGATATCAATTTGTGGACTTCTCTTCGCTGTATTACAAAATGATTATTCGCTTTGCCTGCACCTAGTTAGTTTTAGGTAACAAAAACACAGCAATAAGAATACAGACACTGCAGCAAACGATCTCTATGCGAATGCATTCTTATAACAAACTGAGAGTTCTGTGTTTTTCAGAGTTGCCATAATCAATCGAAATTAAAGAGTATATTTTTTGTAGTGAAAATAACGTGTGTACAGAAGTGTGCTTTCAGTCAAAAAATTAGTGTCCGTGATGCAACAAAGGATAAAACAGGTAAAGCTGTTAGCTGACCTAAAACATATTTTCTGAGGTCTAATCACGGATGATGACTATCGTGCGACGATATCTTTGAAACGAGAGTTTTACATCGCGTAAGCAAAAATAAACGATATCGACAAAACGATATCATTTTGATTGCTTCATGTATTTTCAAAACTGGTATCGTCCTAACGATCGGTTTTGGACAATAGCTATTTCACTATGGTTTTGCATTGGACTGGCATGCAAGTGATAAGAATTTGAAGAAACGAATGTTACAAAATGCTTTAGATATAATCCTCAGCTTACGGAAGTACGAGTGTACATCCAAAATTATTTAAAAAAAAATTTTCCTGAAATCAAACTTCATACATTTCATGAGCAGCACTCGAACAGTCCTTCGTTCATTCGTAAAGTGTACACACACAACAAAACAATGAAAACTATCAGACAATCGTGTACAATAGATATGTTGCGTTGGGTAGCGCTGAAACTGTGTATATAATAGACCGTAGACGAGACCATAGTGGCTGGAATATGCGATGCAAATTATCGACGATATCGTTTTGGTTGATCGACAGGACGATAGTCCCTCGAAAGAAATGCCCCAAAAATACGATCGCGGTGCTTCGTAACATGTCTATGACATCGTGACAGGTAGTGAATGGTGGATTTACGAAAGTAAACAGCAGTCGACTGTATGGGTGTTTCAAATTGAGCCATATCCAACAAAAGTTGCTCGCGCACGAAGAACTTCCAAGCAAATGGTTGCCTGTTTTTTCGGAAAAACTGGACATGCTGCAACCGTACCACTAGAACAATTCCAAGTGACACACAGCCTTTTGTTTGGCAGTTGTCTTCCAAGAAATCAGAAACCAACTGCCGAAGAAGGATCGCTCTTCACCACGACAATGTGAGCTCTCACACATCGGTTCAAACAACTGCATATTTGAGCACTCAAAACATCGATTTGATGAGTCATTATAGTCCTGAATTTACACCGAAGGACTTTTATTTATTCCCGTACGTAAAAAATAAAATGAGAGGTCAACGTTTTTCGACACTTGAAGAAGCGGTTAATGCGTTCAGAATACATGTTTTATGAGATACGTCAATCAGAGTGGCAAAAGTGCTTCAACAATTGGTTCAAACTCATGCAAAAGTGTATAGATCTTAATGGGCAATATTTTGAAAAACAATAAAGTTATTTTCGATGGTTAATATTTGTTTTTGTTCTCTAAAACCCGAAATATAAAAGGCAACCCTCGTATTCGCTTCTGGAACTTATTTTATGGATGTGTACACAGTGTTACAGTCAACTCTTCTTGAATTAGAAGTTATTTTTCAAATGGAAAATTAGGGTAAACACTTCGTAAACCCAAGCAATTTGGTTTACACACAGACATATATTCTGAAAATATAAACTGGTCTGAGCACTGTAGGTATCTTGGTATTTTGATAAAAAAAAAATTGATTGATAAAAAAAAGTTAACTTTCAGAAGCACATATCTTGCACTATAGATAAAATAAACAAGTACATTAAAACTCTTTGTCCCATTATAAGAAGAAAATCAAAACTAAATGTTTGTCAAAATAAAATTATTAAAATTGTGCTAACTCTACCACGACACTATTCAATCCGTATTCTTCATTAGCAAAGCAATATCACCTTCGTACAAACTCTTATTGAAAAGTTAACCATTTTATACTCAATGTAGTTTCTCTGATAATAAGTTAATTAATTTTCTACAATAACATAACGTAGTAAACATAAAATATATTATTTTAAATTAGGGAACTTTGCAATATTCATTTTAAGTATTGAAAAAGAGCTTTACTTGTAGTTTTCCCTTGAATTGTTTCACATACTAATCTATCTTTATCTACCCTATTAATTATATAGATAGATAGAAAGATACTTTATTGAAATTCATAGTTACAAGTTTATAAAATATTTCAGGACAGACGCAGCTTGTACAGAGATTTGATACATAATTTATATATTACAACTGAAAAATTATATTTTACGATCTTGAAACAACATTTTGCAAAAAACATTTTTTTTACTATTTTGAAGGAAAAACTATGATAAAAAACCTTCTTTTAATATGTTTTATATTCAAAATTGTGTAAAATTTCGTAATGAATACAATTTTAAACATAAATTAATTATATATCATAGCTGTAAAGGACTTTGTCCTTAACCCCTAAGAAGTAATCAGCTTACAATTATATGCACTATTGTTCATGCTACATTAATAATAAAATGAAAAAAAAAAATTAATCGACATTTTAAACTGGGTAAAATTTAGTTCAAGCAATATTTAAAATATTTCTGCGACATAAATTCTGTTGACATAAGTTGTGTTGAAGAAATATAATTTTAATATGTCAACTGGCAATTAATTAAGATAGATCACTTATCGTATCTCTGTATTGTATATAACTTATGTAAGACAAAAATTGTAAACTTTACTGGCTAAATAAACTTGACGATGATGTTGAAGCACTGCACAGTAAAAAGGAAGTACTTCTTAGTAGTTTAAGTAGTTAGGTAGTTGTAAGAATTTTCTTCTTTTTTTTATTTTTATTTTTATATATATTGTTAAAGTTTTTAGTTTAGTTTTTTTAGTTTTTAGGATAGCTTAAGTTTATTTATAAAACAAAAACACATTACCAAGTTTTTTGATATTCAAAACAAATTAAAACATTTTAATTAAACAAAATTAAAACAATAATTTCACGCTTATTATGTCCAAATGCAATTTGAATTAGATAAGATATAGATTAACTTAGAGCACCTGTTTAGGGTCAGTAAGTTAGATTTTAAACCATTCTTAGATTATGTTATTTAGTTTTAAGTATTTTCCTAGGATTTATTTATCAATTATATTCAGTTTAATAAAAATGCAAAAAAAAAAAAGTAGAAAGGAGTCCAAGGCTATGACCAAAAAAATAGAAACACTTATGCATCTTAAGAAAAAATGTAGACAGGAACAAAATAATTCTTCTTGTCTTGTTGTGGCGCTACAGTCCGGGGTGGACCTGGGCCTCAACCAACATGCCTCTCCAGCCAGCACGATCTTTCGCCAGCTGCCTCCAGTTGCGCACTCCAAGTTGGTTGAGGTCCTTCTCCACTTGTGTGCGCCACTTTAGTCTAGGTCATCCAATTCTATGAAGTAAATTTTTTGGATCACCAAAGTAATTCCTATATGAGTTTTTATATTTTTAAGAGTCGTTTAGGTGTTGGATCTATACCTCAACCAGTAGCACATGAATTGTTCTTATTTTTTCAGTACTTATTTTCTGTAACTTTTCTAATACTGCTTTTCATTTGTTGAAGTAATAAGTGTTTGAATGTTTTCGGTGCAGGTGTTTCTATTTTTTTGGCCATAGCTGTACATACGTTCTGTTTAAGAAGTAAACATGAATAAACTGAATGACCAATTACATTCAACTCTTTTGGTAAAAAATTGAAAATTGAAAAATTTAATTGTTGAAAAAAAAACTATTTTTTTTTTCAACAAACCAACTTTTTGATCGCTCTTTTTGTATTCCTACGTCACGAGTTCATAGAACCTTTGAGCCTTCGAAACTAGGTACTCTAAGGAGCGTGAAATACAGCGGGAATCGGTAGAAAAAGTAAGGTCGAAAAGTTGCTTCAAACTCTACGTTAGCTGGCGTATCCTGCTGCTGCTGATGGAAGCAAGAAATCAGAATACAGAAGAAAGCTTTGAATTGAACTGAAATCTAAGTCATTTTCTACGAAACTCAACTCTTAGAATCAATTATATTATACATTCCCCGAAAAATATACACATTAGCAGGTGCTTCAATATGCTACAAAGTTAACGATCGCCAATGGATCGTGTAACGTACGCCGGCCTTTCTCAAGCCCAGAAATTTGTTGAGTAAGCAAAAGATCCTTATTTAAAACAAACGCGATCGCAGCTCGGGAGCGAATATAATGGACACTTTATTTGGGTTTGGACAAGGCAGATAATGAAGAACCCGTAAGTACCTGTTTTAATAAATTATGTTTTTCAGAATGGCACACTGCTGCCTGCATTCAATCATATATTTGCTAAGAAGTCCCTCAGTTGCATCGTTCACATTAAAGAGCAGCAATTTGGAATGGACTTCCAGAAAGTTTTCTCTAAAGAACGTCATAAAAGGGATCTTGCTGCCAAACTCTATCTGGTAATCAGTTCTTCAAACTGATTTGAAATTATAATCAAAATGTTTATTGCAAAATCTATATCTATGTACTCTCAGCTTGGAAAATGCTCTCGGATTGTACAAAAAAAAATGGCAAGTTCGCAAAGATTATGATGCAAACAAATTCGTCAGCCTTCTGTTGCCAATCATGTTAAATCTTATTCAGTGCCCATTTCAGTACTTTATATTTCCAATGTACTAAAAGCAGTCGCCGCCATGGCGTAGTGTGTAGTGTGCGACGACTCCCGCCTTCACGGCACCACTTCTTTCAAGCTGTTGACAACACTCAAAGAGTAATAACTGTCTAAGAAAAATCTTCTCAAACTTCGCCGTTCGGAGCCGACAAAAAACTATAAGTCCCTTCTTCTCGTGAGAGAACAGTAGCGTGCACAACACGAATAGTTGATGAGCAAGCTAGGTCCTGGTCCCCCGTGGACTGTCGCGCCATACAATTATTTTTATCAGAAGCATTCAAGTTTACCTGTTTTAGAGTATAAGGACTTTAAGCCTTGAATTCTATATCAATGAAAACCTAAAATACAGTAATGCGTCAGGGCACAAAATCTCTTATTCCAATTTGGCAAACAACGTAAACGACAACCAAACATAATTTCGCTTTAAAGTTCAGGAATGCAATGTACATAAGATGCACATACCCACAGATTTTTTATTTCTTGCGTTTGTTAGCACCCATTCGAAAGCAATTAATTTCATTTTAAATGACAGCCAACTAATCTGACGAGTTATTCAAATTTAATGCACCGACACTCAACTCATGTGCTTCCGACATAAGTATCACACAACACCCATTTAGTATACTGTCATCAAATTAAGTCAAATTAAGGAATGTAATATAACAAAAAAAAAATAAACTGAAAACCACCGTGTTCCAATACTCCTTCCCAGTGCTATGCGAATTCGCTTGCAGTTGACAAACAAACGAGTATCTTGGCAACTCTCAACCACAACTACAAGTAGCGCAAACATTTTTTGCGGTGTTGTCCGCTTGCTTGTGGAAGACCACTTGAATCTAAGGCAGGTGTGTACAAATAACGGAAAAAAAGAAGACAAGAAAATCCTGATAAGTACCTCATTTAAATTCTCTTTTGTTCGTTGTGTTCCTTTCTTTACTTATCTTTTAACTCATTTTCGCTGTACCCCCGTGTTTTCATTTGATGGCATGAATCAAATATGAGGCAGGAAAACATTGAACAGCTGACTCCTAATCTAAGTGGTGTGGGTGGGCCTGCTCATATGATGCGTACGAGATTGTTTCTAGCCAGGCGGCGGCGGTGTAGTATCTGTTTTATTTGATGTTGTGTTATTTATGCACGGCTAAATTTAACGGCACGTCGTATGTGACAATGGAATGTCATCTCTTGCCAGTGAACTTTCGTTAATAATGAAGGATATGCGCAGTGAATGTGTAGAATGTGAGCATCATTTGTTTTATCAAATGTTTTTTACGATTCTGGAAAATCAGATCACACTTCCAGTGTGGACGACGGAAGGGGCTCGATGTCTGTGGCGTGATATGGATCTTGATGAATGTTTTTGGACATGTAAAAGTGTATGTCTCAATTCCAAGAAACACAGCTTTCAAACGTGTACGCAAAATAAAAGATTAGAACGATAAACCGTGCACGCACAGTCCGGAGATCGTCACGCAATGATAAACTGAAAATCACCGAGGAGAGAAACGATTTCTGACTTATTCGGCTAGACTTCCAAGAGTCAAAACAACATGATAAGAAAAAACTGCGACAGACGTAGAATTGTTACTTTCTCTAGAGGGGGAAACATTTTCGGAGAATCGTGGGACTTTTGCTTTTATTAAAATGATTATAAATTAAGAAATAAATAGCTTTACAAACTTTTATTGGAATCTTTTTAGTAAAGAACAGAAGAGTTTAATGTCTGTAAATAAAAAAGCACCAAGTTGCTTGATCCTTGTGGTTTTCACGGCACCACCTCTTTTGAGTTGCTGACAACTCTCAAAGAGTAATACCCGTCTAAGAAAGCTTCTCAAACTTCGCCGTTCGGAGTTGGCAAAAACTGTAGGTCCCCTCTACGCGTGACACAACGCGAGTAGTTCATGAGCAACCTAGGTCCTGGTCCCCTGTGGACTGTTGCACCATACAGTTAATTAAGTTCCTCAATAAAGTGGGCATTGTCTTACTGTGCTAGAACCACCAGTAGACTAACGACAAAATAATAAGGCCCTCACGGCCACTCTGAGTTATAAATAAGCATTAAGTATGAGATCACAAAATGTATGGATCACAAGAGCCACAAGAAGCAACATTTCTAAAATATAACCAAAAGAGAATTTCTGTCTGAATGAAAATAGAAAAACGCTCTCCGAAAGTTGTGATAATCCCAGAAAAACCATCCTTAATTTAAAGGCTGATGGGGAAGGTAGAAATAACTGACAGGACATGTTATATGAAGAACGAATCACTTAGGCGAAGGATACAATTAAAACCAAGCGGGCACGGTCCAAGCAGGGATTAAATATAGAAAAGTTAGTTCATCGTGAGGTTTGATTTTCATGGCAGATAACGTGTGACTCCTTTCAAACTGGCAGATTGGTAAGTCATCGTCACACCGCAACAGCCCGTCCAAATTGTTCAGTTGGCTTCTACGAGAAATGCTATTCGTGGAACTAGCAGGACGCATAATCGACCTACTGAAATCAGTGCACAAGTTTGAGATTATTCTCGTCCTGTGTACGAACATCCTGCACGATGTGTAGAAACTTCAGTGGCTGTAATTGAACATGTACGCGAAGACGATGCCACTTCGACATTTTTCAAAGCAGCTTGGTTTGTTGAAAATTGGACTGTTTCCTGAAATTCAGGTTATTGAAGAATTGAAGCGAATCGACTTTGGTTTGCCTCAAATTTTCAGTGAAAGGGCTTTCCTCCTCTTTTTCTTGTGGCACTGCTGTCCAGGATGGACCTGAGCCTTAACCAACATGCCTCTCCAGCCAGCACGATCTTTCGCCAGCTGCCTCGAGATCACTCCTCCTGAGGTCCTTCTCCACATGTTTGCGCCACCATAGCCTAGACCGCCCTCTATTACGTTGTCTCAATTGTACAGATTTAAAGACATTTCTGGCCGGAGCAGTGCAGTACATACGCTCTACATGGCCTAGCCAACAAGTGAATGGGCTTTGGTACAATTAAATAGAAATTAATTGTTTTGTCATAAATTTTGTTTCAATACTGAAACATGATTCGAACTGGCAAGCAACACGAAGGTAACCAAAAAATGCCGTTAAATCCATTTAAAACAACGCAAGGTGGAATCATTCATCCATATGTCTTCAAAAATGAGGCAAATTGGAATGTTGCTATCAGTTGATATCGTTCTCGCGTCATGTTAACTGACTATGTGCATCCTCAAGTTCAAGAACATTATCTAGGTGAGCTCCAGTCTTAATATGACGACGCTACGAGCCATTCACCACCTGAAACCATAGACTTGTTGGTAAATTATGTTAGTCAGTACCGACGTTTTGCTACGGTATATTTGTTGTCTAGATCGTGCAATTTTAATTCATCTTCTTCTTCTTGTAGTGCTACAGTCTGACGTGGACCTGGGCCTCAACCAACATGTCTCTCCAGTCAGCACGATCTTTCGCTTTCTGCCACCAATTGCGCACTCCAAGTTAGTAGAGGTCCTTCTCTCTGTTGCGTTGTCCCAATAGCTCAAATTCGAAGACATTGAGATCCAGAGCAGTGATGCCTGTACGCTCTACATGGCCTTGCCATCTTAAGCGTTGTATCCGTAGACGCTTGACCAGGCGCATGTCGTTGTGGTCCAGACAGTTCGTCCTTTATTTTCTTTTACAGATCAACGCAAACAGGACTAAGAATCCTGCGAATTTTAATACTTGGACTATTTTCTCTAAGGATCTAGAAATTTTTAGTAAGTTAGCAGTTCCAATGGTACGATTGAGGCTGTATCTTTTGCTATCTGCAAGAAAGCAGATCAAAACAAACCCAAAATTGGAACTTCCGAATGGAGCACCTCCGACATAGCAATGGACAACATTCAAATGGCTGTTCCAAACATAAATGTCAAGAATTGTTCTCTTGATTGATAATAAGATTTTAATGTTCAGTTTCAAATTGTATGTATTTAACTTTACATTATAAAAAAAACTCCCTTAGAAAGTCTATAAATTTATTAAAAATTATACATTTCTCTTCAATTTTTTATTAAAAATGAAAAATTTTTTTCCACTTATAAACTTCAACTCTGATTTGCACTGAATACATAACCTATTCCACCAACAAATTGAATTTTCTGTAAGTAACTCATAAATTAGATTTTTAAAAAAATGCACAAACGCTATTCTCCAAGACATACGAAGAGGTTGCCTTTTATATTTCGGGATTGGGCAACATTAGTGTTGCAATCTGGCAACTGCCAGCTCTATCGTAAAGTTTGACATATTTAAGGGTATACGTACTCGGAGCGTTTTGATATATGAGCGCTATTTGTGTTGTTTACAGTAACTTAACTCTCGCCCAAAAAAGGAAATTAAATCGTGAAAATTTTCGTACGATTATTTATTACAACTTTCGACGGGGATTAACTCAACAACAGTGGATCGATGAGCTTAATTCAGTGTTTATCGACGGCCTGGTAAATTCAATTCGAGATCGTAGTTCACTCCAAGACGAATTTCGTGAAGGTCGTCCAAAATGAGTTGTTGTTCCGGAAACCATTGATGCTGTGCTCAACTGATATTGCAAGATCGTCATGTGACCTATCGTGAGATTGAGACAACCTTAGGCGTTAGTGGAACCAGCATATATTCAATACTGCATGAACATTTGACCGTCAAAAAATTGGTTCGCGTTGGATCCCACACATTTTGGCAAACGCTCAAACAAAAGTTCGTGTTGATTGGTCGAAAAAAATGCTCCGAAAATACGATCACGGTGCTTCGAAACACGTCTATGACATCGTGACAGGTGATGAATCGCGGACTCACGCGTATGAGCCCGAAAGTAAACAGCAGTCGACTGTGTGTTTTCAAATTGAGCCAAATCCAACAAAAGTTCCTCGCCCACGAAGCACTTCCAAGCAAATGGTCGCCTGTTTGTTCGGAAAAACTGGACATGTCGCAATCGTACCACTAAAACAACGCAGAACAGTGAATTCTGAGTGGTACACAACCATTTGTTTGCAGTTATCTTCCAAGAAATCAGGGAAACCAACCGCCGAAGACGGATGACTCTTCACCACGACAATGCGAGCTCTCACACATCGGCTCAAACAACTGCATTTTTGAGCACTCAAAACATCGATTTGATGACTCATTCGCCATATAGTCCTGACTTGGCACCGAATGACTTCTTTTTATTCCCGTACATAAAAAATAAAATGAGAGGTCAACTTTTGACACCTAAAGAGGCGGTTGATGCGTTCAGAATGCATGTTTTGGAGATACCTCAATCAGAGTGACAAAAGTGCTTCGACAATTGGTTGAAACGCAAGCAAAAGTGTATAGATCTTAATGGGGAGTATTTTGAAAAACAATAAAGTTATTTTTGATGGTTGATATTTGTTTTTGTTCTCTAATCCCGAAATATAAAAGGCAACCCTCGTATGTATTTTAAATCTTAATTTCTCTGTAGAAATTAATCTTTTCCATCAGACTGAAAGTGTTATCAATTATTTATACCCCCATCGTGGTAAAATAAATATCCAAACAGGTTAATAAATGTCAACCATGCTATTGTCACCTTGCACAAAAAAACTCGTGCTTTATTACAATGCATACTCACAGATGAATGATTTCATTACCGCAACAAGTGTGCTCTTATTCTCGCAAAATTTAATTACACCTGAAATTGATCCGAAATATATGGTACCTATGTGTTCATATACTTTTCAGGGCTTTTAATGTGTCGTTCACCTTTTTGAAGTTCAACACCCTACACACAGTTGCACTTACATCACACAGTAAAGGCACTAAAGATAAGACAAATTGTTCGTTGCTTCGATTTCTAAACAAAGTTGTAGGAAAATATTCGAACTCAATCGTGCATACAGAAATTAATGTCAACTTTCGACCGAATTCACGATTCATTTCTTAACTCGACCGTATTTGCCTTAATCGCATCAAATGAATTTAAATAAATATAAGCTCGAATGCGATATTAATATTTGCATTCTTAATTGGGGCTAATAGGTCACAAGACAATAACAAGGGAATTGTTTAATGAACGTGATTAGAGAATATATTCGGTAATTTTAACAAAAACGAAACAGTTTTTAATAAACAGTGGCGTCCATTCTGTAAGGGGAAACGTTTTATTTATTTGGGGTAATAATTTTGTGGGGAAAATTTAAAGAGTTTTGATAGCTCAAATGTGTTTTCTATCACGTGTAACTGCATAGAAATATACTAATTTATCTTTTGTAAGAAGGCACTAAAGTCCTCGAAAGTCTTTCTTCAACTTCACTTCATTTTGAGGAATGAACTCCAAGCTTAAAATTTACAAATTTTTTATTTAAATGATGGACAAAGAAGTAGAAATTCAAAAAAAAAATGTTATTTGAATTTTCTTTGAATATTGAAAGTCCTAAAGACTATGACATGTTGCATTGGCAACACAACTTGTAGTCATAATAGGTGTGTTCCCATACTCGAAGCAAACAACACAAACCAGCGAAAAACAACACAGACTAACACAAAGTCTGTTCCCGTAAACCGAATATATGGGTTTAACGTCAAATGAGCGTTTTCTCGAGAGAGTAAAATATTTCGCCACCCTGCCGCCGTTGATGGTTTTCTGTCAAAATAATTGGTTTTCTGTAGAGTACGGAGATAAGTGAGCATTGGCCCATTATCTCTGTGTATGTGTCTCGAATTTTGTTGTTGTTTCTGTTTTCTGTAGCGAAAAAGTGTACTTTGTCCAAAAAGTACTGGAACACACTTAATGTATTGTACATTGTCTGAGGTATTCACAGATCGGAAGTCACTATATTCACAAAAAAATCTATGTCAGGGTAAAAATGAGTGAAGTTCAATGAAGTTGTTCAGTTAATTTTTTTTTTTTTTTTTTTGACAATTCAACAACACAAGTAATGTCATCAAATGATCTTGTCAATTTCAAGATCAATATGATCTTGAAACAATAGATATTCCTAAGGCTCGTTGTCTGTTGTAGCTATCATACTAACCATACACCGATAGTCAAAAAAATAGTTGATATCTGATTTATGAACCTACAGTGATGTGATAAAAAGCATTTGTTGGAATGCATTTTTCATCTCATTTTAATATACTATCCTAAAGATATCACACCATCATTTATCTAGTCCCAATGGGGCCATCAGAGATGGACACTCGTTAAAGTTTTTTGACTAGGTCTGCATTTAAACTTCGATTAAATTTAAGAATTTATGCGAAATTTGGAGCAGTTGGTCTCCAGATTTTTCTTGAAGTTATACCAAACCCAAAATTATATTTTGAAATCATTGCCTTTGAGTGGTTTGTGCTTTCTAAGCTACTTTTTTCTAAAATAACTGTCAAGGTTGTGCCTTACTTTCAACTGTTTTTCCACCGGTATCGAAAATTTTGTCAAAAATGCATGATGGTGTTCATAATTCACAATTTACATTCTTCGGTGCTTTTTGTAAAATAAAGACTTTTACCGCGAATTTCCAATATTGCCTGAAGCCAATATAAATGATAAGCAATTTTACAGAACTCCTCAGGTAGAACAAAATTGTCCGATCATTTCTCAATTTTGTATAGTCGTCTTTCCACCTTTATCCACTAAACGTGCTCTGAAATCAGCTCTTGCAGTAGGATAACCTTCAAATCTAAATTCGATAATACACACACATCGAATGCAAAAAATGAAAAATTTTAACGAAACCTACACTAATTTTGAGACTTTCGAAAAAAAAATAGATTCACATACATAGCTTCGACGAAAAAGTTTCGAAAGAAAGTTTCAAAGAATTAAAGAAATAACTGAACGTTTTTGTGATAAACCAAGTGCAGATTACTACAATGGAGTGCTTAATAAAGTTACATACAAAAAATGAATATTTCCAAGATGAAAGTGTATGTGGAGTGGGTTGCCAAGCTGTGACTGCGCTTACACACATTTGAATACCAGCCATACAAAAAAAATCGACTGATCAATGATTTGCACAACTGGATTGTGACTGTGATTACACACAGCATAAAGCAGTTAAGTTCGATAAGTCTAGTATGTTTGTTTTGTTCTATAAATTTATATATATAAATTTATAAATAAATAAATAAATAAATAAATATATATATATATATATATATATATATATATATATATATATATATATATATATATATATATATATATATATATATATATATACTTAAAGATCTAAACGTGAGCAAATACATACACTGTCCCCTATGCTATCCCCCCCGTTCTTCTGAATTCTGAAGAGGTGTTTTTCTACGCTGGCAAGACCACTGCGTACGCTTTTCCATTTATCCTACCCTTTAGAGCTTTTTCCGAGTAAGTGGAAAACAGCATTTGTTCAGCCCGTCCCTAAAAAGGACAAACCATCATCACCCACTTCCTACTGACCCGTGGCACTTACGTCCAGGCCATGAAAACGCTGATAAATTGTCAGCTTATAAAATATCTTGAAACCCGGAAGCTTCTTAATGAACGGCCATACGGCTTCCGCAGCAACAGGTCCACTGGTGATTTGATGGCTTATCTCACCGAAAAATGGAAACAATCTTTGCACAATGTAGGAGAAAGCAAGATTGTTGCTCTTGATATTTCAAAAGCATTCGACGGAGTCTGGCATCAGGCTCTCTTGTCGAAAAAGCGTGCTTTTGGCGTCGATGAATCTCTTATTCAATAGATTAGAAATTAACTTTCGAACTGTGTAATACAAGTTGTACTGGATGGGTTCAAGTCTGAAATTCACCATACCGTATTAATGCTGGTTTTCCCCAGGGCTCCGTTTTGTCTCCGACACTCTTCCTCATTTTTATAAATGATCTCCTGTCTGTCTGTCTAATCCAATTCACTCCTTCGCTGATGACAGTACGTTCAGCTTTTTCATATTCGTTCCTCAGCTCTCGTCCCTTGTCTCCGGTCATTGATTTAGAACTACAGCGTACGTCCAGCTTATTAAATTCCTATTTTGACAGCATAATTGATTATGGTAAAAAGAATAGAGTGGAATTTAATGCTTGCAAAACTCAGTACTGTGTACTGTCACTCAAGTGATCTCAAAACAACCTACCATTTCTATGAATGGCTCTTACATTGTTGAAACTGAACGACTTTCCATCCTCGATACGTATATATATCAACTCAACAGTAAGTTGGAATGATCACATATTCGCGATCGCCAAAAGTTTCTTAAAGCGATGCAAGAAATATTTCATCCCTTTTGACCTGGCAACAATAAATAAGTATAACTCTCTTCCGAGTATAACTCTCCTATCTTGTCCGGTGCTCCTAAGACCTCTCTGCACCTATTAGATAGAATCTAACAGTGAGCGATAAAACTTTTTGGTGATAATAATGCTACGAAGTCAATTGGCTTGAACATCGAAGAAATGTTGGGTCTCTGTCACTATTTTATCGCTATTTCAACAAAAAATGCTCTAACGAGTTAGCCAGCTGCATTCCTCCCCTTCGAGAACTCTTCCTCTATACCTTCGGCCCGTGCTGTGAGTAAATTCCAGTCATGTAAGGGTATAAACAATCCTAATCGCGCTAATTATATAAAAAAAAAAGTGCACGAATTTTTAAGTGCTTAGCTCATCAATCATTTTGGTGTCTCCAATCATCTGTATTAAATACCTTTAATATTGGCGTCAGTAAACATTGAATAAGGTTTTGTTTAAGACAAATGCTGTCGCGATCAGCTGCTTCGACACTTAAATTTTGTCTTTTGCTTAAAAATTAATAATACGAAAACTACTCATTAAAAACGGACAAAATATAAATATACATAATAATAAAATAAACAATACAAATATTGGTGTTTTACCGATAGCTCCTCAAAACAAACAGGTCATGTCAGTATTGGTACAGTGAATAGAAGGATGAGCCAAAAATTTGTTCTTAAACCATTTGGAATAATCGACAGACAACCATTTTTGATTAAAAGCATTCAACAAAAACTGGCATTTCATTCACTCGTTATCACCTTCGCGCTGTCGTCACCCCACATGCCATCACGAACTTTCAATCGAAAACTACAAAATGTGCACAACACAAAATCAGCGTTCAACTCCACTAACATACGAGAACTTCAAATATGCACGCGACTTCCCAACATCGAAAACATTAGACGAACAAAAATCCAATCACAATAGAAAACAAAATGGGCCAAAAGTCAAAACTCTCTTCTGCCGCTGAAGTACATTCACATCCCCCGATATACATGATTTTGCATTCGTATTAGCTATCTGCCAGTTCAACTGTTCGTTGAACTATTTACGTTTGGGGCTGGCGAGAAAATTTGTTTATTTATTCGGCAGAACTAAAAAATTTGTATTGCTAATCTCGCTCTCCGCACAACAGCCCCAACAATAGCTGATGCAATTTTAGATTGAGAGAGTGAGAAGGCGGCGAATTGAAGAGTTCGTAGGCAGAGTTATTATCAACACTTACGTGGTGCGCGTGACGTAATTGTGCGATATGTTCGTTGACATATGGCATATACATATGTGATGATATAATAAACAAAAAGAAATGTGTTTGTTGATTTTCTCGTACGTTTTTTGGAAAACTGCGCAGAAGGCATTCGCTCGCTGCTTACACAATTTGTTAGACTTGTAATCTTATTTTCCATGGAAACTTTAGCTATCGTTTTCGCTTAACACAATCGTATTTCAGTAATTTCAGTAAGACAGTTATCAGAATAGGAACGAAAACGAATTGTTTGTTGGGACTTTGACATTTGAGAATGGTATTTAAAACAGAATTAAATGTAGCCTTAAATTCCAGACCGAATAAGCAAAACCTCAAAAACTAAGCAAAGAACCTTGATTATGAATTAAACACAACTCTGATAGACATTTAAGAACCAATCGAAACAGCGCATATTTTTGAGTTCAAAATATGAAAGGAAAAAAAATCATAAAATAAAAGATTTCAGTATCGCCCGCGCATGGGTTTTCGAAATAGTATTTTTAACTTCAATTTCTGATTGTCAAAACAATTTTAATCGTTTGTCCAGAATTTGTCCACATACAGGGTGAACGTGGAATTCACTTTTAGGCATTACATGAAAATCGGTTTGCAAAGGGTGTGTTCCTTTGTAAAAAGGTTCAAAGGTGGGAGTATTTCTTATAATTTAAAATTCGTATACCGCCACCTTTTTTGGATTGAAAGTTCACACAATTACTTAAAACGATAATTTCTACAAGCTCTGGTCTATTTTTTGATTGCCTTGTTATCGTTTACTAGTTTCGTTCTGTGCTTACTTAAACAGCTTAATAATAATAATTGTACTGCGCGACAGTCCACAGGGGCACCAGGACCTAGCTTGCTCATCAACTACACGTGTTGTGCGCGCTACTGTTCTCTCACGAGTAGAAGTGACCTAGTTTTTGCTGACTCCGAACGGCGACTTTTTGAGAAGCTTTTTCTTAGACTGTTTTTACTCTTTGAGTGTTGTCAGCAGCCCGAGAGAGGTGGTGCCGTTCAGCCGGAAATCGAACCTAGACCTTCGGCGTGTGAGTGTCGCACTCTACCCACTACACCACGGCGGCCGCGCGTTAACAGCTTGTGTACCCTTAAATAGAAATAAATTTAGTTCGTTTAATTCAAAAAGGAGTCGAATTCTTGTCGGTTCCTTATTTGATGATAGTACTTGATTTTGCGGTTTCCTTCTGCCATGGCATTGTGCGACACTCACCCGCGGAAAGTCTGAGGTGCGATTGCTGGACTGGAAAACTCGTATTTTTTAAGTCACCACCTCTTTCGAGCTTCTAACAGCACTCAAAGAGTACTAAAAGTTTACGAAAATGCCTTAAATTTCTTTCTTTCTTAAATTTCAGTGCTCTTTTGCTTGTGAAAAACACTATCAAGCACAACACAAGTAGTTGCTAAAGACAAGAGGCTTTGGTTTCTCTGAAGACTATCTGCCATGCAATATATCCGAGGTCTATTCAAAATATAAGGTGAAATTCGAATTTGGCGGGCTACTTAGATTGGATAATAGTACACTCGTCTCGAGCCTAAATTTAAAGTTTCAGCTTTACAGCATATTTGTTTTGCTTTTGAGAGGCATAAAAAGACGTGCGTGTTCGGCGATTTCCTACTATCGGAAAGAAATTAATCAAAGAATATGCAGTCAATTTTGTGTCAAAAATGGAATTAAAAATATTAATTGAGGTTCTGGATTGGACTGGCAACTCCCCTGACCTCAATTCAATTAAGAATCTGTTGGGCAATTACCAAAGGATGGCTCGGGAAGAGAGACTGCACCACAAAAACTAAGCTGATTTCGTCTATTATTGATATTTGGCTTCATGGCGAAAAAAATTAAAAATATATGCTAACGACTTGTTTCATCAACGCCAAAAAGAGTCAAAGCACTCATAAAAGCCAAGGGATGCCGTATAAAGTATTAAAATTGACGTGTGTTATTTTTTTCTTATTTTCATTAAAAATAAATTAAAATATATTGCAAATTTTGTCTGTCGAAATTAATTTGCACACGACAGTAGATTTGTATTTTTTTATCATTTCATTAACAGCTCACTGCTTTACAAAGATTTTCCTAAAATAACTTTTGTTTCAGTAAAGTTACATTGCATTTACCTTAGAATGGGCTGAATTGCTAAATCACTCCTATGGTAATGCAAATTCGCAAGTTTTTTGACATCGATTGGGAACTTTTATTTGTTTATCCACTATACCTTTTCCATCGGTGACAACAAGTATATTGAATAAAGTATTATTCATATTTTTTCTCCAATTTTGACACAATTAAAAACAAAATTTCGAAGTCACAGAATTCAGTCTTTTTATGTCTATGTCTTGAATATATCTGAAGAAAAAAAATTGAAAAAATGCTTATAACAGCCAAGCGTCCCACTCTAACAAACACAGTTTTGAAGTAGGAGAACATTCAAATCATTTTAACTGAAATTGTTAACCTATAACACACCATAAAATAACGAAGCAAATGACCTTTGTCATCTATCTCGTTCATTATTCCGCGAACAATTAAATATTAACGACCCAATTTCAACACAAAGCCACCTGCTCCCCCAAAATATCTTTTCCACAAATATGAAAAGAAAAGAAAGACGAAAACTTTGTTTGTTCAAAGGAGACAGTTGGTCTATTGAATCCGCCGTTCTCCCCCCACCTACGCGTGCATTTAATTCACATCAAGCTTTGTTTCCCCACATGACCAATTCACATTGTAAGTTGCTACTATTTATTTTCATCGTGTCCTAACACTTGCGATAAGAGGCGATAAATTAGTCAGCTTCAGTTGCTGTTCAAAAATAACAACAACAATCATAAATAATGCAATTCTAAATTTGGCAATGAACAACTGACTGACTGACTGAATTGCTTGGCGTTTTGTGTGCTTGTGGGTCACTTTAGCTTAAATTTGGCAAGCCCCTCGTTGTCATATCGCTGTTTGCCGTTGAACTGCTAAACGAAAAAAAAAAAAAGAAAAACACTGCCACACACAAATGCAGCAGGTGTCTGAGCAGTGACGTTTACTGTCATTAATGCCTTCGTGCTTGCATGCACTTCTTCAATACACACTCGTACGAGCACCGCAGCATACACTGAAATCCAATTTTGACATTTCCCTTTAAAGCAACTTCGTTCTTTGTTTACTTTTTTCAATAGAAGTAAAAATCTGAGGAAGAAAACGTATAACCGATAAAGTTGTGTAAGTAGAAGAACGGATGGTTTATGCTAGTAGTGAGCGTAGTCAGAATTCAATAAGTGCGAGCCAGACGGATGAAATATCATCAATTTCATCTTGTCTTCTGTTCGTAAGTTTCTGGTAGGGAAGAGTTGCCAGAAATGCTTGACACCTTACATTGTGATTTCAAGGTTAAATATTTCTTTTAGATAATTTAGGGTTACCAGGTTTGTTAGAAATATTTTTATCTTTCTTCTATTTTCTCTTAACAAAGTGCTACTTTGACACTATATTTATAGGTGAAGCTTTGAACAATTTGAACAGTGAGAAGCAATCTGTAGCCAAATAGGCGCATGACGAATTTATTGACTGATGAAGGATTACATCTTCACACTTGAACACAGATTGATTGAATCGTCTATCTCCCCATTTAGTTTGATTTTTAATATTTACAGCGCAAATTCGGTCGCACGTCACTGCTACGCACTGCCCAAAGAACCCTTTGACCACTTCGCGAAAATCTCTTGTTGTCAAAATTATTTGTGAAACGGAAAGTGCTTCCTTCTCGTCAACATAAGTAAATATTTTCAGCTCAGTCTCATACTTTGCCATTAAAGAACACATAAGGCCTCTAAAAAATAATTAAATTGAAAAGCAGAACTAAAACTGCGAACAAAAAATACTAACAAAGTTCTCTCGAACAAAACCATAAAAAAATTGAAAACGTATTTTAATTCAAATCATCCTTTCAGTCCTGTAAAATTATTTTTTTCGACTTTAACAGACTAATATGTTAGCTCTCGGAAATTTGGAAGATGAAAGATTCATCTTGTTTGAAAATACGGGTTTACGTTTATGCCCCAATCTTTTCGATACATGAATTCTTAAAACAAAAACAAAAAACGTCATGTCCGCTCTTTTTCAATAACTTGAAAACCAATACACTGAAAAATTCCAAAATATTGAAACAATTTAAGCTCGATATTATATCACATATGTTTGAAAATTTGTAAGCCGTTCCTTTGTGAGCACTGCGGGCTATATGACACTTATTTTATGATAAAAGAAGGAAGGAAGGCAAGGGCCTTGTGGAAAAAAGTATTGATTTCTGGTTTTATTAATTAATTTTCAAAATTATTTACCTAAATCGAGAAGCTTTAAAAATTTGTAAGTAATTACTCTTTGACTTAATGGAATGGATTCAATGTCATGCAAAATACGCCTGATAAATGTTGCTAACGCAGGTTTACAAATATATAAAACAACTACAATCATTGGACAAAAATTAATAATGCCAAAGAAATTCAATTTTATGCATCTAAGCTAGAGTTTGATTGAGCTACACAACCGAAAGCTAGTTTGTCGTTTGTCACAAGTAACTTAACAAAACAAGTCCAATTACATTATGCCAGCGTTTTCAGGCAGTATTAGTAGTCTTCATAAATAGAAGCATGTGCAGTACTTAAAACCACTAAAGGTCTGTTAATAACGCACAAAACTTGTTTGGTTCTCTATTCATCGACTACATCTAAAGAAAGTAAAAACTAAACTCAATTCAAAGTTAATTGTTTTAAATATCATAACTACCAGTTGCTTCAATATAACGTTTTGTCCCTTTGTTATTCCGCTGTTAGAAACCAAAGGATAAAATCCTTCATATAATATTGCTGAAACAAAATTTCCTTTAAGGTAAACAAGATCGTCAGAATAGTGACAATGGGAATTTCAAATTGAATTCAATCAAGTTGGTACCCGAAATCTTTCCTGTGTTTGAATTTCGTTATCTTATAAGATATGAAGTGCATTAAGTTATTTGGAATTTAAACAAATTATACTCAGCTCTATATAATAAAAGAAGCCTGTGGTAGTAAAAATGATTTGAAGGTCGTCGAAAGAAGATATCCGAAAAACGTAAAGTATGAAAGAGCCCTCATCATATCACACCGTCCATTTTTTTCCGACACACTAAATTAATCTGTAATCAGCAAAGAATATATCTACGTTCAAAAAAGAATATTTTACTAGAATCAAAAAGGAGGCGATAGATTTTCGGTTATACTTTATCCACAAAAAAGTGCTTTGAATTGATCTTTGGACATGCAGCTAAAGATGTCTTAAACTTGTCCTTAGGCTTTAGACTAAATTTCTTCACCCATTTTTATGTCAATTGTCTCTTTATCTAATACATCGAATATTTCCAAAGACACCACAAAACGAATCTATTCAAGAGCTAAATACATAGCACCAGAGGAAAACCAACAAGAATTCGCAGAAATAAGCCACGAATTCATGGTGCACCATTTACTCGCTTTTGCTAACATATGTATCTGTTCTCGTTGTAACAATTGCACAAGATACCCCATCATTGACTATTTTAAACATCGGAATATTACGACAAACATATAACCTGCCACAATTCTGAATGTCTGTACCTGTCCATCTCATACCTTGCAAATTCGATTTTCCCATAAAACAACGAACGTTTGCTTATCAGACAGTGCGTGGGAGTGTGAGGAGGTTTCACTATAAGTCACTTATGACTAAACAATCGAAATCAGCACTTTAACTTCAACACACAATGCAAAGCAATTAATTTCACTTCAATGTCTGCATCTTGATAATGAACCTTTGTACACGAAAAACGAGTTTTTTTTTTTTGTAATTTCTCTTTTTGCACACCCTAAACAGAGCAGCAATGACACGGTACTCCATGTCGTGTACTTGAATTTATTAATGGCAACACCGTCAACGTTCGTTTGTCTCATTTGATTTTAAATAAGTTTTATTTTCCTTTTGTACCTCCCCTTCTTCATCTTTGATTATTGACAAGGCGAAGTGAAATCGAAAAGAGAATGCACACAAGCAAAAATTTTTTGAAGGACAAAGAACAGCATATTGGCCCCTCTACTCAAATTTGAAAAAAAAAAAAAAAAATACATTTCTTGGTCAACCAGCTGGCCTCTAAAATGGTTTTTGTTTTTATTTTTTTTTCTTCTTTTGTTTCGTTCTTTCGCACTCAACTTCAACGACACTAATGAATTTTTTGATTTTTTATCTCTTGGCTTCGAAGATAAAAGGTTCTCGAATGAAAAAAACAAAATAAAAAGTGAACAGAAAAATGACATTTAATCGAATATTGTTTCTCGTACTTACTTGTGGTTAATGAAATTGGTTTGGAAGGGAGCTCATAGCTCGATGACTACACCCTGTCCAGATGATTTGACAACAATGCCAGCAGCAAATCGAGTCCTGAGTGAGTCTACTGGTTTGATGGTTGGATAATGTTAATGATCGACTTGTCAGAGGACAAGCAACGACTTTTCCCCCTTTCTTCACTGATTTTAATTTTTGTTCGGATTTTATTCGGATTCTATTCTGTTTTCAAATTTTTCTTCTCTACCATTGAAAATCTGTCAGATGCGTCATAACGATTTGAAACCTTTTCTTCTGTGTTCTGCGTAACCCTTTAAAACTATACACCCGTGAGAGCTTGTGCCAAACAACAGAACGGAACCGATTAAGATTGTGTTCGAGAATTAAACAAATTACAGAAACAATTTTAACCAAATTTCAGGATCGACCCGAGGGATAAAATTTCAAACGAAACGAAAAGCGAAAAAACACCACCAACCAACAAACTCAGCTGTCAGTTGAATGATGGCAGCAGCACACAGAAACAAAAAAAAACAGCGAAAAAATATGGGAGGATTATGAAATTAACAAAAATTTTTCAACAAGCACTATCTGTCTTTTTTCGACTGGGATTCCGCGACACCTGTCTGTCTTTTTCGCACTGCTACTTGCGCACTACTGGCGTTTTGCCGTCCCCTCCCCCAAGAACTTTAGAAACGAATGATACAACACAACTCTCTCTCACTGTTGCTTTTCGCTTTAGCTCCGTTACTGCTTCTTCGTCTTCTACTTCTTGTTCTGTTTTTCTCTTGTTACTGCTTCGTTCTTCTTCTACTGCTGCTGATTTGATGTGCTGTTGTTTTAGTTTTGTAGATTTCGTGTGTTGTTATTGTCAGATTTCCTATTGTTATTGTTGTGTTCTCAGCGTAGCACCACCCTTTGATCCGCCACCACCCCCTGACATAAACACATGCACAATTCACACACAATCACTCGTAAACACATACACACTCTCGCCAATCTATTGACAGTTTTTCTTTGTTTAGAGAAATTTTCAATTCACTTTGTCCACTTCGAATAAATGCACGTAAAACGTCCTCTGATCAAACTATAGTTGAAATTATTGCAAAAAAACACAAAATCCGCTCCTGCACACGCTATTTATATCAGACGCAGTGGATTTGACACGAAAAAGTTCACGGAACTGCAGTGTATGCATAGGAAACAAAGGGCTCTTCAAGAATGACAATCAGATTGTGTGTGTGGGCTGACGTCTGCTGCTAACTACTTCTCATTTCATCCCAACAACACCACCACCATCAATCGATGACGTCGTTACGCAGTTTTAATCACTGAATCTTTTTCCAAATTATCAATGCAATTTTTTCCTCCGCCTCAGCCTCAGATTGAAAAACGACGACGAAAAGTTGATTCCGAAATTAAAATCAGAAGTTCTCCATTGCAATGACTAAAATCATTTTTACTTGTCGTCCTTTGCTGCTGGTGGTCGACTGTGGGTGTTATTGGCCAGGAGGAAGATACAAAAAGAAAACTTCTAGCAATTTTCGAATGTCTTTCTTTTTCGAGAATATACGCACAATTGGACAATTTAACGTTTCGACAATTTTCCACAAACCGTTTCTACGTCTGGAGTGCACTTTAGAACAGTTTATATTTTCCTCAACAACTTTTCGTTCGATTTATTTAGCGATTGGTGTCGTCTCCTTTTCTTTTCCTTTGTCTTCTTGATCACTGCGAAGCCAAAACTCGACTTGTCCCCAATTTTGTAGTTGGTAGTTGTCGGAGCTATTTTATCGCGCAGTTTTCCTTCGTTTGCTTTGGGTTCAAATTCCTTGTCGTTGTGTTTTGTGTTGTTTTCACTCAGCTGGTGCGATGTTGTTTTGTTTGGCGTTCAGAGGTGCGCGTGTGTGCGTGTGTGTTTATATATTTTTAGCGATTTTCTAACTCACACCTTTCGTTTGTTGGCTCGTTTGTTTTGTGGTTGAACTTTATCACTAGATTTTGTTGTTGTTTGGTCTTCGGAATTGTTTAGATATTTTTATGGAACAGAAAATCAACACGAAAAAGAATGAACAAAATCCAGGGTTGGTTGTGATGACGGAGTATTTTAACTGGTTAGTGTAGAGGTATCTTAAATCATTAACGGATGTAGGTCTTGTAAAACCATTGCAAAGAACAAAATTGGAACAATTCGGATCGGTAAAACACGAATTCCATTAATTCCAGAGAATATCCTTATTTCTTAACATTTCCTCCATTTTATTACAGTCACCTCGGAATAGATACCGATTTTAAAATGTACATATATGTGTTCAATAAAATACTAGCAGTATTGCAATAGTAGAACTACTTTTCTATAAGTCAAGTTCAAGTTGCATATTCTTTGCACTTGTGAGGATTGTTTACATATTTTGTGTATTTACGAAAAAATATTTATAAATTAACAAATACCGCTCTTGGACTCTCCGATGCCGCAACATTTGTAACAACGCTTTTCTCCAGTTTTCAATTTAGGTCTTCTTTCGAATAGTCAATGTTAAAAGTTTTAGATATACTACGGTCGCTGCACAGTTCCCCTTATATGGGGAACGCGGAAATAAATCTGTAACTTTTGAACCCGTTGACCGATCTTGATGAAATTTGAAATATAGTATCAGTGCCGTGAAATCCTCCCGGTCGATATAGCATGAGGGGTAACAGATAATCTTAAGGACCACGGCATATGTTATAAAGGCACTTTCAAGTCAATTAAAAGATGTTGGTGTTCGCAAACATCTCCTAGTCGGTCGTTAGCAATTTCAAAGCACTTAATTTACCTAGTCTAGTAACTAAGTTCATATAAAACTATCTTTGTCTGGACACTAAAAAGAGAGAGTCCGGACACTACATTTTGGGTTCGGGCATTAGCGCAAACAGAACTTTTTATATTTTTTGTTAATAATAATTGATATACATCTTATTTACGAGTTATGGATACACTTCCTTGTTCATCATCATCATTAAAAATTGTCAAAACATTTGCGATAGCTTTAAAATCAAGAAAACCGTCCGGATACCAGTGCTTTTACCCTAATTTTCTAATTTCAAAGTTCCAACCAGAGATAAGGGAATCAAGGAGATGCTCATCTTAGACCAGTTCTTGCCCCACGCCATATGCCTATCCAATCCAGGGATTTTGTAGTTGTGTGAGAAATCCCTTGAGAATCGCCAACACTTCTACAAAATCCCTGGATCTTAGAAAAAATCGGTGGATAATGGCGGCAAATCGGTGGATCCACCACAGTAATGGCGGAAAATCCGTGGATTCGGCTCCATAATGGTCTAGTTTTTCAAACATGGCGGCAGATTAGGCGATTTGGCCGAAGATGTTCAGAAACACAACATGAGACTTAAAAAAATATTTCGCAATGAATGCTTGCTTGTAAAACAATGTTTTTGCATAGAGTTTAATATCTCCTTGCTTATCTCTGGTCCCAACATTGAGCTGAGTACGCCGAAACGGCTCTTTACAAGTCACTTGGCCGAGAAAATTATCATTCATTTTACGTATTTTTTGCCCTGGTGCACCACTGTGCGCTGCAGTGTAGTAGGTAAAGTGCGACACTTACACGCCATAGGCCGCAGGTTTAATTCCCGGAAAGAATACAATGTTTTTCTTTATGACTGGCTGGAGTTAATGTCAATTGCTTGCTAATCAAAAAAACTTTTAAAATGTTGCGGTTCACAGTCAACAAAAATTGCTCTTAAAAAAGCAATAAAACGACTTAATCATTTATCTGCAGGAGGCCCAGGACTCTGGTCGTCTTCTTTTGTGGATATCGCATATATAGTGAATCAATAAATAACTCGAACACCCTTCTTATACATTTACAAAAGCACACACGTTACCTAAATTTGCTTTTAAGAAAAAAAAAGAAAAACTATGTTTTAACAGCCATTTTATTCTTTTATTAGATACAAAAAATAAAAACAAAATAAATAATGATAAAACTACAAAAACACTTCTACTAACTTTCGGTAGGATAAGATTCTTAGAAACTTATGAATGTTTTGAAATTAATATATCATAGGAATGAAAGGCAGTTTAAAGATGAATTAAAAATGCTTGCAAAAAATGTAAAAAATGTCAAACCTAACTGAAGATATAATGACAAGAAATTTGAAAATCGAATATGTGTGTATTATCCGCGGAAGTTCCAAAAACAGGATCTTTTGTGTACACCGCATGTCTCTAGATAAATCGCAGGGTGTGATATTGCAGTTTACGATATGGTACTGGATTGCAAGCAGAAAATGCACTTTCCAAACAATATATTTCATATAATTATTGAGAATGGAAATTTAAAAAACAATATTTCTTTCACTTCAATTTAAGAATATGCATATTGTGGCTCTGATCACAGATTGGAAAATGCACGCATGTCAACTGATTTCTGTTCTTCTATAACTTAATTCTAAGACTTTTGTAAATGACAATGTTGCAATTGTATGAACAAAAATAATTTTTTTCTTCGAATGTCATAATTTCTTCCATTTCTAATCCTTTTTGTATGCTCTTCTTCTTATTCTTCTTCTTCTTCTTGTGGCGCTACAGTCCGGGGTGGACCTGGGCCTTAACAAACATGCCTCTCCAGCCAGCACAATCTTTCGTTAGATGCTTCTAATTGCGCACTCCAAGTTGGTATAGGTCATTTTCCACTTGTAGCGACTACCTTAGTCTAGGCCTAGTTTCGGGCCGGAGCAGTGGTTTTCATACGCTCTACATGGCCCAGCCATCTTAAGCGTTGTATTCTTAGACGCTCGACAAAGAGCATGTCGCTGTACAGCCCATAGAGTTTGTCGTTAAATCTTCTTCTCCAAATGTTTTCAAAGCAAACAGAACCAAAAATGTCACGTAAAACATTTCTCTCGGTAAGACTAACGGCTTCCCCGTCAGCTTTTAGTAACGTCCAGGTTTTCTCGCCATAAAGTAGGACTGAGATGGGCAAACGACGCTGAGATTCCACTCATCGGGCATATTTTCCTCCCACCAAATCTTACAGATGAGCTGGTGCATGCGCGCAACCGGGTCATCTGCAGTTGCTTTTCATAGTTCTGCGAGCAGTCCGTCCGCTCCAGCAGCTTTGTTCGACTTTAGCTTTGATATTGCTATCTTTACCTCGTCTAAGGCTGGGGGACGAAATTCTTGTCTATCATCGTCCAAAGTGAGTAGAACATTCTGCCTAACAGCGGAATTTGGGCCGTCATCGCCGTTAAGGAGTCTACAAAAATGCTGTTTCCAGATTTTCAGTGCACACTGCGACTCTACCACAAGATGCCAATTTTGATCTCGGCAGGCTTCGGTCCTTGTATCCTCCAGATAGCTGTTTTACCTTTCGGTGAAACTTTCGGACTTCATTCCTGCCATAACACCTGCTTGCCTGCACTCGTCGTCAAACCATGGGTTCCTTCTGGGTGGTGAAGTGAAACCCAGCACATCAATGGCAGCTTCTTCGATGGCCTCTTGACAACGTTTCCAGTTTACTTCTATGGTAAGTGTAGGCAGTGTCGAACTCTGAGCGAGTTTCAGGGAGGCAGTAAAGTTTTCGGCGATCATTTGCGATTATAGCTTTCCGACGTCAAACCGTATTGGCCTTTTTTGAGCTCTCGATATTGGGGTTCTTGCCTTGGCTACAACAAGGTATGCTATTAAAACTTAAAAAAAAACATCGCACGCCCTGCCCACTTATATGTTGCCGTGACCTTCAACCACTTCTACTGATAAGTTGTTAAAAGAGAAAAAACTCTTAAAGTAGGCCAAATCATTGCAATAATAAGTAAAAGCAGAACTGTGGTTTGTATGGTTTAAAGTGGACACTAAAGGTGTGAATTCTTAATAGAACAGAACCAGATAATTTTAACTTGGCAACACTATTTTCAATGGAGGCCATTTTTTCAGTTGTCAGGTTGGCCATTTTTACATGAATAGATTGCCAATATTGCCGGTGAGCCTTATTCTCATTAGGGAATATTGTTTAGCAATGAATCTCACTTTTGGTATAAAGAATACGTCAATAAATGAAACTGCTGTATTTGGAGTGAGTGGACACTGTTAATAATAATAATTGGGTGGCGCTACAGTCCACCGGAGGACCAGGGCCTAGCTTGCTCATCAACTACTTGTGTTGTGCGGGCTACTGTTGTCTCAGGAGTAGAAAGGACCTACAGTTTTTTGCCGACTTTGAACGGTGAACTTTTGAGAAGCATTTTTAGACAGTTATTACTCTTTGAGTGTTGTCAGCAGATCGAAAGAGGTGGTGCCGTGAAAAATTCGAGGCGTTCAACCGTGAATCGAACCTGGACCTTCGACGTGTGAGCGTCGATCTCTACCCATTACGCCACGTTGGTCACTGTTACATCAACAAAATTTTCGAGTGCGTTATGATTTGTTTAAATTGCTGGACAAAACGTTATAGTCAATGGTGACCACATAAGAGCCATGATTACTTACCTTTTCGTTCATCAATGGAACAAAGTAATGTGCAAGGGCCGCGGTTTGAGCAAGACGGCGCAACATTACACACAGTTAATAATAATAAATGTATGGCGCGACAGTCCACAGGGGGACCTGGGCCTCGTGTTGTGCGCTCTACTATTCTCTCACGAGTAGATGGGACTTATAGTTTTTTTGCCGACTCCGAACGGCGAAGTTTGAGAAGCTCTCTTAGCCAGTTATTACTTTTTGAGTGTTGTCAGCAGCTCGAAAAAGGTGGTACCGTGAAAAAATCGAAATGTTCAGCCGGGAATCTAACCTAGACCCTTCGGCGTGTGAGTGTCGCACTCTACCCACTACGCCACGGCGGCACTCTACACACAGTTAGTGCCACAATTTATTTATCGAAGGAAACGTTTGGTTGCCGCGTAGTTTTACGTGACGGATCCACGAACTGGCCTCAAAGATTGATCATCGCGTGATTGTTTTCTGTGGGAGTATGTGAAGTTTACTACGATAAGCCTGAAACGATTGACCACTGGAAGAACAACATTCGTCTCGTGATTGCCGGTATAGGGCCACATATGTTGGAGAATTCGTCGAAACTTGAACTTCCTGATGAGCCCAGGTTCGAGTTGGCTATGCCGGTATTATGCCAAAAATCTGTCGGAAGAGACTGCCTTTTCCCATTTTTCTGGTGATTTTCGAATAGCGCCTTATATTTGGCATCGATCCAATCATTGAGCCATTTCTCGATTTCTTTAAAAGGTCCAAACCGCTGGCACCCCCAAATTGTTTTGCAAGCATCGAAAAAGCTAGCAGTGAGATGAAGCAATGTCTGCATATTACGGCCTTTGGGGTAAGACCTCCCATTTCAGCTTTTCAAGTATTTTTTGATCTGTAGTCATGTGCGACTGAGCGTTATCATGTTGCAAAATCACCTTGTTATGCCTTTCGGTCGTTCCTGGTCGTTTTTCAGGCAAGGAATAATTCACGCGTTTGTTGAAGCTGATAACATTTACAGCAGCATCATCAGGTCATACGTCGAGGCATCATCCGCACATCAGGAAAATTCACCAAGCCATTCGCTCCCGCATCGTATAATCACTCCCTTTCTTCCCCATCCAGCAAAGGGTAAACATCTGCATGCGTACACTCACGCATATGTGGATTCCCGCAGAAATGCAAGTAGTTAACAAGTGGGATGCGTGTTGATCGTGTTGACCGGCCGGTCGATCTTGATGGGTCTTAATGATTTCCGGATGGGTGACGGCTCACTTAGAAGTTTGGTGTGGACAATTCAACACCGCGTATTCTATATCCACCACCGAAATAAATACTTACTTGAAGATCGTGTGTATTCTTTCGCCTCGTCAAATTTCTGGGTGCAAAACTTTCTCCTTCTTTTTTCGTCTTGGTGTTCATTAATCCCTTATTCTAAAACAATCCTTGAATGTCTTTTAAGAAGCAGTTCCGGTTTGATAAATCGCCTTTTGCTTTTGGACACATCCATATGTCTTTATTCGATCTTTGTCCAGTAATGTCTCCAGTTTCACATCTCCAACCTTTTTGGGCTTGCCAAAACGCTCTTTGTCTTCTACGCTAAAATCACCACTTTCAAGGCGAATTATTGGTCCGAGGAGATTGACCACAAACTTCTACAACCATTCGGGTGGCTTCAGCTTTACTTTTCTTCTAAATTAAAAGAGTACATCACCGTACTAACGCGTTGCAGTCTCGCATAGATGATTTGGTATATTTGATATAATTATTAATTTTTTTTCACATTTAGTGCCAAAGAAGAATGTAAAATGTTGTCAATTATAAATATGACAAATCTGTTTTTTAATTTTGCACAGGGTACAAAAAACTAAAAGATTCACATTGAACGTATTTATTTTGAATTTAATTTTTAATTAATCAATTTAATCGTTGACGTTTTAAAATAAGTGATACGACATCGCCTTGGTTGTTAGGAAAAACCTAAACATGGTCTAAGCCGTCAACTTCAGATTCGACTTTTAAACGTGTTGATTGCGTTCTACGGCTTATCCTCTTTCCAGATTGCAGATTGAAGGGTTGGATTTACATCATCAGCATAGGACTTCTTTGCAGCGCTGATTTACCTTTGAATAATAAATTAGACGGCGCCAAGGTCCTGCTCTGTGTTTTGTAACACAGAACATTAACTATCTTTGATTTTTATCAGCAAACCGAATAAGGTCATACTGCCCCACCCACTATTACAGGATGGCCAAAGATCACTTCTGTTTACTTAAAGTCTACGCATGAGTGCCCCACCCACTATTACAGGATGGCCAAAGATCACTTCTGTTAACTTAAAGTCTACGCATGAGTTTGCATTACCTTCACACAAAGGTATGGATAAAAAAACTTCACAAGTCTGTTTCAATTCATTTGTGCACAGAAATTCGTAGCTGAGTAGTTTGGGTAAAAATCTCTCTTGGCGAGAGTAACTCTGCCGAAAATTGTGAAACCACTTTTCGTAGAAATTTACACAATTAAATGTAAACAGCTATCAGGTATATGAAATGTCAAAGGTTTTTTTTATATTCACTTTGACAGTCTGTGTGGCCGTAGTGGCGTAGTGGGTAGACTGCGACGCTCACACGCCAAAGGGTCTAGGTTCGATTCCTGGCTGAACACATCGAATTTTTCACGGCACCACCTCTTTCGAGTTGCTGACAACACTCAAAGAGTAATAACTATCTAAGAAAGCTTCTCAAACTTTGCCGTTTGGAGCCGGTAAAAAACTGTAGGTCTTTTCTTCTTGTGAGATAACAGTAGCGCTCATAACACGAGTAGTTGATGAGCAAGCTAGGACCTGCTCCTCTGGTGGACTGTCGCGCCAACAATTATTATTATCATTTGACAGTCATCTGCTGCCCAAAGATTTTTCTTCAGCAGAAATTCGTTGGGAGGGAAAATATTTTACTCTCTTATACGAAAAGGTCAGCAAACGCCTTTTGTCAGTTTTTCGGCGAATTTCGTAGGCATTCGCAGCAATTCAGAGCAATTGGAACAGCCAAATTATTTGTAACTGCGGAGTTCACTCAAAGACCGCTTTAGTTGAAGTTTTAGGTTTACTGACGTAATCAAAATGTCAAAAACATTTTGGTATTTGATAGTTGGTATTTCAACTACCACTCAGTAAAAAAATATTTTTGGTCGGTTGTGTAGTTTTTTTTTCGTTTGTTAAAACATGGAAATTATATTGTTGTTTTTGTTTTTTTATTTCCGGAAAAGAATAAACGGTAACCGTCGTGGCGTAGTGGTTAGTGTGTGAGGCTCACATGCCGAAAGTCTAGGTTCGATTCCCGGCTGAACAGCTTTAAATTTTCACGGTACCACCTCTTTCGAGCTTCTGACAACACTCAAAGAGTAATACTGTCTAAGAAAAGCTTCGCCGTTCGGAGTCGGTAAAAAAAACTATAAGTCCCCTGTACTCGTGACAGAACAGTAGCGCACACGAGTAGTTGATGAGCAATCTAGGCCCTAGGCGCCATCAAATTATTATTAAAAGAAAAAACGCAAACTCACAAAAATCTGTGTGCTGTTTATAGTGACGAAGCTTTAAAAAAACGGCAGTGTCAAATGGGTTTGCCAAATTTGGTTTGGTGATTTTTCACTCAAAGGCAAAAAAACGATCTGGTCGAACAGTTGAAGTTGACGACGACCAAAACATAAAATTCGGATCGTCACAGAACAACACGTGAGATTGCAGAAAAGCCTCATGAGATGCATACATAGAAAATTGCTTAAAAGAACTTTGCTATGTACAAAAACTCGATATATGGATTCCTCATGAACTAAAAGAAATATCTGCGATTTTTTAAAGAAACGTAAGGAGAATGATCCATCTTTAAAATGATTGATAACTGGTTATGACAAATGGGTTGTTTATAGCAATGTCAATCGGAAAAGATCGTGGAGCTGAGCTAACTCAAACAACGTCAAAAGCTGATATTCATAAAAAGAAAGTTTCAGTTTGGTTGGACTACAATTGAACTGTCTTCTTTGAACTTTTACCATCCAACCGAACTGTTAATTCAGATGCCTAAATTGAACAATGCTGATGAAGAAAAGCGGCCCAAATTGACAAATCAAAAAGGTGTTATATTCCATCATGACTATTCAAGATTGAATTATCTTTATTGTTAATTTATTATAATATCATTCCACATTATATTGTACTATAATTATATACACGTTGCTTGAATTATGGTTAGCCTCTACTTTATCGGCTCACTGCCTTATCAATTGATGTACTAATTTAACTAACATTAATTGTCAAAATGTAAATAAAAAAAACTATTTTTACTACTCAAAGAACTCTGGAGTTAAGCGGTACATAGAGAACAAAGGTCTCTTTTTGTCTCTATATAAAGAATACAGAATAAAGAACAAAGGTTTGCTTCTATTCAAAGATTTTATTTCATTTTATTTCAATGACAATATAAGGCCACACACATCTTTGGTCTCTCGGGCTTATTGAGGCTAGGTTGGGATGTTTTATATAGGTTGTCAAATATAATATATCCCTTCCGCTTTTTTGCTCTTCATTCAATGCTTCATAAAAAGCGTAACAGTGATCGAATTTAGTAAAAATATGTGTCGTTTTGTTCGATAATCTGTTTCCATCTAGACTGGAACTTCATAATACTCCCCTCGTAGTAGTCCCCTCCTTATTTACGAACAACTCGGACAGCCACTTTTCACAAGCCTCTTTTGAGTTCAACTTCACACCATCAAGAGCGTTCGCCATGGACAGGAACAGGTGGTAATCACTTGGCGCTATGTCCGGGCTATATGGTGGATGCTATAAAACCCCACATCCGAGCTCCCGTAGCTTCTGACGAGTCATCAACGATGTGTGTGGTCTGGCGTTGTCCTGATGGAACACTACACCCTTCCTGTTGTCCAATTCTGAACGCTTCTGGTCTATCGCCTGCTTCAAGCGGTCCAGTTGTTCGCAGTACATGGTAGAATTAAGCGTCTGGCCACATGGGAGCAGCAAAACTAAACAGCAAAACCTTCCTGGCCGTCAATCCCGACTTGCCCACAGTTTGGGACGATTCACCGGCCTTCAACAACGACCGTTTTCGGTTGACACTGTCGTATCTGATCCATTTTTCGTCGCCAGTCACCATCCGCTTAAAAAATGGGTCATGTTCATACCGTTTCACCGGCATATCGCAGCCGTTGATTCGGTCCAGATTCGGCACCCAAATATGAAGTTTTTTTGTATCCAGACTTCTGCAGATGGCTTAAAATGGTTTGATGACTAACTCCCACCTCCTGGGCGATGTCACGAGATGCCACATGCTGGTCTAACTCGATGATTTAAATCATTCGATCGGTATTCGTCGTC